>JARQOC010000003.1:721126576-721721312 GCA_033576535.1 Allobates femoralis | reverse complement strand
GGTGCCCCGGAGTTGTTGTCTTGATCACACCGGGGGTCACACGAATATGGTTCCCTCAGTTTTCAGCATGGTGCGCAAGGTGAACTGTCAGTTTTCTATCAGTGTCAGCCACTCCCTACAATCCATTACAGTGCTGATGCACAGTGTGGATTGTATGTGTCATATCGCCCCGGAGGATATGGGGGGTTAATTGGGGGTAATACAGATGGCAAAAGAGGGTTGTGTCTGTTCTTTTTCTAAATATATTTTTCTCTTTGTGCATTGTGGGGTGCCGAGGGGAGAGGTGCTAGATGGCATGTATGTTTCCCCTCGGTTCCTCTCATATGCCTCCCTGTATTGAGGAGGATGGCTCCAGCAGACGGAGAGTTAACCGAAAAGCCTAAAACAGGTGCTGTAATTAGGAAGCCAGAGAGAGAATGAGCTCAGTCTGCTGCTGCTCAGCTCCCAGAGAGGAGAGCTGCTATCACAGTAAGGAAGTGTGATTTGTTTTTCCTAGGTTTTGTTTGTAGAGAGGATCAATGTTTAGTTAGAGGCTAGACGGCCTAGTGTTTTGTTTTGTTTTTACTGGTGTATCAGTGACTGCTAACTGTGCACAATTAAAGAACCCGTGTAAAGCCTGCCGGTCGGCCCTCGTCCATGGTGTGATCACAGCCTCTCTGCTTCTATCAAGGCAGCGATCCCAGGAGCGACATCACCCCACGCCACAAATGGTGGAGAATGCGGGCATAGTGGCTGTTGGGCTGTGACTGTAGGAAGCCGCTCCGTGTAACAGGTCTCTTGTTGATGTCCTGGCTGAAGGCTCCTGGGCTACAGAAGAGCCAAGAGACCAGTAACATGGAGGAACTGCTGAAACAATTGCTGCAGGCCAATATACAACAACAGCAGACAAATACATACTTCCAGAAGGCGCTGGAGCAGCAGCACCAAATGCAGCAGGAGCAGTTAAGTGCAATAAAGGAGGCATTGGATCAGCGGCCTCGTGATGTGGAGGATCATGCCCAAAATGCTGCTCGTGCGCGGAAAGCCATACAAAAGACTTTGCTTAAGATGACGGCTGATGATGATGTGGAAGCGTATTTGGCGGTTTTTGAGCGTATAGCGGAACGTGAGCGCTTACCGGTGGACAAGTGGGCTGAAGTGGTTGCTCCATTCCTGATCTGGGATCCACAAAAGGCCTATTATGACTTAACTGGAGCTGATGCTATGGACTATGTAAAACTGAAAGGCGAAATCCTTGCAAGGCTGGGAGTAAACACACAAGTCCGGGCACAGAGGGTACATCTGTGGACATTCATGGAACAGCAGCCAGCCCGTTCCCAAATGCATGACCTTATCCATCTGGTGAAAAAATGGCTGCAACCAGAAACTCTGACGCCTGCTCAGGTGGTAGAACGGGTTGTCTTAGACAAGTACCTGCGGTCCTTACCTGCCAAGATCCAGAGGTGGGTTGGACAGGGCGACCCGACCAGTGCCGACCAGTTGGTGAACATGATATTATTTAATAATACTTAGAGGTTCATACTGGCTGGATCTAATATTGACCTGATCGTATGAACCTCAAGCTTAGTGTTAGCTAGCAATACATAGCTGGCATTAACCTCGCATTACCCACTACATGGCAGCTAGAAGAATTGGGTACAGTACCAGAAAATGACGCTTCTATGAATGAATGAGGTTTCAATGTACACAAGAGACCTTGCACAAAAAATGTATGGTGCTTTTTCTCCTGTTGTCCTTGTGAAAATACAACATTTTGGGCTAAAACATTTCTGTTGGAAGAATGTGATTTTTTTTCTTTTCACAGCTCAATGTTCTAAAATTCTGTGAAGCACTTGAGGGTTCAAGGTGCTCACAACTTATCTACATAAGTTCCTTTAGGAGTCTAGTTTCCAAAATGGGGTCAATCGTAGGGTTTTTACTGTACAGGCACTTTAGGCGTTCTCCAAACATGACATGGTGTCTGCTAATGATTCTAGCCAATTTTGAGTTTGAATGTCGCTCCTTCCCTTCCAAGCCCTGCCATGCACCCAAACAAGGGTTTTTTGCCACATATGATGCATTAGCGTACTTAGGAGAAATTGAACTACAAATTTTGAGGTCTGTTTTCTTCCAATACACTAGTTAAAATGAAACAAATCCAAAGAACATTTTTGTGGAGAAAATGTGATAGTATTATTTTCATGGGTCAACATTCTAAAATTCTGTGAAGCACCTAGCAGTTCAGGGTGCTCACCACATATCTAGAAAAGTTCCTTGAGAGGTCTAGTTTCCAAAATGGGGTCACTAATGGGGGGCTTCCACTATTTAGGCACATAAGGGGCTCTCTAAACGTGACATGGCATCATCTAACTGTTCCAGCCAATTTCCGCTTGAAAAGTCAAATAGCACTCCCTTCCTTCCGAGCCCTACCGTGCGCACAAACAGAGGTTTTTCACCACACCTGGGGTATTGATGTACTCAGGAGAAGCTGCACAATAATTTTTGGGGGCCATATTCACCTGTCACCCTTGTGAAACAGCTAAATGTGGTGCTAAAGTAACATTTTTGGGTAAAAAAGTTAAAATGTTCATTTTATCCTACTTCATTTCTTTAGTTCCTGTGAAGCACTGGAAGGATTAATAAACTTTTAGAATGTGGTTTTGAGTAGTCAGAGGGGTGCAGTTTTTAGAATGGTGTCACTTTTGGGTGTTTTCTGTCATATAGGCCCCTGAAGTCACTCCAAATGTGATGTGGTCCCTAAAAAAGGGGATTTGTACATTTTGATTGAAATATGACAAATTGCTAACAAACTTTGAACCCTTTTAATTTGCTAATAAAAAAAAATTGTTTCCAAAATTGTGCTGATGTAAAGTAGACATGTGGGAAATGTTACTTATTAACTACTAGCTGTAGTACCCGGCTACGCCCGGGTTAATAAATAACTGATGTTAGGTATAACAAAATAGAATTTGAATATGTCATATTAATGACCTGTAGGAAAATAGAAGCTGAGCTGTGATTGGTTGCTATAGGCAGCCTGATAAATCTCCAGCCAACAGTAAACCCTCCCCCTGGCCGGGCAGTATATGTTACCTCACACATACACATAACAGACAGCTAATGTGACTGACATCTGCCTTAATTCCTTATATAGCACATGTGTTGCACATTGGCTGTTTGTAATCAGATGTCTATGTTTGGAAATTAAAGATAGCAGGCGTATGAGGCGAGTTGTGTGAGGTAATTTGTGCACATCTGTGTCTGTCTGTGTGGTGTGTGTGTCCCTGGGGTGTGTGTATGTGTGTGTCTTTGTGGGGTGAGTGCATGTGTCCCTATAGGGTGTGTATGTGTGTGTGTCCCTGTGGGGGGGGGGGGTCTGTGTGGTGTGTGTCTCTGTTGTGTGTCTCTTTGTGGTGTGTGTGTGTGTCCCTGTGGGGTGAGTGCATGTGTCCCTATAGGGTGTGTATGTGTGTGTGTCCCTGTGGGGGGTGTTCTGTGTGGGGTGTGTGTCTTTGTGCAGTGTGTGTCTCTTTGTGGTGTGTGTGGGTGTGTCCCTGTGCGGTGAGTGCATGTGTCCCTATAGTGTGAGTATGTGTGTGTGTCCCTGTGGGGGGGGTCTGTGTGGTGTGTGTGTGTGTCTCTTTGTGGTGTGTGTCCCTGTGGGGTGAGTGAATGTGTCTCTATAGGGTGGCTATGTGTGTGTGTCCTTGTGGGGGGTCTGTGTGGTGTGTGTCTGTGTTGTGTGTGTCTCTTTGTGGTGTGTGTGTGTCCCTGTGGGGTGAGTGCATATGTCGCTATAGGGTGTGTGTGTGTCCCCTTGGGGGTGTGTGTGTGTCTCTTTTATGGTGTGTGTGTGTTTGTTCGGGTGTGTGGTGAGTATCCAATGTTGGGGCTGCACCTTAGCGACTATACACTTGCTGTTACTCTTTGTGTGCGTGTGGTGTGTATACATGTCCCCGTGCGTGGTGAATATCTCATGTTGGGGCCCCACCTTAGTGACTATATGCTGGTATGTGCTGTTAGTCTTTGGCGCTATCATTAAGCCTCTCTCATTCACAACTGTCCACTGGTAACTGTCACTTTTTCCCTCATTATGTAGATAGGGGCAAAATTGTTTGGTGAATTGGAATGCGCGGGGTTAAAACTTCGCCTCACAACATAGCCTATGACGCTCCCGGGGTCCAGACGTGTGACTGTGCAAAATTTTGTGGCGGTAGCTGGCAGCTGTCGATTTTCCTCCAACACTTTTCCATTCACTTTTTCCCCATTATGTAGATAGGGGCAAAATTATTTGGTGAACTGGAACACGCAGGGTTAAAATTTCGCCTCACAACATAGCCTATGACGCTCTCGGGGTCCAGATGTGTGACTGTGCAAAATTTTGTGGCAGTAGTTGCGACGATGTAGATGCCAATTCCAGATATACATACATACACACACACACACATACACACATTCAGCTTTATATATTAGATTTTGTGTGCTATAACTCTCTGGTTTAACAGAATAAAAATTAAAATTTTGAAAATTGTGAAATGTTCATTTTTTGCAAATCTCTATTTTTTTTGCAAATAAATGCAAAAATATAATCCTAAATTTAACCGTAACATGAAGTCCAATATGTCGCAAAAAAACAATCTCAGAATCACTGGGATCTGTTGAAGCATTCAAGAGTTTTAATCTCATAAAGGAACAATGGTCAAAACTGCAAAAAATGGCCCGGTCATTAAAGAGGACCTGTCACCAAACCAGGCATGGTGATCTAATTACAGCACTGGATACAGCATGTCTCCAGCATGCAGGCAATGGGTCCCCCAGCACTTGAGCCCCCCTGTACCCTGAGATAATACACTTAGAAAACTTACATGCTACAGCCACTAAGGAGGTGGCTAGGGGCTGCAGCCAAGGGCAGATTCACACCCCCTACATGTGAAATCTGCCCACCGCTGCCAATCATTCTCTCCCTGTCTGCAGCATTTAAACAGAGTTTTTTTTTCCTCTCTCCCAGAAGTCCATTAGCCCCGCCCCCTGAGGGGCGGGGCTAACGGGAGAGAAAAAAAAACTTAAAATGCTTTAAATGCTGCAGACAGGGAGAGAATGATTGGCAGCAGTGGGCAGATTACACATGTAGGGGGTGTGAATCTGCCCTTGGCTGCAGCCCCTAGCCACCTCCTTAGTGGCTGTAGCATGTAAGTTTTCTAATTGTATTATCTCGGGGTACAGGGCTGCTCAAGTGCTGGGTGACCCCTTGCCTGCATGCTGGAGACATGCTGTATCCAGTGCTGTAATTAGATCACCATGCCTGGTTTGGTGACAGGTCCTCTTTAAGGTGCAAACCAGGCTCTGAGGTTAAGGGGTTAAAGATGCATAAAGTAAAAGTTTTGAATGGCGAAATCAAAATCCTGCAGAACTGTTGTAGATAAAATTTTAATGAGCAATTATTAATATTATTTTTTTTTATTATTATTATTATTATTATTATTATCATTATCCAAAAACATAATAAAGTTCAAAAAATGTTAAAGGAATAGGCTAAAAATTTTTCCCACCTGATATGTAGAACTTATTAATAGTTACCAGAAGCATCTATATCCAGTTACTGAGCACAAGGGGGTTAATATACTTTTGCCACTCACAGTGGATTAATATTGAGCAAAGTCTAATATTTTTTTACATATTTGTGTGATTTGGTTCTCTTTATCATTTTTTAAAACTTCTGTGAAAATCTTGTATACGCTGTGTGCAGAATTATTAGGCAAGTTGTATTTTTGAGGATTATTTTCATTATTTATCAACAACTATGTTCTCAATCAACCCAAAAGACTCATAAATATCAAAGCTTAATATTTTTGGAAGTTAGAGTGGGTGTTTTTTAGATTTGGCTATCTTAGGAGGATATCTGTTTGTGCAGGTAACTATTACTGTGCAGAATTATTAGGCAACTTAATAAAAACCAAATATATTCCCATCTCACTTGTTTATTTTCACCAGGTAAACTAATATAACTGCATAAAATTAAGAAATAAACATTTCTGACATGCAAAAACAAACACACAAAAAAAATTAGTGACCAATATAGCCACCTTTCTTTATGATGACACTCAACAGCCTTCCATCCATTGATTCTGTCAGTAGCTTGATCTGTTCATGATCAACATTGTGTGAAGCAGCCACCACAGCCTCCCAGACACTGTTCCGAGAGGTGTGCTGTTTTCCCTCCATGTAGATCTCACATTTTATGAGGGACCACAGGTTCTCAACAAGGGGGTCATGTCATTATTTTTTCTTCTTTTAGACCTTTACTGGCCAGCCACGCTGTGGAGTAGTTGGATGCATGTGATGGAGCATTGTCCTGCACGTTTTTCTTGAACGATACCGACTTCTTCCTGTACCACTGCTGGAAATAGTTGTCTTCCAGAAACTGGCAGTAGGTCTGGGTGCTGAGCTTCACTCCATCCTCAACCCGAAAAGGTCCCACAAGTTCATCTTTGATGATTCCGGCCCATACCAGTACACCAACTCCACCATGCTGGCGTCTGAGTCGGAGTGGAGCTCTCTGCCCATTACTGATCCAGCCTCTGACCCATCCATCTGGCCCATCAAGAGTCACTCTCAATTCATCAGTCCATAAAACCTTTGAAAAATCAGTCTTAAGATATTTCGTGGCCGAGTCTTGACGCTTGACTGGTTGGTGTTCAAGCTTCAAAAGTTTGGCAATTTCAAGACTGCTGCATCCCTCTGCAAGACATCTTACAATTTTGGACTTTTCAGAGCCTGTCAAATATTTTTCTAAATATACGAAAAATTCTGAAGGATTCACAAACTTTCAAATACTGAACGTGTTAAGTGGAATTTCCATTGATAGTGCCCAACCAAAAATATAACCAAAGATAGGGAAAAAGTAGAAGAGGCATATTGAATCTCTGCCCAAGGAGTAAAAAAGCCTGGCTCTGGTTTGTGACATAGCAATCTTTGAATTCATTTTGAATAAGGAGGATAATCACATAAATATGCTACCGTAGTTTACTCTCCCAAAGCACTAATAGAGTCAGGTATTCTATCTCCTATTTTTTATTTGATAAACATGACTGAAATTTGGCCCTGGAGTATTGTACAGAGAAAATACATTTGCTACCATTTAAATTTTGAAATGTTCAGCAGATAAACGTTACCAGCAGGGATAATAAATGTAAAGATGTGCCACTGATTAAAATGAAAGAGATCTGCGGCAGCTAGAATTTGTATCTTGTGAATAGAGTTAACCTGTACTAAAAGAACAACTGTGAATTCATTTGATTTTTCCACAATGTACCGTATATACTCGAATATAACTCGAGTTTTTCAGCACAATTTTTGTGCTGAAAAGTGCCCCTCTTGGCTACTACTTGAGTCAGTCAGTATTTGCTATGTTGGGGGGCAGTGATCAGGAGCAGGAGGAGGTGGGGGGAGGATGCAGTAGGAGCAGAAGGTCACGTGGGGCCGCTCATTAGTGTAATTAATATGCACTGCATCTCCCTGTCCATCAGCGGTGGGGGGAGCTGCGCATATTACATTATACTACACTGTGTGCAGAATTATTAGGCAAATGAGTATATTGAGCACATGATACTTTATATACATGTTGTCCTACTCCACGCTGTATAGGCTTGAGAGCCAACTACCAATTAAGCAAATCAAGTGATGTGCATCTCTGTAATGAGGAGGGGTGTGGTGTAATGACATCAACACCCTATATAAGGTGTGGTTAATTATTAAGCAAATGCCTTTTCTTAGGCAAAATGGGTCAGAAGAGAGTTTTGACGGGTACTGAAAAGTCCAAAATTGTGAGATGTCTTGCAGAGGGATGCAGCAGTCTTGAAAGTGCCAAACCTTTGAAGCGTGATCACCGAACAATCAAGCGTTTCATGGTAAATAGCCAACAGAGTCGCAAGAAGCGTGTTGGGCAAAATAACTGCCCATGAACTGAGGAAAATCAAGTGTGAAGCTGCCAAGATGCCATTTGCCACCAGTTTTACCATATTTCAGAGCTGCAATGTTACTGGAGTATGAAAAAGCTCAAGGTGTGCTATACTCAGGGACATGGCCAAGGTAAGGAAGGCTGAAAAACGACCTCCTTTGAACAAGAAACATAAGATAAAATGTCAAGACTGGGCCAAGAAATATCTTAAGACTGATTTTTCAAAGGTTTTATGGACTGATGAAATGAGAGTGACTCTTGATGGGCCAGGTGGATGGGCCAGAGGCTGGATTAGGCTGGTATGGGCTGGTATCATCAAAGATGAACTTGTGGGATCTTTTCGGGTTGAGGATGGAGTGAAGCTCAACTCCCGGACCTACTGCCAGTTTCTGGAAGACAGCTTCTTAAAGCAGTGGTACAGGAAGAAGTTGGTATCGTTCAAGAAAAACATGATTTTCATGCAGGACAATGCTCTATCACATGCATCCAACTACTCCACAGCGTGGCTGGCCAGTAAAGGTCTGAAAGAAGAAAAAATAATGAAATGGCCCCCTTGTTCACCTGATCTGAACCCCATAGAGAACCTGTGTGTCCTACGGTCTTCCTGCTTATGCCAGCATCATATGACCAACATGACATCAGCTATGACATCACTGATGCACCTTTGTCTTAGTTTGATTTATATTTATTGCTGGAAAAAAAAACATTTTCCTTCAGAGTTAACATAAGGTTGGGGAGGGAAACATGTAAGTTAGTGAGGGTGAGTAGGATATCATCTGCAAAGAGAGACACTTTAAGTGTCTTGCTGCCCATAATTACCCCCGAGATATCTACATTACTGTGAATGGCAGCTGCCAACGGCTCTATACACATGGCAAGGCAAGTAAAAGGAGAGACAAAAGACACCCCTGTGAGAAAAGGGAGTTTGATATATGCTTTAGTAGATTTTTATAGGACTTGAATTGCACTAAAAAACAGGCTTGAAATGCCAAAGACCCGTAAAGTCTCAAAGAGAAAAGACCAGTTAAAGCGATCAAAGTCCTTTTCGGCATCCAGGCTCAGGACCAACATATGCTGCTTTCTCCAGTTTGACACAAAGACCAAGTCAATGGCTTGCCTAGTGTTGTCCATAAAGGAGTTGAACAGACTGGTCATGTGGAGAAGGAGATCTTTAGCAAAGACTTTGTAGTGAAGGTAGTAAGACCATCCGATCCAGGTGATTTGCCCTCGGGCATTGTTTTAAGGACCTCCTCCAACTCCTCACACGTGATTGGTTGGTTAAGAGCAGTCACGGCCACCTCAGGGAGGGTTAGGAGATGCAGGTTGGAAAGGTATCCTTCAAGGTCCTTGACCCCCCGAGTCAAACCATCCCGCGACGGAGGAGGTATATTATAGAGATTCTTATAAAAAGAGCCAAAGATATATCATATGGAAGAGGGGTTGTAATGTACAATGCCATCTTTATCATATAAAGCCTGAGGGCACGCCATATAGGTGTGTTCTTTAAGTTGGTAAGCAAGCAGTGAATGGTCCATGTTCCCTCTCTCATATTACTTTTGTTTAGAGAAAATTAGCAGTATCTCTACCCTCTTAATGGACAAATCTCTCAATTTCTCCCTCAACTGAATCACTTTTCTCAAAGTTAGCAAAGAAGGGCTAACAGACAGTCTAGCCTCCCAAGATTTTAGCTGGGAATAAAGTTCAAGGTGCAAGGCTCTGTCATCCTTCTTAACCCTAGCCCCTTCCTTGATACCATGACCCCTCATCATGGCCTTGAGACTTCCCACAGAACAGACGGAAAGGAAACCAAGGCCGAGTTGAGTTGAATGTATTCCACAAGGTGTTGATGTAAAGAGGCCTTGATAAGAGGGACCTTGATCAAAAATTAGTTCAGACGCCAATGGCAGGTGCCTCTAGGGGTGTAGGGTTTCTTAAGATCGAGAATCACAGGTGAGTGATCTGACCATGCAATTGCACCCATTTCTATTTTCTCCATCTGTTGAAGGATAGGGCTACTGACAAAAAAATAATCAATCCGAGTACGAGTTTGATGTGAGGCTGAATAAAAATAAAAAGCTCTCTCCCCAGGTTAACCTAACCTCCATGCATCAAAGAGTACCTCCGCTTTATTGAATTTTTGAAACTCTAAGGATAGCTTTTGCAAGCTCTCTGAAGGGGGATGCCCTCCAACCTAAAGTCGGTCAAAGGACTCAGAGAAAGGCGCATTGAAATCGCCACCTAGCACAATAGGTGCCAAGGGAAGATTGCGGATCAGAGCAAGAACCCTTCTCATGAAGAGGAGCTGACCACTATTTGGAGCATATCTATTCACTAGAATTAATGGCTGACCCCAAAGATGGGCCTCAAGAATCACAAATCTACCCCCAGGATCACTGTGCGCATTAGAAACTTGGACAGGACACTGAATTGAGATTAGAATGGCCACACCCCCTGCTTGTTATTAGAATGGGCAGAATAGCATTTAGGGTAGCTCTGGGCCGCAAAGTTGAACGGCCCAGTGCTATCGAAATGTAACTCCTGAAGAAAAGCAATGTCTGCTTTTAGGGATCTTATCTCCTGAAGGGTCAATTTACATTTTCAGGGGGAATTAAGCCCCTTTACATTAATAGAGACTAAGTGTACCATGGGAGTTAACCTGGAATGGGAATCTGACATTAGATGATCAAAGATGGATGAAGTGCAAGAAAAAAGTTCCTGCAAGTATACAGAAGAGGCCCTCGTCGAACCCCTTAAGACCCCTGGGAGAGAAAGAAAACGACCTGCTATAGAAAAAAAAGAAAAAGAAGAAGAAAAACATTTGTCAAAGAAAGAAATTTCTAAACAAACCTAAGACATGTGACAAAACAACCAAAAATTCAACATGCTGGAAACTGGAACCAACAAGCCCCAATAGCCCTGAGGAGCTAAAAAAATCTTGGAGACCCCAGTTAATCTCCAGTCATGGAAGTGGGGAGAGGTCTCCGGGACTGTACATAACCAGAGATGGAATCACACCTAGAGAGAATAACTGAAGAGCTATCTTTATGAAAGGGAGGTTCCTGCTTAATTCTGTAAATGAGTGAGTAGAACTAATTGCTCCACTTAGGATAAAACTTATCAGCTAATAAAGCATACACAACATTATTAAAGATGCTTCGGTTTGCACCAGCAGCAACAATATAATAAGCGTAACCTGTAAAAAAAAAGGACAATGGAATCCCGAAAGACCAGCCGCTCGTCCAACTGCCATCAAACCCAGCCTGTCCATAGTTGACCTTCAGCAAGGATGTGGAGAAGGTGGAGCACCTCTCCCACAACCACCTCTCCTTAAACCCCGCCTGGACGGGCCCTTGGACCAGACCGGTAGGGGAGCATTCTTCGGCAGGATTATCTCCTAGTCTGACAATTGACAACTGGAATGTCTACAGTCTAATTCTTGGAGTTTCTGTAGGGGAATGATTCTATTAGCTACAGTGAATGTTCATTTACACTGCTTCATTATTGTGAATGCTTATTATATGATATTCATACAATTTAAAAAGGCTAACAATCATGCAAAAAAGTGCAAATCATTCTTTCATCAGGAAATATAACATATGTAAACGGGACCTGCATTGTTAAGAACCATGGCAGAAAAACTGCGTTGAACAACAGATTGTTCAATGCGCATCAGACATATCATCTGCCCATGTAAGCATGCAGCTGTGCACTCTGCAATAGCGCGTATCTGGGGATTCTCTATGGAGCTGGTGGGTGTCGGTGTGTGGTAAACATTAGGTTACCATAGCAATGTATAGGCCGGCGGCGCATAGCGTTACATGCTGATAATGCTATGTGCTCTGCCTGCCAGAGACTAATTTTTTCATGGATCCAGCAGGCTGAGGCCAGTCGCAAGTCAGAACCCTAGCCTAACAGCCAAATTTAGATAATTTACTACCAACCCTCAGCAACCTATTGTAAGATAAATGAGTATGACAGATGCTTACTAATGGCAAACATAATGTAAAAAATTGATTAGCCATGTTAGATTTTTTTTCCATTGTTGGGTGCTGTAGTTAAAAGCCTAACATTATGTAGGGCAGATTTCTATCTTATCAAGACTAGGTATATCCAAAGTAAGATAAAACGGAGGCACTCACCGGATGTTGTCTGTAAGGACTCATTCAGACAGAACGTTTGTGCTCCATATGTTTTAATGTACTAAAAATGGATCCTCTTTTTTTGCAAAAAAAGTATCACAAACACATCATTCATTTGTGTTGCTTTTTTGCTCCAGTTTTGGGGGACACAGGCAGACAGACACAGAGAAAGAGACACATACACACTTTATTATACTTCCCAGTGATCCCACAGTGTGTCCTGGTGATGGGTTCCTTCTGGGCATCGGCAAAATCTTCCTATGTAACTCAGGCTGTGTCACATAGGCAGGTCCTGTCAGTACTGTCCCCACAGGTCCTGCCGATTACTGGAATGAACACATTGCCAGGGCTTGCTGTGGGATCACCATGGAGGGTAAGTAATTGGCGCGTTTGTGATGTGGAAAGCACAGCAGTGAAACGGAGTACTAACTGACATGCTCAATCATTTTCTGGATGCATTTTCTGACCTACCAATGCAGCAGTGAAAAATGCTGACATCTGCAAATCAATTTACAAATCCCGTTCACTTGCTGGCAGATGCAGTGACTGATCCATTTTTGGTACAGTGTTAAAAAAAATACAGCACCAACAATGAATCAAAAACATCCACTGTAAACATAGCTGAAGTCTTTATTTTTTTCAAGCTACACAAATAGACATTAATACTGGAGGGAGGATGGGGGACGGATGATGGTCGTTTCACCGTCCATTCCCCATCCTCCCACCTGCTTTATTGTCTGCGTTTAGCTTGAAAAAATAAAGACTTACAGCCAATATCCGGTCATTACCACTCTTCTTGCTTACTTTGGATATACATGGACTTTTGCCTGTGGGTGTACACATCTTTGAAAGAATGAGGCTGTTGAAGCTACATAGTAGCAGTGTCCGCTAATTTCTAGAGCAGTAGATTAAGTGCAGTAGTGCCCAGATTTCCTCTCTTGTTGCTGTTACCATAATTAGGCCATAGACCAAGGAAGATCATAAGGTTATTTTACAAACGTATCCTTCTTAAATCCAACATATTCTTAAATATAAGAAAAACATTTGTTAGAGATTGCATCCAACACCAAGCAGCTCACATAAACCAAAAACATACATTGATGAGAGTGTAACTAATTGGTATAACAAACAGAATATAAATAAAATTCAAGAAAAGTTAAGGGTTGACTACTTGTAGCTTATGACATTGCCATCCAAGAAAGCCAACTTCACAGACTGGCCATGACCAACAAAGCATCCAAAAAAAGGACACATTTTTGGATTTACACACTACTTTCCAGAGTAACTAATGATGCAGAAAGTAATAGAGATGAGCAAATTGATATTGGAATTAACCAACTTGGAAACATTTCCTCAATAGATTTCATTCACAATACTACAAAGCCTCTACTTGCCCTAAAAATAGGTGTTTATCCCTAGGAGGTTTCCTAGGGTTGTATTACACGACTTTTGGGTTCTTGAACGCAAACATAGCTTTAATAATGTCCAACTCAACTTTAACTGGAAAAGGAAAAAAAAAGATAGTAAGCATTGGTAAATAAGTCTTTTTAACAACACACTGCATTATCAGACTTTATAGGTTATTTGACTTGTCAATATTATCCAACAATTATCCCTTTTTGGTAGTAGATGTGTGGCTTGCTGGTGGAGATAGTGCAAATGGATGGAACAATGGCTTTTTTCACGCACAATTACCACTTGGGATTTTCAAAAGCTTTTTTTGTTTGTTAAATGTTGAAGTCAAAGTTTTTACACGAGGTATCGAAAATGTATCCCTTTATTTAGGGAGTAAAAATGGAAGGAAAGTGAAATATAAATTTACTATTATTTTCTCCTATGCTTGGTATTTTTTGCTTGGCTCCATGTAGACAATATGGACTGTTTGCATATGCACTTTACACCCACTTTAATGGATAGGTCCCCTAATTATTTAATTTTGGTTCTCACTCCTACTCCATATCTTTTTGATATTATGGTATTTACCTAATTACTCTAATTGAATTTATTATCATAGTAGCTGAGAATCCTTGATTTATTTAATAGGGATTTAACTTTGTATATAACTGTTATACATATATACTCTCGTGCACACGTACTTTGTATTTATGAGGTCTTTACCAGTGGTGCTCCAGTCGTTTTTATCTACCTGTTCTTTGTATATTTCTTTTAACTTTTGTAATTTCTAATAAAATATACTTTTAATTGCTTATTTTGATATATAGGTTCTATGAATGTATACCTATTGCAAACTGGGCAACTTCTTTACCCAAAATCCATGGGACCAGTGCTCAGAGTATCTAGCTAAGATAGGATGCAGTCCACATATGATTAAACTCAGCTCTTTAGATGGTGAATCTCTGTTTACCTTAGTGCATCAATTGTTGCCGTTGTATATACAAAATATGGTTTGTCATGTCACATATAATATATCTGTGCCTTTACTACTTGTTGTAGGGCTAACAATAGCCCAGGCAAGGGAGCTTTGGATCTGAGGAGATCACAGAAGGTCTGCTGGTCATTCTTTCAGTCAGCAGGCATCAGACAGATTCAAAGTGCAGGTAAGGCTGCTTTCACATAACGATTTTCGGTCATCCGATTGTATCCGTTTCAAAACGGATACAATCGGATCCGAAATCGGATCCCATGTCCCCCTATGGGGATCGGATGGGATCGGGTGTGCCACTATTGGCATCCGATTTTGCCACCATCCGATCCCATCCGATTTAATTACGGGCACAAAATCGTAGCCTGCTACGATTTTGTGTCCGTGACTCACATCGGACAGCATCTGATCACTGCTGATCCGAGGCTGATCCGAGGGCCCACAACATGGGAGCCTATGGACATCGGATCCGAGTTCACCTCGGATCCGATGTCGGCTCCCTATCCCCTGTCTTTCCCTGCTTGTGCTCCTCCATCTTCTTCCCTCTCCTATGCTATTCTGTGCCCCCGCTATGCTATTCTGTGTCCCCACTTCTATATCCTCATCTATCCCTATCCTGTCCCCTGTCCTCTTCCCTGTCCTCTTCCCTGTGTGTAAAAAAATAAAAAACCTCCTCCCGGAGCATACATCACCTGTCTCCGGCTCCAACGCTGCAGCACCATCATGGCAGAAGAGCCTGTGATGATGTAAGAGAGCCGGTCAGCTGACGAGTCATGTGACCTGCTCTGTGACATCATCACAGGTCCTTTAGAAAAACGTAGTGTGAAACCAGCCTAACACAACTAATCCTGGTAATAAACCAATCAGGGTAATGCAGTTAGATGTGCAGCTAGAGCACTTCCCTATCACATATTGTTGGATCTATTATTCATAGACTGACTACCACTCTCATTGTTACTGTTATTCAACAGTAGTGCGTTATTACAATGCAGTTCCTTTGTGGAATGAGCTGTGCACTTTTGCCTCTATCCCTTTGTTGTAGAAGCATAAAATAGTGCTCCTTGGCTGGCTCCCATATTAAATGCTGGCTGTATTAGTCCTTAATAATTGTCTATGCTAGGCCATGTAATCTGATAACTTCAGAGCCTTTTGAGCTGTACTTCATCATTAGTCTACTTCATTACTACTAGTCTACTACATTAGTCTACATCATTAGTCTACTCTGTGGTTTTTTATTTAGCAGTGTATAAAATGGTGCTTGGCATTTTTTCATGCTTGAATCAATTTGCAAACTGTTCAAATTTGTGAGGACCAGGGAATTTTAGGGAATTTGACTCAAATTCGATTCTCTGCTGATATGCTCAATTATGTATAGCAGATATCCTTCTATTCAGATACTGATTTACTATTTTTGAGCAACTATGTCTAGTACTGCAAGTCATCTTTATTAATCCTCAATTTCATATACCAATCCAATCTTTGGATTAAAATGCATTGTGTTGGGTACGTGTGACGACTGTCCTCTGCAAACGCTGAGCTGCAGGTAAGCAGAACTCCAAGAAACTCTGAGACACTTTACCCCCATAGAGGGATTTGGAATTACAGCAGAGACAGAAGGTAGCTGCCTATAGGTGAGCAGCAGACCGGGGCAGGGAGGTCGCCAGGAAGGGACAAGACTAGGAGGTCAGGCTGGGTCACAAGGCAGAGTCAAAAACCGGGAGGGCATTAAAAGTACAAAATCATCAGGCTGTAGAAGGGTCAAAATCCAGGCAAAGGTCTGAGTCAATATAATAGAGCACAAACTAGATAACTGGAAAAACAAAGAATAAATCTGCTGGTTTGCAGGACAGGCCCCAAGGCATTTGAAGAGCGCGGTTCTCTCTCATAAGCTGTAGCTCACAGCCTGATGACCTCATCTGGACCACCCCTACAACCAGGCCTGATGGTGATGCGTGACTGGTACCAACCATCCCTCTTCTGATAGAAGAACGATGCCTGCGCCTACCAGATGCCTATGCAGGAACCTCTCTCCTGTAACCAGCATCACCCACGGGAGGAGCATGGCGATGCCCAGCGACAGAGACAGGAACCAAAGGAGCAGGTCCAGATGAGGACATGGCCCCCTATCACCGCCACCACTAGCCGAAGGAATCCGGCATCACCTAGTGACTGGGGTAGGAATAACAGTCACCGAGTCCGAGGCTACGTGACAGTTCGTTAGTAATAGTGATGTGTTGCTTGAGTAAGGACTGTAGCTAGAGATGAGTGAAACGACTTGCAGGACTTTGGTTTATTCTATGATTACAGACACTCAATGCATCTGAAACATGTCAGAACACACCTACTGCAGTCCATCTGACCAAGATGTTACCCTTTTAAACTGTGATGAATAAAGTTTAAAGATTTTATCCCTACCGAAGGAGCCAAGATTTTTCCTCTTCCTGTTCTTATTCTTGGACTGCTGAAGCACTAGTGGAGTAGTGCACTTCGGAGGATATACACCTTGATATGTGTGCAATTTTCAGTGTGGACGCATATGAAGCAAGTGCAGTGAGCTCTTTTTCTATTTATTCATATCTTAGTAATAGTGATGTGTTGCTTGAGTAATGACTGTAGCAAGAGATGAGAGAATCGACTTTCAGCACTATGGCCTATTGACCAAGTCTTGGACCACTAAATATGCAGCCTGCAAATCTCTTGATCAATCACCTCTGTGTATAAGTATCCACACAGGCGTCATTACTACAGCATGATACATTCACAATATCACACAAGTCCAGCTAATAAAATGAAGAGCCGGACATTAAAAGGATTTGCAGGCTTCCCGTTCAGTGGTCGTAGATTGCTCACCTCGCTGATGGACCCGTTATTTGTAAATTGATTCTTCAATTTCTAGCTGCAGTTATTTCAATCTGTGAATCTTTATAGATAGTAAGGTTTGGAAATTCAGCCATGGATATTTAATAGACAAAATGTAAAAAGAAGCAAACATAATGTCTATATTTTTTTTGTATGACTACCAGACTGCCATGTAACCTATTTTATCTAATAAAGTCTAAATAATACCAGGGTCACATTAGTGTATGGAATCCAATGAGAGAGCATCGGATGTGACATGCTAATGACACTTAGCTCAGGTTCTCCTGTGAGAGTATGCCGAGTGTCATTATACTGTGATCAGATCCTGTGATCAGATCACAGGTGCAGAGAGAAGGGAGAGATTAATCTCACCATCACCTCCAGATATTTCACTTGCACTCATAGACTTATATGCATGTATGTGAGCCAAGACTTGCTGACAATCACAGCATGCTGCAATTTTTCCTCAGTTCAATTAGGGGTGAGTAAAATCTTGCAGATCTGTGATGCCTCATTATTTAATATTGGGTCAAGTGCAATACTAGATTTTCTCACATTGTGCTTGTGTGAGTCATACACCAGACTGACTCCAGCCTAAGGGCAGAGACACACTTACGCGAACTGCATGTAAGTGTCTCATAAGCATCTCGCATGAGTCTCCTGGCCCAGACACTGACTCTCTGAATGGGAGTATGGAGCTAATAGTGTTTCTTTGGAGCTCCAAGCTCCTGTTAAAACAAACAGGGGCTGGACTGGGTGACTAATGCGAGATGCATAACTATCGCCCAATCTCTCTTCTAAACGCGGACACAAAGTTCCTTGCGAAGTTGGCCTCCAACAGACTTAAACAACATATAGTCAAATTGATTCACCCTGACCAGTCGGGCTTTATTCCAGGCCGAACCACATCAGACGCCACTAGACGAGCCTTGGACTTGCTGGCCTTCACTGAAAAATCAAAAGAACCAGCGGCCTTTTTGGCACTTGATGCCGAAAAGGCCTTTGATAGAGTTCAATGGGACTTTCTTTTCTGTGTTCTTGAGAACTTTGGTCTTCAGGGCAACATACTTCAACTTATTAAAGCAATGTATAATGGCCCAACAGCTAAGGTTTACTCCAACAATTTTTTGTCTAGCCGCTTTTCGCTTTCCAATGGAACTAGGCAGGGTTGCCCCCTGTCACCCATACTGTTCGCTATGTTTATCGAGCCCCTTGCGGCCAGTATTAGACAAAATAACAACATCACAGGTATTTATAAAGGCCATAAGATCTCGTTATTCGCGGATGACATCTTATTAACCCTCGCTAATCCCCTTAAATCTCTAAGACACCTAACAATTTGCATTGACCAGTTCTCATCCCTCTCTCTCTACAAAATTAATGCCTCTAAATCCCAGATACTTGACTTCAATATTGACACCACTCTGTTAGAATACCTAAAAGAAGAATTCAATTTCACATGGGTAAACAAAGAAATTGCCTACCTAGGTATCACCTTAACTAAACCCTTAACAGCAACTGTGCAAACGAATCTTTCAGCCCTATTTCAAGCATTTCACAGGGACTACCTACGTCTAACTAAGATTGAGCTCTCCTGGTTGAGCAGGATAGAAGCCTTCAAGATGTCTCTACTACCGCGTTTCCTATATGTAATCAGGTCGCTCCCCTTTTCATACCAAAGAGTTGGTTCAATAAATTTCAATCGCAATTACGTGCCTTTGTATGGAATAACAAAAGGCCGAGGGTCGCCAGAGCATCGTTAGAACGACACAAAAAAGCGGGTGGACTAGGGGTCCCAAACCTGTATCACTACTACTTAGCTTCCATCTCTAAACTTTCTAAAAATTGGTTTAAGGAATCATTGGACTCGCCATGGCTGGATGTAGAGGAATCACTAGCACACAACAACTTAAAAGCGCTTGTTATCGCCCATCTAGTCATCCCTTCCAAACCTCTTCCTTCTCACCCCGTCGTCAAGGCTACAATCTCAGCTTGGAAGCACCTGGCCCACAGAGCAGCTAAACACTTTCCTCTATCCAGACTTAAAAATATTCCTTTGAGCACGCTCGAAGTGATGATTAAGAACCTGGACCTCTCCGCCTGGAGGGCAAAAGGGGTCTTATATACCGAGGAACTGCTTCTTGACGATTCTATTCGTCCATTCCACGTTCTCCAAGACCAATTTTCCCTATCCAGAGATGAGCGCTCACAATGGAGAACCATATCTGAATTCCTAACTTGCTCTAGACCTAAATTTGCCCTTCCACAATTAGTAGTCAATCTCATATCATCTCCAGAACTTGGGTCTTTATGGAAAACCAACAGCCTCTACCGAGTGCTCAACGAAGAAATTGAATTGCCCCGTCTCTCCTACCTTACCGCATGGGAAGAGGAACTCAACATTCAAATTGACCTGCAGGACATGACACGAACCATACAGACCTCATACGCCAATTCTGCTTGTGCAACGCTGCATGAGTCTTACTTCAAGGTGCTCTCTCGGTGGTACCTCACCCCGGTCAGACATCATCGTTTTGATCCTCAGATCTCGCCCTTGTGTTGGAGGGGCTGCGGCCATCAGGGAACACTGGCACATATTTTCTATGATTGCCCGCTACTGTCCAAATTTTGGATTGATATCAAAACCCTAATCTCAGACACCACTGGCCTCACAATCAATCTCACTCCGGAGCTAGCTCTCCTTTCTATAGGGATAGAAAACCTTTCTCCAGACTTCAAATTCTTGACTTCACATATACTGATCACTGCCAAGGTTCTAATTGCTGCTAGATGGAACAAGCCCGAAACTCCCAAATTGCTGCATCTCATTGATAGAGTCACGCAGCACGGGATCTTTGAGTTTAACACAGCATTGCGCACCAATACCCTCGCTAAAATTAAGCGTAGATGGGAGCCTTGGTGGGCAGCCTTCTCACCCTCTTTCCTCATTTAGTCCCAACATTGTGACATTGTGATAATAACAACAACAGCTTACAGGTGATTTTTCAGTTTATTTCCTGCCCTATTATGTTCTTTAGTTAATTTAGAATATAAGGGACCACTTGCTTGCCTCACATCCTGTGATGTAACGTTAATACTGACTGTTTTTTTTGGTTATTACCCAATTCAATTTCCCCGATTATTACGAATTTTCATTTTAGCTTAGAATTACAAGCAATAACCTCGTTATTCACACTACATGTGATGCATATGCTATTTAACTTGTATTTGTGTTTGCAACTTGTACCATGTTACTGTTTATTTATGTATGTACCCTCCCTCCCTTTCCCCCCTTCCCCCCTAGTTTATTCTGTTCCCCCTCCCCCACCCCACTCCCCTCTCCCCCCTTTTATAAAAAATTTTTTCAATAAAGACTTTTTGAAAACTAATGCGAGATGCATGTGAGATAATCACATGCAGCTCACATAGTGTGTTTACGCCGTAAGTCAGATATCTGCTTTTCTATCACAGATTTTCAAATCATCTGCTTTCCCTTAATGTCGGATCTATGCATCTTTCTAAGTGCAATACATTGAATTAGACCAGAATTATATAATGCATTTGGCCATTCATCCCCATCATCACAGCTGTGTTATCATCATCATCACCATCATTATCTGTATCATCTAATCATGATGTTTCCTCTTCCCACAGGTATGCTTTCCATGTGCACTGATTTCCCAGGCATCTGACTCCCTCTACGTGAAGTGCATATTATTTTCTCTGGTATGCTTTCCATGTACACATGACTTAAGGTAGAAGGAATCTGGGCATCAGTCAGTCCATATGGTAAGGGTCTGTACACCACCCACTGCTGTGGTCTATGGCAAATACATAGTGTTGGTCAGCTCAAAGCACAAGATGGACCCATTGAAGCGCAACTGCATGGAACGGTTAACCGTCGTCTGACCCTGCACCCCCTCCCTCCCTGCACTCTGTAACTCCAACATGGAATAAATTCCACAAAGAAATAACCTGTGAGTGCTGCTCTCTTTCTTTTAAAATGTCCATGTGCACAGCTTTCCCAGGTATCTGACTCCCTATATGTCAAGTGCATATTATTTCTCCTTGCCTGTCCTCTATGTAAAGACCTTCACTGGCTCCCCATTGCCCAGAGGCTCCAGTTCAAAACCCTAACTATGACATACAAAGCCATTCACAACTTGCTCAATCCGTATATCTGTGACATGGTCTCCTGGCACCTATCAACATGCAACCTGCCATCCTCTCAAGATCTGCTTCTGTACTCCCCTCTTATCTTTTCTTCCCACAACTGCTTACAACATCTCTCCTCTCATCCCCTATACTCAGGAATAGAGATGAGCAGTGTTCGTCTCGAATTGTTCGCCAATCTCAAATTCGAGTTGTTTTCGGCGATGTTTGAGTCATTCTTCGAATTCGAACAATTTGGTTCAAATTCGGCAGTTGTAGAAGCTGTTCGATTTTGGTTCAAAAATGCAGCAGATGCGGTCAGAAAACCAGATCTGCCGCATTATCAGCCAAAATAAACTGCTATTAAGTATAATAAAGTGTTAAAAAAAACAAATGTATGCTCACCTGTCCGGTGGTCCACCGATTGCTCTGGCAAGGTCCTATTGCTGATAGGACCTGTGGTGACGTCAGAAAACCAGTCACGAAACCGGTCACATGACCGGATTTCCCGCTATAACCGGTTTTCTGACGTCACCACAAAGGTCCTCTTGCTGATAGGACCAGTGGTGACGTCACAAAAGTGGTCACATGACCGGAGTTCCTGCGATAACCGGTTTTCTGACGTCACCACAGGTCCTATCAGCAACAGGACCTTGCCGGAAAGGTTAAAATTGATATTTTTATATTTTGAACACTTTCTTTTACTTAATTAAGTAAAAGAAAGTGTTCAAAGTATAAAAATGTCTATTGTAACCTTTCCGGCAAGGTCCTCTTTCTGATAGGACCTGTGGTGACGTCACAAAACCGGTCACATGACCGGAGTTCCCGCGATAACCGGTTTTCTGACGTCACCACAGGACCTTGCCGGAGCCATCGGTGGACCGCCAGACAGGTGAGCATACATTTTTTTTATTTTTAACACTTTATTTTACTTAATTTCACTTCCGCAATGTAAGTATATACTGTACATTGCGGAAGCGAAACAGCCCCACATAGCAGTTTATTTAGTGTTCCGAGTTGTTCAATGGTGTTTGACAAACATTCGACAAACATTCGTCGAACACCCCGCCGATTCGACGAATCGAATGGAACACGAACACTAGGGTGGTGGCTCATCTCTACTCAGGAACTCTCTGCCTCAACACATCAGACTCTTGTCTACCATAGAAACCTTCAAAAGGAACCTGAAGACCAACCTCTTCTGACAAGTCTACAACCTGCAATGAGACTCAATCCACTAAACCACCGCATGACCAGCTCTACCCTCTCCTAGTGTATCCTCACCCATCCCTTGTAGACTGTGAGTCCTTGTGGGCAGGGTCCTCTCCCCTCGTGTACCTGTGTGTGCCTTGTATTGCTGATGATTATTGTACTTGTCTACGTATGTCCCTTTTTCACATGTAAAGTGCCATGGAATAAATAGCACTATAATAATAAATAATAATAATAATGTTAACCAGTTTGATCTGAAAATCTCTTTCTAACACAATAGTTTCTGTTGTAAAAAGCGAAATATATATATATATGTATGATCTTTTATTTTAAGTATATAAATATCTCCATTTTGCATCAAAGTATTGAAAGAATGTTTTTAAATGTGGTTTAGAACAGTTAATTATATGATAGAGATAATCTGTCACTCATGCCACCTGTATATGCAAACAATGAAGAGTCTGACAACTCTGGTCATGCATATGCCAAATTATCTGAGAAATACTGTAATTTTCATACCTTTCACAAAGATGATCAAAGCAGCAAAGAATGCATTTTCTCATTATTCAAATAAGTGTGTACAAATACATGACGTTATGCAATTAGAGCTGCAAAACACAAAGCCAAAAGGTTACTTCCATCATTCCAAAAGACTAATCATTCTGATTATTTCTTAATGGCAATGTAGGGTTTTCCATTAATCGCCTGATGAAACTTCAGATATGCATTGTCAAGCATCAAAAGATCCCTCTGCTTTTGAATAGGATACTATAAACCAGATTTCAACAGACCAAAAACAAGATGTGACAAGCAGTTTGACACAGGCCCTCCGCTAATTTCCGCTATTTGCAAAGAGGCACATGTGAATGGAAACAGCTCAGCAAAATGGGTCACTATAGTTGGGGCCATGTCAGTCCACATATAAAAAAAAACTCAGTACAGGGGAAAATAAGCAGCCATTGATTTCCAGTGAAAGCATAAGAGTCTGGGGGAAAATAGCCAAAATGAGGCACCAGCTGCTCTCTGCTGGAAGCTTTTGTAGAGGCGTAAGCAGACTGCGAGAAAGCAAATGAAATCTGCTGGACGTAAAAAGAAGAGTGACATAAGAATCAGTGTAGAGGTAACTGTGATTTACCAGTTTTAAGACTTAAGAGATTTATAATGGTGCTACATTTATTTTCGTCCATATATTTCCTAGCCCGATATATTTTACAGTACCAAAAATTATTCTTTATACACTCAGAATGTGTTAGAGAATTATTATGCTTTTATTTGTATAACATGAATTTTATATAAAAAGAAATAGAGTTTCTGCATATAAAATCCTGATTTATTGACTCACTTTTCCAGACAGCTCTATTCCGTTATATATGAATTGCTTCTTTTCGAAAGACAATTATGACTCATTTTAAGTTGGCTCCATTCAGTCAAATAAGTCAAGAAACTATAAATATAAGTATAAAATAAATCATATTGTTAGAAAGAAGTAATGCATCTCGAGAGAATCTACATATTGAAATGCTTTCACGAGACTTGTTTGTCTAGTTCGGTCATTTGCAAAGTATTCCTCGTTTCAATCTTAGGATACAAATTATTGCCTGCCCATTCAATTACTAAAACATGGTTAAGCATTTTAGAATAAAAAAAAAAAAAACTAATTGAAATTGCTGCTGGGGAATCTACTGGGAATACAGCCAACATTCAGACCCAAGGAAATGAGCCTGGTGGTCTTTGTTTGAATTGTGACAAGACAGAATGACAGTGACTGCTAAGCACTGTGCCGGAATGAAGGCTGTAATGTCACTTTTCCCATGGGAGGCCCCTTCGCCTGATCACGATGAGGTCATTATTGGTTAAACATGTCTCTCCGCAGCATGAAAAGGAAAATGTAGACTTGTATAGGAATTCTAGCTACACCTAGAGCTCAACTATTCTAGGCACACACCAGCATTGCCAGGACTGTACATATTACAGATATTCATGGAGGAGTAAATAATTTTAAATTTATATACAAAATTAAATATGTATTTACGTCAATAATATACAGAATATATATATATACTTAGGTCATATTGATGGATTGAAATGTTGATGTATATGAGATGAATAAGAATACATATTTTTGCACGGAGGTGCTGAACTTTTTCTTGATTTTCCTGGAAGATAATGAGGTTAGCAAAAAACTACAGATCAAGTCATAGCAGGCAATTCTCAGCAAGAAAGAGAACTAAATAAACCATTTAGAAAAGAGAGTAGCCACAAAAGGCCCAGATGATGCCTCTAAAGCAGGTGTGGGCAATACCAGGCCTCAAGGGCTGCATAAAGACTGTGAGCCCTCGAGGACAGGGTCCCTGCCCCTCCTGTACCTGTACGTCCCGATCATCTAGATTTAGTGTAGTTGTGCTTGTCTCCCTTATCCTCATGTAAAGCGCCATGGAACCTAATGGCGCTATATAAATAAATAATAATAATAATAAAGTCTAGGTTTTCAAGATTTCCTAAGCATTTGACATTAAAATTATTTAAATTACCAACTGTCAAATTCTAAGGAAATCTTGAAAACCTGGACTATGTGAGGCCCTTGAGGCCAGGAGTTGCCCACCCCTGCTCTAAAGTGTGTAAGTAGCACAGATCTTTGCTCATACAAGTATAATAATAAGATCTCCTGCCACTAGATGTGAGCTAATATATTCAAGTGAAATTGAATTCTGCTTGAATTTCACAAAAATCCACATTGTAATTTTCTTCCACCCAATGTCAGCAAAATACGGTAGAAGCAGTTGAACCATCAAGTGTCATAGTAACCGTTGTTAGTATGGACAGCACTGACAGTTGCTCTATAGTAGAGCAGTACAGCGCAGGTCTTAGCACTGTCATATAGTAAGCGGTGAAGTCACCATTGCCTTAGCTATTAGCAGTTACTATGACAATGGTGATCTCAAGGTTTACTATATGACAGCGCTGAGACCTGCACTTTACCACTCTATTATAGCGCTGGTCTTAGCACTCTCTATAGCAACAGCAGTTGCTATGGCAAAGGTTATTATATGACAACGCTTTACCATTTTACTATGGTGCAGGTATCAGCATTGTCATATGGTCAATATTGCCATAGTAACTGCTATTGCTATGGAGACCGCTAAGATCTGCGGCATAGTAAAGTAGTAATGCGCAGGTCTCAGCACTGTCATATAGTAAGCCATGAGGTCACTGTTGCTATAATAACCGTTAATAGCTATGGCATTGGTAACCTGACCGCTTACTATATGACAGCGCTGAGACCTGCGCTTTACGCTTTACTATAGTGACACGCCCCTCCAGGGCCTTAGGATACTCGCAACCAGACTTTCTTGAGGCTTCATCTTCACGGGGATCTCAGGGACCGAGACCTGGCTCCATGACCCTAGCAGTGTCATTAAAAGTTTGGTGTGGGTGGCTCACTCTCTTAGGGATAGGGAGCTGGCGTGGAGGGTTCATTCTGGACAGGGATGACTGAACATGGGGATACTTTTTAATTTACATGTTGCCGCTACAGCTGTTCGCTGCTGCTCGACAGTCTTCCAAGGGGCCGATAGTTGGGAGGCAGCAATGTTCTTAAGCCCTCTATGGATAAGGCTGACCCTAGGGTAGCTGAAGGTACCTGAGTGAGTTGGTAGTATTGTTTCCAGCTACTTACTGTAATAGGATGGTATGTAACCGGCACCCCTTCCCTGTCCTTTCCACGTCGTCTCACACAGTGACTTTACACTTTTCTCAGGGGTTCCCCTGCAGTATCTGCCCTTAGCCCTATGGTTACCACCTTTTCAGCAGATGTGCATGGTTGTCGACTGTGTCACCATGAAAGTGGCACAGCCTCCAGGTTGCTAGCTGAGCCTGGTCTTCTCCACTAGTCTTTTGGGTTCCCGGTGCCTCCTGCAGCCTAGAACCTGCACTTGCCTGCACTTGACAATGAATGGAAGTCCCACGGGTGGATTGCTCACTTCCCGTGCCTTTGGGACCCCCTCTTTCTCTCGAAGCCACTTGGGTGATGTTCTGCTCTAGGGTTTGGCCTTAGGACGAGTTCTAACTTGCTCCAGTCCTCTGGACACTTCTCAGGCGTATATTCTCTAGCTGCCCTCCAACCCGACCTTGGTGTTCAACGGTCTCTCCTCAGCTGTTCTACCACCTCTCCTCAGCTGTCAACTGTCTTCTCCTACATTCTAGATGTTTCTCTCTCTTTTATTACCCTCTTTCATGTGTCCCATGTCATCTATGTGTGTTCTTTCTGACCTCATTCCTCCCAAAGTTCTCCCTATAACTAACTCCCTTCATCACCCAACCTCACTACAATCATTCCTAGTGTGGTCTGGGTGTCCCACCACCAGTCTGTACTCACCTTACCTGTGAGTGGGATACTACACCCTAACAGGGATACAGTACCTCTGTGGTGATTGGACCCGTAGGGGCACCACACTCCCCCTTCCTTAAATCCAGCCCGTCCTCGGGCTGCAAGAGAACAGAAAACAGTGGTTTCAAAGACATGCAAAATTTTTGTAATGCTTAATAACAACAACAATAACAAAAAGAAGACTTTTTCTTCCCTTTAACGGGAGATACGGTTACTTTAATGCTGCACATATAAAAGTAGAAAATACACATAAATAACTATCTACAGTCCCACCAAGTTCAGTTTAAACCCTATCAGGGTAGGCATCACACTGTCCTGGATGTTAAGTAGGAAAGTATCTAGCACTTAGTGTCTCTCTTTGTCTTCGGGGGAACCCACCACACGAAAAACCCCAGCACATATACTGGGCATGGTGAAAGGGATAAAAGAGACTGATTCTTCGGTCACGCCAGTGGGTTTTTGTTCGTTGCGTTCGTACAGACATGTCAGATATAAAACCAACAGGAAGCACACCTGGGTGCTAACTATTTTCATGGAGTCCGGGTTACACATCGTCCATAGCCACTCAGTCACATTATTGGCACGCATTCATTCTACTCTAGACAGGACAATATACTCAATCACATTTAAATCTACACATAATTACGCTAAACATAAGAAACAAGCACTCATACCCTAACCGGGTTAGCAAGAAAATTAGAAACTATGTACATAGCTGCTCTAGGTACATTACCACATGTTGGACCGTGGCTTTTTCCACAGCCAGGTTAATACTGGCTCATCTGCACTGTGCAATGCAGCCGGGTTGTCTACTGCTGCTGCCAATAACACGGGCTCAGTCTGTGCAGCCACTTCTCTGACACCAACGACTGCCGTTGTGGCTCCTCCTGACACAGTGTGTGTAGTAACTTCTACTGTCCTTGGACAGGGTGTTTGCACTGATGCGGACAGCTGATGCAACTTCCGGGATTGCACAGGCACGGCGGTTGACTCAAAAACCTGGGGCTCTGCTGTATAAGCGGGTGGCTTGTCCTTTACTAGGTGGATGTCCATGGCATACCACCCCCGCTCTCCCAGGCCCAGGTGTTGGGTAAATGTGACTCTGTCGCCAAGCTGTAGGTCGCGACCAGGGTGACCCTCTGGCAGGTGGTATTCAATGTCCCGCCGGGTTATAAAGAGTTCTTGGCTGCTCCTCTGCTCTTTGACGAACCCCAGCCTCTGTCCTGCTTGAATCGGACTACGGAATCCTGGTAGATCGGGCCCCGCTCTTCTGCCATGGATCAGCGGACCCTCTGCTTTTCTTTCAGGTTACGCTCCTCCATGGCAAGCCATTTAGCCTTCTCCTCTGCCTCTTCAGCTGCCCTCCAACTCGACCTTGGTGTTCAACAGTCTCTCTTCAACTGTTCTACCACGTCTCCTCAGCTGTCACTCTCTCTCTGTTAGCTGTCTTTCTTCTCACTGTTGTCTCCTACATTCTAGGTGTTTCTTGCTCTTATTATACCCTCTGTCTTGTTTCCCACGTCATCTACGAGTGTTCTTTCTGACCTCACTCCTCCCAAAGGGCTCCGTCTAACTAACTCCCTTCACCACCCAACCCCACTACAATCGTTCCTAGTGTGGTCTGGGTGTCCCAGCACTAGTCTATACTCCCCTTACCAGTGACAGGGATACTACAAACTAACAGGGATGTAGTACCGTTGTGGTGACTGGACCCTCAGGGTCTCCACACTAGCACAGGTCTCAGTACTGTCCATAGCAACAGCTGTTAATATGGCAATGGTGGCCATAGGCAGCACTGAGACCTGCACTATAGTAAAGCGTTAAAGGGCAGGCTTCAGCACTGTCATATAGTAAGCGGTGAGGTAACCATAGCCATAGTAACCACTGTTGCTATGGCAATAGTGACCTCACCAATTACTATATGACAGCGATGAAGCCTGCCCTTTACCGCTTTACTATAGTGCAGGTCTCAGTGCTCTCTATGGTCACCATTGCCACAGGTATCAGCACTGTCAATCAGTGATCAGAGACCACAGGGAGCAGATGTGTTTTTCCTACCCCGGTCTCTGATGTAGCAAAGCTGAGTCTATCCAGGAAGAGATAAGACTGGGATTGTGGAGTGATACGAAGGTGGGGAGGGGGTAATAAAGACTAAATGTCTCTGTGGTTTTTTTTTTTATGAAATAATTCTTCTCTGTGATGTGTCTTTTTTACTATTTATTTGAGATTCTTAATGGCCGGTTCCAACTTGACCTGACATTAATAATCTCAGGGCTTAATACCAGCTGGCAATACATAGCTGGTGTTATCTTCTTATTACCCAGTGTGCCACCGCCTCCAGGGCCGCTGGAAGAGCCTGGTAAAGTACCTGGGAATGGCACTACGATGAATGTGCCATTTTCAGGGGCAGCTGCGGGCTTCAATTCTTTAGCATGGGGGGCCCTAAAACAATTGGCCCTCACCTCTCTGAGAATACCAGCTCTCAGCTGCCTAGTTTCACCAAGGTAAAATTTGCAACTGAGTGTGGCAGCTCCCAGCTGTCCGCTTTCATTGGGCTAGGCTTAAAACTACTTTGAAAAGCCTCACACTTTTATTTATTTATTTATTTATTTATTTATTTAACACCCTATGACTGCATGTTGGTTGCCATATGCTAATGTGTATGACAACCAAGTACAATCACCATCCAAATTGTGGAAATGCACTCTGACTGCAACAGCCAATCACAGAGGCAGCTGTTTGCTGTTCAGTGCAGTGAATATGCAAGTAGCTTAATGGGTGGCCCCAGAAGGGATTCAGCGGGAGCGGGACACTGAGCTGACTCAGGAGCAGTAGCAGGAGTCTGGTAAGCTTGATTTACCTGTTCTTCTATTTATCTATCTATCTTCACTAGGTTCTGTCACTCAGAGCAGACAGATGTATGGCAGAACAGTATGCAGACAGTATACAGTCATGGCCAAAAGTTTTGAGAATGACACCAAAATTATATTTTCACATGATTTTCTGCCCTCTGATTTTTATTTGTGTTTGTCTGATGTTTATATCACATACAGAAATATAATTGCAATCATATTATGAGTACCAAAAGGTTATATTGACAGTTAGAATGAGTTAATGCAGCAAGTCAATATTTGCAGTGTTGACCCTTCTTCTTCAGGACATCTGCAATTCTCCCTGGCATGCTCTCAATCAACTTCTGGACCAAATCCTGACTGATAGCAGTCCATTCTTGCATAATCAATGCTTGAATTTTGGCAGAATTTGTTGGTTTTTGTTTGTCCATCCGTCTTTTGATGATTGACCACAAGTTCTCAATGGGATTAAGATCTGGGGAGTTTCCAGGCCATAGACCCAAAATCTCTGTTTTGTTCCCTGAGCCATTTAGTTATCACCTTTGCTTTATGGCAAGGTGCTCCATCATGCTGGAAAAGGCATTGTTTGGCGCCAAACTGCTCTTGGACGGTTGCGAGAAGTTGCTCTTGGAGGACATTCTGGTACCATTCTTTATTCATGGCTGTGTTTTTAGGCAAGACTGTGAGTGAGCCGATTCCCTTGGCTGAGAAGCAACCCCACACATAAATGGTTTCAGGATGCTTTACAGTTGGCATGAGACAAGACTGGTGGTAGCGCTCACCTCTTCTTCTCCGGATAAGCTGTTTTCCAGATGTCCCAAACAATCGAAAAGGGGATTCATCAGAGAAAATGACTTTACCCCAGTCCTCAGCAGTCCACTCCCTGTACCTTTTGCAGAATATCAGTCGGTCCCTGATGTTTTTTCTGGAGAGAAGTGGCTTCTTTGCTGCCCTCCATGAAACCAGGCCTTGCTCAAAGAGTCTCCGCCTCTCAGTGCATGCAGAAGCACTCACACCAGCCTGCTGCCATTCCTGAGCAAGCTCGGCACTGCTGGTAGTCCGATCCCGCAGCTGAAACAGTTTTAAGATACTGTCCTGGCGCTTGCTGGTCTTTTTTGGGCGCCCTGGAGCCTTTTTGACAACAAAGGAAGCTCTCTCCTTGAAGTTCTTGATGATGCGATAGATTGTTGACTGAAGTGCAATCTTTCTGGCTGCGATACTCTTCCCTGTTAGGCCATTTTGTGCAGTGTAATGATGGCTGCACGTGTTTCTTTAGAGATAACCATGGTTAACTGAAGAGAAACAATGATACCAAGCACCAGCCTCCTTTTAAACTGTCCAGTGGTGTCATTCTTACTTAATCATGACGGATTGATCGCCAGCCCTGTCCTCATCAACACCCACACCTGTGTTAATGGAACAATCACTAAAACGATGTTAGCTGCTCCTTTTAAGGCAGGACTGCAATGATGTTGAAATGTGTTTTGGGGGTTAAAGATCATTTTCTAGGCAAATATTGACTTTGCAAGTAATTGCTGTTAAGCTGATCACTTTTTATGACATTCTGGAGTATATGCAAATTGCCATTAGAAAAACTAAAGCGGTACACTTTGTTAAAATTAATATTTGTATCATTCTCAAAACATTTGGCCATGACTGTGCATCATGTCTGCATACTGTTCCTATGCAGCTTGAGCACTTTATCAGCCATCTCTGCCTTTTTCAGCCCTCACAGACCTCCTCACTTATTCATTTAGAGTGTCTTATTTTTCTTTGGTTATACTGTGCCTTCCATTCACAGTAATGCCATTATTAAATATGAATATGGCATTGCTATGACTGGCAAGCAATCCCAGCATGTTTATTGGCTGAAAATCAGTCAGGAAACATGCTTTTCAGCTCGAATATCACTTGTAAAATCCAAAACACTCGCAGAATAATGAGTATCATGAATACTGTACTATTCGTGCAAGTAGCAAATAGTAATGCGTATACTCGCTCATCACTAGTGTATCATTTATCAAGCAGCAGCGCGGACCAGAGACACCACGCCTATCTTGGATGATTCTTGATCTTTTCCCACGGTGCACGTGGCGGTGCGGGTCCTGCGACAGCTGTCATCTCAAGCATACAAGCCGGCTGTGGGTGAACACAAACGAACCAGGTGAGCAAGGTTCACCTGGGGTCACCATTTGGTAAAACAAGTGATAAGGCACAATCTGCTCCTCTTTGTCTCCCTTGTTGTTTAGATTGCGTGCCATACTAGGAACGGTGACCAAAAAAAAAAAAAACTATTTGAGGAATTGAGAAAGAAAATTGTTGAAAAATATCAATAATCTCAAGGTTATAAGTCTATCTCTAAGGAACTTGATGTTCATTTGTCTAGGGTGTGTGACATAATCAAGAAGTATACAACCCATGGCACTGTAGCTAATCTCCCTGAATAAGGATGGCAGGGAAACGTTTATTAACTTTTCAATGCAGGATAGTCCAGATGATGGATAAACAGCCCCAATCAAGTTCCAAAGTATTTTAAGCTGTCCTGCAGGCTTAGGGTGCATTATTATCAGTGTAAACACTGCTGTAATACACCTTTGGGGTCTGCTCATAAACCCCATGTATATTCACTTAATCCCCCACCCACCATCTGTGACAGTGTCTGTGACTGGTTGCAATCAGACTGTGCCTCATTGTGTCGGCGTCTGTTATTAATTGAATAATTGAAAAAAATGATGTAGATTCCCACTCATTTTGATACCCATTGCAGGTAAAGCACACAGCAGGAGCCTGCAGCTCACAGCTGAATGCTTTAAGTTGGCTGAATATCAAAACAAAAATCTTTAAAAAATCAGCGTGGGGTCACCCACAATTTTGACACCAAGCCAAGATAAAGCACATAGATGGTGACTGGTATTGTCTGGCTGAGGAGGCCCAAGGTTATTGCTGAAAATAGCAGCCTGCAGCTGCCCCAGATTTAAATCCATTAGATGCACTAATCCTTGCACTACAGTACCACAGCTCATTCCAATTGCCCTGGTGCAGTGGTAAATGGGCTAATATAAGGGCTTAATTAGAGCTGTAATTTTACAGCTGTCATCAAGCCCTAAGTAAGTATTGGGTAGGAGTCTATGGGACACCCTATAACTTAATTGTAAGTCAAAAGAAACAAGCATCAAAAAATCCTTTATTTGGAAAAAAAAACAGATACCCTTTTTCACTCCTTTAGTAACCCTGCAGGTCCAAAGTAATCCACCATACGACATCCCATGATAAATCCAGCTCTGCTACATCAAGAAGCTGAAGTGATGGAAAACGTAACTACTGTCACGTCTAGACTGCTCTGCAGTCTCTGTGAACTGCTCTGTAGTAGTTAAATGGAGTTAATTTCCTTTTGTACCTTTAGGGATAACTTCTGTGGCCCTGCAGTATTAGCTGGCTGTGGCTTTTGAGTACTAGATGCTGTTGCTGAGTGAATCAGGTGATGTGATCTGACTACTCCCTCAGCCTTTATGTAGCCCCATGACTCATCAGCTAATGTTACTAAAAGAGTTCATTCACTCTTTGACCTGTGATGCTGTGTGCAGTTTCTGCTGGAGCTTTTAGCTGTCTTTTCTTTGTAGTTTCTATTTTTCTCAAAAATTCAAGAGAAAAGGCGGCACTCACCATTAGTAGATCTTTTACTTTATTGCATCGGTATGGGGAGGGGGTGCAGAGAGTCCTTGGGTGGTAGGGAGAGAGTTAAAGCCTAGGGCTTGTCAGGAGCAAGGCAAGGGTGGTTACCCAAACATCCTCACCTTTAGAGGTTCTTCTAGGAACAGGTTCAGCTTGAAACCTCCAGTCTAAGGGTCAGACTAATACCCCTAATTGCCTTTAAGCCATCACCACCATCCTACTACTTTACCCCTTTGTCTGTTATAGCCAGTCGTTCCAACTATTTACTGCAGCTTCTGGGATACACTGACAGGCACAGGGAGTCCTCAACTTTGACACAAAGTGATGTCACTGAGATCACCGGAGTTCATAGAGGAGGGCTGCACCACTTCTATTAGTAAACTCAGTTAAACCCTCTGACTCTCAGATTGTGGTACAGGGTCCCACAGCAGTGCAACAATCTGGCAGTCAAGTCACCCGAGTTCACACTGGGGGCTCCCCATTGATATCAGTGAACCCAATTAAATCTGCTGCAAGATTGCAAGACTGCTTTGCTGCGGTGTCCCAAAATATGGCATTTCATCAATCTCTCAGCAGGTTCAACTGAGATACAACTAGAGATGAGCGAACCTTTTGAAGTTGGGGTTTGATCAAGTTCGCTGAATGGGCATATGTTCTCCAAATAGATCGGCGAACAGTTTGCCACACTTTCGAAACCCATTGAAATCAATGGGGGACAAAAGCAAGGCCCTAGAAAACACCTTCAAAGGGGCCCAAAAGCTGCCAAATACATCTCAAACCGTTTTACAGTGGAGCCCTGCTGTTTTGGCACAGACATTATCTTCCTATATTATTACTTCCCCCTACCCTGACTGGTTAAAGACAGACTTAGCCCCGTCTCTGATTGGTAAGGACACAAATAAGCACACCAATAAATATTTTATTTGAAAATGAATCCCAATACATTCCTCTTTCATCTTTTTTTATTAATATCCATTTGTGAAAAGTTTCCCATTACACCCAAAAAAGGATGTAAAAAATAATTAGAAAAAACCCTGAAAATAATAAACCCAAATAAATGCTGAATTTGTCCAAGCATATGGGGGTAAAGATCAGTGACTGCATCCCCCATATGGTGGGACAGCAGGTACTGCACGGTTCAGGGCAGTGTGACAAGCCATGAGTACCCTGAGGTTGTCTCAGATTACACAGCGGGTATCCTTCATCAGGGAGTCCCGCTATGTGACCTGAGATAACAGCACTTGTAAAAGATGCTGTTTCATGAGAGCTGTGATATGGTGCGAAATGTAACCGATATATCTTGCCGGTATAATAAGACAGTGCTTGTGATGAGCAGTGACAACAGGATGTGAAGCACTTCAAACTTTCAAGATAGCCTCTGTGTAACCCCTCGAGTCTGAACTGCAATAATGTTTGTGTTAACACCACTTGTCACATTCTCACCAATGACTGCATGCCAGCTCTAACTGCTCATGGGGGATGCTTCGTGTGAACGTGACTCAACCATAATTTTGTAAGGCCCCGTGCCCATAATACATTGTTTGATGTTTCTTTTGAAGCGTATTTTGAAAATCTGCATCAAAATCTGCATGTGCATCCTAAAGGCAGCAAAATGTATGAGTGTCCAGAAGTGCTGTGCCAACGTGTTTTTTTCTTCCTTGCAGATTTGGTGCACAAAACAGAAATCTGACCTACATGTGCAAGGAAAAAAAGCAATGTGGGCACAGTACTTCTGACATGACACAGACTTTGCTGGCCTCAGAATAGACATGCAGATTAAACTGCATTAAAAAGCATCAAACAATGCAATGTTGGGCACAGGGCCCAAGACGATTCAGGGGGAGCTGCAGTTGTAGTGAAAGGGTTTGAGGATTGCTCTTGCTCCTTGGCTACTTCCACAGAGACTTCTAGGGCAGGAGTGGCTAATTATAGTCCTCAAGGCTGAAAACATTTCATGTTTTCAGAATTTCCTGCAATGAAAACATGCACTGTTTCTGGTTCTTGAGGACTGCACTTGGCCAGGCCTGTTCTACAGGAGTGTGTATAGTGTCTTGCATTCCCATACCTCAGACCATCAGGCCAAAGGTCTGCTGCTTGTTTGCCAGTCTCTAGGGCAGTATTAAAGCATCTCTTTGCAGAAACAGTCCAGCAAACAAGGAGAAAAGTAAAATTACTTTAATATAGCATTTTTTTAAAAAAAGGCCATGCTGTTACAATATGTAATTTCTAACAATTATTAGACCCAGAAATAATTTAAACAAAGGAAGTTAGCACAGACTATATTAAGTTTCAAAGACACATATACCTTTATACACAGTTTATATAAGGAAAGTCCCACAGGGATCAGCAGACTCCATTACAATGGTGCAAAGTCCATTGAGGGCACAGTCCATTAAGGGCTTTGAGATGTATCCCAAAAAGCTTCAGTCCCTCTAATTCAGCAGGGGAAAGCACAATTGACACTAAACATGGAAAGGGGAAAAATAAAATGGACAAAAAAACAGGCCTCATTCTTCAAAGAAGTAAAAAAAAATGAAAAAAGTCCTTCTATAGGCAGAATGCCAGCTAAGCGACCCAACGACATGACTTTTTTTTAGGGAAGTCCTCTGTTTAATTGGAGGAGAACCTGTCTAGCAGCTTTCTCATCACTGCCTGGAATGGAGGTCACCATTCCTCATGGTACTCCACTGCCGTACAGCCTCAAGGGGTCGCAGAGGCCACTCCTCCAGGGGCACTCTCCTCCACCATCTACCACCCAGCACACCCCATCATGACCACCACTGGAGAAGAGGATGGGGGAATTAGGGGATGATCACACCCTCTAGGAGAGACGGAAGGAATTTGGGCAACACCAAAAAGTCCTTCAGGAATGATGGAGGATGTTGTAGAGGCAGAAGGCCCTGTTTCCTAGATTAATGTAGCCCCGGACTTAATCCTGACCTCGTTGCATAAGGCCTAATGTGGGTAGCATGGTGAAGCTCCAAGTGACATATGTGTCATGTGTGGGCTGCTCCGGTTCTGGTGCTGAAGCACCTTCTGCCCCTGGGGTGGTGAGAAAGATGACATCCTCCAGAGCAGACATATCTTGTGAAGGATCCATCATTATTACGTAGCCAAACTGCATACTAGACACACATGGTACCACAGTGTAGTACAGCGCAGCTGCGTTGTACTGCACTTTCAAGTTGGTGCCAGGCTTCGCAATGACACCTCTTTTGTTTGCTACGGGGTCCTCCTTTTCCAGTGCCAGGACACAATACCTTTGAGGATATTATGTTTGCACAATTTGTTCCCCAGTTCCTCTTTAAACCCCTTGAAAAAGTAGTACAGGGGGCACCTGATTTTCATTAAATCCCATTCCATCTCAGTTTTCCCCAGAAATCAGGGTTTTTGGATGAAGTTTGATTATTTTAAGCCTAAAATATTTTGGGGAGGGAGAAATAAGAAAAAAAACATAATAGGTTTTTAACCCACCAACCTTTTATCAAAATTTTGAATAAGGTTAGAAAAGGCAGGTTCATATTTTAATGATGCTATAAAACTTGTCATATACAAAAATTAATTCTAAACAAAAAGGAATAAAATGAATTAATTTATTTAACATTTTAAAAGAAGCTTTTTTCACAGTTTTTGTTTGAGTGTGAACAGACCTATAAGACCAGTATGTTAAGCCAAAACAATACCCACAGTTTTTTATTGAATTTTATTAAAAATATAAGTTTAGAAGAGATGTTCCCCGGGCAGTTGTCCCCCCTTTTGCAATATAAACGTTTGTCTCAAAAAATTAAATAATAAAAAAAATTTCCCCCAAAATATATTGGGCTTTCTTAAAAACGGATGTTTTTAATAAATTGTAAAGTTATTGACTTCACTTCACCCCTCTGCCACATCTTTGAAACCACTGTTTGCAAAATTTCACACACTGCACATGTCAAGAAAACACCTCTAAATCCAGGAAACTTAAAAAAAGAAAATTTTAAAAGCTCCCCAGATTTCTAAAAAGGTTAAAAAAGAAAATGATGGGGAACCCATGGTTTGGGAAAAAACCCTCTGTATAACCATATGGCCTTTTGTATAAAAACCGAATCTGTTTTTCTAGGGTGCCAAAAGTTTTTCCCCTAAGGTCCGGGAAACTTTTGGAAATGTTTTGAACTTATATTTTTTTCCCCCAAAAAACCCCTTTCATTAACGCATGGTTTAACGCTTTTGGTCTCCCAAAAAGGGCCCCAGGGTTAATAAAACAATGGGGGGTTTTTTTTGCTGCCCCAAAAACATTTCTATTTGAGGGGCTTGCACAAAAAGACAGACACATCATTTTAACGCATTTTTGTTTTTTGGACTTTAAAAAAAAAAATGTCCAAAAAATTTTTGTTCCCAAAACGGGAATTTAAGGCAAAAAATGGGAGGAAAAGTTTCCCCCTTCAAGGTTTTCCCAGGGGCTTTAGAAATTTTGGGCCCCATTGGGTTTTTTTAAAGAGTCCTTTTTACAACTTTTTAAACCTGGTTTTTGCCCAAAAAACTAAAAAAATAAAACCGTATAAACCCCATCTTAAGGGGGTTGTCACAGGGAATTTTAGGCTGGATTGCGTCTAAAATCATGGGGGATTTTTCCCCCCCAATGTGGAGTAGGTTGCCACAAGGGTTTTTTTGTTCTCCCTGTGGCAGGGAGAACAAAGGTTAAAAATTTTTAAAAAACATAAAAATATGTACTGTAAAATTTTATTTAAAATTTCCACTTTTTGGATTTAAAAACCCTTTAAGTATATGGTATTGCGGTTTCTACAAATTTTTGAATACTGGCCCCCCCGGGAAACGAGGGGAGAATATACCATGTCATTGAAGTAAAAGGTTTTTTGGGGGTGTTTTTAAACCAGAAAGGAAGGCTAAACATAAATTAGCAGCCCCACGGGGGGGGCCCAGCTTACAAAAAGCCCCCAATATTAAAAAACAAGGGTGTTAAAAAATTTTCCCAAAACTTTAAAATGCAAATCAATACTGGGGGGTAAAATCCAAATTTAAAATTTTTAAAATGCTATACTAGTATAAAAAAAACCCCTCATGCCCATTACAACTTTTTTCAGAAGCCCCAAAAATAAAAAACCAAAAAAAATTACTGGCAAAAACATTTGTTGAAGGATTTTTTTAACATCCCCCGGTTTTCTAAAATCAATGGGGGAAAAAAGTTTAAGGGGTTTTTGGGGGGGGTAAAACAAAAAAAAAAATTTTCAAATAAACCTTAAAAGGGGGGGAAACAGGGGTCGTTGGGGTTTCTTTTTATTATTTGCCTTGGTGGGGGCTCAAAATTTTTAAATTAATTTTTTTGGTGGGAACAATAAGAAAATGTTTATTTAAAGGTTTAAAAATAGAACTTTTAAAAAAATCTTTTTAAAATGAAGGTACCTTGGAAAAACGGGTTTTTTTCTTAAATTGAAAAACCGGGCAAAATTCCCTTCCCCTTTGGTTTTAGGGTTTGTGAAAAATCACATTTATTCCCAGTGTCGACTCTAAAAAGGAATAAAAAAAAACTTGAAAAAGATGCTCATGGGGAGAAATAAACCTCAACCCTTTGGGAAATTAAAAAGGTACAACCCCGGGGGAAAAAAAAATACAAAAAGGCCCCAGGCAAAAATCATTAGGACGGGGGTTGAAAAAAAAGGTTTTTCGGGGTTTTTATTGGGAAAAAACAAGCAAAGGGGTACAAAAAATAAGAAAATTAAACAAAAAAAAGTTCCATTTTGGGTAAAAAAAACCCCCTCTCCTTGAGGAAAAATTTTAATTAATCAAAAGGGGGGTTTCAGAAAAATAATATAACTCTCTCCAATATTTGAAAGGATTCAAAACAAAAGAAGGGGCCTTGTTTCTTGAAAACTTTTTTTAACCTTAAAAAAAGGGTCTTTTTTTTAAGGGGGGCCAATTTTTTGACCCCGGGCCCCGTTTTAAAATTTTTTGGGGGACCCTTTTTTCCAATAAAAATGCATATGCAAAAAACGCACCCAACCCAATTTTTAACCATAGGTTTTTAATTTTAAAAAAAAAATTTCCCCAAAAACTTTTAAAGGGCAAAAAGGTTTGGGTAAGGGTTAAACCCGGGTTTAAAAATTCTTTTTGTTTTGCAGTAAAAGAATAAAGTAAACAAAGTTTACTAAGGTCTGCTAACGACAACCATAAAACAATTTTAGTCATAAAACCCCGCAGTCCACCTCCCTAACTTGAAATTTTTTAATTTTTTAACCGGGGCAAATTTCCAAAAAATTTGCAATGTTTTTCAGTCTATTTAGTCATAAAATTTAAAGTGTAGGTCTTTAAAAAAAAAGGGCTGTGTTCCTAAAACCCTTAAAGGTACTCATGCCCTGTTTTTTGGTTTACCCAAATGGATGGCAACAAAAGGGGAAATTTTTGCAGGGGGGGGTTTTGCCAAAGTTTTTTGGATTAATCCCCTGAGTTAAAATGGTTCCCAAGTTTTTTTTTGCTTTTTTTGAAAATCAATTGTTTTGGGTTAAAATTTCCGGGATAGAAATTTCGGAATTCATAAAGTTTAAAAAATAAAAAACCTCCCAATTTTTTTCCCACAGCAGCCCTTTTTCCCCTTCCTGACCGGGCCCAAAATTTTTTAAAAAAAGTCCTTTTTATATTTAAAAAATTTGAAAGCTTCAAAATTTTCCAAATGTTTTAATTTATTTTTTTTGTTTTAAATTTGGGGAGGGAATATGATTTTTTATTAAAGTGACCTTTCCCCCCCCTGCTAAAGGGGCAAAAAAATTTGCCCACTGAATCAGTTTCGGGCCCCATTAAATCCCCCTTTGTGTTGGGGTGTCCCCTAGTATTAAAAAACCTCAGAGAAAGGATTACATCCCTGGGGGGATTATTTTTTCCGGGGGGGCCTTTCCCCCCCATTTCCCCGAATCCTTTTTGTGCAAATTTCCCCTTCCTTCCCCCCCTTTTTCACTACCTGCCACAAGTTGAAAAAATTTTTTTCCTGTATCAAAATTTCCCTCCCCGGGGGTTAAAAACCCAATAAAAAGCAAGATGACCACAAGGGGAAGGGGGGGAGGACTCCCGGGACTTTAAAATTAGAGTTTCTTATAAATGAAATTAAAAGGGGTTTTTTAAAGGCACATTGAGATTTGGGGAAATTAAACATTAGAAAACAACGGCGAAAACCAATTCCCAAACTTTACTCAATTTTAAACAAAAATTTTAATTGCAAAAAAAACCCCCTAAATATAGAAATTTTGAGATCACGTAAACACAGGTTTTTTTAAATTTAAAATAATTATATTTTAGGGAGGGCCCAAAACAAAAGAAATGAAATCCCCCCAACATACAACAACAGCCCTTAAAACCCTTTTATACAACCATAAAGCCCCCCCAACTTTTTAAATACTGCAACCCTTCCTGCTTCGGGCCCATTTGCATGGCAAAGCACCTATTAGGGAATGGCAAAAAATAGGAAGCTTATTCCCCAAAATGGGGGTTTTCATCCTTAAGGGTTCTTTTTTTGGCCTTACGTGGGGTTTGGGGACGGAGAGGACCCCCTTTAAAAAAGGTTGGGGGGGGGGAGGGGGCCCAAAAAGTTTGGGTTTCCCCTTTTGGGGCCAATTTAGGGGACCCCCAAAAGTAAAAGAGAAAAATTTCCCCACATTTTATTAAAATTTTTTTTAAATTTGCAGATAAAATGGTGCCTTGGTGAAAAAAAACCTTGTGCATTGTTTATTTTATCCTCTTGGGTTTTCAAACAGCAAAAGTTTCGCATGATTAATTAAACAACAAAACGGGAAAAAGGTTTTTCCCCCCTTTTTTTAAAAAAAAATTTAAAAAAATTGGAAAAATCACTTACCTATTTATTTCCCTAGACTAGGGTTTATACAAAAAAAAGGGACTTTTATTTTCCCAGTCCCAAAATTTCAAAAATTATGTTTCACTCATATTTCCCTTTTTTTTGGAAAAAAATTGAATTATAAAAAGGTTCAAAGCAAATTTTAAATTCTTAAAATTTAAAAATTTTTCAAAATTTAAATGATTTAATTATTTTTTTTATTAAAACCAATAAATTACCTAAAAAAATTTTTAAATATGTTTAAAAATTTTTTAAATTAATATGGAAAAATAAAAAAAGTAGAAAAAAATGCCCCCGGGGGGACCAAAATTTTTATGCTGCTTTCACGTGAGTTTCCTCTTCTGGGAATGTATTTTTTATTGCTTTTGCTGGGATCTGCAATGCTCTTTAGGTTCAAGAAAAATCCTTTTAAAATTAAACAGAAGCTCTACCGGAGCTTATCCTCAGTTCTCTCTCTGTGAAGCATAAACACCCTAGCTTTCTCATTGCCCAACCATTGACCATTTGACCTTCACCATTACCTCACCAGTTAAGGGTGAAGGAAACAATATGAGAGAGGACATAATCAAGAAACTATTAAATTTAATTAAAGACCTGATATGGAACGATCGCTATTCCTTTCAATCAATGTATTACTCATGTTAGGTTGACTGTTCATCTCAGCAATGTCAAGTTCATTAGTTCTGAAGCAAAAATAAAACAAAGCAAAATATCGGGAGATAATTAAAGCGTTTGTATTTTGAGAAGTCTTTGATATTAGTAAATAAAATGTTAACTAGCTACGCTTTACCAAGCATCAAAGGATTAAAGAGTATGTATTGAAAATGATGGGATGCATTGTAATGATCTAAAGGAAAATAGCAGATCCAAACAATTTTATTCCTCCTTCTAAGCTGATTGACTTTTTCACCTCATTACTTAGTAGTTACAGAGTTTTCCCCGTATATTCATTTGTTTTTACTTGGCAGTTCATTAATCTTATCATTTATTTGTTGTTTGCAGAAAACTCACTCCAGAAGTTCAGTGAAGATCTCTGAATGATCCAATGTTGTCCTAAATGACTGGTAATGATAAATAGAATCCACCTGTGTGTAATCAAGTCTCCGTATAAATGCACCTGCTCTGTGATAGTCTCAGGGTTCTGTTTCAAGTGCAGAGAGCATCATGAAGACCAAGGAACACACCAGGCAGGTCCGAGATACTGTTGTGGCGAAGTGTAAAGCTGGATTTGGATACAAAAAGATTTCCCAAGATTTAAACATCTCAAGGAGCACTGTGCAAGTGATTACCGTATATTGAAATGGAAGGAATATCAGACCACTGCAAATCTACCAAGACCCAGCTGTCCCTCTAAAATTTCATCTCAAACAAGGAGAAGACTGATCAGAGATGCAGCAAAAAGGCCCATGATCATTCCGGATGAACTGCAAAGATCTACAGCTGAGGTGAGAGAGTCTGTCCATAGGACAACTATCAGTCGTACACTGCACAAATCTGGCCTTTATGGAATGGTTGCAAGAAGAAAGCCATTTCCAAAAGATATCCATAAAAAGTCTCGTTTGAAGTTTGCCACAAGCCACCTGGGAGACACACCAAATATGTGGAATAAGGAGCTGTAGTCAGATGAAACCAAAATCAAACTTTTTGGCCACAATGCAAAACGATATGTTTGGTGTAAAAGCAACACAGCTCCTCACCCTCAAAACACCATCCCCACAGTCAGACATGGTGGTGGCAGCATCATGGTTTGGGCCTGCTTTCCTTCAGAAGGGACAGCGAAGATGGTTAAAATTGATGGGAAGATGGACGGAGCCAAATACAGGACCATTCTGGAAGAGAACCTGTTGGAGTCTGCAAAAGACCTGAGACTGGGACGGACATTTGTCTTCCAACAAGACAATGATCCCAAACATAAAGCAAAATCTACAATGCAATGGTTCAAAAATAAACGTATCCAAGTGTTAGAATGGCCAAGTCAAAGTCCAGACCTGAATCCAATCGAGAATCTGTAGAAAGAGCTGAAAACTACTGTTCACAAACGCTCTCCATCCAACCTTACTGAGCTCCAGCTGTTTTGCAAAGAAGAATGGGCAAGAATTTCAGTCTCTCCATGTGCAAAACTGATAGAGACATACCCCAAGTGACTTGCAGCTGTAATCGCAGCAAAAGGTGGCACTACAATGTATTAACCCCTTCACGACCCTTGGCCCACCGTTTGGGCCATGGAAACAAGTTCGTTCCCGACCCTTGGCCCAGGGGGTGGGCCATGGATTGATCGGGCTCCTGCAGGCCAAGTGAGGGTCTCACTGACCTGTCATTCGGCCTGCAGGTACATGGGGTGTTGTACAACACCCCATGGGGGGTCGATTTGCCCCCACCCCCACCCCCCCGGCCACAGGCGCGGTGATTGGCGCTCAAAAGTGAAAGTGAAAATCACCGCGCCTGTAATGTTTCCCTGCCTGCCCCTGCTCTCCCTACCCTCCGATCTGCTACCCTGGCATCCTCTAAGTGCCCCCCTGTCCCCCACCTCTCTATCCTGCCCCCTCTTCATCTTTCTTACCCCCCCCACCTCCCCCCCGCTTCCTGTCCCTGCGCCCGCTTCCTGTCCCTACCGCGGGCTTCCTCTTCCTGCCGCCCGCCTGCTCCTGCCTGCCCCCGCTTCCTGTGAGTGCCCCCCCATCTCCTGTCACCCCCCCTCTTCCCCCTGCCTGCCCCCCTGACCACCGGAGCGGCGATCGCTTCTCCCACTCACCCCTCCGGCGATCGCGCTCCATCCTGCTGCACGGCTGCGTCCCGCTCCTCCTCCTCTTCTCTCCGGCCGCTCGCATCTGACAGCTCTGTGCTGGAGCTGTCAGATGACTTCTACAGCTAGATCCTGAGGATCCAGCTGTAGGAAGTGATCTGACAGATCCAGCACAGTGATCCACAGTGACCATTATGTGATCACTGTGGATCACTGTACTGGATCTGTCAGATCACTTTCTACAGCTGGATCCTGAGGATCTAGCTGCAGAAAGTGATCTGACACCCCGGGCGCAGTGACCCACTATGTGCATCACTGCGCCTGGGCTGCCAGATCGCTTTCCGCAGCTCGATCCCCATGCATGGGGATCGAGCTGCAGAAAGCTATCTAACAGCCCGGGCGCAGTGATGCACATAGTGGGTCACTGCGCCCAGGCTCTTAGATTGCTGCTCTGCAGCCCGATCTCCCTGCATGGGCATCGAGCTGCAGAAAGCAATCTGACAGCCCGGACGCAGTGATGCACATAGTGGGTCAATGCGCCTGTGCTGCCAGATCGCTTTCCGCAGCTCGATCCCCATGCATGGGGATCGAGCTGCGGAAAGCGATCTGGCAGCCCAGGCGCAGTGATGCACATAGTGGGTCACTGCGCCAAGGCTCTTAGATCGCTGCTCTGCAGCCCGATCTCCCTGCATGGGCATCGAGCTGCAGAAAGCAATCTGACAGCCCGACGCAGTGATGCACATAGTGGGTCAATGCGCCTGTGCTGCCAGATCGCTTTCCGCAGCTCGATCCCCATGCATGGGGATCGAGCTGCGGAAAGCGATCTGGCAGCACAGGCGCAGTGATGTACATAGTGGGTCACTGCGCCCAGGCTCTTAGATCGCTGCTCTGCAGCCCGATCTCCCTGCATGGGCATCGAGCTGCAGAAAGCAATCTGACAGCCCGGACGCAGTGATGCACATAGTGGGTCAATGCGCCTGTGCTGCCAGATCGCTTTCCGCAGCTCGATCCCCATGCATGGGGATCGAGCTGCGGAAAGTGATCTGGCAGCCCAGGCGCAGTGATGCACATAATGGGTCACTGCGCCCGGGGTGTCAGATCACTTTCTGCAGCTCGATCACCATGCTGGCGGATCGGGCTCCAGAGTAGCGATCTGAAAGCAAAGGTGATCGAGCGTCGTGGGACCTTCGTTGTGGACTACGTCGGAGACAAACGTCGTGGGACCTTCGTTATGGACTACGTCGGAGCGATCGAGCGTCGTGGGACCTTCGTTGTGGACTACGTCGGATCTTTTTATAATAAAGATGGAGTCCGAATTGTGTCTGTTTTTTTTTCAAATAAAAAGATTTTTCTCTGTGTGTATTTATTGACTATTTACTGTACTAGAGATTCCTAATGGCGGGTCTAACATTGGCCCTATATTATGAATCTCGGGCTTAGTGCCAGCTGCCAATAAAAAGCTGGCATTAACCCCTTTATTACCCAGTTAGCCACCGGCACCAGGGCAACTGGAAGAGCGTGGGTACAGCGCCAGAAAATGGCGCTTCAATGAATGCGCCATTTTCTGGGGCGGCTGCGGGCTGCAATTCGCAGCATGGGGGGCCCAGAACGCTTGGGCCTCTCTATGCTGAGGATTCCAGCCCCCAGCTGCCTAGTTGTACCTGGCTGGACCAAAAATATGGCGGAGCCCCACGTAATTTTTTTTTCTAGAATTAGTTCTAGAAATTTAAACAAAAATGGGCTTCGCTGTATTTTTGGTTCCAGCCAGGTATGACGAGGCAGCTGGGGGTGGGTGGCAGTCCGTAGCTGCCAAGTTGTACCTGGCTGGACCAAAAATATGGCGGAGCCCTATGTCATTTTTTTTCTAGAAATATTTCTAGAAATAAAAAAAAAATAGGCTTCGCTGTATTTTTGGTTCCAGCCAGGTATGACGAGGCAGCTTGGGGCTGGTGGCAGTCCGTAGCTGCCAAGTTGTACCTGGCTGGACCAAAAATATGGCGGAGCCCTATGTCATTTTTTTTCTAAAAATATTTCTAGAAATAAAAAAAAAAATAGGCTTCGCTGTATTTTTGGTTCCAGCCAGGTATGACGAGGCAGCTGGGGCCTGGTGGCAGTCCGTAGCTGCCAAGTTGTACCTGGCTGGACCAAAAATATGGCGGAGCCCTATGTCATTTTTTTTCTAAAAATATTTCTAGAAATAAAAAAAAAAATAGGCTTCGCTGTATTTTTGGTTCCAGCCAGGTATGACGAGGCAGCTGGGGCCTGGTGGCAGTCCGTAGCTGCCAAGTTGTACCTGGCTGGACCAAAAATATGGCGGAGCCCTATGTCATTTTTTTTCTAGAAATAATTCTAGAAATAAAAAAAAAATAGGCTTCGTTGTATTTTTGGTTCCAGCCAGGTATGACGAAGCAGCTGGGGGCTGGTGGCAGTCCGTAGCTGCCAAGTTGTACCTGGCTGGACCAAAAATATGACAGAGCCCCATGGGTCCCCTATGCTGCGAATTGCAACTACTAGACTACTATTCTTTTTCTATTCTATTCTTTATTCATTTATACGTCTCAATTTGTGAAGCACATGGTGGTTCAAAGTGCTCACTGTGCATCTAGATATGTTCCCTGGGGGTCTAGTTTCCAAAATGGGGTCACTTGTGGGGGAGCTCCAATGTTTAGGCACACAGGGGCTTTCCATACGCGACCTGGTGTCCGCTAACAATTCCAATTGTTGGCAAACACCAGGTTGCGTATGGAGAGCCCCTGTGTGCCTACACATTGGAGCTCCCCCACAAGTGACCCCATTTTGGAAACTAGACCGCCCAAGGAACGTACCTAGATGCATAGTGAGCACTTTGAACCCCCAAGTGCTTCACAAATTGATCCATAAAAATAAAAAAGTACTTTTTTTTCCACAAAAAAATTATTTTTTCATTTTTACAGATCAATTTGTGAAGCACCTGGAGGTTCAAAGTGCACACTATGCATCTAGATACATTCCTTGGGGGGTCTAGTTTACAAAATGGGGTCACTTGTGGGGGAGCCCCAATGTTTAGGCACACAGGGGCTCACCAAACGTGACATGGTGTCCGCTAACAATTCCAATTGTTAGCGGACACCATGTCGCATATGGAGAGCCCCTGTGTGCCTAAACATTGGAGCTCCCCCACAAGTGACCCCATTTTGGAAACTAAACCCCCCAGGGAACATATCTAGCTGCATAGTGAGCACTTTGAACCCCCAGGTGCTTCACAAATTGGTCCGTAATAATGAAAAAAGAAATTTTTGTGGAAAAAAAAAGGGCTTTTTCATTTTTATGGATGAATTTGTGAAGCACCTGGGGGTTCAAACTACTCACTATGCATCTAGATACGTTCCCTGGGGGGTCTAGTTTCCAAAATAGGGTCACTTGTTGCGGAGCCCCAATGTTTAGGCACACAGGGGCTCACCAAACGCAACATGGTGACAGCTAACAATTTGAGCTGATTTTTATTCAAATTGTTAGCGGACACCATGTCGCTTTTGGAGAGCCCCTGTGTGCCTAAACATTGGAGCTCCCCCACAAGTGACCCCATTTTGGAAACTAGACCCCCCCAGGGAACTTATCTAGATGGATAGTGAGCATATTGACCCCCCAGGTGCTTCACAAATTAATGGAAAAAAATTTTTTTTGCGGAAAACAAGTACTTTTTCATTTTTACAGATCAATTTGTGAAGCACCTGGGGGTTCAAAATGCTCACTATGCATCTAGATACGTTCCCTGGGGGTCTAGTTTCCAAAATGGGGTCACTTGTGGGGGAGCTCCAATGTTTAGGCACACAGGGGCTCACCAAACACGACATGGTGTCCGCTAACAATTTGAGCTCATTTTGCATTCAAATTGTTAGCGGACACCATGTCGTGTTTGGAGAGCCCCTATGCGTCTCCACATTAGAGCTCCCCCACAAGTGACCCCATTTTGGAAACTAGACCCCCCAGGGAACATATCTAGCTGCATAGTGAGCACTTTGAACCCCCAGGTGCTTCACAAATTGGTCCGTAATAATGAAAAAAGAAATGTTTGTGGAAAAAAAAGGGCTTTTTCATTTTTATGGATGAATTTGTGAAGCACCTGGGGGTTCAAAGTACTCACTATGCATCTAGATACGTTCCCTGGGGGGTCTAGTTTCTAAAATGGTGTCACTTGTTGCGGAGCCCAATGTTTAGGCACACAGGGGCTCACCAAACGCAACATGGTGACAGCTAACAATTTGAGCTGATTTTTATTCAAATTGTTAGCGGACACCATGTCGCTTTTGGAGAGCCCCTGTGTGCCTAAACATTGGAGCTCCCCCACAAGTGACCCCATTTTGGAAACTAGACCCCCCCAGGGAACTTATCTAGATGGATAGTGAGCATATTGACCCCCCAGGTGCTTCACAAATTAATGGAAAAAATTTTTTTTTGCGGAAAACAAGTACTTTTTCATTTTTACAGATCAATTTGTGAAGCACCTGGGGGTTCAAAGTGCTCACTATGCATCTAGATACGTTCCCTGGGGGGTCTAGTTTCCAAAATGGGGTCACTTGTGGGGGAGCTCCAATGTTTAGGCACACAGGGGCTCACCAAACGCGACATGGTGTCTGCTAACAATTTGAGCTCATTTTGCATTCAAATTGTTAGCGGACACCATGTCGTGTTTGGAGAGCCCCTATGCGTCTCCACATTAGAGCTCCCCCACAAGTGACCCCATTTTGGAAACTAGACCCCCCAGGGAACATATCTAGCTGCATAGTGAGCACTTTGAACCCCCAGGTGCTTCACAAATTGGTCCGTAATAATGAAAAAAGAAATTTTTGTGGAAAAAAAAGTGCTTTTTCATTTTTATGGATGAATTTGTAAAGCACCTGGGGGTTCAAAGTGCTCACTATGCATCTAGATGCGTTCCCTGGGGGGTCTAGTTTCCAAAATGGGGTCACTTGTTGCGGAGCCCCAATGTTTAGGCACACAGGGGCTCACCAAACGCAACATGGTGACAGCTAACAATTTGAGCTGATTTTTATTCAAATTGTTAGCGGACACCATGTCGCTTTTGGAGAGCTCCTGTGTGCCTAAACATTGGAGCTCCCCCACAAGTGACCCCATTTTGGAAACTAGACCCCCCAGGGAACATATCTAGATGGGTAGTGAGCATATTGAACCTCCAGGTGCTTTACAAATTGATCTGTCAAAATGAAATAGTACTTTTTTTTCACAAAAATTTTTTTTTAGCCTAAATTTTTTTGTTTTCACATGGCAACAGCATAAAATTCATCCTAAAATTTGTTGGGCAATTTCTCCTGAGTACACCGATACCTCATATGTGGTCATAAACCACTGTTTGGGCACACAGCAGGGCTCACAAGGGAAGGAGCGCCATTTCACTTTTTGGATGTAAAATTAGCTCAAAAATTCAAATTGCGCTCCTTCCCTTCTGAGCCCTGCCGTGCGCCCAAACAGTGGTTTATGACCATATATGAGGTATCGATGTACTCGGGAGAATTTGCACAACACATTTTACGATCCAATTTATCCCGTTGCCCATGTGAAAATGAAAGAATTGAGGCTAAAAGAACATTTTTGAGAAAAAAATTAAAATATCCATTTTTTATTTCCACTTTGCCTTAGGTCCTGTGAAGCACCTGAAGGGTTAATCATCTTCTTGAATATAGTTTTGAGTAGCTTGAGGGGTACAGTTTTTGGAATGGTGTCACTTTTGGGTGTTTTCTGTCATGTACACCCCTCAAAAGGACTTCAAATGTGATGTGGTCACTAAAAAAAATGGTTTTGTAAATTTTGGTTGAAAAATGAAAAATTACTCATGAACTTTGAACCCTTATAACGTCCTACCAAAAAATTTTTTTTTTTACAAAATTGTGCTGATGTGAAGTAGACATGTGTAAAATATTATTTAATAACTTTTTTCTGTCACATATCTCTCTGGTTTATGAGAAAAAAAAATAAAAAATGTGAAAATTGTGAAATTTTCAAAATTTTTGCCATATTTTTGATTTTTTCACAAATAAACACAAAAATTATCGACTTAAATTTAATACTAGCATGAAGCCCAATGTGTCACGAAAAAACAATCTCAGAATCCCTAGGATCGGTTGAAGCGTTCCAGAGATATAACCTCATAAAGGGACACTGGTCAGAATTGCAAAAAATGCCAAGGTCTTTAGGGTCAAAATAGGCTGGGTCCTGAAGGGGTTAACTCAAGGGGGCCGAATAATATTGCACGCCCCATTTTTCAGATTTTTATTTGTTAAAAAAGTTTAAAATATCCAATAAATTTCGTTCCACTTCACGATTGTGTCCCACTTGTTGATTCTTCACAAAAAAAATAGAATTTATATCTTTATATTTGAAGCCTGAAATGTGGCAAAAAGTTGAAAAGTTCAAGGGGACCAAATACTTTCACAAGACACTGTGTATGTGAGATATCCATACATCCTATATACAGGTAAAACGGTCACCAGGAACGTGTAGGGACCACTGTAACAACAATACATGAGTGAGTCCTAAGATATTTAAAGACAGTATTAGACCTTAGTACAGTTATATTAAATCTGTAACCTTTACTAGAGGACAATCTTGCAACAAGGACTGTAGCAATACATGGAGTGCAGGACATATTGATGTTACTGAGACCAGAGGATGGTATTACAGCAAGGAATTACTGTAAGTTGCGGGGAACCTATAATGACCAACAGCCCCATGACATTGCAATAATTGATGCTCACTTACATTATAAATGGTTAACCAATAGGAAGGATCTCCACCGTAGGTTCATGGCAATCAAAAAACTTATAACCAAAGCCGGCAGAGACCCCACACAGGTACCATTACACAAAACAAAACCTCAAAAGGAAGGTAAACCAGAAGTTCATAAGATGATTATAATACACTGCTTTCTTCACTTATTTAGGAGATTTGGCAAAATCACCTCATATAGTGAGAATTCAAAGATTTTCAGAGGGACTATATGAGCAATTTTTCAATTGTGCATTTTTTAGATGTACACGAGAATACCCTCCATTGAGTAAGTGAGGACAAATGCCAAGCCCCCTATTCAAGACTAGTAATTGCTGATAACCATTAGAGGGTAAGAAACTAGCTTCAGGATAACCACCCATTGAGGATAAGACTATTGAGTATACTTACGACTAATTTGGCTACGTGTGTTTACAGGCCATGCAAGAATAATATAAGAAAAAAAGAACCCACACCACAACAACCTTCAGAATATAAAGTGGGACTCCTGGATTACCATTATCCACTGTTTACCCCCCCTACTCCCCCTTTCAATACTTGTACAGTCATGGCCAAGAGTTTTGAGAATGACACAAAAATTATATTTTCACATGATCTACTGCACTCTGGTTTTTATTTGTGTTTGTCTGATGTTTATATCACATACAGAAATATAATTTCAATCATTTTAGGAGTACCAAAAGGTTATATTGACAGTTAGAATGAGTTAATGCAGCAAGTCAATATTTGCAGTGTTGACCCTTCTTCTTCAGGACCTCTGCAATTGTCCCTGGCATGCTCTCAATCAACTTCTGGACCAAATCCTGACTGATAGCAGTCCATTCTTGAATAATCAATGCTTGCATTTTGCCAGAATTTGTTGGTTTTTGTTTGTCCACCCGTCTCTTGATGGTTGACCACAAGTTCTCAATGGGATTAAGATCTGGGGAGTTTCCAGGCCATGGACCCAAAATCTCTATGTTTTGTTCCCTGAGCTATTTAGGTATCACCTTTGCTTTATGACAAGGTGCTCCATCATGCTGGAAAAGGCATTGTTGGGCGCCAAACTGCTCTTGGACGGTTGGGAGAAGTTGCTCTTGGAGGACATTCTGGTACCATTCTTTATTTATGGCTGTGTTTTTAGACAAGACTGTGAGTGAGCCGATTCCCTTGGCTGAGAAGCAACCCCACACATGAATAGTTTCAGGATGTTTTACAGTTGGCATGAGACAAGACTGGTGGTAGCGCTCACTTCTTCTTCCCCGAACAATGGAAGCTCTCTCCTTGAAGTTATTGATGATGCGATAGATTGTTGACTGAGGTGCAATATTTCTAGCTGCGATACTCTTCCCTGTTAGGCCATTTTTGTGCAGTGAAATGATGGCTGCACATGTTTCTTTAGAGATAACCATGGTTAAGATAAGATAAGATAAGATCAGATACGATAAGATAAACTTTATTGATCCCGGAGGAAATTACAGTATTACAGCAGCAGAACAAAGATCAAGAACATTACACACATTACAAAATAAGAGAAACAATGATATCAAGCACCAGACTCCTTTTAAAGTGTCCAGTGGTGTCATTCTTACTTAACCATGCCTGATTGTTCGCCAGCCCTGTCCTCATCAACACCCACACCTGTGTAAATGGAACAATCACTAAAACGATGTTAGCTGCTCCTTTTAAGGCAGGACTGCAATCATATTGAAATGTGTTTTGGGGGTTAAAGTTCATTTTCAAGGCAAATATTGACTTAGCAAGTAATTGCTGTTAAGCTGATCACTCTTTATGACATTCTGGAGTATATCCAAATTGCTATTAGAAAAACTGAAGCAGTAGACTTTGTTAAAATTAATATTTGTATCATTCTCAAAACGTTTGGCCATGACTGTATAGTGATATTTTATACTATTTTACAAACTCTAACTCAGGGGTCTCAAACTCCAGGCCTCGAGGGTCGCACACAGTCCAGGATTTCAGGACCTCCTTAGAATTTGACAGTTGGTCATTTGAATACCAACTGTCAAATGCTATGGGAAACCTGAAAACCTGAACTGTGTGCGGCCCTCGAGGCCTGGAGTTTGAGACCCTGCTCTAACTGATGTTTTAATAAACATCCCAAAAAAGGGTTGCACCAAACAAGTTGTAGTGCCTATCCTTCTAAATAAATGTAGCGCTGTAATTGTAATTATTATGTAAGAACTCTGGAATCTGATAGCGAGGGATATAACGGAACAGAGACCAGGGATGGATAAATAAACTGTATTAACAAATAAATCAGTAGTTTTGAAACAGAAACAAATAGTAGGTAAATCCTGAAATAATAAGCTGAGTGCTTCCAGCACAATACTTGCATGTCCACAACTAATTATATGTAGCTTGCGAATGTCCACAAATTATATGTAGAAAGTGCGACTGGCACTTTTAATTGAAATTTTGAGAAATTATATGCAAACAGTGCAACTGGCACTCTAATGTGAATTATCCAGAAGTAGTATGCAGAGAGTGTAACAGTCACTTTTATGTGAATTGTCTAGAAATAATATGCAGAAAGTGAGCAGCAAATAGATTGCTACCAGTGTACTTCTTAAGGCTGAAAAGTCCCACTCAAGTCCAGCACCGCAGCTCACACTGATCAAGTCCTGGATTAAGTACACTGTACAAAACAAAGTCAAAGTTCTTACGCATAAAGAAGTTTCAGTAGTATAAAGCTCCTCTCCTTGGAAGTCTGGAAGGGAAGTAACACAGCCAGGATCAGGTTAATGCACTGAAGACCGAAGGCAGCTGGGAGGTGATGAACGTGAGCACAGAGCAAACGAGCAGCAGCAGGAAGTCCAAAAGCAAGCCAGGAAAGTCTCAGAAGCCAACTAGCAAAATACTCAGAAAGGAATTCATCCTGGACCTGAACTTATAAGCAGGGCTGACAGGAAGTTCAAGGGCAAGACGCGGTACCAGACTTCATCTTGGACAAGGGCAAGAAGACACAAACAAGCCCCATGGAAAAACCAAAATCCTTACAGTAATCCTGCTGTTATTAAAATTGTATAATATCTCTTACTTTTGTTTTAAAGGGAGTCTCTCAATACAAAATGACTGTTCAATCCAAGCACAGGTTAGTGCACCCTTGGAATTTCAGTGCAGCTCAATGTACATATCCTTCTACTTGTTTTTCATCAATCTTTACCCTTGCTTGGTTTTTGTAAATGCAGAGCTGTCAATCAAGGAAGAAGGAGGTAGATACAAAACAAGTACCATATATACTCGTGTATAAGCCGAGTTTTTCAGCCCAAAAATTGGGCTGAAAAGTCCCCCCCTGGGCTTATACACGAGTCACTCGGTATGCTGTGGGGGGGGCTGCACCGGTGGCTGGAGGAGGCAGGAGGGGGCCGCGGTGACCGCAGGCGGTCACGTGGGGCCGCCTCATTAGTGCAATGAATATGCACGGCATCCCCCCGTCCATCTGCGGCGGGGGGATGCCGTGCATATTGCACTACACAGGCCCCCACCAGTAACACACAGCCCCCCCTCCTTAGTATGTCCCCCCCCCAGGCTGCGGCACCTGTTAAAATAACAAACATCACCTTCCGACGCAGCTCTTCTGCTACCGGCTTCTTCTACTTGCTTCCGGTGTCATGTGACCGGGCGCAGGAGATGACGTCATTTCCTGCGCGCGGTCACAGAAGCCGGCACAAGAAGGAAGAAGAAGCCGGGAGCAGAGGAGCTGCGCCGGAAGGTGATGTATTAAAGTTTGTTATTTTAACAGGTGCCGCAGCCTGAGGGGGGGACATACTAAGGAGAGGGGGCTGTTTGTTACTGGTGGGGGTCAGTATACCACAGCTGGAGGGCCTGTATACAACCACTGGGGCTGTATATACCTCTGGGGCTGCTGTATACTACCACAGAGGCTGTATATACCTCTGGGGCTGCTGTATACTACCACTGGGGCTGTATATAACTCTGGGGCTACTGTATACTACCACTGGGGCTGTATATACCTCTGGGGCTACTGTATACTACCACTGGGGCTGTATTTACCTCTGGGGCTGCTGGATACTACCACTGGGGCTGTATATACCTCTGGGGCTGCTGTATACTACCACTGGGGCTGTATATTCCTCTGGGGCTGCTGTATACTACCACTGGGGCTGTATATACCTCTGGGGCTGCTGGATACTACCACTGGGGCTGTATATACCTCTGGGGCTGCTGGATACTACCACTGGGGCTGTATATGCCTCTGGGGCTGCTGGATACTACCACTGGGGCTGTAAATACCTCTGGGGCTGCTGTATACTACCACTGTGGCTGTATATACCTCTGGGGCTGCTGGATACTACCACTGGGGCTGTATATACCTCTGGGGCTGCTGTATACTACCACTGGGGCTGTATATACCTTTGGGGCTGCTGGATACTACCACTGGGGCTGTATATACCTCTGGGGCTGCTGTATACTACCCCTGGGGCTGTATATACCTCTGGGGCTGCTGTATACTACCACTGGGGCTGTATACTACCTCTGGGGCTGCTGTATACTACCTCTGGGGCTGCTGTATACTACCACTGGGGCTGCTGTATATACCTTTGGGGCTGCTGTATACTACCTCTGGGCTGCTGTATACTACCTCTGGGGATGCTGTATACTACCACTGGGGCTGCTGTATATACCTCTGGGGCTGCTGTATACTAACTACTGGAGCTTCTGCTGTATATACCACTGGGGCTGCTTCTGTATACTACCACTGGGGCTGCTGTATATACCTCTGGGGCTGCTGTATACCACACTGCTGGGGGCTGTATACCTGTGCTGGGGTCCACCCTCGGCTTATACACGAGTCAATAGGTTTTCCCAGGTTTTGGGGGCAAAAGTAGGGGGGTCGGCTTATACACGGGTCGGCTTATACACGAGTATATACGGTAAGTAGGAAACTGTTCTAAAATGCTTGGCCACACTAAGGGTGCCCTGACCATCTGTGTTTGATTTGCACATTCATTTTCTAACTAACTTACTCCATTTACATTTACAATACAAGTAAATACATCAGTTTTGGTGCATTCAACATTGTCACAAATTTCAGAAAGTTTTCATCAACTGTATTTTACACTAGCATGCAACTATAAAGTATTATTGATTTATTATTAGTGATGATGAGCAAACCCAAACTGTAAAGTTTGGGGTCGATCCTGAACGCCTAGTGTTCTACAGAATTATATAAAGTAGGAGAAGCAGAGCAGAATTACATATGGATTTGGTGGAAAACATTCAGTATAACTTGTTTTTTATTCATCACGAATCCATGGTGCTTGTATGCATGTATATATATATATGTTCAGTGGTTGGTCCTACTGGATATTCACAGCTGTCTCTGCAAACACAGACATGCAGGAAATTCTGTTAACCACTGAATAAATGCATTACACTGTCGTCATATACATACAAATTAACAGAGTTTCCTGCATGTCTGTGTTTGCTGTGAATAACTAGTAGGACCAACCACTGGACTCATATGCATAAAAGCACCCTGGATTTTAATGAATAAAAAGCAAGTTACGGTATACTGAATGTTTTCCAATAAACCTATGTATAATTCTGCTCTGCTTCACCTACTCTATACCATGCTTTTCAAAGATCAGACTGCATGAACAATGTGACAGGTTCCTTTTAAATTAGTTCTCTGAATGAGGATACCTAGCTCTTAATATCATAAACATCATATTCCATAAAACTTATAGACGTAAATGAATGATATGCAAGTTTTGCTAACCGTAAGCAATGTGCATCAACCTGATCAGCTCTTGCTGCTCTATAACATCCTACCTGCAAATCAGATACCATTTTCAATATTACAGGTTGCCTTTAAAGCTACTCGGCATGGAAATATGTAACCAGATATCCCCTTCCATGTGGCTGAAAGGCTGTTTGGGACCCCTTAGCTATCTTAGCTTCTATGCAGTTGCTATATTTGCACATCCTATAGCTACACTGAAATTTACAAGTGTTTGTCCAATAAAAACTTTTAAGATTTAACTTTACACAAGTTGTACTGAAATAATTACAAGAAAGACATGTGAAGGAGTCACATTACATGATTTGCCATTCTTCAAGAGTCTTTATTATTTATTATATATGTCCAGATCTGAGAACTGAGATGTCATGTACCACAGCTGTACAGAGGTGATGTGGATTGTATATACAGTACATTCAATTCTATACAGTCCATGGCCCAGCGGTATGCACACACTTCAAATATATAGAACCTTTGTACAGCTGCAAACCAAAAATCTTGGCATTAGGATCAAACAAGATTAAAAAATGAATACTCAATACTTTACTACATTGAATTAATATGGTGCTATCCCTTATTGCACATGTACATGCACTCTTTTACAGATTCCTTTTGCCTGAACACATACTAGTGTATTCTGAAATAAAAATACTGCTCTGTATGTAACAAAATGGAGAATTAGCTGCTTTAATTTTTTACTATACATAATAATGATATTATTATTATTATTATTGCATAAAAGGAGTCTGTCAGCCACCAACAAATGAATTAAACTAATTAAACATGTATGCAGATGAATTTGCCCCTATTAAAATCATAAAAGAATGATACATTTAATTGCTGTAATTTCTTTTAGAACTTGTTTTATTCCATATGCAAATTATAGGTGTTTAATGGTGTGTTCAAGAGTTCGGTGCACCTCAATGTGTCCCATCAATTGTCATGCTGAGCAGCATGTGTAAACTGGTTTTTAAGGGGTCAGCCTTGTGCACATAGATCATGGCATGACCCCATTTATCATTGCCTCCTGACAATGGCTGTCGATTACTACACTCATACATACAAAATTGTAGCAAGCTGCCTCAGAGAGAGTTGAAAGGATCAGTTACATGCTCCTCCTGTATTCAGGGCATCACAAGATAGGCTAATATCACAATGACATTGATCTATTCTGTGATGCGCTGAAGACCACAGGAACATGTAACTGATCCTTTCAACTCTCTGTTCCTCTTTGAAGCCACTAGAGATGAGTGAATTTCTTCCAAACATGTTCACCAATTTCAAATTTGGCACGATCATTGATGTTTCGATTTGTGATCGGAAACCCAAGCAGTTTAATAAAAAATTGGAAAAAGTTTGAAATTTCAAAATATCCATACAAGTTTCCCTGAAGGTTTGGGTCCAAAATGCTCACCAGAAGATCCAGTGGCTTAGAACACCACCTTAACCTAAGATTAGATGTTCACAGCCATCGGGTTTACTAGTTTCTTACAGCCTGTAGAATTAAAAGGAGCTTTAAAAGAAAGTTTTTATGCTTCCTTGAGTTTGTAGGTGTTGGAACTCCTGCAGGCTGTGAATTTTTTAAACATTGACAGATATGGCAGCAGCTGTGGAATTTAGGAACCTTAAAATCTCCATTAAGTATCCATTTAAGAAAGCTTTTAATTTTTTTTCATTATTTCTTTTTTTATATATTTTTATTTATTTATTTTTTTGTTTAGAGAGCAAACCTTAATTATTGCAGAGGGTCAGCTGCGTGCGAGGTCACCTGTCCTAAATTTATCTTCTAGCAATTCAGATAAAAATAGCATATGCCTATTATATGCTTAACATACATGATCTTATAGGTCTTTTTACAGTCATGAAACACCATACTATGGATATTGCCTTTTGAAAATGTAAAATTCCCTTTATTTCATTTCATTCCATACTTTTAGAATACAGATTTTTGGCATGCGCACAAGTCTGTTATTATAGCATAAAACTTGGACCTGTCCATGCATTACTCACTAGCCTGATTCATCAGTCCAGATGAATTGGAGGTGAGCTGATAAAATAAATATTATTTTTCTTATTTGTCCTCCAAATATGTAAGGCTTCAATAATCACTCTTCCCAACTGCAAGCCCAGTTGTTACTTGTGGCATGGGGGATGGGATTTGTAAGTCAGGTGCATTCTGCAGCCCACCGCGTGGAGTGCTTAATGAGGAGCAAGGCAGCAAAATTGGGCAAAAAGTAATATCCTATAAGTGATTGGGTTCTGGCACTAGAAAAGGAGGAACCCTAAGCAAAAGATAGATGCTTCACAACGGAGGCCAGCTTCTTATTGGAATTGCCATACAAAACTGCAACACTGTGCAGTCTGCACTTTGGGGGCGTGATGGTTCCACCCCAAGAGATGCCTGCTCTGGATAACATGACCTTCCTCACCACCCCAGGGGCCAAGAGTGCTTCACCAGAACTGTAACTGTAACAAAAGAGGAGATGTCTACATATGTGAGCTGGATTACGACCAGGATCCCTTCATTGGGCCTGATATGCAGTGAGGTTAGGATCCAGTGCTATTGCCACACACCTGAAGCGGTCCCACCAGAACAGTGCTCACAGGATTGGAAAATTGAGGAGGGTAAGGATGAGGATGAGTGAGTAATAGTGGTAGAAGCCCCTGTTTCCCCGCCTCCTGTGGAACCCTCGTCTGTCAAAAAAACTGAATTTCCCATGTTTCCTCTCTCTACTAACCTTCCTAAACTAAATATTACCATTTCCATGTGGGGTTCTACCATTACTCCCTAGCAGCACACCTGTTTTATTGGTGTCATATTTGACTCAGATCTCTCCTTCACTACCTCTGAACAATTGCTTGCTCATGTCATATACACTTCAAAACCAGCTCTAGAATTCAACCTTTTCTTAGTGTGGACTCTGCAAACATATTTACTGTCGCTCATATACATTCTCGTCTGAACTATTGCAACTTTCTACTTATCGGTTTCCCTCTTCTTAAACTCTTCCCTCTACAATCCATCCAGAATTCGGCAGCCAGGATCATATTCCTCTCCAACCACTTTACTGTGCCTCTATCCTGTGCCAATCATTGCACTGATTGCCCATCTGCTACTCAGAACAATATAAATTTAGCAATCTTATTCACAAAGCCCTCCACAGCTCTGCACTAAGTTTCATCTCCTAGCTCATCTCTGTCTTTCACCCTACCCATGCCCTTCATTGCACCACTGACCTAAGACTGACATCCCAAATTATGAACGCCCAACTCCCATTTCCAAGACTTCTTACAAGCTGTGCCAATTCTCTGGAATGCACTACTAAGAACAATTCTATTTAATTACCATACACTCAGTTTTAAGCGAGCTCGAAACACACATTTCTTTAGACTAACCTATCACCTCACCTCACTTATCTAACTATTCCCAGTTTGCCCTTACAATATTTTCTTCAATATCCGTCCCTTTTATCATCTCTTTACACCCTCCCTGTATTTAATAGCACTTTATCTGTACTTGTACAGATCCTGGCTGGTGAACGGTTCATGCAGCATTATATGAATCCCCTATTTATTATATTGTTGACTGGACCATATATGACAGCACTTTTACCATTTACCTTTTGTGTCTCACCCCATAGACTATAAGCTTGCGAGCAGGGACCTCACTCCTCTTGGTATCTATTTAATTGTGCTACTCTATAATGTCTGAATTTGTCTTTACATGTACCGTTTTAGATTGTAAAGTTCTGTGGAATCTTTTGGGGCTATATAAATAAAATTATTATTATTATTTTTACTAATGGATTTGTATAATTTTATTCAGGCTACTTAGTTGGTCATGAAGTAGCTTGATTTTTGACAAAGAAACTAAAATATTACTCATTGTTTTTTACAATAATTCTCTCAAACACCAGTGGAAGAAATAAGAAAATAATTTGTAGTGGCATTATCGACATTTAATACACGAATGACCTGTTAAAAAGAGGATAAAACTCCCCCTCATCACCTCTTCGCACAACCGAGTCCAGGACTTCTCCCGGGCATCTGCCTTACTCTGGAACTCCCTACCCGAACACGTCAGACAATCTCCTACCCTGAGTAGCTTCAAGTGTCACCTGAAGACTCACTTGTTCCGTCAAGCCTACAACCTGCCATGAGACCCAGGCGAACGCCCCATACCTGACATTCCCCCATCCTACTGTATCCTAACCCACCCCTCATAGACTGTGAGCCCTCGTGGACAGGGTCCCTGCCCCTCCTGTACCTGTACGTCCTGATCGCCTAGATTTAGAGTATTTGTTCTTGTCTCCCTTATCCTCATGTAAAGCGCCATGGAACCTAATGGCGCTATATAAATAAATAATAATAATAATAATAATAATAATAATAAAACAGTTTCTAGGTATCAATAGTTGCTGTTGGCAAGGTTGACTCGGTAATTGAATGCATATTATTATTATCTAGAGCATTACTTTTAAAATAAAGATTAAAACCATTTAACATTTTTGAGAGCATTGAACCCATCCATCATTTTATTCTTTGTGTTTCACAGTACATTGAAAAAATAAAAGATACAATATGACTAACTTGACAATTTGTTTATGAGCCTGTATTGGCTTGGCCAACTCCTTAATTCCATTGTAATATGTCATTTCAGGTAATTCAATTCAGTTCATTCAATGTTAATATTATACAGTAAAATAACACTATAATCATTTTCATAGATTTTAAAGTACAGTAAAATCTCTTTTATTTGACATCCAATTGTTAAAAAAAAATTCTAATAGCTAGAACTTGTTAACTGTAACATAATCCGAAAGACAAGATCAGAAGACCCAAAGCAGAATACTGAACAGAGATACCCAATCTTGAAATTCTTCTTATTTAAAAGCAAAGTAATAATAGTAGGTATTATGTCAGCACTTTAGTTTTGGCTATCTTCCTGGAATCTCTGTACCCGTACATGTAAGATTTTTCTATTACTGCTCAATAATCCAGAATATTTGAATCTGCTAATGCTGCACCTTTATGGATTTTATCTTATGGTAATGACTCGTTTTAAAGGTTTTTATTTTCATGTATTACTATTTGGGTTGGGACAATTTGACATGAACATAATACTATAGGTCAATATTTCTGCACCCGTATTATCATTTTAGACAGGCAAGACACACTTTCTTATAATATTATTGATTAAAATTTATTATCTCTAAAAAAAAACAAACAACATTATCTGACAACTTTTTGGCATAGTAAGTAACCTCTACAAGTTTATTTACCTTGCATTATAACGTTTAGTATAGAAAATAATGATGGCAGCAGCAGACAACATATTCTTTCAGGTTGATTTAAACTGTATAACAACTAACCCTATATTTTAAAAGTAAAAAGTTGCTATAAAAAATATGACTTTAGTTCATTAATATTGTTGAGCGAATATTCACGTCACTACTAGGTACTCGGATAGATATTACGATATTTGGAATACTCAGCACTCATTGAGAATTTGTGTGCTTGTCTCTTCAGTTTCCAGTGTCTGGCCCAGTATCTTTGGCACCTGATTTTAAGCCACCAAACATGCAAGGCTTACTTGCTTATCACAGTAATACCAAAGCCATGTTGGTTGTGGCATTTGTCTACATTGCTTCTGGAAACAATGCAGTGTGAGCTTAGAGGCATAGTGAGCAGCATCTAGAGTGTTTCCGCCTCTTAAATATAACACAACAGCTCTTAAGAAGTCTATCAAGTCTATATTAGCTCAGAATAGTTTAGGGAGAGTTTCTGGAGCAGCAATAGAGAAAGTAGAATACCGTTCCAGCACCTGAATATTTGACCAACAGCTCTTTTAAGAGCTACATTGAGTCTCTACTATCTGAGAATAGTGTAGGGAGAGTTTTTGGAGTAGGGACAAAGAAAGAAGAGTAGCATTCCAGTATCTCCATATTAGATCAACAGTTCCTTTTAGAGATACATTTTTGCACACAATGCATACTATATAGTAGAGTACTTCCATTTTCTGATGTCCATTAAAAAGCACTACTCCTTCTGCCAGCTGTAATTTTTGCGTTCACCTCTTTCTGGATACCATCTGTGGTAGAATTGTGACTATATTGGTGCTCTGATTGAGATGGGAGCTCCTAGACGCATGTCTTAATTCCTCCACGTCCATGCCAGGCCCTCCTAGTGAGGTATTTAAATCCTGTCAAATAGAGTAGTTCCATTTTTGGGTGTCCTTTAAAGGGAAACTGTCATCTACTTTATGCCCTGAAACATATCACTACCTGTCCTTTCAGGTGCCTAGTACATCCCTTAGCATCCCTGTCTAACCTGATACAGCACTGTAATCATTGAGAAAAATAATTTTATAACTTATATGTTCATATAGTAATAAGGATAGTGTCTTCGGAGTGCAGGCACTCTGGGTGTTCTCTCAGCCTCCTTGTCCCCCCCCAGTGGTTATCATGCCCCGATGTTCCCAGCATTTGAAATCCATGGGCCTCCTTTCTGGTATGACACGCAGCCGCATCATTTCTGGTCCTGTGCATTGTGGGGGTGTGAAGAAAGGATTTCCCGGTGCCAGATTTGAGTATTTTTAGTCCTTCTTTATTGGTGTAAAACTTATAAAAACATCACATGATCCCACACAGGGGATCAGAAGACACCAGATGCTTTCGGGGGAGCCCCCTTAATCATTGGTGAATATGAAATGGCACATACACATATATTATACAGTTGTGGCCAAAAGTATTGACACCCCTGCAATTCTGTCAGATAATACTCAGTTTCTTCCTGAAAATGATTGCAATCACAAATTCTTTGGTATTATTATCTTCATTTAATTTGTCTTCAATGAAAAAACACAAAAGAGAATGAAGCAAAAAGAAAAAATTGATCATTTCACACAAAACTCCAAAAATGGGCCAGACAAAAGTATTGGCACCCTCAGCCTAATACTTGGTTGCACAATCTTTAGCCAAAATAACTGGATCAACTGCTTCCGGTAACCATCAATGAGTTTCTTACAATGCTCTGCTGGAATTTTAGACCAGTCTTCTTTTGCAAACTGCTCCAGGTCCCTGATATTTGAAAGGTGCCTTCTCCAAACTGCCATTTTTAGATCTCTCCACAGGTGTTCTATGGGATTAAGGTCTGGACTCATTGCTGGCCACCTTAGTAGTCTCCGTGTTTCTCTCAAACCATTTTCTAGTGCTTTTTGAAGTGTGTTTTGGGTCATTATCCTGCTGGAAGACCCATGACCTCTGAGGGAGACCGAGCTTTCTCACACTGGGACTCTACATTATGCTGCAAAATTTGTTGATAGTCTTCAGACTTTCATAATGCCATGCACACGTTCAAGCAGTCCAGTGCCAGAGGCAGCAAAGCAACCCAAAACATCAGGGAACCTCCGCCATGTTTGACTGTAGGGATCGTGTTCTTTTCTTTGAATGCCTCTTTATTTCTCCTGTAAACTCTATGTTGATGCCTTTGCCCAAAAAGCTTTACTTTTGTATCATCTGACCAGAGAACATTCTTCCAAAACGTTTTAGGCTTTCTCAGGTACGTTTTGGCAAACTCCAGCCTGGCTTTTTTATGTCTCGGGGTAAGAAGTGGGGTCTTCCTGAGTATCCTACCATACAGTCCCTTTTCATTCAGACACCGACGGATAGTACGGGTTGACACTGCTGTACCCTCGGATTGCAGGGCAGCTTGAACTTGTTTGGATTTTAGTCGAGGTTCTTTATCCACAATCCGCACAATCTCTCGTCTATTTTTCTTTTCTGTCCACATCTAGGGAGGTTAGCCACAGTGCCATGGGCTTTAAACTTCTTGATGACATGGCGCACGGTAGACACAGGAACATTCAGGTCATTGGAGATGAACTGTAGCCTTGAGATTGCTCATGCTTCCTCACAATTTGGTTTCTCAAGTCCTCAGACAGTTCTTTGGTCTTCTTTCTTTTCTCCATGCTCAATGTGGTACACACAAGGACACAGGACAGAGGTTGAGTCAACTTTAATCCATGTCAACTGGCTGCAAGTGTGATTTAGTTATTGCCAACACCTGTTAGGTGCCACAGGTTAGTTACAGGTGCTGTTAAGTACACAAATTAGATAAGCATCACATGATTTTTCTAACAGTGCCAATACTTTTGTCCACCCCCTTTTTTATGTTTGGTGTGAAATTATATCCAATTTGGCTTTAGGACAATTCTTTTTGTGTTTTTTCATTGAAGACAAATTAAATGGAGATAATAATACCAAAGAATTTGTGATTGCAATCATTTTCAGGAAGAAACTGAGTATTATCTGACAGAATTGCAGGGGTGTAAATACTTTTGGCCACAACATTTTATATATATATATATATATATATATACATTGTAAAACCAAACACCTATGATTAATTAGTAATCAGACTTTTAACTCTTAGCCTGCCTTAAAACCGCAACTCAATTACAACATATTACAAAGGTGAATACCACATAATAACTAAACAGCATATATAAATATGCTACCATGTTACCAGTAAGCTCTTCTGCGTCCTACAATTTCTTAATACTTTGTCCAAAAACATTATGTTGATATATATTAACATTTAGCCTTCAAGCATATCAGTAAAAATAAACATATCTTTTCTGAAGTTCAATCCATTAGGATAATGTGCGTCCAACGCTAATATCCAGTATATTTAACAATTGTGAAGTGATCTCTCCCAATATCGGCCCCTATATGGGTGTGATACTTTTTCGATACCTTTCACTTTTAGAGATGAAAGATTTCCCCCATGAACATCTTTAAAGTGTCTGGACAAACCAGACATACTAGTACAGCGTGTATTTGAATTGGGTTTGGTCGCTGAAATGTGTTCAGCCATTCTGTTTTTCAAGGTGTGAGACGTACATCCTATATAGTATTTATTACATTCCACACATGTTGCCATATAGACATGTATGGTATTACAGTTTATGTACAATTTTATAAGAATTTTTTTGTTTGTTGCATTATTGTAAAAAAACAAACCCAATTTAATATGATGGCACAAGTTGCATTTGTTGCCACCGCATTTAAAAGATCCCTTGTTATTGAACCATGTTGGAATTCTAGTTGGCTCGCTATTACTTGGGGAGATAATACTGGCTATATCAGGTGATTTTTTGACAACTGTTCTCCATCCCCTGAAAAAAGGCTTATGGAGAAGATCATCCTGGTATAATATTGGTATGTTTTTATCCAATAGTTTCCTAATTTCCCCAAAATTGCAACTAAAAGAAGTTATGAAGGTGGGCAAATTATCATAAGGTTTATCCCCTTTACGCTTCCATTTCTTCCCAATTTTTCTGGACTGATCACTATCAGAATTTCGATTGTTACTATTGATATCATTGTTTTTCAACAATGATTCCCAACTTTTATTGTTAGCAATCTTTTTTGCCGTGTCCAACATCCAGGGTTTGTAACCCCTGGCAAACAGTCTCTTTTCCATAGTTGCAACCTCAACCTGGTAGTCTGCCATCCTGGAACAATTTATTTTTGCTCTTATAAATTCACCCAGTAGCAGAATTTTTATGACATGTCCAGGTGGCAGTTATCATCTCTGAGTATGGAGTTACCACTAATAGGTTTCCTAAATAGTTTGCACTCCACTTGTCCTGTTAATTTTTCCCCCATCAGGATCAGATCCAAAAAAGGTGCCTTATCATCATGCACCTCTAAAGTGAATGAAAGATTATAATCATTCAGCTGGAAATTCTTCAACAGAGATTGGGGTAAAGTCTATATAAGGACCATATCGTCGATGTATCTCCCATACCATCTAATGTACTAAACAAGTGGACCATCAGAATTAAAGATAAATTCCTCCTCCCACTGATGCATATACAAATTTGCTAATGACAGTGAAAATATCGCTCCCATAGGGCAGTTTGAATGAAATATTCGCAGCAGTCATCAGACTCCGGACATCAGATACGAGCTCAAGGCACCAGGCAGCAGTCATCAGGCTCTGGACATAGGACATGAGCTGCTGGCACCAGACAGCAGTCATCAGGCTCTGGACATAGGACATGACCTGGAAAGGAACTCAAGCGGTATGGTGAAAGCACCGTAGGATCAGACCAGAGCTGCATGACAGGGGTACTACAGGAGCGAACCCGACCTAAGTCTTGTGAGTACAGCAGAACAGTGCAAGCACACCCAGTATGGACCAGAGCTGAGAAACACGTGTACCGCAGGAGCACACCTGAGCTAGACGGAGTTAGCACAGCATAGTAGCATGAGAAAAGTGTAGTACACGCTCAGCAGGATTGCCGAACTCCATTTTCAAAGATGAACACAGGTTTATTCACAAGACAATGATTACAAGAAACTCACAGTCACAGCAGAAATCCACATTCATGGGCAAGGACTTTGGTACCAACACATAGACAGGACCGGTCCTGGGACAAAGACAGGCACACTTCAGCTATCCCAGAACATGTAGCAGCTGAACACAAGGCAGAACAAGAGCACCGTACTGTACCAAACATACATGACTAGGTTCTGCAACCTGATGAGAAGCTCTGGCAATGGCCCACAAGAAAGGGAACTTTAAATAGGAGCTGACCCTCAGCTATAGGCTGGGAACAGCAATTCAAGTGCACACACTCCTCCTTATAAAAGCAGGGAAGATGTTGCTGTGTGCACCCTAAGCACAGACAGAAACCAGTACAGCATAGCCAGCACGGGAACTGAGACCCAAGGTGCCTGGCTGCGGCTGCAAGCCTGGACACACGTGGAAAGTCATGCACCAGCTGCAGAGGACCTTGTAACCCCAGATAACTTTCACAGCGGCAGCCATGTACTGTACATGTGAATGGTCAAGCAGCGGAGCAAAGATTCCACAACACATGTAACACAACACTATGCAAAAGAGCAGGGAATTGAGCAGCATCCATACAGGTAACAGACAACAGTATCCCAGCAGGTTAGGGGGGTAAGGAGCATTTGGTAAGAGCACAGACAAGCACTGTAATGCTGAGGAAACAAGGTACAAATAAACCAACGTTACAGTATCCCACTCCCTCCTCAGGCCCCCTCGTCTGAAGACCCAAAAATAAAATTCAACAAAAAGTTCAACTGAGTCTGGCAGTAAGTCCCACAATTCACAAAATGGCAGCAGTGTCCATCGCACAAGTGATCCAATCTTCTGACCAAGCAAGGGCTCAAGCAAAAAGGTCCAATTACCAGGTGGGGTCCAAGGAGACTAATCCGCCCACAAGGCGGGGCTCAGTGAAAGTCTTGCAGTCAACACATTCTCAGTGGAGTCCATGGCCAGAGCTTACAGTTACAGGACATGGGGCTCGCTTACTTAGTTACGCTTCCACGCCGCCAGGCCACGGCGATGTAAGTCATGTATCCCAGGTGTTAATAGAATGTGGACCCACTGGACCATGGGGGAACATGGGCCTAACCAGAATAGGGAGGGAAGCAACTGGGGTCTGTGGCAGTTTAGCATGTGGACAGTGTGGTAACATGCAGGACTAGATGACACTGCACAACTTCAGGAATTAGGAAAGCAAAGTTTACTTAGACAAAGTAACATTACATAAAGCAAGACATTACAATGCAAGGCTCACGATTCCGCAAAGCAAGCATGGGGAGCATCTCAGGTAGGAACATCAGGCAATGGCATGGTAGGAGGTCCTCACGGGTTGATGCAGTACAGGATCATCTGGCATGGGCATATCAGGAATACCTCTCTCTCAGATCTCTGGCATAGCACTGGCTCAGCAGGGAGCAACAGACACCGACCTCGAACAGACGTCATCGCAGGATGGACCCCAGGGAACAGGCCGGACATCTGGATAAAGGCGGAACATGGACAATACAGATCCAGGAACACCGACATGGAAGCTTTGGACATCGACAGGTCAGATCCAGGATACACATACACAGCAGTCACCAGAAAACAAGGCTGGAGACTCCCCAGGAACACAGAGGAGGAGCCGGTACAGGAAAATGAGCGGGATCAACTCTGAGACACAGGCTGGACCACCAGGACCATGGACTGGACATCTGGACACAGGCTAGACATCTAGGACAAGGCAGGACATCTGAACAGAGACACTTGCAGGACATCAGGTACACCGGCAGCGGTCATTAGAGACACTGAACAGCGGTCATCAGGGACACCGGACAGCGGTCATCAGGGACACCATCATCAGGGATACTGGACAGCGGTGATCAGGGAAACTGGACAGTGGTCATCAGGGACACTGGACAGAAGTCATTATGGACACCAGACAGTGGTCATCAAGAACAACCAGACAGAGGTCATCAGGCTCCAGGCACCAGGCAGAGGTCATCAGGCTCCAGACATTGGACACAGGCCCCGGGCACCAGGCAGCAGTCATCAGGCTTCGGACATCAGACACGAGCTCCAGGCAGCAGGCAGCAGTCATCAAGCCCTGGACAAAGGACGCAAGCTCCTGGCACCAGACAGAAGTCATCAGGCTCCAGACATAGGACATGACCTGGAAAGGAACTCAAGCGGTATGGTGCAAGCAAGGCAGGATCAGACCGGAGCTGCATGACATGTGTCTACAGAAGCGGACTCGAGCTAAGTATTGCGAGGACAGCAGAAGAGTGCAAGCACAACCAGCATGGACCAGAGATGAGAGACACAAGCACCGCAGGAGCTGATCAGAGCTGGACTGAGCTAGCACAGCATAATAGCATGAGCACATAATAATGCATGCTCAACAGGAACGCCGACTCCATCTTCAAAAGATAAACACAGGTTTATTCACAAGGCACTGTTTACAAGAAACTCACAGTCACTAGGTAAATAGTTCAAGACACAGAACGAGTTCAGGAAAATCACACAGCAGGAATCCACATTCAAGGGCAAGACTTTGGTACCAACACATAGACAGGACTGGTCCAGGGACAAAGACAGGCATATATCAACTATGCCAGAGCTGGTAGCAGGCAGAACAGGAGCTGAAAACAAGACAGACCAAGAGCAGCATACTGGACCAAACACACATGGCTATGTTCTGCAACCTAATGAGAAGCTCTGGCGATTCCCAGTAAGGAAAGGGAATATTAAGTAGGAGCTGACCCTCATTTATAGGCTGGGGACAGCAATTCAAATGCACACACTCCTCACTTATAAAAGCAGGGAAGATGTGGCCGCGTGCACCCTAAGCACAGACAGAAACCAGTACAGCATAGACAGCACAATAGCTGAGGCACAGGGGACCTGACAGGAGCTGCAAGCCTGGACACATGTTGAAAGTCATGCACCAGCTGCAGAGGACCTCGCAACCTGTGGATAGCTTCCACAGAGGCAGCCAGGGACTGCACACATGGACTGTCAACAGCGGAGAAAAGACTCCACAACACATATAAGGCTATGCAGTAGAACAGGAACTGAGCAGCATCAATACAGGTAACAGGAAACAGTATCCCAGCTGGTTAGGGGGGAAGGACCATTGGGTAAGAGAACAGAAAAGCACAGCAACACATATAAGGAGAGGTCGGGCCAAGTGTACAGTTAAGACAGCCAATAGTTAAAGGGGACACAAGCATCAAGAAAGACTTCATATGGTCACTAAAGTATACTTTCACCATCTTGATCAACTTCTTCCTCCTTATCAAAGTTACCATAGTTACACCCACAGTTAGTCCTTGTTGATGTGATGGTTTAATTTAATTAAATTGGCCCAGATTTAGCACATTTTACACCCGCCTGTGTTGCATTTAGTGTGCATGTTTCTACTCTGTAATTTTTGGTGTTGAAAAGAGAAGGTACCTCTGCCGCCAACGTTGTATGAGGGTGATCTTTTCATCAGCTGATCCACAAAGGCCCTCTTGAATGATTCCGTAGTGCAACCCTTTTCTGACTCCAAAATGAGAGAAGGAAATTTCTCCTTGTACCGTGGGTTGAGAAAGGTGTACAATCAGTATTTGTTGTTGGGCAAAATGTCTATCACGCAAGGATATTGTGAGAATCTGTTAGACGTGAACTGTGTCATGTGGGGCAAATGGCAAAGAACCAAAAGTTCAGGGTCAACATTAAGTCAAACAGTAACCATCTTCTCCTCCTCACACTGCCTCGCCTCCTCCTCCTACTCCTCCTCTGCATGCTGGACAAACACAACACTAAGGTTGGTAGTTTCCTCTTGTGAGGTAGCGCCGCCTGGGGAACTCGCTTGGCAACGGAACATGACACTCGACAACCATCTTTTCAATGTATAACATAATGCAGCAGTTTATTGAGCTGCATAAACCACTGATAACACACAATACACTTTACATTTCAAATATAATATTTATATCAGTACATGTACAGGACATTCACAAATCTCAATACAGATTATATACACTATACACTAAAGGATCAACGGGACCATATTACGACTTAGCAGTCAGTCCCAAAGGCGGTTGCGGCCGCCTGGACTTCTGACAGGGCTCATTCCCCATCCTATTAGAGGGAGAATCTACCTCCTACAGGGATCCTCAACCACATACAGGGATTTTGCACCTATTATAGGGATAATCAACCTCTTACCTCGTCATGCATGGTCATTTTCTATACGCCATCATGACTCTTTCCATCATACAAGGTAATTTTCCATAACATCCTTGGACTGCTACCTTACCGGGCACTGAACTGGTTTAGCAACCTGAGTTAACGGGTACACCAGGCGTACCCAAGGCCTCCTCACCACGTGCTTGCAGGTCGTCAGCCGCCACTAAGCCTCCATACCTACGCATGTCTCCAGGCCATGTCTGTGCCCCACGTCTGAGTCAAGCACCCTCCAGGGTGGGCCATGGTTCCCCAACTCCAAGAGCCATCATAACTCATTCTCTGGCCAACAGTTCGCACACAACCATCAGAGGGACAGGTGTCTCCCACATAGAGAAGGGCAGGCTTTCCTCATGTCCCAAAGGGATGGAACACCTCGGACCCACGTCCTCACATCTCAGAGGTTCAGGATTCCCATCTCCCACACAGCACCAGGCAGCTTCTTATCCTGGCTGCCACACACACCTGCAACACACTATTTAAATCAGCACACACTCCTACACAGACCTTGCTGCTGTAAACCCTTTGTGTCCTGCAAGGTCTAGCAATCAACCCGATTGCAGCAGGCCATATGAGTCATGTTGGCCACGTGGCAAAACGCCGGCATGCCTCACATTCTGTAGTGCAGATAAACAAGTCGTGTTCCTCCTTCTCTACCTCCTCCTCCTCCTCCTTTTCTTCATCATCATTCAATGTGTGCTAAGTATATTGGCTGAGGCTGGGCTGGGTAGTATCACCCATTGGAAAAACCTGCTCCATAGCCACCAGCTGGGCATTCAAAGCTCCTTCATTCAGACTCAGCGAGCATTTCAATTGACAAGCAGTGGGATTATTACGCTAATAATAGCATCATCTATGCTTTGTATTGTTCATAATTATTGTACTTGTCTATCTATGATGTTTTTCACATGTAAAGCACCATTGAATAAATAGGGCTATAATAATAAATAATGCATAAAAAATGTCACCACTCACGAACTTGATGTAGTAATCAAAGCTTTCAAGAATCTCAGAAACGTCAGCGATCTAAACTCATTCTGCAGTTATGTGTGGTGGCTGAGTGTCACTCTGATGGGCATGTTGAAGCTGGAATTAAGCTATAGTGCTCTGCTGCTCACTAAGCCTTGCCAACATATGTAATGTTGAGTTTCAGCTTGAGCGTAGGTTGCAAATCAGTCATTGATGAGTCAAATTAAAGCACTGCTGTAGTGCTGCAAGACCAGTGAAAGCAGGAGATGACTTCTGAAATGGATGCTGACACTGCGTACCTTGCCAACTAAGCATGGCAAGTCAGGTTATGTTTTTATAAACTACTATACAACTAAGTTAAGTCCGTGAGCCATGCATGGACTATGTACCAGCTTGCTGAACTTTAAAGCCATCACCAGTTCCTGCCCATTATTGCACACGACCAAGCCTGGTTGTAGGTTCAGCGTGGAGAGCCACTGATTGGTCTTTTTTTTATCTCTTGCAAGAGCTCTGCTGCAGTGTGTGGTTTATGACCCAAACAGATGAGGTTAAGCAGAGCTTGTTACCGCTTCGTTGAGGCAATGCTGCAGAGCTCCTAACTTAATAGTGATGGGGAGGCTAAGTCAGCATAGGAGCAGGAGGAGGAGGGGAGACAGGGACTGGCATACAAGACGGAAACCGCGACGGAAGTTGAGTTCACTATTATTGATGTGGGTAGGATGTGCGATGTCCCAGGCTTAGACTCCTTAGATGTCCCAGGCTTAGTTCTACACTCCACCAGGTTCACCCAGTTTGCCATCACAGAAATGGGTCATACCTGTCCACAACAACTTGGCCAACGTTCAGGCTAATTTTGAAATTGGTAAACATGTTCGGAGAAAGTTCACTCATCTCTATTTACATCAAAGACAGAGAAACGATCTACGACGTACCAGAACGTCCTAAGTCAGTGTGGGTTATACACAAAATATTCTAATACACACAATGTATAGTTAAACAACAAACTATTGGGATAATACATTTGTAGCACGTTATTTAATCTGTCTATAGCTGGTTTTCCTGTTTTTTTCTGAATATTTAGAGTATGTAGTTATATATTCAATCATTAGGGTTCTCCAATATTATTATACTTGAAATAAGTACAACCAATCAAAATAGCTGTCATTGATTTATGCATCTCTTCATTAACATTAAAAATCACTGACATACAGTATGTATTGCTTAAGATATCTGAGATTACAACTAAATATAAACCCAGTTATTGGCCCTTTTTGACTCTTTGATCAACGAATGTCATTCTCCATTCTGGATGTTCCATTCTAAATTTAGACAAAACAGTACATTATAGATTAGCTTTGTTCTATCTAGGTAACCTCTGATGTAGAGCTAAATAAGTTACCTGTCACAGCTTAATATAGATGTTTTTTCTGCAGTCACCTGAGGTTAATTGACCTTCAAAGCTTGCTATTCCTAAGAATCTATGTTACTAGCAGTAATTGCACTTAAAATTGGTTGAATTAAAAAAGAAACACTTAAATAGGTGGTCTGAAACTAAATTATATTTTAATCCTTAATCTACTTAATATCATCATAATCTAATCTCTTTTTTAATATGCTTTAATTAAAAAGTCCCTGCTATTCCCTCACTACTCTGTTTTATTTTTTACTACTTCTTCTTTGATGACACCTTTTATGAGGTTTATGAGGATTGCTGGTATTGTCGAATGAGTTGTCATTAAGAAGCAGAAACTTTGGTCACTGCACTAGCCTCTGCCACCTCCTTGAATGGAGTGATGTGCCCCAGGGCCGTGAGGCACTCGGAGACAAGCTTTGGTACTTCCCTGGATCAAAGGGATCAAGGCCCAACTCCGTGGCCCCTGGGGTCGGATATAAGTTCTTGAAGTTTGGGGATGATTGTCATGATGCAACCTGCGGTATGCGGCTATTAGTACCCAAGGCTGCTGTACGGGACCTCTGGGGATGATTGGTTGGCAGCTGTGATGAGTTGCTTCCTCGCAGGTCCCCAGGGCAACCAGTATAGTCTATGGCAGTGGTAGGCCATTGGAGATGCAGGACTGAGGGCGGAATGACCGACAGTCACAAGAGTTGAAGTCTCTGTAACCTTTACTAGTAGAAGTAGCCTGTTCATCCAGGGTACCATCCACAAAAGATGTAGGAGTCCGGGTGGCCTGGAAGCAAGTTGGGATTCTGCTCATCCAGCGAGTTCTGAGGCCTCCCTGTTGCATTACTCTAGGTGGGTCCTGGCTGCCTGTATCTAAGCTACGACCCTCTCCTCCTGCGTACAGTCTCTTGCCCGTATGACAGGCAGCTCGAGCCCTCTCTGGGTTACACTACTCTGTCCGCTCTCCCTGAGCTCTGTAGTGCTACTGTGCCCCTTAGGCTTCATTGTGGATGAGAGACATGGAATTTCCCACCCTCCACTGCTGGGCCTAGAGTCCCTCACAACCTCGGACTCCGGTGTCCACTCTGGCGCTCTTGACTCGCCAAGGGGCAGGGTACTCAGATTTCAGGCAGGCAGTCTGAAAGTCACGGGTGGCTGCCTGAGGCTGTGGCCCTGGTAGTCAATGGTTAAGTGAAATAAAAAAAATAATATAAGTTCGTGACGCCACCTGCAGTACCTGGTGATGCTCACCAGCGCCGCTACAGTCCTCCAGTGGTCGGTGGTATTGCGGCTGTGATGGTATAGTCCTCCGCAGACAGGACTGCACCGCTGGGGCAGTGTTTCCGTAAGGAAACAGTTCATGCAAGAAAGGATGCAGCAGAGTCAATAAGTCACTTCACGGGTACTTTACTGGAACTTCAGCAATAATATTACAGTCCTCAGTGCAGTTAGATGTTATATGACAAATGCTACGGGTGCTGCAAGTGGAATTTCTGGATGATAGATGGATCCCTCACTGTGTGCCATTCCTGTTCCTTCTTTCCCTTGCCTCCCAGTGGCAGTGAAGTCTGATCTCCTAAAGATTAATCTGACCTCCTGCTGTTCCTTGTTCTCCTCTCCCTTGGACCCGTCGGGTGAACCTTTTCTGGACACTGCAGTGGCCTGCTGTTCCTGATTCCACTCTCTCTGGGCTCTCTGGGAGTCGGGGCTGTATCTGGAGACCTCCCCGGTCATCGCGCTTCTGTGAGCCTTATAGGATCTTACAGGTGCGGGCCCCGGTACCCGGTTTCTTTCCTGGGGAAAACTCTCTGGTTACTTCTGGCTCCCCACATTGAGTGAACTCTCCAGTGAGTTTCTTTCTCCTTTCCTTCCTTCCTGGGATCTGTTCTTGCTGGCCTGGATCCCTCAGCCGAGGAGACCCTCCTTGATCCTTACTCCTCGACTCTCACTCGTCTAGGCTCCACTCTTTCCTCCCCGAGCCCTAGACTCCTTTAGACTGCTCCTAAGTCGCCATTCTGCTCAAAGACACCTAGACTCCCTTTGGAGGCTACTATATATCCTCCTGGGGTCCCTCCCACCTGCTGACTAGTGTGGGGTGTGAGTACTAGGTTTCCACCTACTGGCCATAAGTTCCACTTGCAGTGGGGAGACTACACCGCGTTTATGATTGTAGTACCCCTTTTGTGGCACCTACATCGTGGGGCGCCACACTCTGCCCGGGGGTGAGCCTGGCAACTGGCTCCACTCCCCAGGCCTGCTTCTCCACTTCCTCAGACCCTCTCCTACAGGTGCCTCTTGCTGGCTAGTCTCTGTCCCGGGATGAGCTTTATGCTGCTCCAGTCCACGGGACCTCTTCGCAGTCTTCCTAGAAACTGAACCGCCGAACCCCACCCCCAGACCAGACCTAGTCCCCTTGGACTCGGGTTTCAGAGCTCCTCCTTCTGGCCTTGAGTTGGGAAGGTGTTGTGTGTGGTGGCTTACCTGGTGTAGAGACCCTTCCCTTGCTTCCAGGCACGGCAGGAGGCGATGCCATCGTAGCAACTGGACTCTGGGGTGCCACAGACGCATCATCAATATCCTTTGTTTCAGGGTTTGGGCTATTCCCTGCTCTACTGAGCAAGCATCAGTTGTCAATTCTGTTGTATGCTTAGTAGATTTTGGTCAAGGTATAATATGCACAGTGACAGTGCGCTCACTTATTGGCTTTGGTTAGAAGAGATGAGCTGTCAATGTGCATTGTTAAAAGGATAGCTTCCTTGCAGAACAAAGTAGGAACCAATAATGCCCACACAAGTGATGTCAGTTTTCCACTGTATTTTTAGTTGAACATATACTTTAAAGAAATTATTTTTTGCCATTTCACAATTTATATATATTACTGATTCTCCTCATAATTTATTAGTGCAGCCTTCCTCACAGACTGTTGATGGCTAAGTTCACATCTAAGGGGGGTTGCTTTTCTGCTTTTCTGTGCATTTTTCCACTGCAAAAACGCATGGAAACGCAATGAAACGCATGTATTAATGCACCCATTGATTTTAATGGAAAACACATTGAAAAAATGCATGTCACTTTCTTCAAATGCAGCCCAAAATGTTGCAGGACACGTTTTGGGCTGCGTTTGCAAAAATGCATGTGTTTTGCGTTTGCAGAAAATAACATGTGTGTTTACATGTGTTGTTTTCAGTGTGTTTTCCATTGAAATCAATGGGTGCATTTTTATTTGCGTTTGCAATGCATTTTTGGACACGCATGCTGTCAAAAACGGATTGCAACCCAAACAGAATAGACATTCAGATGTTTAAAGGCCCTTCCACAAAATAGCTGCTAATGGAGCAGCCTGTGACCAGATCGGTCAGTCAACCTATTCTAATATGAAAACGCTGCACAATAGGAAGCAGTTTTTTATTGGTTGTGGCTGATGGACAGGTCTGCTCATATATTTCTCTGTCAACTTACATTATGAACATGGAAGAGCTGTTCAGTTTAGGGGAATACTGCATTACCAAGTGAAAGAGAGGAATATAGAATCCAGAAATATTTCTATGAACCACAAAATTATGTCCGCAACACAATTGTTAAAATCCAGAAATAGTACACAACTTCCAAAATAAAATATGTAAAAAAAAAGAGTAATTTGTAAAATTGTATAACCTTTCATTGTATGGTATATTTTTGTGTGTGCTGAATCTGGAATATCAATTCCATGCAATCAGCCAGCAACTTAGGCTTCTCTATGACTCCATGACTACCTTATGTCAAAAAATAGCACAGAAAGGGTCTTATCCGAGAGTAAAATGAACCCAGTAAATGATCCGGAAGACTAATCTTTGGTGATTGTAAAAGTCACAAACATTAAATCCTCATATCACCATACACACCACAGCTCTTGCAAAACCCCAGGAACAGAGAGTAATTAAAGTGTGGATGAAGGGGTTAAAACACTGCACTGCTGGGCAATAAAACAGATCCAAACTTATTACAAGAATGGGATCTTTAATGTTAAAGCATTTCAGAGTTAATACACTCCTTCCTCTGGACAAGCATTTGTGATTTCGTCCTGAGGAAGGAGTGTGCTAACTCTGAAACATGTTGATATTAAAGATCCCTTTTCTTTATTGATTTTGCTCAGCAGAGCAGTGTTTTAACCCTCTCTTCCATATTTTATTGGCTACCTTATGTCTAGTAAATCTGACCACAGTTGTATTAGCAGACACAAAATGTGACTCTTCATAATAACCTTCACATCTAATTTATCACTGGGACAAGAAAAACATCTTAACATCTTATCCAAGGAGCTAGATATTTGTGACATAGGCCAGGGTCACATCTCCGTTTTTTTTTTAGAATCCTGATCCGGTATTGAGCTTTCAAAAAGCTCAAAACCCGACCAGGAAACGCTCCTCATAGGAGCCAATGCAAAACACCGGATGGCTTCACAAGCAATCCGGTGTCCGTCTCCGGCTCTGCAGCCTGCGTTAAAAATCATGCAGGCTGCAGTTTTCGGAGCGGTTCTATGATCCGCTCTGCAGTAACCGGATTGCTCAGGATGTGTAATCCTGAGCAGTGTGGCTACTGCATAGTTTGTGCATCCCGGCTATTGCCAGCATGAGCAAACTGTACTATGAATAGTAAAGAGTGAAATTTAATAAATAAAACAATGCTTGAGGTCTCTAGGTGGGCTTCCTGATGCAAAAAAACTGTATGGAATGTTTTCTCATTTTTGTAATGGGTACTTCTAAAATGCAAAAATCCGCTGGTGTCAACCTTTTTAAAATGAGTTTTGCAATGATACACTTTCCCTTATGGCTAATTCCAAGTCTAAATAAGTTAATTTTTTTGTTTATTTCTGAGATGAATGAAATGCCCCAATCATTTTTATTCAGCATATTTATCATTTCCATTGCTTCTTCTTTTGTAGCATTCCAAATAATAATCAAATCGTCTTTTTCTTTAAAATATTTTTTTGGGCACTCTCCAGCTTACCGTATATACTCGTGTATAAGCCGACCCGTGTATAAGCCGACCCCCCTACTTTTGCCCCCAAAACCTGGGAAAATTTATTGACTCGTGTATAAGCCGAGGGTGGACCCTAGCACAAGTATACAGCCCCCAGCAGTGTGGTATACAGCAGCCTCCCCAGTGGTATATACAGGCCCCAGCAGTGTTACAGCAGCAGCCCCAGTGGTATATACAGCAGCAGCCCCAGTGGTAGTATACAGCAGCCCCAGAGGTATATACAGCAGCCCCAGTGGTAGTATATAGCAGCAGCCCCAGTGGTAGTATACACGCAGCCCCAGTAGTATATACAGCCCCAGTGGTAGTATACACGCAGCCCCAGTAGTATATACAGCCCCAGTGGTAGTATACAGCCCCAGTGGTAATATACAGCAGCCCCAGTGGTATATTCAGCCCCAGTGGTAGTATACAGCAGCCCCAGTGGTATATACAGCCCCAGTGGTAGTATACACGCAGCCCCAGTAGCAGGGGCGTATCTAGGGGGGTGCAGCCGGACCTTTTGCTCCGGGCGCCAGTCAGTAGGGGGCGCTGGTGCGGTGCCATCATCAGGTGACCAGCCGCGGCTGCACTGCAGCGCCGCCGCCGGAACTAATCTCCTCGCCGCATATTGTGTGTGCACGGCCACGGGCGGCCGCGGAGCTGTGCGTGGGTGCACACAATCAACCCCTGCTGCTGGTCTGCCCCCTGCCAGCAGTTACCACCCTCCCTCTCCCCGGTCACGTCGCGCTGCGGCTGACGTCACCCGTGCGCCGCACAGTGGGACGGAGAGGTGAAGGAGAGGAGCCGAGGGCAGGAGCTGCTGACTGCTGTGGCCTGCCTCCTCCTGAGTCCCGACTCCTGCCTCTGACTGAGTCGTCCGGGTCCGGTCCGTCCTAGGCTAGCTGCGCCTACAACTGTACTCCAGTCCTAATGAGGTAAAAAAAAGTAACCCTAAACAGCCGGGGGGGGGGGGGGGAATTGGGGTGGGGTGCCTGTCCTGGGCTGGCCAGCTAGGAGTTATGAGGTGTATATATATCGTCTACATCAGGGCAGGTGCAGGCACAAGCACATACTATGAGGTATAATATACCTCATAGTGTGTGTGCCTGTGGATGTATACATATATACACCCCATAGTGTGCCTGCCTGAGGTATACATATATATATACCTCAGGTATATATATATGTATACATCAGGCAGGCACACACAATGAGGTATAATAATTCCCCCCAACCCACCCGGTCCTCAACCAAGGCTGCAGGGCAGCAAAAGCCCCCCCCCTCACCTACTCTGGGGGGGGGGGGGGCGCCGAAATAGAGCTGTGCCCCGGGCGCCATGAAACATAGTTACACCTCTGCCCAGTAGTATATACAGCCCCAGTGGTAGTATACAGCCCCAGTGGTAGTATACAGCAGCCCCAGTAGTAGTATACAGCCCCAGTGGTAGTATACAGCCCCAGTGGTAGTATATAGCCCCAGTGGTAGTAAACATACAGCCCCAGTGGTAGTATACAGCCCCAGTGGTAGTATATAGCCCCAGTGGTAGTATACATACAGCCCCAGTAGTAGTATACAGCCCCAGTGGTAGTATACAGCAGCCCCAGTGGTATATTCAGCCCCAGTGGTAGTATACAGCCCCAGTGGTAGTATATAGCCCCAGTGGTAGTACACATACAGCCCCAGTAGTAGTATACAGCCCCAGTGGTAGTATACAGCCCCAGTGGTAGTATATAGCCCCAGTGGTAGTATACAGGGCCCCAGCAGGGCCCCCCTCATAATTTGGCGCCCCCACCTCACTTTCTGGGCCCCCCCGCATGCAGCGCTGCGCATATACATTACCTGTCTAGCAGCTGTCACCCTCCGATGGCGGATCGCGGCTCCCGGCTCCGGGCTCCATCTTCCTCGCTGTCTTCCTGCCTTGTGACCGGGGCTCATCGCGATGACGTCATCGCGACGCCGGCCGGTCACCTGACAAGCAGGAAGTCAGCGAGGAAGATGGAGCCCGGAGCCGGGAGCCGCGATCCGCCATCGGAGGGTGACAGCTGCTAGACAGGTAATGTATATGCGCAGCGCTGCATGCGGGGGGGCCCAGAACGTGAGGTGGGGGCGCCAAACTTTGAGGGGGCCGTATTGACTCGCGTATAAGCCGAGGGGGGGAATTTTCAGCCCAATTTTTGGGCTGAAAAACTCGGCTTATACGCGAGTATATACGGTACTTAAAATTGATGAGGATTCGAATCACCCCATAAAAAGATTTGTGAAACATGGGGAGACCCCAGTTCCAATTGCGGTCCTGAGCCGTTGCAAATATAGTTACCCTTCCAAACTGAAAACATTATATCTTAAAATAAATCCCGAACCGTTCAAGAGAAAATTATTTTGTTTAGTTGCAAGCCCAATCTCTGTAAAACAATCTACCGCATTTATCCCTTAATTGTGGTCTATATTGGAATATCATGCATTAACATCCATGGTAATAAAATAAACATTTTCTTGCCATTCTATATTTTGAGGTCATTAATTAAAGGGAACCAACCACCCCCAATGACCCCCCCGGACTATTAATATCAGTCCCTACACACAGCACATACATGTGCTGCACTGTTTTTTGCTAAATAAACTGTTTTTTAAAACTAAAGATAATGATTTTTAAAGTTTAAAACGGAACGACGGTTGGGCGGGACTTATCTGTGGAAACCGCCGAGATCTGATGTCAATCATCTTCCCTGTCTCCCCTCGCAGCATTGAAGTTCAGCCCTTTGTGCAGCGTCACAGCCCTGTGCACGGGCTCGCATGCCCGTGCACACGTCATCATCTGCAGCCGGGAAGCGAGCGCGCGCTCTGTCTTCCTGCGCTCGGCTATGGAAGACAGAGCGCGCGCTCGCTTCCCGGCTGCAGATGATGACGTGTGCACGGGCATGCGAGCCCGTGCACAGGGCTGTGACGCTGCACAAAGGGCTGAACTTCAATGCTGCGAGGGGAGACAGGGAAGATGATTGACATCAGATCTCGGCGGTTTCCACAGATAAGTCCCGCCCAACCGTCGTTCCGTTTTAAACTTTAAAAATCATTATCTTTAGTTTTAAAAAACAGTTTATTTAGCAAAAAACAGTGCAGCACATGTATGTGCTGTGTGTAGGGACTGATATTAATAGTCCGGGGGGTCATTGGGGGTGGTTGGTTCCCTTTAATTGTGTGGAATCTTTTAGATACGATGATAAAGATTTAACAGGGTTCTGCAAATAAGGTCTATATAGTGGGAAAAAGTTTTAGTCAGGGAGCCAATTACAGATATCATTGGTTTCAATGGGGGGGTTAACTGGATCTTTATGCATTTTTGGCAAATGGTAAAACAGTGCAATCATTGGTGTAGTAATACCAGGGAGTTACATTGGTAACGCGCTGAAATTGGCACTGCATATTTTATCCTACAGGGAATCTCCACATATTATATCCTACAGGGAATCACCTTAGTTTGCTTTATTTTCAATCCCCATGTAAAATGTAATATTAGATAGGCAGAATGCAGGATAAATATGATTCCCATCTTTAATATACAAATATTGACCTCTTGACAATTACTTTTTAAATGGCTTACATAACGCGCAGAGGCAAGCATCCGGGACAGGACTCATTGGGTCGAAGCACCGATCACAATCTGGAAGAGCGTACCTGAGCGACTGCTGAGTCTCCTCTAGAGTCTCAGGGAGAGAGGTTAGGCTTATGCCACGTGGTGAAAGTACAGGGAGTCTCAGTACCATGACACCGGACTTCAGGGTCAAGCTCCTATGGACAGGCATGGTCTCTGGGTAGGTGCAGACTTGACCACTCCTACAGGGTTATAATGGTTCCCAGTGGGTTTATTCCCGGATGCTCGCAACATTGAATGTTACCGTTTGCTTAGGCTTTGGACTCTGCTGGCTCCAATGCTACCCAGCTGGCAGGCCTGCAGCAAGAACACACCCACCAACAGGAGACACAAACCTGAGTGCTGGCCTTCATTCAATCTGTGGATACCTGCTTGTATACAATGTAAACTGCCGCCCCTTCACAAGCTGCATTCTTGCCCCTGGTTGTAATTCCTACCCCACATTCTGATCCTCTTCTGGCTGCTTCTCCACAGTTTGATGGTGACCCCAAGCAGTGCAGAGGCTTTTTAAGCCAGTGCTCATTGCACTTTGAGCTTTTTCCCAATCGTTTTTCCTCTGATTGGTCCAAGGTGGCCTTCTTCATGTCATATCTGTCCAGTGAGGCTGTGGTGTATATTAGTCTGCTCTGAGAAAAGGTGATCCAGTAGTTTCCAACTTGCAAGACTTCCTAAAGGCTTTCTGCAAAGTGTTTGACGAGCCAGGTCTAGTCAACTGTGCAGCATCATCTCTCCTGAGGCTTCATCTGAGAAGTCTCACTGTGGCAAAAAATTTCAGGGAAGTGAACCAAGACATGAGGTCTATGCACCTAGCCCCCTTCTTTTAAGACCTATCATACCAAGGCCCGCTACACTAGCTGCTTCTTCTGAACTTATAGAGGTTGACCATGTGGATATGGATAAACACCGTCTGGAAGTCCGGTGTACCGAGGGAGGGTGCTTATACTACAGAAGATCGAAACACCAGATCCAAGCCTGTTATATGAAGCCGCAAAACTTCACTGCTTAGGATTCATATGAGTGGAAACCCTTAGTGAGAGCAAGTCCTTTCCATCCCTGACTCTCTCAATCTCCATATCCTTTGGTTCTGGCCAAGTCACAGAGTCAGCCACTCTACTGGGAACTTCAAGCAACAGACCATAGTGGATCATTATCATATTCCCCTGCAGCAACTTTAAGTGCCGATCACTATCTCATCTGTGGATTGGAAACTCCTGCCTGAAACTGTGAAAATCATAACTGAGCAAGTGGAACTTTGGGTGGGAGTACTGCACTCTGTGAAGCTCTCCCTCCATATGCTTCCTGGTCTTTCTCATACCCTGCTGCTGAGTTTATCCTGGCTTCATATCCACGAGCCTGTCTTGGACTAGAGATCTGAACACTTACTCTGATGGAGACTGTTCTGTCATGAGAAATGTCTTGTTCCTGGTTGGACAACCTGCCGCTCTTGAGGCCAACAAACCTTACGGACATGCTGTCTGGTTACTGATCCTGCGCGGACATCTTTGAAAAAATGAGGCTGAGACTCTTTCATCACATAGGCCATATGATTGTCTCGTCGACTTACATACTGGTTGGATCTCACCTCCCCATGGTCAAATCTACCGTCTGTCCCAGGCAGAGACGAAAGCCATGTCCGAGTACATTAAAAATAATCTGACAAAGAATGTGGCAAAAAATGTATATGGAAATCATCCACCCTGGCTTGAGCTGGGTTTTCTTTGTAAAGGCCATGTATCAAATATAAGGGTCTCAATCAAATCATGGTGAAAAATAAGTATTCGTTGCAGCTTAACGCCTTAGCAACAGCCTTACGTCTCTAGACGTAAGGCTGTCATTACCCGGTGTTTGAAGTGAGCTCCGGCGTGGAGCTCACTTCAAACCTCCGACATATCAGCTCATCTCACTAGCTGAGATGTGGGAGTAACAGCATGAATCGGTCCCGCCATCCGATTGGTGCTGTTAACCCCTTAGATCCCGCCCTCAATCTCTGAGAGCAGGGTCTAAGGGAGCCGGAGCGGGCAGCGCGCGGTTACCGGGCTCCAGGGGAGATCTCGCGACAGTATCGCCGGATCTCCCGTACTGACGTGATAGGCCGGGGTCCTGGCTTGACCCCGGAGCCTGTCACTGAGCATTTCCTGGTTGTGGTTGGCAGGGGCTGCCAACCACAACAGGTCCACGATTCTGACAGATACAGAGGAGCTGCAGCTCCTCTGTATCTGTCAGAAGCGATCGGACTGTGCAGCTGCATGCCTCTCACAAGTGCTGTGTAAAAATAAGAATCAATAAGCAAATAAAGTTTTTACAAAGTTGAAAAAAAAACAAAAAACATAAAAGTTCAAATCACCCCCCTTTTCTCCCATCCATAATAAAAGTATTAAAAAACAAAAAATCCACATATTTGGTATCGCCGCGTTCAGAATCGCCCGATCTATCAATATAAATGATCAAATAATGAGATCCGTAAACTGCGTAGCGCAAAAAATGGTTCAAACGCCAAAATTACGTTTTTTTGGTCACTGCAACAATGCTAAAAAATGCAATAACGGCCGATCAAAACAGTGCATTCACCCAAGTATGGTATCATTAAAAACGTCAGCTCGAGTCGCAAAAAATAAGCCATCACCCACCTCCAGATCCCGAAAAATGAGGACGCTACGGGTCGCAGAACATGACGCAAAAAGTGCAATGTTTTATTTTTTCATGCTTTTGAATTTTTTTCCACCACCTAGATACCAGTAAAATTATACATGTTTGGTATCTACAAACTCGTACTGACCCGAGGCATCACATTGTCACATCGGTTTTACCATATAGTGAACACGGCGACTATAAAACCCAAAAAACAAACGTCTTATTGCACTTTTTTTTGCAATTTCACTGAATTTAGAATTTGTTTGCAATTTCCCTGTACACTATATGGTAAAACAAATTATTGCATCTGAAAGTACAACTCGTCCCGCAAAAAACAAGCCATCATATGTCTGTGTCAACAGAAAAATAAAAAAGTTATGGCTCTTCGAAGTCGAGGAGCGAAAAAACGAAAATGAAAAATGACAAATTTCTTCGTCACTAAGGGGTTAATCCAGAGTTGTTTTACCGTCTCCAAAGCTCTAGAATCTTCTCCAGACTAGACCTCTGAGGTGCTTACAATCTGGTCCATTCTATCATGAGTTGACTACTGTCGAGTTGACTGCTCAGGAATCTATAGTATTTTAAACATGTTTATTTCTTTTGTTCTGGCAAGGGTTTATGTCCGTTTTTCTTTTGCTAGTAAGCTGATTCTGTCTTGCTCAGGTTATGTGGTTTGACGACCACTCTCCCCACCCTTTAAATAGTCTCATGGCTCATCACCTGATGTCATTGATAAAGTGTATTCTCTGCTTGAACATCATGTCATGTGGAAGTAGAATTCAGCTGTTGCTGAAGTTCTTCCTGGTGCAGCCTTTCCTCTGCCTTGGAGCTTGGTAGCAGATTTCAAGTAGTTTTGTATCCTCATTGTCTTTTCCCCTGTTTGTTATCACCTTCCCTGTGTTGTAATATCTGCAGTGGCGAGGCTAGTGACCTCGCCGGCCAGTGCACTATCCAGGGTTACAGTCAGGGTCGAGGCATGTGACAGTGGTGAGGGGAAGGACCCACTTAGGTCTGTTAAGGCAGGAAGGGACAGACACATGCCAGTGTCAAGAGGTGTGTCCATCCCCCACTCCCTATGGTTAGGATCCGCCTTCCCTATTCCTTCCCGCTTTCCCTCTGTGTTCCACCATGTGGTGGACATTTTGCCTGTCTGTACAAAACATTATAAATGACCTACTTTTTGCTGTGAGTCCACATGGCTTAGGATTAGGCTTTTTCACAACTGATCCAGACCCTCACCGATGAGGTTATTGGTTTTCGGTCTCAGATAGGGAATCAGCTGCAGCAAGTTGTTGATTTTCTGGTCTTAGCTCACACCCAGGCTCAGTTGGAACCCAAGATTTCTCTCCCTGACAGATTTTCAGGAGAAAGAGATTAATTTATGGCGTTCGGGAAGCCTGCAAATTATATTTCAGGTTCTGCCCTTGTTCCTCTGGGAGTAAGGAACAGCAAGTAAGGATCATTTAAGAGCATCCTGGCTAGTAAGAAAAGGGGAGACAGGACCCTTTTTCTAGTTGATTTAAAGAGGACCTGTCACCAAACCAGGCATGGTGATCTAGTTACAGCACTGGATACAGCATGTCTGCAGCATGCAAGCAAGGGGTCACCCAGCACTTGAGCAGCCCTGTACCCCGAGATAATACACTTAGAAAACTTACATGCTACAGCCACTAAGGAGGTGGCTAGGGGCTGCAGCCAAGGGCAGATTCACACTCCCTGCATGTGTAATCTGCCCACCGCTGCCAATCATTCTCTCCCTGTCTGCAGCATTTAAACAGAGGATTTTTTTCTCTCCCGTGTAGCCCCGCCCCTATGCTGTATCCAGTGCAGTAACTAGATCACCATGCCTGGTTTGGTGACAGGTCCTCTTTAAAGGGTTTTTGCCCTGAAGAGAGGTCTTGGGAGCCCAAGGACAACATTAATGCTCCATTTCTCATGAAGAGATTCCTTTTGGTTCTGGAAAGGGGGATATTTTAACACCTACCGCAGTAATGGCAACTCCTCAACAGGGAGACCGATGGCCATGGTGTACTTAACCCTTCAATGGCCCCACAGCATCTGCCCAGGTACCTTCCGTTGATTGGTTCTCCCAGGACCTACGCATGCCACAGAGGTCTCCTGGGAGTATGCTTATGCAACACATATGGCATGCCACTGATCCTTAAAGGGCCAGTGCACCATACGCAGAATGCTTCTCAGTCTAATGCTGGGAAGCACAGAATAGTTAAGGCACCTTCCCCATTTTCAAGGTGCCTGAGCAACATGGCCTATGCTTTAGAGACACGCTGCTAGTTGTCTTGTCCCCTTGCTATATTCATTGTCTGTGCCTAGCATAATCAGTGTGCGTTCATAGTTCTGCTGACCCAAAAGCCCCTGTCTGGTAGAACTCACTGCTGTAACATCTGCACCAGTGCTGCTGTTGTACCATCTGGTCCCATCTTACTGTTGTACCATCTTCACCAGTCCTGTTGCTGCACCATCTGTATTAGTACTACTGCCATACTCAGAGCCTGAACCTGACTGCATCGGGCCATCCTCGCTGCACCTGTTCAGAAACACTACTTGCCTGCATCCAGACATGTAGTCTTTTCCTACACAGAAAATGTTTCTATCTATAGCAGCTTAACCCCTGGAGTCAGCAGATACCGGGAACCCCTGGATTGGCACCAGGTAGCTACCTACCAGAATAAGCCTAACCTCTCCATCTAAAGGTTTAAAGAATCTTGGTAGATACTTATGTTTGCTCCTCCAGGTCGAGCTTGGTTCCTCAGCTCAGTGAGTCAAATCTTGGATACTAGCCCCTTCGAGCATTACATTCATCCATCATGCATATCATTCACCTCACAAAGTTGAAAATGTGTCTCCCATAACTTTCGGACAAATAGGTGTAACAAAAACCCAAATATTCACAACTGGAACCCAGTGCCACTTTATCCACCATGTTCCTTTTGAAAAAAAGAAACCTTATCTACCTAGGCAACAGAAATGCCCTCTAAGCCTCTTGTTTAGTCTTGTATCAGTTCTTAATCAGATGAATCAGTTATATAACCTGTTTACACCAGGGGTCATAGCTGGACAGGAGTCAGATGTAGTGCTAGAGTGCTAGGTCTTCTTTACTTTTCAAATTATAAATAAATCATATTTCCTAATAGATTGGTCCTATTTTACCATTATATTATGACAAAATCAGTATAGCACAACTGTAAAACCTAGACATAGCTGTGCACCTACACTGACAATCCCAAGCAAGGAGAGCACTAACTAGAATCCTTCCAAGAGGCTCATAGTCCCTTTAGAAGAGTTTCAGGGATTCATAGCTCAGAATGGAGACCACAGTAAAAATATTAGTTGTCTGGTCTTTATAGAAGTGTGGCAAAAATAATGCTTTTTTTGAAAGAAAGCCATAAAAAGTCCCACTTGCAGTGTACATAAAGCCATGTAGGGCACACAGCTAGCAAGTAGAAAAAAGTATTCTTGCCAGATGAACACAAAGTAATTTTTTTGTGCTAAATAAAAAACAATATGTATGGTGAAAAAGTAACTCAGCACATTAACCTGAGAACACCATCCCTACCATAAGACATGGTGATGGCAGTATCATGCTGTTGGAATGTTTTTCTTTGGCAGGGAAATGAAAGCAGGTCAAAGTTGATGGTAAGATGGATGGAGCTAAATGCAGGGCAATCCTGGAAGAAAACCTGTTAAAGACTGCAAAAGCCTGGGGTGTAGGTTCACCTTCCAGCAGGACAATGACCCTAATGAAAATGTTTAGATCAAACATATTGATGTGTGTGAATGAGTCAGTCACAGTCCAGACTTCCATTTAGAATCTTTGACATGAATTGAAGATTGCTCTTAACAGACATCTCCATCTAATGTCACTGAGCTAGAGCTCTTTTGCAAAGGAGAATGGACAAAAATGTCAAAAAATGTCAGCCTCTACATGGGCAAAGCTAGTAGAGACCCCAGAAGACTTGTAGCAGTAATTGCAATGAAAGGTGGTCCTACAAATTACTGATACAGGAGGCTCAATACAAATGCACAACAGAATTTTCAGATTTATATTTTAATAATATTTAGAAAACCATATTCTATTTCCTTTATGTTTAACAACTACTTGATACATAGTGTTGGTATATCCCTTAAAATCCCAATCAAATACATTTACATTTGTGGGTGTAACATGAAAAAAATATAGAAAGGTTTACAGGGTGTAAATACTTTTTCAAGGCAAAGTACATACATATGGTAACGAGTCGATCTTTTTTAGTTTCGTAAACCTTACATGTGTAGCTTTCTATTTTCAGTATGTTTGCTCACATTCTGGCTGGTGCTTTTGTATTCCTTTCACATTACTAAAATCATAAATAATAAATGCGTAAGAAACAAAAAGTGCTAAAATGGAAACCCAAAAGCAACTTATGATGTCTAAAAACATTACATTAAAAAGTACATGGGGAGAGTTGCCACATTTAATGCCTTTTGTCACCCCAGGATACAGTCCTGTACTGCACAAAATTATAAATGTGAACTGAAATTTCTCTGCAGACCCATAATTCAGCACAGAGAAGTTATTTCTCTCAGCTTTTTCCCATGAGTTATAGCTCCACATCTATTGCCTGTATATAAGCATCTGAAAGGATTGAGTGCTGTGTGCCATTAACTCAAACTTCAGATGGTGATAATAACTTCTCTATGGGAAAGCATCTTCCTTTTTTCTGTTTGTTCAGAAGCTGAAAAACACAGCAAATTACAGAACTGAAATTATCAAGTATGGTTTTATGTTGTGTACTTTCTCTCAGGAATAATGGCCAATGCCCTTTGCAACGTTGGATTCCACGGATCTGATACCTTGTTATTTTTCACAGTCTGAAGTAATACTTTCAGCTTCAACTCCATTCTAACTGGTTACTTGATGTTTTCAATAAATATCAAACACATTTTATGGAATTTTACATGTCATGATCACAGCATGGAGGCACAATTATACCACAAAGATGCAATATCATCGTAACAATGATTAAATGCAGAATGGGGCAGGGGAAATATCAAATTCAAGAATCCTACAAGCATTCATATCTATAAATTAATTCAGACTTATTTATCAACTGTAATCATTTTTACAGAAATTTAGACTCTAATTCCTTAGAAACGTAATTAAAATAAACTTTTTAAAATATTTTTTATTGTGCTTCTTTTATATCTCAAAAACTACATAGAGACAGACCTTTGCCCAGTCATTCTCTTTCTAATATCATTTCCTTGTGGCCTCTGTGTGGAATAGACTAGTATGACTACTTCTAATACTACAGTCTCTCAGGTGAATATAGACTGTCTTAAACTGTTATCTTGGAATGAGGCCGGTCTTAATACTCCAGCAAAGCACAGGAACGTTTTAGACCATGTTACCCGTATTCACCCACACATTGTGTTTTTACAGGAAACACATTGGCTTCGTAGGGGACATCCTTTACTTCGTAATAAACATTATCTGGAATGCATAGAGGCCTTCTTCTCAAGGAAGAAAAAAGGGGTTGTTGTTCTGTTCCATAAAGATCTTGAATACTCCATCCAGGCTGTGGTAAGAGATAAAGCGGGACGCTACTTGCTGATTACGTTAGTATCCTTGCTGAGCAGAGAGAATACTGTCTTATTAATGTTTATGCACCTAATGCAGCTAGCCCTTCTTTTTTTTCTAAGCTCCTGGAAGTCATTCATAATTGGCATCCAGCTAACATTATAGTAGCTGGGGACTTAAATACTCTTCACAATCTTTTTCTTGATAGGTCTAATCCACCATCCGCCTCTCAATCCTCAGTTGAGGCACGCTGGGTAATAAAGAGGTTAGGGCCAGCTTTGTATTATCAGCTGGCCCTAAGCCCGAAATTTATGGCGGTCACGCCAATATTAGACATGACCGCCATGAATTTCTATTAAATTGTTTTAAAAAAAACACAACACAGAGAAAATTTTTTATTAGAAATAAAAAAAAAAAGCCATTAGGGACTCCATCTTTAATTAAAAAAATCCTCTTCCGTCCAACGCAGTCCAAAACGCGATGTCCTCTCTGCTCATCCCTGTGCATAGATATAGATGTCTATGCACAGGGAATGAGCAGACTGAGAACAATCTCAGCTCTGCTACATCAGGCAGCAGGCGGGCTCTAGGACCCTGGAGCTGCGGCAGCCTGCACACAGAGCAGACAGGACTCTTATCTGTGCGAGTTTCCCAGCGATTACTTGCACAGTAAACGAGTCCAATGCAAATCAATGGCAAAACTAGGATTGCTTCAGGCTGAAGCTTTCGAGACACATCTGTGATTTGTAAATCGCACACTACTCGCTATTACTCGCTTCCCCATTCATTAACATTGGACTCGCTAGACTCGCAACGAGTAGCGAGTCCTGGGCTCGGACTCGCTAGAGTCAAGCGATTCCGAGTAATTTAGGATTCGCCCATCACTAGTCTTGAGGTGTTGCCATCCTACTGAGCAAGAACATACATTTTATTCTAGAGTCCATGATGTACACACTTGCATTGATTACTGGCTGATCTCTGCCCCTCTTTTCTCCTCATTGAAAACTGTTGATATCCTACTAATAGCTATTTCTGACCATTCTCCCACCTTACTTACTCTTGATCTCCCTACAAAAAGAACCATTTCTTCTCGTTGGCGCTTTCCTTCTTATATTTATACATATGATGACTATAAAAGATGTTTGAGTAGTTGGTGGGAAATACTCTTGGAGGATAACATAGCACACTTAGATGATTTCAATTTGCTCTGGACATCCTCTAACGTGGTACTCAGAGGGCACATTATTTATTATATGTTTAAAAAAAAAAAAAAAGAAATTAATGTTGTTCCTGCAGCCTCTCCTTGATCAGCTTACCTTTTAGTATCACTAATGAAACCATTCAAATCAGCTACTAAAATCACTTACATTAAACATCTCGATGGCTCCATTATTTAGCACCCAGCCCAAATATGTGCGATCTTCAGGACTTTTTTGCTGACCTCTATGACCCATCCACTGACTCACAGGAAGGCTATAATTTTCTTCACAAGGTTGATCCACCAAAGTTCTCCATCTCTCAAAGAATTTTTTCAATAAGCCGATCTCCCAGGAGGAGGTTGGATCAGTCATTCAGTTTTTTAAACTGCTCAAAGCACCTGGCCCTGACGGATTTTCAGCGGAATTCTATAAATTGTTAAAACCATTATTAGTACCCCATCTCATTTCCCTGTTTAACCATATTGCTGATTCGGGTTCTATGCCCCATCGATCCAATGAGGCATGCTTATCATTATTACCAAAACCACGTAAAGACCCATTACTCCCTGCCTCATACTGCCCAATTTCCCTTTTGAACGTAGACTTCAAACTGCTCACAAAAATCATGGCCAATAGATTAAAATCCATACTTCCTAATATCCTTACTTTGTTCCAAATGGGCTTTGTTCATGGCCAGTCCATCACGTACAATATTAGAACGGCGTTAGGTGCTATCATACATAGTTATCAAACTAAGGCTAAAGGGAACATATGGGTCAGTCTTGATGCTGATAAGGCTTTCGTATCTTGGCCTCACCTCATTCAGACTCTGAAATACAGACTATTTGGGTTTCCTTTTTTCAACTTTATTCAGACAATTTACACTAATCCTCAATCCTCGATATGGCTCCATGGTTTTCAGTCAGCCCCCTTCTCAATTTTTAGAGGTACGAGGCAAGGATGTCCTCTATCTCCCCTGCTATTTAATATTGCCCTAGACCCATTGCTTAGACATCTGGAGATGATTCCCTCCTTTGAGGGAATTGAGATTGGCCACCGTGCTCTCAAAACCTTCAGATTTGTTAATGACATTCTGCTCATGATAGCTAATCCTCAGGTTTCCATTCCTTTTATAATGGCGGCTTTTCAGGAGCTTGGTGCAATTTCAGGATTTTGTATAAACTTCAACAAATCTCAGGCTTTGGCGATATTCAAAGATGTCCTGCAATGGTGGCCATTTCCTTTTCCTTTTAAGCGTGGGCGTGACTCTTTGAGATATCTTGGTATTATTTTGCCCTCTAACCCCCACACCATGTACCAACTTAATATTTGGCCCTTAATCTCTACGATAACTTGGGAAATACAATAATGGACATCGCTCAAACTGTCTTTTGTGGGCAAAGCTCATCTTATTAAAATGGTCTCTTTTTCTAAACTACTTTTCCCTTTACAAATGCTGCCCATAATATTATCCAAAGAATTTTAAGCAATTTATCTGGGGCTCGGAGATGGGGCTCCAGGATTAGCATCTTTAAATAACCGCAGACAAAATCTTTCGGGGCCTTAATTTTCCAAATTTAATATTATATAGTATCGCAGCCATTTTCAGGCATTCCTTGGATTGAATCTTGAGATTTACCCGCTTTTCTAAAACTCCAATTGACGAAGCTATGTCTGGACCAATTAGCCTACTAGCCCTACATCATTTACAACAAAATATATTTCCCACCGTGATCAGGATAATCCTTTGCTACGGTCAGTTGTCCAGGCATGACGTCATGCCAGAAGAATTAGTGGACTGAAACCTAATATTTCAATATTTCTTCCCTTTCAAGGTAATCCCTTCTTTTTAAAAGGTAGACCGCCTCCGATCTACCGAGTACTTGGGGAAAATGGGTACAGAATGGTATGTAATCTTTTGACAGCTACTCAATGCCCTCTTGCTTTGGATGGCATTGGTATCCAATTTTGGCAGGTAATATTATTACTATTACTCAGATTAGGCATTACTTTGACTCAGTTATGAGAGATATACCAGAAATTGTCAGAACCAATCTTCTCCACTTGGCTTCCCTTACTGCTCAAATAGGTGCCTATTCATTGAGTCTCATTTATAAGTCCCTAAAACCTGTTATTTCATGGTCAGATTCCTCACCGGGCCCGAGCAGGTGGGTTTCACAACTATGCAATTGCAGGCTAAAAGATCTTTTGAAAGCAACACTAAGCATAAACCCCATGTTGCCACACGATAGTTATTCAACTATGTCTCTCATGATTTTTCACAGAGCATATATTTCCCAGAGATTAAATCTCGGATGTCTTCCTCGGGTAACTCTTCTTGCCCTAAATGTTCTTCCTTCTCAGCTGACATCTTCCGTTGTCTTTGGGACTGTCCAAAAATACTGAAGGTTTGGGATATGCTCTTTAGTCATCTTACTTATACTTATTGCGTCCATTTTACACCCTCTCCAGAATGGGCGCTATTTAATATTCTCCCACAGGCTCAGTTAACTAGACTCTCTGCTCAGCAACAATGTATTTTAACCATAGCGTCAGCTACTCGTAAGAGTATTCGCCATCACAGAACACCCCTTCATTGAGTTTAACATGCACAAAGGTAGCATGTTAAAATGGATTGGATGGAATCCATACTTCATAAAGAAAGACAGAAAGCTTCTTCTTTACACGGTCTTCTTTTATTGACACACAGCCCATTTCTGCACGCCAGGCAATACCTGGGTGCTTTTAGTTTACATATTGGTATATCAGCGAGCTTATTACTGGTAACACACCTGTTCGGCTTAATTGATAGTGTCATACACAGTTTGCTTTGTGCCTAGGGTGGAGGGAGGGGTTGAGTTGAGGGAAGGGTTGACTTATTTTTAAAACCCCCGTCTTTTTATTGAACATTTTGAGGTATATTTCTTGGATCTTGTTCTGCCCTTATACATTGTTTATATACTTGTATCCCTTTTTTTTTTTTTTTTTAAAGACAGTTTATAAAAAAAACAAAAAACTACGTAGCTACGTATCTCAGGTGATATATACTTTCTTAGGCTTCTCTGCCCTTATCTATACTGATATCACTGATGTAAGGTAAGGTTTAATACTAGAGAAGGATTGTCATGTGCTGTTCCGCTCTGCGCTCACTTGGTTTCATGGTGTCCCTTTACTCTGTACACAGTATGGAGTCTGATATGGAGCTGTGTGCTTCTTTGTTGCTCAGCTAGAGTTAGGGCGTTGGCTCTTTGGTGTTCATTAGCAATCAGTCTTGCAGGTGTTAAATTTCTGATGGCTGGTAATGTGCTGCTGGAGTTGTTGGTTGCTTCTGTCCTATCATGCCCATCTCCTTCCTTTAAATATGGTGGAGCCCAGTCTCCTATGCTGATTATAGCTGCAGCAATACTGGTGCTGTCCTTAGTGTTTCAGTTTTAGGAAACAGTTGCTACTGGTTTGGTGTTTGGTGGGAACTTTCTTGTGTTTTTATCTCCTGCTTGTATTCGTTTTCTCCCTAATAAGATATTGTGTTCTCCCTGTGTGTGAGTGCCCCTGTCTATCTTTACTTGTGGATATTCTTACTCCCCAGCTCCAGAGGGTGAGTGGGAATCAGCTCAGGGCTTTACAGGAGCAGGGACAGGGTGGAGACTCAGTAGTATCCCTGATATAGGGAAAGTTCAGGGTTCTCTACCTTTAGAGGCAGATTAGGCACCTCTGTTCTTCTTTTCCTTATAACCTCCATGACAAGAACCTTCCCGACAGGATACACGGTGTTGTGGTAGGATGGCTTTTGTGCTTTTTTTTTTTTATCAATCAGTGATAACCAAGTACCCTATGTTATTTAAAGTACAACTATTATTTATTTATTTACTTCATTATAGGGTATATGCTAAATTTGTTTTTCTTTTGGCTTTCTCTGTTAAATGGCCACGGTGTGAACCTATTCTTATTGTACGTATACAAACTTATGCTCCTGCTATTATTTTCAGTTTTTTTTCTGTACTCTGTACAAATGGAGTGTGGCCCCTCCTAACTAAACATTCATCTATTTAGCTCTATGGACATTGGCTTAGTTATGCCTTTCCTTCCTGCCTTATTTTACTGTGCACTGATGTAATGTAGCTTTTATACTGAAGTAGGACATCCAAGTGAATACACCTTGTTGCTGGATAGCTTTATGCGTTCTGATCAAACAGGGTAACCAAGTACCTTTGTTATTAAAATGTAGTACTACATTTATTAATTTACTTTACTATAGCGTAAATACGCATTTGTGTTTTTATTTTTGTTTACGTGACATGACTATGATGTAAGTGCTCCATTGCATACACAATGTATACTCTGACATTTTTTAGATGTGTTCTGTAAATAGGATATGTATAGATTACCTTTTTCGCAAAAGAAATTACCTTTAACAGTGTATGAAAGGATATGGGCCTGTCTAGTAATCCAAAGCAAGAGTGTAGAATGAATAATAAAAACCCATGAGGGATACTTAGTGTAAAAGATGAATGTAGATTGAAGCTGAGGTACTTTTCCAGTCAGTTTCAGCCTCTAAAAGTGTATACCATTATTCTTTTTTACAATGTTCATACCTTTCTTCTGTTGTTTCCTGCACATGCCTAATGTGGGATTCTGTCTGTTAATCATGCAGGACACGGACGACACCGGGATCCATCCCATTGACTGCCTGGTTGCACTGTACAACAACAGGTTGTTGCTCTGTTAGTAACTATACAGCCTATTAACCTTTTAGAAGCTGAAAAAAAGTCGAGACAACCATGATATTTTTGATCGCTTCTCAGAAGTCATCTCATCATTGTTTGCTGATAAAATAAAATAAAAAGTAAAGAAATTTTACTGCCCGCCTACCTAAATATGACAATAAAAAAATTCAGGATTGCAGTGTGATTTATCATCTATGTGTTCTGTGCTCTCTGTCCCCTTCATCAGTAAAAAAATCACAGATGTACATCTGTTATTGTATATATGTAGGGTCAACATTCCTTTCTTTTTATTCATTTTATTACAATGTTATGGGAAGACTGCAGCAAACCTTTAATACGCTTTAGAAGTGTTTCTGCTTACACAACCTGACAGGTAGTGTACCTATAAACACTTCATTTGTAAACTGTACACCCTAATGTGCCTTTTCCATTCCAGCCTTCATTTTGTCTGGCTAGGAAAATACTCTTGATATTACAGGTGCTTCATGACTTAGAATATCATAAAAAGTTAAATTTTCTCAGTTATCAGCACAAAAGTGAAACACATATATATAGAGTCATTAAAACACAGTCATCTATTTCAATGTCAATTCGTAATGTTGATGATTAAGGCTTACAGCCATGAAAAACCCAAAGGTTCAGAAAATTAAAGTATTCTAATCATTGAGATGCACCTGTTATGACAAAGTGCAAAATCCTAATGTGCAAACCAAAATCTAATACCTCTGGCTAGTATTGCCTTGCTCCTACAATGGGAGTGCACTTACATATTGTATTGTATGATCCTGACCCGCATGTTTCATTGACCTATATTCTCTGTAATCCTCTTGACATTGACCAGTCTGTCGACTGCTCTGGCTGCCCTCTACAGTAGTTCTACAGTGAATATTTTGATAGAAAAATTACAATGAAAGGTTCAAGTGCAGTTCGTGCCTGTGATCGTCACTCCCCCCTCCCCTCCATTCTAAGAGCCTCGTCATAGAAAGTGCGGGCTTAATTCGTCATGAAAGGGCGGGCTCGATCGCGATTTGTCCCGCAGGGATGAGCAAACTGTACGGTAACCGGATTGCTCCGGATTACACATCCGGAGCAATCCGGTTACCGATTGCAGCTTCAGCCACACATTTTGCTTGCAAAATGTGTGGGAAACCAATTGCGTTCACCGCATCCGGATCTGGATGCGGTGAACGCAATTCTCTGTAAAATTGTGACCCTAGTCTAACTTCATTTCAATAGGTTTTACTTTACAAAGTTCATTTACATTGCAGAAGGCATGACATGAAAGAGATTTATTAGGCTATGTTCACATGTTCAGTTTTTGGTCAGTTTTTAACATCAGTTTTTGGAGCCAAAACCAGGAGTGGATAAAAAACTCAGAAGTGGGGAAGTGTTTCTATTATAATTTTCCTCTGATTTTTCTTCTCCTTGTTTTGGCTACAAATACTGAGTTAAAAAACTCACCAAATATTAAACGTGTGAATGTGTCCTAACAGAAAGATGTCCCCATTCTGTATTTTTCATCCACTCCTGGTTTTGGCTTAAAAAAACTAATGTGAAAAACTTACCAAAAACTGAACACATGAATGTAGCCTTAGGGTACGTTTACACGTAGGGTATTTCTGCATTTCTGCAGCGCTATTTAGCACTGCGTAAATGCAGTGAAATGCAGCGCAGCAGTGAAGCACAGTGCCGTAATGCATCCTAGCAAAAGCAACGGCTTTTGCTGAAAACCGTTTACATGGTTCGTAATTTTGCGGATGTGCTTTGTGCTGCAAAGCACATACACAAAAACAATGACCATGTAAATTCTTTGCCCCTTTTTCTGCAGCTTCTTATTCACTTTGCCGCATTCCTCTGGAGATCATTTTTCTCGCTGGCACCACAGGACCTTGTGCAGGACCTTAAACAGCACTATGTGAATGGTGACGTCACATGGTGCTGCGCGGTCCTAGAGGCCGTGCTCACTGTGGCCCGGGGGAGGTATCAGAAGACACTGCTGGGGATCGCCGGGGAAGCACAGTGACGTAAGTAGAGTACAGGAAGAAAGCTCAAGCCATTCACAAACAGAACATTGCGTTCTGTGAAGATCTGTTCTTGGTGCAGTTTTGCACCAAAAACGGATCCTCACAAAAACGCTGTGTGGAATTTAGCCTAAAAGGGCTTTCCCAGGTTATTCAAGTCTTCAGTTCCTCTATGTGAGCACAGACTTGTCAATCCTTATATCATGTGCAACACGTGCCTTGAGGATTCTCCAATGTCACCTCACTGTCAATGTACAATTTCTATTGAGAGCCTGGTGTGGGCGGGGCCAGCTGTCTCAGCTCTGCAGCATTGCTAAATCTAAACAATTTTCTGCACCCAGGACTCTAAGTGTTACATAATTTAATTCAGAGACTCTTTGCCTACATACTGTGTGCAGACTTCAAGAAAATGGTCATGGGTTGGGATGTGCAGATGCGCCGCCTCTGCAGGCTTTTTCTGGAAGTAAAGACACAAGAGAATGTACTGCAGTTTGGCAATGCATGCTGGAATATGGATAATGGTGGCATCCACCGATCACTGCTGCAAACCCCCCCCCCACACCTCTGGGCTTTGCCCCCATCATGATCCTGTGACACCACCTCTTGCACCCTGCAGCTCCCCTTAGTAAGCCATCTACAAGGATGGGGGATATATGAACCAGGATGGGGGACATATATATCGGGAGGGAGCACATATATCTGACTGCGGAACATATATATAAGGGTGGGCACATAGATCCCAGGATGGGGACCATATATATCAGGAGAGGGCACATATATATACCAGGATGGGGAGCATGGATACCAGGATGGGGTACATGCAGTGTATATACAAAGATGGTGGATAGACATAGCAGAATGGGAACATATATACCTGGGTGGGGACCATATATATCACAAGAGGGCACATATACCAGGATGGGGAAACATATATACCAAAATGGAGACAAATATACCAGGATGGGGACATATATACAAGGATAAGGGACATATATACCAGGATAGAAACATATATACCAGGATGTGGGGCATATATACTGATTGTATAATTATTATTATTGTAAGACAGACACTGGCATTATAAGACGGACCCCATTTAACATTAAAAAAAAAATGTTTTCTCTTTTCCTTCACCAAATTTGGGGTGCGTCTTATAATCCGTTGCATCTCATAAAGTGAAAAATATGGTAAGTATTTTAACCATATTATAATTTTAATGCATATTTTCCAACTCCAAGCTGTGATGTGTATTTGTGTAATGAGGGAGGGTACAGCATAAGGATATCAAGACCCTTTATCAAGTTGTGCAGAAGTATTAAGCAGCTTGTATCTCTAAGGCAAAATGGACCAATAAAGAATGTAACTCAATCTAAAAAAATAAAGATTGTTAAAAGTCTTAGGCTGTGGTCACAGTACCATTTTTCACATGCATTTTTGGAGACCTGCGTTTTCAAAAATGCATGTAAAAAACGCACCCATAGGCCCCCATGTTAAAAAACGCATGCCCTAATAGCCAAAAAGCATGTGTGACTGTCCCATGCGTTTTTGGAGCATATCCAAAAACGCATGCGTTTTTTAATAAGGGGCCTTATGGAAAACGCATGCAAAAACGCATGTACAATTAGTGCCATTCAAAAACGCATGCGTTTCTCATAGGAGCCCATGTTAAAAAAAACGCATGCGTTTGCGGAAACGCATGCGTTTTTTTTAACATGGGCTCCTATGGGAAACGCATGCGTTTTTGAATGGCACTAAAAGGTACTAATTGTACATGCGTTTTTGCATGTGTTTCCCATAGGAACCCATGTTATAAAAACGCATGCGTTTTCTACAAAAACGCATGCGTTTTTCAAAACGCTCAAAAAAATACTACAAGCACTATTTTTATGTGCAGATTCAAAAACGCAGCCAAAAACGCAGGGAGCCATCAGAGACATTAAAAAACTCATGCTGACATGAAAAACGCATGTAAAAAAGCATGCGTTTTTAAAAGGCACTAAAAAAACTGTGACCACAGCCTTACAGAGGGATGGAGCACTCTTGAAAATGCTTAGGTATTGGGGCGGTGATCACAAGACCTTCAAAAGTTTGTTAGATATATAGTCAACAGTGTAATAAACAATGAGTTGAGAAAAAAACACATTTAGAACAATCAAATGTGAACTGACCAAGATTCCATTATCATTCCATGCTATCATATTCCTAAACTGGAAACTCTCTAGAGTGCCTAGAAGTGGAAGGTGTTCAGGGCTCAGAGACATGGCCAAGAAAAGGAAGGTTGAAACCCAACCAGAATTGAACAAGACAAATAATTTGAAACATCAAGACTGGGCCCAAAAATAAAGACAGATTTTTAAAAGGTTTTATGGGCTGATGGGGTCAGAGCGACTCTGGAGCAATAGTGAACACAGGCCTCTACTTCTACTTGGATGCATGAAAAGTGGAGGTGGGGTACTGCTATGGACCGGTATTATTTGAGATGAGCTGTTTGGACCTTTTCACATTGATGATGGACTGAATCAACACCATACCAATTGACAGTTCTTAGAAGACTCCCTCTTCAAGTAGGGGCTGAGGAAAATGTCTGCATCTTTCAATAAAACCATGGTTTTTATGCAGGATTATACTTCATCACAGTCATCGAAATACTCCACTACTTAACTGGTCAGTAAATGCTTTAAAGATGGAAGAATAATGATGTGGCCTATTGCTCACCTGACCTAAACCCTTTTGAGAACTTGTGGGCCCTTCTTAAATGTTAAATTTATGGTGAAGGAAACAGTACACCTCTCTGAACAGTATATTCGAGGCTGTGATTCGTGCTGCCTAAACAGTTGCTCATCAACAGATTTAGGCTGTGGTCACAGTACCATTTTTCACATGCATTTTTGGAGACCTGCGTTTTCAAAAACGCATGTAAAAAACGCACTCATAGGCCCCCATGTTAAAAAACGCATGCCCTAATAGCCAAAAAGCATGTGTGACTGTCCCATGCGTTTTTGGAGCATATACAAAAACGCATGCGTTTTTGTAGAAAACGCATGCGTTTTTGCAGAAAACGCATGCGTTTTTATAACATGGGTTCCTATGGAAAACGCATGCAAAAACGCATGTACAGTTAGTACCTTTTAGTGCCATTCAAAAACGCATGCGTTTCCCATAGGAGCCCATGTTAAAAAAAACGCATGCGTTTCCGGAAAAACGCATGCGTTTTTTTAACATGGGCTCCTATGGGAAACGCATGCGTTTTTGAATGGCACTAAAAGGTACTAACTGTACATGCGTTTTTGCATGCGTTTTCCATAGGAACCCATGTTATAAAAACGCATGCGTTTTCTACAAAAACGCATGCGTTTTTCAAAACGCTCAAAAAAATACTACAAGCACTATTTTTAGGTGCAGATTCAAAAACGCACCCAAAAACGCAGGGAGCCATCACACACCTTACAAAAGTCATGCTGACATGAAAAAAAGCATGAGTTTTGTTAAATCACTTAAAAAAAACGCATGGCAACTGTGACCACAGCCTAAGACTCCATGGAGGAAGGCTTATGAAAAGAAGGGTGGCTGTATTGGTCATTGGTCTTTAATTTATGGTAAATGACAGAAATGTATTGTTTATACATTTTGAGTTGTTTTGTTATAATTCTCACTTTAACAGATGAAAAAAAACACAATAGCGATGGACAAATGTATGTGTTTTATTTAATTGCATAATAATTCTGCACATATAGATATTTTCTTAAGAAAAGTGAAACCTCACTTTTACTTTCTTAACCCCTTTATGACCGGCGATTTTTCGTTTTTCATTTTCATTTTTTGCTCCCCTGCTACCAAGAACCACTTTTTTATTCTTCCATCAATATAGACATAGGAGGGCTTGTTTTTTGCGGGACAAGTTGTACTTTTAGATGCAATCATTTATTTTACCATATAGTGTACAGGGAAATGGGAAAAAAATTCCAAGTGCAGTGATATTGCAAAAAAAGTGCAATTTTTTTTAGCTTTTTAGTCGCCATATTCACTATATGGTAAAACTGACATGGTGGTGTGATGCCTCAGGTCAGTACAAGTTCGAAGATACCAAATATGTATACTATTACTGGTATCTACGTGGTGAAAAACAATTCTGAGGTTTGAAAAGAAAACAGAATTGCACTTTTTGTTCCATGTTCTGCGACCCGTAGCGTTCTCATTTTTTGGGATCTGGAGCTGTGTGACAGCTTATTTTTTGCGTCTTGAGCTGACATTTCTAATGATACTATTTTTGCGTTGAAGCGCTGTTTTGATCGCCCGTTATTGCAATTTATAGCAATGTTATGGCGACCAAAAAAAAACGTAATTTTGGCATTTAGACCATTTTTTCACATTTAGACCTTTTTTTCCTTTACAGCTCTCATTATTTGATTTTATATATTGATAGATCAGGCGTTGCTGAATGCGGTGATACAAAATAAGTGTATTTTTTTTAATACTTTTATTTTGAATTTTGGGAAAAGGGGGTGATTTGAACTTTTATGGTTTTTTTTACATGTTTGGAAAAACTATTTATTAATTAATTCTTCATTTTACACCCCCCCATAGGGAGGCACACTGCTGCAGGATCCGATTGCTTGTGATAGATCCCGATGAGTTGCAGCACATTGGGACCTGTGACAAATATGCACTGTAAATGGTTGGCAGAGCTTGCCAACCACTCACAGGAAGTGGTCCCTGATAGCTTCCAGGGTCTCGGCAGGACACCGGGCTATCACGTGAGCACTGGAGATCTCGCAATATTATTGAGAATAGCGCGTTCCCCACTGTGGCGGCTTTGGATCCCGCTGTCAGTGAATGACACCAGAATCCAAGGGGTTAATAGCACCTATCGGATCCCGGATCCAATCGGTGCTGGAAGCCTGACATCTCAGGTGAGATCAGCTGAAATGTCGGGTGTTTGATGGGAGCACCACACCGGAGCTCACATCAAACACTGAGACCCAACCCATGACATTGTATTATGTCAAGGGTTGGGAAGGGTCAATTTTCATTTTTACTAATCTTTTGGATTGACCAATATTATAGTTGGTCAACAATAAAATGAATCATCAAAAATACAAATTGACCAATAATTGTGCACACAGTGTATCATTTCTTTGACAAGAAGATATAGAAAAAAAGTTTGTATTATTTTTTACATTTTTTCTCCCTTAGCAACCTCTTACATTATTTATTTTTAGTTCACTATTGTGACATTTCTTTTTTACATTTAGTGTACCCTAATAATGAATTTAGCATAGACACACCTCTGGAGATGTCTCTAGCTTATGAATATAGCTTTCTAGATCCATAATAGCATCACTGGAAAAGCCAATGAGGAGTTGAATGTGAGGAATATCCTTTGATCAATCTGGAGTCAGTATTTACCACATTATTCAATCAATCAAAGGATTAAACAACTGGATTGACATTTTTTTCCTTTTCATGCCATTAACATTGGAGCTTTGTTGTTAGCAAACAGGCAAACTAGGGGTACGTTCACACTCAGCGTAATTGCTGCGTATTCCTGCTTTTACACGGCGCTTTTGAGCAGTCGCGTAAAAGCAGTGTCAAACAAAGCTGGATGTGCCTTCGAGCAAAAGCTATGGCTTTTGCTGAAAGGTGTGCAGATGCCACGTTTAGCCGCATATTTTTGCGCGCGCGCGCTTTCACTGCAAAAGCCACGCACAAAAGGCTTTGCGCTTTTTTCAGCATGCTTTTCCCATAAGCTGCATGTTAAAATGGCCTTGGGAAAAGGACAGCGTCTACATGCAGTCATGCTTTTTTGTACTGAAACTCGTGTAAAAAAGCACCACTACAAAATACGCAGCCAAATATGCCACGTGTGAACATAGACTAGTATTGACAGCACAGGACACTCATGCAGAACCTATTCCAATGTGATTGAAATAGCCTGATAGAATAAAGCCTTACTGTCATAGTAAAGTATATTAGTGATCTTTAGGGGTTACTTTTCAAAGTCTGCTTTACTACATTGTAAGTATTATTGAACTTTAACTGTGAAGAGTTCTAAGCGGTTGAAAAAAACATCAGTAAAGTTGGGCATATGCGTTAGGACATGTTGACAAAGTTTTTGCCATGGATTTTGTAAAAATGGAAAATCCACATTGAAGTTTCTAGGTGACCTTACCATTAAATATGAAAACTGAAAACTGAGGTCCTTTGCAGAAGATGAAAAGTCTTAGGCCTCCTTCACATGTCAGTATAAAACACTTAGGCTAGGGTCACACTTGCGTTTTTTTTTTATCCAGATCCTGAGCTTTCAAAAAGCTCAAAACCGGAGCAGAAAACGCTCCTCATAGGAGCCCATTATGGTAACTGGATTGCTTTACAAGCAATCTGGTTACCGGCTCCGGATCTGCAGCCTGCGTGAAAAATCATGCAGGCTGCAGTTTTCGGAGCGGTTCTAGTATCTGCAATGCGGTAATCGCATTGCTCAGGATGTGTAATCAAGTACAGCACATGGCCCGTATACAGATAGCAATCGAATGCCATCTGTGTGCTGTACATATTTTTCACAGGCCCATAGACTTATATTGGCCCTTGCCATCCGTGATTCCAAAAAAAATTGACATATCTTTGTGTGATTCATACAGACACACGACCATTATGAAAATAAGGACATGTGGAAATCACCATTGATTATAATGGGAATGTGTGGTATCCATGAATAAAACAGATGCCATGTGCATCAGAAACACAGACATGTGAGGGAGGTCTTAGACTCATATACTCAAGTACTATCCTTGAATAGAAATAGAAGTGCTAGAGATACCAGGCACATTGGTGCTCACTATGATACAGTACATAGATTTTTTCAACAAAAGGTCAAGAAAGAAAGAAAAAATAAATGAAACTCACCACTTATGTGTAAATTAAGATTTAGTTATCCAGCGTAGTACAAGGGTAGATAGCAGAGACACACAACCTACCGTAATTAGTACTGGGTTCCTGGCTTCAAATCACACCAAGGTCAACGTCTGCAAGGAGTTTGTATGGGTTTCCGCCACGGTCTCCAGTTTACTCTGCGACTCCAAAGACATACTGATAGGGAATTTATTTTGTGAGCCATATATATATATATATATATATATAGGCAAAATGAGTGCTGTTTCTTGACAAAATTGATTTTTATCTGCCAATATTAGCAGGTCTGGAACCATGTAGTTTATACTATAGCTCATATTGAGGTAATATTTTTAAATGTTTGTATACAAAAGTTACCACTTAACCCCAGTTGACTTGTCTTGGTGAAAAATGATAAGATATGAAAAGATAATCATATGCCACATGTGGATCTACAAATAAGGAGGATTGTAATAAGCTCCAAATAAAGAATATCAGATAAATGATGCGCCGATCTACTGAGACCTATTGGCCATTAATTACATTATATATTTCAACTTTATGGTCTGAGCAGATGTTACTTTAACAGACACAAAGCTGCTTGTGGTTTTTAGATTCGTTTCTAAGATTTTATTTCATTTAACATCTGACTTTAAATATGCATTAGCTTTCATAATTATGGATGTGATAATTTGGAGCAAGTGTAAATGTACAGATACAATTACAATTTTCATACAATTTAGCTTTTTCCCACATTTTCTATATTAAATGTTAATTTACTATTCACCACTAAACAGAGCATTTTTATATCCTGCTGCTGTAACTTTCCAAGGTCATGTTGGAGTATGCATTTATGTGAATCTTAATGCTGCCAAGCCTCTAATTGCATGAAAAAGACATATATAACACTCTGAGGTCTCCTAGTATAGTATTCTACCCCATTTGAGCCTTTTAATGCAAACAGCATTATTAATGTTCAAGTCACCTCAATCAATCTGCGAATCGTAAAATGCATTGTTATCAGAGGTAACCAACAGCCTATTTAACAACACACTGGCATATTAGACTTTTTAGTCCACTTAAATTGTAAAAATATTCCATTTTAGAGCAGATGCCTGACTGACCTGCATTTATACTGAAGAAGTGCAAACATAAGAAGCTATGGCTTTTCCACACAAGGTGGTGTAAAAATGAGGGATGTAGTTTGAAACATGGGGTCACATGTGGGGGATCTGCTTTTCTTGCATGTCAGGTGCTTTACCAATGTAACATGGCATCCCCAAATAATTGTAACTAAATCTAACCACCATCTCTTTCCCTTCTGAGCGGTGCACTGTTCCTCAAAAGTAGTTTTTGACCATATAAGTGGTATTGTGTAACAAACCTTACAGTCCATTTTCTCACATTACTTTTTTTAATTAAAAACCTTGGAGCCAAAGCAACCTTTTTGTGGCATAAACTGTATATATTTTATTTTCATAGTCTAATGGTATACAATTCCATGAATCATTTGAGGGTATTAATTAATCACTACACCCCTATATGAGTTCCTTGAGATTCGTCGTTTCGAGGACGGGTTCATTTGTGGGTATTAGTCGGCGAACCCGAACTGTAAAGTTTGGAGTTCATACCGAACGCCTAGGTTGAGGCGCAGATCTCGAACACGGACTTCCCTGGAAAGTCTGTGTTACAGTTCAAGTTCAGATTCGGGGGCAGGGAGCTGTAAAAATGTAGAAAATGGTTATTAAACAGCATTATACTTACCACATCCTGCCGTCCCACCATGTCTACTTCTGGGGCTGCTCATTATCTTCCTGGATATTCATTGCAGAGGGGCTCAACAACCAATCACGGATACTGTAACAGAGAATGGGCATCTGTGATTGGCTGTTGGAGTAATCTGGAAACTGCTCATACATTCCAGCATCCGGTGGGACAGCAGGACGCGGTAAGTATGAGATGATGTTTAATAACCATCTTTTTTCTTTTACAGCCCTCAGCCCCCATCTCATAACTTTAAAATCTGAGTTTGGGTTTCAGATTCAAGTTCGAGTCACTTTTAGCCCCTAACATGGACTTTAAAAATAGTATTGGTGAGTCGGCATCGGCGGATTCGCCCATCACTACTTGTGGGGGATTTCTGTTGTTTTGGCATGTCAGGTGATCTTAAAATGTAACATTGTGTCAGCAATCTATTACAGCCAAAATTATGGTCTTAAATTCATATTGTGCTATGTCCCTTCTGAGCCCTGCTGTGTGCCCAAACTGTTGTTTTTCACCACATAAGGTGTATTGGAGTAATCAGGAAAAACTGCACAACAAATTGGTTTATTTTCTCCTGCTACCCTTTCGAAAATGAAAAATTTAAATCTAAAGCAACATTTGTGTGGTAAAAATAAAATTTTTCATTTTCATGGCTCAACGTTATGAAACTCTGTAAATCACTTGTGGGTTCAAGGGGGTCACTAAACCTCTAGATAAATTCCTTGAATTTATATGGTTTCCAAAATTGGGTGAGCTGAGATAGGTTTCCACTTTTTTCTGCGCATTCTGCAAACGCATGATGGCTTTTGCTTCTTTTCCAGACAATTTTGCACTCCAAAATTCAAATGGCACTCCTTCCCTTCTGAGCCCTGCTGTGTGCCCAAACAGTAGTTTTCCAGCATATATGGTACGTATATGAATGGTACGTTTTCTCCTGTTACTCTTGTAAAAATGAAAAATTTGGTGCTAAAACGATATTTTTGTATGTAAAAGTAAAATTTTTATTTTTTCTTTATTTCATGTGAAGAACCTAAAGGGTTAGTACAATTCTTGAATGTCATTTTGAGCACTTTTCAGGGTGCAGTTTTTGGAATGGTGTCACTTTTGTATATTTTCTGTCACATAAGACCCTCACTGATGTGGTCCCTAAAAAAATTGGCTTTGCAAATTTTCATGAAAAAAAGAAGAAGTTATGGTGCCTTTACACGCCGCCACAACAGGATGCATACAACCCGCTACAGGCTACAAATGTAGCTTGTGGCGCCAATATCGCCCGTAGTAGCGGCGTCTGAAGACGGGACGACACAGCCGGCTACAGATACATCTGTATCCGTGCACTGCCCATAAACAGATGGCTACATCGCCGATTGTAGCGAGCTGTATCGGCGTGTAAAGAACCCACAGAAGGGAACTGTGGACACCCGGCGATGTAGCTGCAATGTAGCTAAGGCGTCACCCAGGCTCCGTGTTACCGCGCCCCATCTGCGATCATTGGAGGAAGCTCCTGCGTTGCGATTGGTTGTCGCCGCACAGGGTGGCATATTTAAGGAGCTGACCAGTCACACTACACAATCGCTCGAGCGTGCTGTATTAATCAGCCTCCTGCGATGCCTGCCCAATCATGGTATTATTGCTTTGTCCTATCAGCGTACGGACGTCTCGTAATCCACAATTGTAGCACGCCTATGTGCTGTCCCTGCTGCACCAGGTACGCCCATAGTAGCTGTTTGTAGCGGTGTGTAAATGAGCTACAGATGGCTACTTGAGACACCCGGCGATGTAGCTAGCTGTAGATGTAGCGTCGCGTAGTGCACCTTGTGGCGGCGTGTAAAGAGGGTGCGATTACCGTTTGTAACCGTTTGGCCGTGCTCGTGCACGTGAAGCAGCAGTTGGTATCCATCCTGTTGTGGCGGCGTGTAAAGGTACCTTTACTGGTAAACATTTTTTTTGTATATATTCTTTATTTAAGGTATTTCAAAACAGTACATGGAAGGGACAAAAGTTAAATCTTTTGCACATCACAGTCATTAACATTATCAATTGTTAACTAGGGAGGTAAAGAGGGTCAATGCAAGAAAATAGTAAAACAAAGGTAAATGGAACGAAGTATAGCTGGGTGACGGGGGAGGGGGGAGGTGGAAATAAAGGGAGTGGGGTAAAAGGGTCCTGTTCTTTTTTCTAGGGTATGCATATTTTTCTTTGGTGTGCTTTTACTAGGGATACAAACAATCTTAAAGGGAACCTGTCACCCCAAATCACCCTTGTAAGCTCTAAATTAGGGATGGGCGAATCTACTCGCTAGGACTCGTTACTCGGCGAGTAGTAAGGGACTCGCAGGACTCGGTAGTCTGCGAGTTTCCCAGTGATTACTAGCACGAGTCCAATGCAAATCAATATCAATCCTAGTTTTGTCAGAAACGCTGACAAAACTAGGATTGCCATTGTTTGCATTAGACTCGGCTACTGTGCCAGTGATAGCAGGGAAACTCACAAAGTAACTGCTGTTATATTGCGAGCCGAGTCCAGCTGTCTTCTCTGTGTGCAGGCTGCCAGCTCCAGGGTCCTAGAGCCCGCCTGCTCACAGACATGATGTAGCAGTGCTGAGATTGTTCTTAGTCTGCTCATTCCCTGTGCATAGACCTCTATCTATGCACAGGGGATGTAGCAGAGAGGACATCGCGTTTTGGACTACGTCGGACGGAAGAGGATTTTTTTAATTAAAGATGGAGTCCCTAATGGCTTTTTTTTTTATTTAAAATAAAAATTTTTCTCTGTGTTGTGTTTATTTAACCCTTTATTGGAGATTCTTAGTGGCTGGGTCAAACGTGGCCTGACATTAAGAATCTCGGGCTTAATACCAGCTTGTATAACAAAGCTGGTATTAACCCCTTTATTACCCAGCGTGCCACCGCCACCAGGGCCGCTGGAAGAGCGGGGTTCAGCGCCAGAGGATGGCGCTTCAATGAACGCGCCATCTTCTGGGGCGGCTGCGGGCTGCAATTTGCAGCGGGGGGTGCCCAGAAAGCTTGGGCATCCCTGCGCTGCGGATTCCAGCCCCCAGCTGCTTAGCTGTACCTGGCTAGACATAGAAATTGCGCGGAGCCCCACGCATTTTTTTTAATTATTTCATGAATTTCAGAGTCAGAGTCTCAGAGTCAGAGTCAGAATCTCAGAATTTCATGAAATAATTTTAAAAAAATGCGTGGGGCTCCGCGCAATTTCTATGTCTAGCCAGGTACAGCTAAGCAGCTGGGGGCTGGAATTCGCAGCGCAGGGATGCCCAAGCTTTCTGGGCACCCCCCGCTGCAAATTGCAGCCCGCAGCCGCCCCAGAAGATGGCGCGTTCATTGAAGCGCAATCCTCTGGCGCTGAACCCCGCTCTTCCAGCGGCCCTGGTAGTGGTGGCACGCTGGGTAATAAAGAGGTTAGGGCCAGCTTTGTATTATCAGCTGGCCCTAAGCCTGAAATTTATGGCGGTCACGTCAATATTAGACATGACCGCCATGAATTTCTATTAAATTGTTTTAAAAAAAACACAACACAAAGAAAATTTTTTATTAGAAATAAAAAAAAAAGCCATTAGGCACTCCATCTTTAATTAAAAAAATCCTCTTCCGTCCGACGCAGTCCAAAACGCGATGTCCTCTCTGCTACATCCCCTGTGCATAAATATAGATGTCTATGCACAGGGAATGAGCAGACTGAGAACAATCTCAGCACTGCTACATCATCTCTGTGCACAGAAATTCATGTCTGTACACAGGGAATGAGCAGACTGAGAACAATCTCAGCACTGCTACATCAGGTAGCAGGCGGGCTCTAGGACCCTGGAGCTGGCAGCCAGCACACAGAGAAGACAGGACTCTTATCTGTGCGAGTTTCCCAGCGATTACAGTTGCAAAGTAAACGAGTCCAATGCAAATAAATGACAAAACTAGGATTGCTTCAGGCTGAAGCTTCCGAGACACATCTGCGATTTGTAAATCTCACACTACTCGCTATTACTCGCTTCCCGATTCATTAACATTGGACTCGCTAGACTCGCAACGAGTAGCGAGTCCTGGGCTCGGACTCGCTAAAGTCAAGCGATTCCGAGTAATTTAGGATTCGCCCATCACTACTCTAAATACATGTCCCTGAAGCATTACAATACAGTCCTACACATCCCTTTGTGAGGTTTTAGTGAAATATAAAAGTGCAATAAAGTCGTTTGTAAACTTACTAAATCCATTCAGATTCTCGCGCCCGCGACGTCACGGTCATGTGATGCCGTGACGCGTCATTTCCGGGCGGCCGGGGCGCTGTTGTCTGACGCGCACCTGCCTCTCTCTGTGAACGCGCACTGGCCAACTTCAGCGCATGCGCAGATCTGAATCGTGCCCGCGCTAGAAAGTTTGAAAAAACGCCCATTAGGGCGTAATACAGCGGCACAGGGGAACCGCCTAGCAGACAAGGAGGCTTGGGAACGCCCCACTGCCATGGATTTAGTAAGTTTACAAACGACTTTATTGCACTTTCATATTTCACTAAAACCTCACAAAGGGATGTGTAGGACTGTATTGTAATGCTTCAGGGACATGTATTTAGAGCTTACAAGGGTGATTTGGGGTGACAGGTTCCCTTTAATGGAAAAAAGGAGAAATAAATGCAGTCCTTGGACATCATGTATCCTGGTACAGGGATTGCAAAACCTATCTCTGAAATAAACAAGATTTTAAATCCTATCAACGAAGTCCCAAGCTTCATAAAAAAAATGTGAACTAGAATTAGATAGACTGTGAGGAAGAAAGCGGTACTCACCAGATTTCATTTGCAGGATGCGGCATTAATTGCTTCAAGCAGGGTTACAGTGCAGGGAGGGGGATCGACAGGAGATAGATCAGTGATGGCGAACCTTTCTGAGGCCGAGTGCCCAAACCGCAACCCAAAACGAAATTATTTATGGCAAAGTGCCAACACGATAATATAAACTAAATTGCAGCAGTGGTAATCATAAGCGCTGCACAGGGGGGAGAGCAAGCGGTTGCCTTCTCTCTTCCCTGTGCAGTGCTTGTAGTCCTGAAACATTGATGATCAATTCAATTATTTTAACAATTAATTGATTTTAAACTTACCTTTGCAGTCTTCTCTTCTCTTCGGCAGTGGTCAGACAGCTCATGTGTACTGCACATTGAAGCTGAGCCGCTGCCACTGCCCTTTCTAGAAACAGCAAGTGGATTGATCTGTATGGAAAAAATGCAGAATATTAGACAGATAGAAGATAGATTTTATCATGGAATGCAAGCAGATTTCATGCTGAAATCCTGGTCCCTTTCCTTGCAGTAATGTGCTCCATCCTGACCCTCTCCTTGCAGTAATGTGCTCCATCCTGACCCTCTCCTTGTACCTATGTGCTCCATCCTGACCCTCTCCTTGCAGTAATGTGCTCCATCCTGACCCTCTCCTTGCAGTAATGTGCTCCATCCCGACCCTCTCTTTGCAGTTATGTGCTCCATCCTGATCTTCTCCTTGTAGTAATGTGCTCCATCCTGACCCTCTGTTTGCAGTTAGGTGCTCCATCCTGATCTTCTCCTTGTAGTAATGTGCTCCATCCTGATCTTCTCCTTGTAGCTATGTGCTCTATCCTGATCCTCTCCTTGTAGTTACATGCTCCATCCTGACCCTCTCCTTCTAACTATGTTCTCCATCCTAATCCTCTCCTTCTAGCTATGTGCTCCATTCTCATCCTCTCCTTCTAGCTATGTGCTCCATTCTGATCCTCTCCTAGCTATATGATCCATCCTGACCATCTCCATGCATTTATGGCCCCATCCTGACCCTCTCCTTGCAGTTGTGCTCCATCCTGACCCTCTCCTGGCAATAATGTTCCTATCCTGACCCCCTTCTTGTAGTAATGTCTTTATCCTTATCACCTTGTAGTATGGCCCATCCTTGTCCCCTTCGGTAATGTCCCATCCTTGTCCCTTGTGGTAATGTCCCCATCCTGCCCCTATCATGTAGTAATGCCCCATCCTGCTGTAATGCCCTATCCTTGTCCCCTTGCAGCAATATGCCCCATCCTGCAGTAATATGCCACATTCTTGTCCCCTTGCAGTAATATGCCCCATCCTGCAGTAATGCCCTAGCCTTCTCCCCTTGCAGTAATATGCCCATCCGTGTCCCCTTGAAGTAATATGCCCCATCCTGCAGTAATGTGTTTCATCCTTGTCTACTTGCCATTAATATGCCCCATCCTTATTCCTTTGCAGTAATATGCCCCATCCTGCACTAATGTGCCTCATCCTTGGCCCTATGCAGTAATATGCCCCATCCAGCAGTAATGTGCCCCATCCTTGTCCCCATCACATATTAATCTGCCACATCCTGCCCACATCACATAGTAATATGCCCCATCAGCCCCATTACGTAATATGCCCCATCAGCCCCATTAAATATTATGCCCCATCAGCCCCATCACATAATAATATGCCCCATCAGCCCCATCACATAATAATATGCCCCATCAGCCCCCATCACAATAATATGCCCCATCGCATAATATGCCCCATCCTGCCCCGTTACTATTGCCCCATCCTGCCCCATCCCATAATAATCTGCCCCATCGCATAATAATATGCCCCATCCTGCCCCCATCACATAATAATAAGCCCCATCCTGCCCCATCACATAATAATATGCCCCATCCTGCCCCCATCACATAATAATATGCCCCATCCTGCCCCATCACATAATAATATGCCCCATCCTGCCCCATCACATAATAATATGCCCCATCCTGCCCCATCACATAATAATATGCCCCATCCTGCCCCCAGCACAGAGTAATATGCCCCATCCTGCCCCCAGCACAGAGTAATATGCCCCATCCTGCCCCCAGCACAGAGTAATATGCCCCATCCTGCCCCCACTTAGTAATGCCCCGTCCTGCCCCCAGCACAGAGTAATATGCCCCATCCTGCCCCCCCTTAGTAATGCCCCGTCCTGCCCCCAGCACAGAAAAATATGCCCCATTCTGCCCCCCCTTAGTAATGCCCCGTCCTGCCCCCAGCACAGAGTAATATGCCCATTCTGCCCCCCTTTAGTAATGCCCCGTCCTGCCCCCAGCACAGAGTAATATGCCCATTCTTCCCCCCTTTAGTAATGCCCCGTCCTGCCCCCAGCACAGAGTAATATGCCCATTCTGCCCCCCCTTAGTAATGCCCCGTCCTGCCCCCAGCACAGAGTAATATGCCCCATTCTGCCCCCCCTTAGTAATGCCCCGTCCTGCATCCAGCACAGAGTAATATGCCCCATTCTGCCCCCCTTAGTAATGCCCCGTCCTGCCCCCAGCACAGAGTAATATGCCCATTCTGCCCCCCCCCCCTTAGTAATGCCCCGTCCTGCCCCCAGCACAGAGTAATATGCCCCATTCTGCCCCCCCCTTAGTAATGCCCCGTCCTGCCCCCAGCACAGAGTAATATGCCCCATTCTGCCCCCCCCTTAGTAATGCCCCGTCAGGCCCCCAGCACAGAGTAATATGCCCCATTCTGCCCCCCCCTTAGTAATGCCCCATCCTGCTGTAAATAGATGATGGGAAAAAAAAAAGTCATACTCACCTTCCTGCTGCAGTTTCCTCTTCTGCAGTCTTCTCCTCCCGACTGCGCGCCGACAGATCAAAGCGGCAGTGTAGTGGCGAGGCCACGTGCCAGGGGAAGCGGCTCTGCGTGCCACCCCGGGCACGCGTGCCATAGGTTCGCCATCACTGACCTAAATGATAGACAATACTCAGCAATCTTGCTTTTGCAGCTGAGCAACACCTGTTTCAGACACCACCAATCCGGAAACAAGCACTGTGGATTGCTTTAGGTCAGTGCCCAGACTCCTACCACCAGAATTAGATATATCTCTAAACCCTGACAAAATCAATTCAATGTTCAAAAATATACATACTCTTGTGGACATCCTCCACAAAATAGACAAATCTCATTCACCACTATGCTGGAGATGTAACCAACAGAGAGGCACCCCCTCCCATATCTGGAATGATTGCACAAAAATCAGCCCATTTTGAAACAGTATCAAGCAGCATATAGACAAAACACTAAACACAGACATCCCCATTCACATCAAGATTTATATTACTCACTTTGGACTCTCCCAATTATTACTTAAACATTCACCAATCCCCCACCTACTCAATGCAACAAAAATCTTAATAGCAAGATATTGGAGAGACTCAGACAGTCCCACATTCGGGGAATTGATAAATTAAACTAATCAGATTGGAACTCAAGAAAAAAACAGACTGACCCACCCCAAATACCAAGAGTTATAGCGTAAATGATTATACTACCGTGTTTCCCCGAGAATAAGACCCCCCCGAAAGTAAGACAGGGTAAGGGGAGCGGGGGGGGTCTGCTAATGTAAGGTCCCCCCCCCGAAAGTAAGGCCGCCTGGGGGGGGGCACTGGGGAATATAAGGCCTCCCTTATTACCGTTGCTTTGGGCCGCCGCTGTCCCCCGGTGTGACCAGCCCTGACGTCACTGCTGTCCTCCGGTATAGAAAACACCACAACTGCCACGATTACCGCATAAAGGCCGCACTTGCGGTTCACTTGCGGCAAGCCCCATACAATGTCTATGGAGCTTGCGGCAGGTGCGGCAAGTGCAGGTGCGGCCGTGAAAAAACCACGGCATACCGCACTTGCCGCACCTGCCGCACACTTACACTTATATATTGTATGGGGCTTGCCGCAAGTCAACCGCAAGTGCGACTGTTATGCGGTAATCGCGGCAGTTTCATTTTTTTCACCGCAACTGCCGCGATCAGCGAAAACCGCTGATGTGAAAGCAGCCTAAGGTGTTGAAAGCTGTTTTTCTGCCCATACAGCCGAGGACACACAGTGGGGGCTGCCCCGACACCCTGTACATCACTGATGGTTCCCAGCCCCGACAACACTGCCCGGCCCGCTGCTGATTTGGCCCATCAGCTCAAGTGCTGATTGGCCTAGCAGCTTGAGCTGTGATTGGCCGCCCAGCCCCGACGTCACTGTAGTCCCGGCTCGCAGCTGATTGGCCCAGCGTCCCCTGCAGCACAAGCTTCACAGCTGCACCGCAGAGGAAAGTGAAAGAGAACCAGAGAGAAAAAAAGTAAGGAAACGTGTACTGTATAACCATAACTATGGGTGTGTGTGTGTACTGTATGTGTACCTATGAGTATGGGTGTGTAAGTGCATGGGTACCATATGGGTGTGTGTGTATGGGGCTGTGTGTGTGTGTGTGTGTGTTTTTTGGCTAATGTATGACCCCCCCTGAAAGTAAGACAGGGTGCGACTTTCGGAGGTAAAATTAATGTAAGACAGGGTCTTACTTTCGGGAAACACGGTAGTAAACGTTTAACCCTTCCTTTTAACAAAACAAATGTTTCCAAAATGGTGCTTATGTGAAGCACACATGTGGCAAATATTATTTGATAAACAATTTTATATGATATAACAATCTACTATATAATTGTCTAATGGCCACTTCCGTCTGAGGGCAAAATCAGATTCAAATTTGTGCGCCGCGCAGTTCTCCTCAAAGCCCCCCCGCTCCTCCAGCCCACGCTCCCTGCGGCCCCCCGCTCCCCGCGGCACCCCTGCCCCCCGCTCCTCCACTGTAATAATAAATATAAAAAAATCCTCATTGAGGATTCTCACCCGTCCGCCGGCTCGCTCCACCTCCGTTTTCTAGTTCCTACAGGGTTTGAGGACCTGTCGTTGCCTGGGAAACAGATCAGCTGATCGGTTTCCCAGGCAACAACAGGTCCTGCCCTGGGAGCTACAAGACGCATCGGAGGTGGAGCGAGCCGGCGGACGTATCCTCACTGAGCGGTGACAGGAGGAGAAGTTCTGTCAGAGTGTTCAAGAGTGGGAGAAGAGGGTTGCATTGACAATCCAACACAATGAAAGAGAGAGAATGGCTCACAACTGGCGGGTGCCAAGAAAAAAAAACAATAGTCTGCAGATATGTCTGGTACACCAAAAATAGGACAAGAAAAATTCAAGCAAAGTCACATTTTATTTGTTGAACAGACAAAGCAATTATTTTGTGTCAGTTTCAATGTCGACATTTCGACCTGAAGGTCTTCTTCATAGACACAAGTTAAAGAGCTCCGTTTAAGGTACGTTAGTCGTGTATGGGACACTTAAATTGCAGTGTCTGTACATCAAACGGATAACAGTCTGTTTTTAGTCTGTGAGACTACTGCTTTAGTGAAAGCACCCCTGGCCCGGACCCCCGGCCATTACCCGCTCATTACTTCACCAGTTTCTGGTTTATCCTATTAGCCGTACATTTTGGCAAATATATACGTTTTTCTTGGACAAAATTAGTGGGGCTTGCTTAAGCCAGAGCACAATTGAGTGCTTTCACTAAAGCAGTAGTCCCACAGACTATAGAAACAGACTATTATCTGTTTGATGTACAGACACTGCAATTTAAATGTCCCATACACGACTTAGGGCCCTTTCACATCAGTGTTTTTTGGGACCATTTTCTTATACAGAAGGATTGTATAAGCATGCCAACATCATAACTTGATGCACTACACCCACCATAAGCCGCTATTTCAAGCTAAACAGGTATACAACACACTAACAGGCACCCATGTGTAATAGAGATGTGGGTTCCTATTATGAACTATCAATTGTCTTTATATGGACTCTTCCCCTTGTTCTCACTTTCAGTATACCATTTATTATATCTTTACAATGGTCTTTTCCTTCTCCTCAAGGGACTAATCTTCCCATGAGTCACTATCCTTATATTAGTCTGTACCTATGATGATTCATACTAACTTTGGTTTCTTACTATATACCCCACATTTTATACAGCACTCCCGCACAACGGACGTTATTCCTGTCACACCTAATCTATAGGCACGGACCACCAGCATCGAGGTAAACCCCTCGATTCCTGAGTTATCAAATATTTTTCTTTATTCATGTATACATGTTACCTTCATTGTTATTTTTACCAGACTGTATGCTATACCATATGTTTTTTATGCAACAGAAATGTTCAGTGTATGGTCCTTTTTTTCATTTCAACATTATGTATGTCTATCATTGGAATTATGGCATGTTCCTTATGTTTGTTGTTCATTCTTTAAATCTGTATAGATAAATCCTTGAGAAAGGCCGCTTGGCCGAAACGTCGGATATTTTTCTTTATGCTGGATGTCCAAATAAAGAGACTTAATATTGCACATAACTGGTTTTCAAGTTTATTAGTGTGCCGAGGTTATATATTAATTGACTATACTGATTTTTACCTCAGAGCACCTCACCAAGGTTGAGCCCAGACTTCTCTAGATTATATTAATCAAAGGGGTAGTCCCGGGGGGCCTGTGCCCGGGCGCGTGACCCTGGTTGTCGCTGAAAAAGGAGTTGAATAAAAATAAAGAGTCTTCATGACGCCACCTACGGTGTCCGGTGATGGAACCAGCACTGCTGCAGACCTCAGGGATCATGGATGGGGCAGCTAGGTGGTGACGCTCCCCGTAGGTGGAGCAGAGTCCCCAGGACAGAGATGAATGAAGAATAGGGAATTTCTACACAGGGAGGTGGCTCTGCAGGTGGAGATGCTGGTACAGTCTATATGCAGGGCAGGTTCAAGGGCTGTAGAGAAGGACACACACACTGGAGTTGTTTCTTTATCTTTGCTGATGTTGCCGGTTCAAGGTAATATCCAGGGTACTGTCGGTGGTCGGGTGACTGTACAGGATTTCCACACCCGATGAGTTGTGAGGCCTCCTCTGTACTGCGTGTGTGTGTAAGTTCTGGCCTGACTGAATCCTGGCCCTGACCTCTCCTGTGTTCCTCACTTGCATAGCAGGCAAGTTGAACCTTCTGCTGAGCACTGCTAACTCCTCTGCGGGCCCCGACTCTATGTAGTTTCTGTGCCACAAGTGCTGCCAGGAGCCTGAAGTCTCACTGGTCCTCTGGTACTCTCTGCTGAGCTAGGGTTGCTTCTGTCTGTTACTGGGGTGAACCGGTATGATTCCTCTGCCATACTCTGTCCCTTGCCTTGCCTCCAACCCTCACCCTAGGGTTCCTTACACTGGCTAGGCTTCTCTCTGGCACGGGCCTAACGCAGCACCACTCACCAGGATGTCTTCACAATTCTCCCTGGAACTGCACTGCCTAACTCCTCCCCCGGGCCTGAATAAATAGGGGACCTTGCCTGAAGTCGGCAAGTAGAGCACCCCCTTCAGGTCTGGGGTGGAAGGTGTTGCATGTAAGTGTACCCGATGTGGAAATCCCTCCATGCACCAGGTGTTCCTGTGGCAACTTACCTGCAGGGGTGCCACAGAACAAGCCTGATATATTTAACATGTTTTTAAGTAAATTTTTGTTGCTGATTCTAAATCTGCCATTATTTTGCTTCTGTCCACTCTAGTCATTTAAATGTGATATACCCTATTTATATGCAATTCACCAACAGAACACTAGGATTGATCCACGTTTCTTTCCATTGTGTAAAAGCGCACATTTTAGGCTCCGCTTAGAACTCTATGAATAGTCGACAATCAGCAAGTTTTGATCATTGTTGAAATAAACAATTCACTTTCCTTCAAGTAGAATGGCAGAATATATGTCTCTTTATTGCAATAGTAATTTTATCACAATACATTATCTCAAAAAGTAGAGCTGCTACAAAAAATGAATAACATATCCTGATTCAGGGGAGTGAAAATGCCTAAAATCAAGTATAATACCTAAGGCACCAGTAAAAAATTTTTTAATTTGTTCCCCAGTGTTATCTCTATACTATGACATAGCCCCATATTTGGACAATGGGGACACTCCCTACTACTAAAAAAAATAAGTCACTTTTTTCTTTTGGGGATTTATTTTGGATTGGCTTTATATTGCACCTTGAAATATTAAAATATTTTGTAATTTATATAATAAAGCCTATGTTTTATATTTTCTGTCCACCAAAGCCAGTAAATTCTTTTAACATTAGTGCACATTTTGAGTTTTCAGAGGTGATTGGTAATGATGGCACCACACACAGTATAGTATGCAGTGGCGTAACTTCAGGCCCTGGGGCCCCGATGTGAAAGTTCCAATGGTGACCCCAATTATTGCAAATCTTTAATAGTGTTAGTCTTTTTCTATGGGCCATAGGGACTTCTGAGGCCCCCCTAGGCTGCAGGGCCAGGGTGCGATCGCAACCCCTGCACCTATTGTAGTTACACTCCTGATAATATGTAATAAGATTTTGCAGTCACTCTGATAAAATGAATGTAAAACCTGCATTTCATTAATATTGAGGTACATCATCTCACATATATTCAAGAAAAGCCTTCATTTATAATTTCCTCTTTTGTCATTTTTTGATGTACCCATTAGTGATAGGCCCTCTTTAAAAGGAACCCGACCCTCCAAATCGGTCCCCAGCCTCTAAAAACCTGTCCCTGCACCTTACTATAAGGTTTCAAGCTATCCCTCTGTTTCCCTATAGCGATTCTGCAATGTGGAATAATCACATTTATTACCTTGCAAATCAGCGACTTCTGAATCCCTGAGGAGTCACAGTGGGTGTTCCCTCTGACTCTTTATCGCTGCCTCCACTGTTTGTTTTCACGCCCCAATGGGTGTGAAAATGAATGTTGATGATCCTGTGTCGGATCGCTGTGCGGGCTTAGCCGGAATGACGCAAATCACGTCATTTCCGGCGCTGTGATGTCGATACACCCTTTGGGTGTATGTACGGACCTCACTGCGCATTGCGCATGCGAGAGGTGTTATTTACAACTTGCGCATGCGCAATGCGCACCTTGAGGTATATCGACGTCACAGCGCCGGAGATGACGCGATTTGCATCATTCCAGCTAAGCCCGCCCAGCGATCCGACACAGGATCATCAACATTCATTTTCATGCCCATTTGGGTGTGAAATACAGCAGTGGAGGCAGTGATAAGGAGCCAGAGGGAACACCCACTGTGACTCCTAGGGGATTCAGAAGCCGCAGATTTGCAAGGTAATAAATATGATTATTTCACATTACAGAATCGCTTTAGGGAAAGAGAGGGATAGCTTGAAACCTTATAGTAAGGTGCAGGGACAGGCTTTTAGAGGCTGGGGACCGATTTGGAGGGGTCAGGTTCCCTTTAAATGTCTTTAGTTATAGAATTCAACTGAATGCCAATTGTAGGTAATTCTCCTTAAAATCATCGCGCTCTTAAACATGAGTGACAAAGATGTATCGTTCATTTCTATAATATATGGTACTTGTGACAAAAGCCGTATAACATGAAACAAACACTACAGCGGTTTCAGTAATAGCTAGGGTTTCTAACAAGAAAGATCAGGACTTTGATGTATGGACTGGTTTATGATTAATTTGAAAGATGGAACAAACAAAGAAACATTCGGACAAGTTCATTAACATTATGACTTTGATATTTCAATGTAGTTTCCCTTTGCAATTTTATAGATCTTGAATCCATCATTTTGTGCTATAAAACGCATCTCCACTTTCCATGTGATTGCCTTCACAACGTTTACATGACAGGAATAAATGTTAAACTATTAAAGCATCAGTTCCTTTGCACTGTTAATAGAAAGAATAAAAGAGTGGGAGCATAATTTATTTCCTTTTTATCGAGTTAACATTCCATTATATGCTATGTTCTATTTACATATGGAGCAGGTTCCTGTGAACACTTTGAGTAGCTGTACTTATTATATTATTTATAGATTTTTTAATGATATTTATCTGCAAGATAGATTCATACCATTAGGCATACTGTATTACTGTGGTGGTCCAAACCAATGCACAAGAAAAAACTGTCATGTAATGTGTACAGGTGCAATGGTAAACACAACACAGTGCAATAAAAGTACAGCTGCACTCTGAAATACAAAGGCTGCTTTCACACAGCATTTTTCTGCAATCCAAGGCTGTCCGTTGAAAATCGGACAGCATCGGATCCAATTTTGGCCCCATGTTATCCTATGGGCACAGATCGGATCGGATTTGCTCTTAATGGCATCCAATTTTTTGTCGGATCCGATTCTGTCCGATTTTTTGCAGCAGCCAAAATCACAGACTGCTGCGATTTTGGAGTCCGCTACAAAAATCGAATCGAATCGGATCCGGTACGATCCGATTGAAATAATATGGGAGTCTATGGGGATCGGATCAAATGGAAAATCAGATATGATATCTGATCTGATTTTTGTATTGCGCATGCTCAAACTCCAAGACCTCACACACCCCTGCCCCATTTAAATCGGGTCCCTTAAAAAATCAGATCTGAACGGATGCCATCGGTCCGATTTTTGATCGGATCCGATAAAAAGATCCGATAAAAAATCGGACTGCTGGCATTCGATGGCATCCGATTTTGAGCATCCAATCCGATTCGATTTACAATGGACAGCGTCGGATTGCAGAAAAACGCTGTATGAAACCAGCCTAAGACATGCAGTTTTGAATATAAAGTAATATAGAACAGCAATATAGTTAAGAAGATATGAAAAAAATTCTGTCCAGATGATACTCTGAAGATAAAAGCAGCATCTTGCAGTAAACTCTATCCCTGAACAGGGGTTCCTTTATAACTTGGAGAATGGAATGACTTTCCTCAAATCTGCCGGAGGAAGCCTTTTTGAGCTGATGGCCTTAGATAGATCTTAACATTTAACAAAAAAGCTTTATGTAGATAGGGTTGCATAAACGACTCTAGCCTCAAGCTCACTCCTCTGTCCAGATGATACTCTGAAGATAAAAGCAGCGTCTTGCAGTAAACCTCTATCCCTGCACCGATGTTCCTTCATAACCTGGAGAATGGAGTGACTTTCCCAAATCTGCCGGAGGTAGCCTTTTTGAGCTGATGGCCTTAGATAGATCTTAACATTTAACAAAAAAGCTTTATGTAGATAGGGTTGCATAAACGACTCTAGCCTCTAGCTCGCTCCTCTGTCCAGATGATACTCTGAAGATAAAAGCAGCGTCTTGCAGTAAACCTCTATCCCTGTACAAGTGTTCCTTTATAATTTGGAGAATGGAGTGACTTTCCTCAAATCTGCCGGAGGAAGCCTTTTTGAGCTGATGGCCTTAGATGGATCTTAACATTTAACAAAAACGCTTTATGTAGATAGGGTTGCATAAATGACTCTAGCCTCAAGCTTGCTCCTCCGTCTAGATGCTACTCTGAACATAAAAGCAGGGGCTTGTGGTAAACCTCTCTCCCTGTACAGGGGTTCCTCTATGACACGGAGAATGGAGTGATCTTAACATAGCATAGCAGAGCTGAAAGAGACGCTGACAGCAGAGCAAGGGTGAGTGGAGACGCTGGAGGAAAGAGCTCCAACACATCTACCCCGGAGGAGACCCACAGAGCCCACAGAGAAGGAGATGCCAAATATAGGACACAGCAGGCGGATACACCACATAAGAGGTGAGCCAAAACACACGGTGTTAACAGCAACTGTACCGAGAGGGGAATCAGAACAACTTGGGAGGGGGAACATAATGAATGTAAAGCAGGGGCCCTAGAACATACAGATGGCAAATGCATATTGCATCTGAATAAGATGAAATTTGGAGACTCCTTAATTTTCCTAATACTATAGACATAGACTCAAAAGGAATATAGCAAGGCTGTATAATAATAATATCAAATTACACATATATATTGTTGTAGGTTCAAGGGATGTAATAAAAAAATAAATATAGACACCACAAGTAAAACCAGAATATTGGGACACCACAGCCTCCCCAGCAAGAAAAAAACAGGTGAGCACAAAAACACACGGATATTTTGATCCCCCATACAACAACTTACTAATACAAATATTTTTATAAGGAAGCCCCGCAAAAAAGGAGGAAATCCATATCAAGCAATACATAGCCCGACAAGAAGATAACAAGATAACATATAGAACAATATATAGAGGTAAGAGAAACCATCCAAGCTTAATATACAATAGTAGCCAACAGAAAGATTTTATATATATATATAAAATATAAAAACGGATTCAGCACATACTTTAAATCAAAATTGGGTGCAATAAGTCCTGCATACTGTGTCCAGCGTAATATATATAACCAAACAAACAGGCAGCACATCCAAAAATCAAAAAAAGTGGACAAAATTTATTTGGCCCTTAGTGGTGCAACGTTTCGGCCTCAACAGAAGCCTTTGTCAAGCACAGTGCATACAGATATCATACAAGTGTGCAACTTTCAATTAATAAGCAAACATTAAAATTATCAGTTTTCCATTACACAATTTATCACAAAGTGCATCATTAGTGATTATATATATATAAGGTGCTCATATAGTGCATTTTTAAGGCTCCATACGTTACAGGAGCTACTGTACTCTCTTAATTGGACATAAACTCATTGTATCCTACACCTTTGGGAATATTAAAATCATATTATGTAGGGACACGTGGATGTGACTCACCAACATGCGCTATGTTACACCGCTGATAACGGCGTCAGGTCGCAGTGTTCTCAACATCACTTGTCAGAAAAGCGCTATTGCGCATGCGCACACGCAGTTTCACAACTCCACCATTTTAGGAGCTGGCAAGCTCCGATCTCTATGCCCTCAGTGCAAGACTGCTAATGTCTATATAGTGACACAAAAATCACTTATTTCAATATAAATGCAGCCCTTGGAACCTCAAAACACTCAAACAGGACATTCATGATGATATGGACCTGGAAATGAGGACCAAAGGCTCCCAGAACCAGTCTGGAAGTGCACAACTGGAGCTGCAGTTGTGAAACTTTACATAGTGCGCATGCGCAATAGCGCTTTCCTGACTAGTGACATTGAGAACACTGCGACCTGCGCAGTATGAACAGGAAGACGCCGTTATCGGCGGTGTAACATAGCGCATGTTGGTGAGTCACATCCACGTGTCCCTACATAATATGATTTTAATATTCACAAAGGTGTAGGATATAATGAGTTTATGTCCAATTAAGAGAGTACAGTAGCTCCTGTAAGGTATGGAGCCTTAAAAATGCACTATATGAGCACCTTACATATTTACAGTAATCATTAATGATGCACTTTGTGATAAATTGTGTAATGGAAAACTGATTATTTTAATGTTTGCTTATTAATTGAAAGTTGCACACTTGTATGATAAAAAGCCCTTCACTATCTGTATGCACTGTGCTTGACAAAGGCTTCTGGTGAAGCCGAAACGTTGCACCACTAAGGGCCAAATAAATTTTGTCCACTTTTTTTGATTTCTGGACGTGCTGCCTGTTTGTTTGGTTATATATATTACGTTGGACACCGTATGCAGGACTTACTGCACCCAATTTTGAGTTAAAGTTTGTGCTGAACCGTTTTTTTATTTATATATTGTTCTGGGTTTCTTTGCACTACAATTTATTTTTTGTTGCACTTTTCTAAAATAAAAATTTTGTTGACAATGGATGTAGAACAAGATGAGCCCGTGGTGTTTTCATACAATATGGATGACGAGGAGAGAATTTTGGGGGCCATTGGTGGCGAAGCCACTTTTTTGAGTAATCCATCCATTGCAGAAATTAAGAAAATGTTGATTGCTCTCAGTGTGAGAAACAAGATACAAATCTTGTAGTTGTGATACCTTTTAATGGCTAACAAAAATAAAATAAATGATGTTATAAGGCGAGCTTTCGAGACGACTCAGGTCTCTTCATCAGGCATGGTATGACAAGATATTGAATGAAACTCAAAATATATGCATGCACAACTAAAATGATTGGACATTTGACTAAATTAACATTACAAAGACTGGACATTTGGCAAAACAAACAAAGCTGCCTTGGAGAGGATCTTCAAACAGGCAGGCCCAGTGGTAATAAAGTCTTTAGGACACTAAATTATAAGAAAACCTTGTGTCTAAGATTTCCATGTCTTTGAACAACATTGTTTAGACGTGGTAATGAGCCATAAAGCCATCAGCGATGTTCAGTCCATTCTGTATACAATTGAAGCTTCTAATTAGCTTGGATTCACACACTCTTCAATGTTTTTGGGATTTGAAATTACCTCTCAAAATTAAAACCTTCATATTATCAATGTTATGTCCTTGGCCAGAAAAATGCTCCGCAACTGGAAAATTGATTTTTTCGTGTGCAATTGTGTGACGATGAGACCTCATCCTTGCTCTTAGACGCTGCCCAGTCTCCCCAACATAGAAAGACCCTACTGGTCAAAAGGTGCACATAATTAAATATACCACATTGGAAGAGGAGCATGTGAAAGTCCCAGGAATCTTATAATCCTGCTGTGTATTGGGGATCTGTATCCTGTCTCTGGTCTCTCTGTGAGCACAGGTCTTGCAGCTCTTCACATTGCATGGATAAGTTCCTTTTGGTGTATCCGAGGGCATCAAACTTTGGACCATGATGTTTCTTAAATTGGGAGGCTGCCTGTAGCACAGCAAGGTAGGGTCTTTGAATATTATTTTAAGTCAGTCATCCTTGTGTAAGATGTGATGAAGTTTCCTGGCAGTTTTCCTTAGTACCTCAAGCTGTGGGTTGTAGGTCACCACCAGATCAACACGATTGTTCTCTTCTTTTTCTCTGTATTGGAGTGCTTGACTTCTAGGGATCCTTGTGGCTTTAATGATCTGATCCTCAATAGAGGTGGGTTGGAGCAAATACGGTTATATCTGAGGGCCTGGCTGTAGACAATGGATTTTTTTATGTGTTTCGGGTGGAAACTGTCCCATCTGAGGTATGTGGGACGGTAAATCGGTTTCTGATATACTGATGTCTGGAATGAACCATTTAGAATTTTTAAGGTGGTATCCAGAAAGTTGATTTCTGTTTTTGAGTGGTCCAGTGTCAGGTTTATGCTGGGATGAAATTGGTTGAATTTGTCATGGAATTTTAGAAGTTCATGTTCAGTTCCAGTCCAGATTATTAAGATGTCATCAATGAAACGGAAGTACGCCAAGGGTTTGATGGGGCAGCAGGCTAAAAAGTCATTTTCCAGTTTAGCCATGAAGAGGTTGGCATACTCGGGGGCCATTTTGCTTCCCATGGCGGTTCCGGTGCTTTGTAAATACAGTTCTTCACTAAAAGAGAAAATGTTGTGGGTGAGGATACATCTGGGGAGCTTTAGAACTGATTCTGAAGGGATCCCAGTCGGCAGGTAGTAAATCCATCTTCGTGTGGGATGTTAGAATATAAGGACTCCACATCCATGGTGGCTACGATGGTACTCTCGGGGAGGGGACCTATTGTAGAGAGCTTATTTAGAAGGTCCATTGTGTCCTGTATGTAGCTGTCTGTCCTCCTTACCAGCGGTTTAAGGACATTTTCCACCCACCCAGAGATTTTTTCAGTGAGTGTTCCCACCCCTGAGATGATGGGTCTCCCTGGGTTACCTGGTTTATGAATCTTGGGAAGCATATAGAAAACTCCCATCCTTGGATCCTCAGGAATTAAGTCCAGAAAGTTTGTGGAATCCATACCTAAACATTTGATGAGTTTTCTCAACTCCCTCATATATTTTTGAGTTGGGTCCTCGTCCAGTTTGGTGTAGTATTGTAAATCCATCAGCTGTCTGTGTGCTTCTTTGACGTAGTCCTTTGTATTCAGGAGAACAATAGCCCCACCTTTGTCTGCAGGCTTAATAGTGATCTCCCTGTTGTTCTTCAGGCTGTATATCGGAAACCGATTGACCGTCCCACATACCTCAGATGGGACAGTTTCCACCCAAAACACATCAAAAAATCCATTGTCTACAGCCAGACCCTCAGATATAACCGTATTTTCTCCAACCCAGTGGAAAGGGATGAACACTTAAACCAGCTGAAAAAGACATTTCTAAACCAGGGCTACCACCCCACCTCTATTGAGGATCAGATCATTAAAGCCACAAGGATCCCTAGAAGTCAAGCACTCCAATACAGAGAAAAAGAAGAGAACAATCGTGTTCCTCTGGTGGTGACCTACAACCCACAGCTTGAGGTACTAAGGAAAACTGCCAGGAAACTTCATCACATCTTACACAAGGATGACCGACTTAAAATAATATTCAAAGACCCTCCCTTGCTGTGCTACAGGCAGCCTCCCAATTTAAGAAACATCATGGTCCGAAGTTTGATGCCCTAGGATACACCAAAAGAGCTGCAAGACCTGTACTCACATAGAGACCAGAGACAGGATACAGATCCCCAATACACAGCAGGATTATAAGATTCCTGGGACTTTCACATGCTCCTCTTCCAATGTGGTATATTTAATTATGTGCACCATTTGCCCAGTAGGGTCTTTCTATGTTGGGGAGACTGGGCAGCATCTAAGAGCACGGATGAGGTCTCATCGTCACACAATTACACACGAAAAAATCAATTTTCCAGTAGCGGAGCATTTTTCTGGCCAAGGACATAACATTGATAATATGAAGGTTTTAATTTTGAGAGGTAATTTCAAATCCCCAAAAGAGTGTGTGAATCCAAGCTAATTAGAAGCTTCAATTGTATACAGAATGGACTCAACATCGCTGATGGCTTTATGGCTCATTACCACGTCTAAACAATGTTGTTCAAAGATATGGAAACCTTAGACACCAGGTTTTCTTATAATTTAGTGTCCTAAAGACTTTATTACCACTGGGCCTGCCTGTTTGAAGATCCTCTCCAAGGCAGCTTTGTTTGCTTTGCCAAACGTCCAGTCTTTGTAATGTTAATTTAGTCAAATGCCCAATCATTTTAGTTGTGCATGCATATATTTTGAGTTTCATTCAATATCTTGTCATACCATGCCTGATGAAGAGACCTGAGTCGTCTCGAAAGCTCGCCTTATAACATCATTCATTTTATTTTTGTTAGCCATTAAAAGGTATCACAACTACAAGATTTGTATCTTGTTTCTCACACTGAGAGCAATCAACATTTTCTCAACTGGCTAACACAGTACCAGAAATTAAGAAGAAACATGAAAATGATTTAAAGCTATTAACAACAGTAGAGTTACATCTGTTGAACTTTGGTGAATACTATAGGTCCAAAATAATACCTAGAGGACTATGCTCTAATGTCAGACCTAATCTGATGTGAATGTGCCTGACTACTGTGCAAGATTTTGTAAGATTTCTAACGAATACGCTTTGGATACTATCCTGCTGAACATTGAATATCTTCAGCAGGGAATGTTGAAACTGAAAAATTGTGTGGCTGAGACGGAGGAAAAAATTAGAAGTACTGTGTCAGAAACGGATTGGAAAAGCTTCTCTTAGAACTGTTCCACTCATGTTTCTAAGTTGCGTAACGAGTTGGAGGAGACAAAAAGAAAGAAGTGGGCATGTGATGTTGAAGATTATCAACAAGGAAATGTGTATAATTGGCAAAGAGATGGGGGCAATGGGTGGAAAAAGAAAGGTCATATTTGTATGTGTAATCTAAAGTATGATAAGATGGTACATGTTAATATCAATAATATGGTTTTTCTTCCCAATACTCAATCCATCAAAACCAAAGAAACCAGAACAAGGAGAGGGGGTTGGAGACAACATAGACGCCAAAAAAGAGAGAGAAAAAAAGAACAAATTTTAAAAATAACCCATTGGCTCTCCTAAGCTGTTTGAATAATAAATGAAAAAAAAAACACCATCTATGGTCAGTCCATGAATATCAGAATCTTATTTCATGCACTCATAGACTTCAATGGCTGTGTCATCCAGATCTCGAAGGAAAATTGGGTATACTGTAATTTTGTTTTCTCTATTTCCTCTAACCACTCAATCAGACAAAAAAAACAGACATGTGCACTGCCTCATTGAATAATATTGGCATGAGTACGATTCAAGGTTTTGACGGATAGCACTTGGACTAAAAATCTGGCCATCTGTATACCAATATTATCCACATAGAGTAACTAGATAGTGGTAGATACCAGTAATGCAGAGGAGCTTTGAAGATCACATATATGAATGCAATACAGTAAAATCTGTCATGCTAGGATATATTACTCTCAGTGCGCAACACAAAGGGTACAAAGGGTGATGGTAAAGGGAAGGAAGGTCCTGATGGTGGGGAGTGGGGGAAGCAATATCCCATGACACTCACCTGTGTCTTTCCCTATGCTGCCCTAGCAACCCAAAGTGGGTCCTTCCTCTTGCTGCTATCACGTGCCTGGTCCCTGGCTGTCACCTCCTCTTTTCCTGGCTAGTACATAAGCTGGTTAGTAGACTAGACATCACTTCTGATCTAGTGCAACATAGGGGAAGGTAAACAGACAGGGGACAAGACAAAAAGGATATAAAACAACTTGACTTCTGCCGCCAGACACTGGACACCAGACTGCAGCCAAAAAGACTCTAAACAACTTCACCAAGCTTGAATCCTATCTCCACCATACTTGGAATACAATGAGATCTATTACTGGATCAAGTTATGAATCATGTGACTATTTAAAGGGAATGGGTGTGGTCAGCAACCAGCATCACCTGACACAGCTACTTTCAGAAGATACCAGCAAGGAACACTAACATTACCTTTTGCTGGTACAAAATTAGTTAAAAACATTTAAAATATCACAGACTCCTGAGCTGCCACAAATCTCCTAATGACAACAGCTCCAATCACTCATTTTTGCTTTTCTTGTTCAACCTATGCAAACCACTAACATTTCTTCTTGTCATGGCTCATCTCTACAGAAACTGAAACAGACTCCTATGGCTGGCTGCTTCTCATGCACCCTCCCTACTTTTCCCTTCAGTTGTACATAACTCACTAGTTACACAGTGCTTCCATTGTGTGCTACACAGTACCTGTATTTGGACTGGATCGTCTGATATATCTCCCATACACACTCCCCTCTCTCTGTTGGAATTTTTTCATACCAACGACTTTATCCTCACCTCTAGAATGGAAGTTCATTCCGAGTCTGTTCCTTTTCTGGATCTATGGTTAACGGGGTGTGAGCATACGGGCAGGATTCATTCAAAACTGTATCGCAAGGCTATCAGAGGCAATTCTGTGCTCCGAACTAACAGTTGTCATCGGAAACATTTGACTAAAAATCTACCAGTCGGGGAACTGATCCATGCTAAAAGAAATTGCACAAGGGAGGAGGATTATTTCAAGCAGGTAACCAATATTAGTAATAGATTAAAGAAGAGGGGTTATAGGCAATGAATGATAGATCGGGCCCATGCAGTGACCAGTACGAAGAGCAGGGAATTGCTGATATCTAATAACTATGGGGAAAAGGATAGGAGGAGCGAGTTGGGCACAGGATGTCCGCTAACATATAAAAAATATTTACCACATACATCATACAACTACCCATTAGTGACAACATTGAGAATATTTAAAGAATATATTAAATAAAAAGCTCCAATATTCATAAGATGAAATTTTGATAACATTTTGATAGCTGGAACAATGCAAAAAGCTAGATTTAATCTATTTCTCAAGCACATTCATAATGATCAAAAAAAAACCTACATGGCTAGTACACAAAGGTATGTATGGATGCGGCAATAACAAACGTAATTCATGCCAATTTATGGATATGGGAACAGATTTTTATGACAACACAACAAATAAAGGTTTTCCGATTAAATCCTATATCAGTTGCAGTACCACGCATGTTGTGTACATGGCAACATGCTCAGAATGCAATAAATACTATATCGGTTATACAACACGTACCCTAAAATAGAGTCTGGTGGAGCATATTACTGCTGCCAATCCTGAGTCCAATACGATGAGAACGGGTATGTCTGGATAGTCAGGCACTTTAGGATTATCATCATGGTTCAGTAAAATAACTGAAAAAGGCATCGAGAAGATATTTCGCCCATATAGGTGTGGGGACTGGAAGAAAGCCCTACATACCAGGGAAATATATTGGTTTCTCCAACTGGATATATGCACCCCTACTGGTCTGAATTATAAAAATGATTTACTGTACTTTTATTAAGGCAATTTCTTTTTTAAACAATTTTGGATTGGTGTGTTATTTCATTATAATGTATGATAATGGTAACTGTAAAGATGTGATGTCAGTTTAATTGTTCTCTCTTTTGTTATGTGCATAAGGATTGGTGAAATTTTGATGTTAAACAAGTACTGGAATTTGTATTGGAACGTGATGGCGGGACATGGGTTAACCTAGTCCTAGGGTTAATTATCTATATCACTCACAGGTGGGGGTGTTTTTAACATTTTTAACATTTTGTATATAAGTAATGTTTGTTTACATGAGGATGTGCTAACGACTATCCCTGAAATGCGTCCAGCGTAACCCCCTCGGGGGTCCATCTGAACAAATAAAGGACGTATCGAGCTGAATAGTGGCACCAGGATTCTTACTATAAATGATTAATCCTGCAAAAAAGAAGCCCTCATAAGTCTATATTGACGAAAAAATTAAAAAGGTATGGCTCTTGGAAGAAGGGGAGGAAAAAATTAAAAACGAAAAGTGGATAATCTGCCAGGGGTAAAGGGGTTAAGCACAAATCATTTTAAAACTGTTTTTAGGTTAACAACTTGTTTTATATTTTATCTTGTAGGAAGATTCATAAAAAAATGCTTCTTACTTTTCTGTATATATTCAAATTTTTGGATTATAAAGTAATATTTAAACTCATATTTTAGTTGAAATAGAAAATGCAGTATTTGATATTACAAAAACAATTTGTTGTATACTTGTATAACTTGTAAATTACCTCCATAAATTTACCTACTAAAACACTTTTTTATCACTCATCGAATACATTGGCTCAGTAATTTATTACAAATGAAAAGACATCTATTTATTTGATGCCGAGTCCCCACAGGGTTTAGCTGAGCTGACCCGCTGAGAATAATTGTTTATTCTACTACATTTTGTGACGCTACTATCTCAAAATCCTGAGTAAACTACATTCTGATAATGGTTTTGACATATTAATCTGTTTTGTATATTGGAGTAGGAAAATAGTATTATGCAAAAAAAGAAAAGTTGCTTTCAAAGTACTGTTTTTATACATTTGACTTTTACATAACCTACAGATTGAAAAGATACACAATGAAAACATTCCTGTTCTGAATAAAAGTGAATAAATATCTGATCTGACCTACTTTCTACTTTTCCACTTTCCATTCTATGTCATTTCAGTTATTTGTGTTTTCTGAAAGTGAACATAACTTATACTGAATTTAGTACTTGTTTCAGTACAAAATAAGTATCTTAACCCCTTTGACTCCACTGACAATTTTTGATATTATATTTCTTTTTTTGAGGTGCGTACTGTGTTTTGATCACTTTTTATTAAGGAGTTAACCTTTGATTGTCTGGTCGATTATACTACATATTAGAATATCAAAATTGTAGTTCAAAGTGTAAATGTTGCTATCAGACAAAGCAAGCGGCATGTAAATGTGTAAGAGCTAAGATTGGAGCAGCTCCGGTCGCTGACATTGGAAACAAATGCCCACTATATATAGTATGTAGAGTCAGCAGGTTCTAGCTTCCTCCACACATAGTACCCCCAGCACTGATTTTCCACCAAGAGGTTAAAGTGTACCTGAACCACCCAGGGTTGTATGGGAACTCAGGTATCTGGGCCCTGCTGTAGTTGGGATGTCACTGGTGGCCTGCCCAGACCCGTGACCCTGGTGGTCAACTGAAAAGGGGATTAGGGAATGGTGACAAAGAAAGATAAAAGTTTGTTGTGACGCCACCTGCAGATTCTGGTTATGGGCACCAGTGCTGCTTCAGGCCTCCAGGGGAGATGGTACTGCAGCTTGGATGGAGCAGCTCCCTGCAGGTGGAGCTGAGTCCATAGGGCAGAGATGCACTTGTAATGGTGGTGCTGAATGTGAAGATGATCTGTGGAGCAGTGCAGCAGATGAATAGACACACGGAGGCTTTGTCACTCTACACGCGTACTTTACTCTGTTAACCAGTTCACATGGCAGTTCAGGTTACAGCACAAACTGTCTATAATCAGGTAGCTGGTCGGGTAGTCACAAAGGGTTGCAAGATCATTCAGCGGATCCCGTAGTATACTTCTTTTGTCAACCCCGTGTCCTGCTGCTAAAACCTGCCCCGTCACAGCCATCTTATATACCAGCCTGTTGGGGTGCTATGAGATCCCTTCTTCTCCCTCTCTCTTTCTGAAGGGGCTCGACCTTTGGTGGGCGATCCTGGAGAGGCTGCACTTACTAGACAGGGTGTCAGTGTAGATGAACTGACGCGTGATGACCAGTGTAGACGGCTCAGGGGCTGGACTCCCTGCACCTTATCCTCGGAGCCGGTTCTCCGTTATATGGACCAAGGTTCCCGCAGAGTATGGGCACTCCGATATGGGGTCCCCTCTTTCTGTTCCTGGGCTGCATCTTTTCTGGGCCCCCTCCCTGGGAGTCTACTTCTCTCGCTCGGAGGCTCCCCTCTCCTTTGCTCCTCAGTGCAAACTAAAACTCCACTGCCTGACTTCCCTCCTCCCCTGACTCTGCCCAATAGGAATGGGACTGCCCATCTATCTGGGGTTAAGTGTGGGAGGTGCTGGGGTGGGATATACTTGCAAACCTTACTCTCCCCTGTGACAGGAATAACTGCACACTCTTTTGTGTGTGCAGTACCCCTACTGTGGTGCACTGACCAGTGGGGTGCCACATCTCTGTCACTCATTTCGGGGGTTCTAAACCTGGGCCACCACCTTTAACTTTATGAAATTGGGGTTCCAGTAACCCCTTTATATCAATAGACATCCCACTGTATACCTCAGAAAACAAGTTTTATTCTGTACCACACCATATGCTAATTTTGTGGTCTGGTCATATAGGTTTCTGCAGATTGCAGTCAGCGCCACCCCACTCCATACAAACACCACCCCTCGTGACTATATGCAAGTTGATGACATTGCTGCTAGGATTAAAAAAAGAAAAACTCCTCCCGGAGGTTACATCACCTTGTCACCGGCTCCCAGGATGTGACACCATCAGGGCAGAAGGGCCTGTGGTGATGTCACAGAGCCAGTCAGCTGACATGTCATGTGATCAGCTCTCTGACATCACCACAGGTCCTTCTGCCCGATGGTGTCACATCCTGGGAGCCGGTGACAAGGTGATGTAACCTCCGGGAGGAGTTTTTCTTTTTTTAAACACAAAGGGAAGAGAACAGGGGATAGGATTGGGATTAGATCAGGATAGAGGAGCAGGGGGACAGAATAGAATAGCGGAGGGAAGATGAAGGAGGCAGGAGCAGGGAGAGACAGGGGACCACATGATTCACACGGATCCTGCATGGAATCAGATCGGATGGCTATTTGCCATCCAATTGCAGGGATCCGTGTGGATCCATGGCTGTCCGGGGGATCCTGCAAAAACTCGGATCCCACGGACAGCCACTAAATCACAATGTGAAAGCAGCCTAATTCATTCCCAGTGACACTGGTATTTTATATTTTTGCTAAAATACACAAATCTTTACACAACATACTTTATTACTCTATTATTACTTCTACAGACTCTATCTTATCTCTGTCCATTTATCTGGAAAAAATAACAACTCCACTTATAAAAAGTTATCAGTGATCTATCCACAATTCCCCCAAATAGCCTTCTGGTTACACTAGATGTAAATAGCATATACAAAACCATTGCACATGACCAATGCTTACCAGCTGTTAACAATATTCTCCAGAATTCCCATGTTACTGCAGATTCCTTATTCTGTATTGTACTTTTAAGTATCTTTTATGGATAATTGTTTTCTTTTATTGTGATGATTTGTATCTCTAGATATGTGGTACTGCTATGGGCTCCAATGTGGCATCAGGTTATGTCAACTATAACATGAATTTTTTTGAGTGCCACTACATATGCCAATAATAAATCTACAATGTATTCTATCTGTTGGTTCAGGTACATAGATGTTATTTTTTGTACATGCAATGGTTCCATTGACACTCTGACTCAGTTTGTTTCTTTTCTTAACTCAAAAATGTCTCTTCTGGACACAATTGACATTTAAAATGAGGGGATGTCAATTCTCTACAGATCTTTATTCTAAACCAACAGATCACATTAGCCTTCTCCAACTATAGCAGTTGACATACAAGATCTACCAAAAGCAGCCTCCTTCATTCTCAGTTTCATAAAATTCCAAAAATCATATCAGACAAGTTAACTTGCTCTACAAGACTAGAAGAACTCCAAAGTTCCTTCACAACAATTATACCCACCACCTATTGGAACAAAAAAAACAGCCAGGGAAGGGATATTGTCTGCCACACATATGCCACATTTGGTTTGTATTCCACTTTTTACACTTACTATCTGATGTCAAAAATGTATACCACCATTTGCAAACATTGGACCCTATTGCATAAAACCAACCCAAATACAGAAGATTTTTGATCTGGGAAGATATAGGTAGCTTTGCTCGTCTACCCAAACAATAATTTCGTGGTACCCAATGACAGAGTAAGTTTCCATACCTCATGTGTAATTAAACTATGCACCCCTTGTTTTAACCTTGAAGGCAGAAAACTATTTGCTCCTTACAATAGGCCCTAATAAGGCATCTGTATTACCAAGCTGATATCTATGCTGAAGTGAAAAGTTAAAATGTAATGACATGAAACTTTGGTCCCTCATCTGTTTTTCTCCCAGTTTTTGCACTTCCATTTGAGTAGCACATTAAAGGGGATGTCTGGCCTTAGTGTACAAGTCTGCAGTCACTTAGTAAATCCTCACATCATGAGCACTTTGAGCACTCTGAGGATTCTCTGGCTCTGACACAAGGAATGATAGGCACGTAACCTAAGTATGTGATTTTAAAACATACAATCATGTTCTGACTAGAAGGGCATGACCTCACTGAATCCAAGTGTATTGAGCGAGGCTGGATACACTGTAGTTGAATTTTTATTTTATTTAATCGTATGAACATATATTTTATCATCATATAAAATGGGGTGCAATGTTAGTCAGCCTCCACGTGGTGATCCCTGGTTAATGCTAGAGGGCTAACAATCCTGATGATTAATCAAACTACATCTAGATCTCCTGGTCAACATATTTTACATCATATTTGATAATCAACAAACTTTAGTTGAAATGTGGCTGGAAGTATGCAAATAGCATACTTGGGGTCACTTGACTGCCCTCTCCCTTCATCTTCACTGGAGAACCCTCACAGCTATCAGTTACAAAAAATGAAACAAATTATTCATGTAAAGCTGGACACACAATATAGTAGTGGCTGCAGATTGGAATAAAATGTTTCTTTTTTTTAATTTGCCTATCTATTGCTGAGATACTACCAATGGAAGTATAGATGTATAGGCAACCTAATGAGTTAACTTTGATTAAGTCCAAGTGGGTATTGTTGAATAGTTCTAGCTGTGGGTGTGTACTTATTCTGTCTGGTTGCATTGCTTTCTGATAATTCCCACTTGGACTTAAAGCGAACCTGTCACCTGACCAACCCCCCCACCCCCCAGGCATCTATAGATAAAATAGCCACCTTTTGCAGCACTAAGGCTGCATTCTGAGAAAGTGGCTATAGCATTTATACTCCCTTGATTCACTGAAATAAAGACTTTTATAAAATCCGTGCCAAACCTGTACCAAGACAGGAAGGTGGGCTTTTCAAGCATCTATCTCCAGCCTCTCTGGTGTCAGTCATCCCTCTCTGCTCTCCATGCTCCACCTCCTCTTCCATGTCTCCTAGAATCCCTTGCCTGCAGTGGCGTAACTTAAGGCCCAGGGGCCCCGATGCAAAGGCTCCAATGGGGCCCCCTATTAGTGCAAATCTTCAATAGTTTTAGTCTTTTTCTATAGGCCAAAGGGACTTTTGGCCCCCCCCCCCCCCCCCCCGAGGCTGCAGGGCCCGGGTGTGATCGCAACCCCTGCACCTATTGTAGTTACGCCCCTGCGTGCCTGTGTAGTGCCTCCTGCCCCTGGGCATGTGCCATTTGCGCTGCCCGTGAACTTTCTGCATCCTTCGCACACCACGCAGGTGCAAAAAAGGTTACACATCCTAAACAAAACAAGCCCTCATATGACTATAATCAAATACACAAAAAACTGAGCTAAAGCAGACATACGTGTACATGCCTAGTAAGAGCATGTTCACACAGACCTCTAAACAGACTAAACCTAAGGAAAAACAGTATACAAAATGTGCAAAAATTACTCTGTCATGTTTATATAAGTAAATAGCAGATACTAGTTAAAAATAGGAAACTTAGTATATATGTTTTTGCAAAAAGGTAAAAAGCCATCCCAGCAAAGTCAAGGTCTACCCACTTCAGGATGGTACCTACTCTAATTCAAAACCTGCTCATGTGTCGGCTCAATGAAAGCAGGATGAAGAGTGACCTGGGTCCCAAAATGGACACACAGCAATGGGAGGCAAAATAAATGCTCAGCTCACTAAAAACTAAAAGTAGGGGTGGGGCACTCCCTTTCTTGTACTAATACAAGGGGCTGGATTATACACAAAAAAATTTGAGCCAAAGCAGATATAAGTGTACATGCCTAGTAAGATCATGTTCACACGTGCCACCAAATACACTAAACCTAAGTTTGCCTCCTTGTATTATGAGATGTCAAGGCAGAGTAAGCAGCACTAGAAAACACTTAACTTCTCCAACAACAATTACATTCTATTATGCTCATTTTTAAGCAGACAACTTGCAGCAGCATGACCCATGCGCTTGAAAACACCAGCAAATAATGTTCTCGACATTCAAATACCCTTTAGGTCTAACTGTCCTTAATGTCCTGGCTAACATGTCTACGTCAGTTCTCACTTCATGGGCCTTTTTTTTCCCTTTTAAATTGAGAATGATCTTACCAAATTCAGAGGTCTTCAAATTTGAAAAGGAGGAAAGAACCAGAAAGCATGTACAAATGACCGGGATCAGAGAAACAGACCAATAATTCAAAAAATTTGTAAATCTTTATTAACAATAATACAGAGAAATATGAGCAAAAAACACAAACAGAATAAAAACACTTAAAATGTGTGATGGACAACCACCAACACAGCAATGACTATGGCCCCAGATGTCATCAGAATAGCTATATCATGAGACCCAAACATGGGTTTAAATATTTGATTAGGACCCGCTGGTGACTAGACTCACAGGAAGGCAAGCCTGCTGACATAAAGGGATGAAAAAAACAAGAGATTCCAGGACAATATAGGTGGCATTGATCAAACAACAAGAAAATCATAAATAGCAATCATCAAACCCAGTTGAAAGATAATGCAGCTCAGCTAATATTGAATCAGAATATATTGCACCAATGTACAAAACAGTGAGATGCGACTCATAGACTCCTGTGATAAAGTATAGTACAGGGACCTAATGTCCTTATGGAGTAACAAGAATGAAAAAAGTCACAAATACAATAATGTCAGTCCTACCTAAGAGCTAATTGAGGACAAAAGCTCTGAGGTCAGTAACACAGGTCTAGGAGAGCACACCATAAACTGGAATGGTCAGTTCAGTTAATGCTGAGGCATCAAAAATCATTCACCATAGCAGGTCAGGAGACCGGGCACATAGCAGCAGGGACCGACGCGTATCGCCGCTCTAAAACAACGGCTTCATCCTCGGGAATCTCTTGTTTTTTTCATCCCTTTATGTCAGCAGGCTTGCCTTCCTGTGAGTCTAGTCACCAGCGGGTCCTAATCAAATATTTAAACCCATGTTTGGGTCTCATGTAGGGATGGGCGAATCTACTCGTTACTACTCGGTACTCGCCGAGTAGTAAGGGATTCGCCCGACTCGTTACACTGCGAGTAATCTCAGGGATGACTCGCAGTCAGTAACGAGTCCGCAGGGAGCGAAGGAAGAGAGGGGGGAGAAATGCTCCTTACCTCTCTTCCGGCTTCTGCTATGTGCTGTGTGCTGGGCTCTGGGACTTGCTGGCTGCGGCAGCTCCAGGGTCCTAGAGCCCACCTACACAGAGATGTAGCAGAGCTGAAAAAGTTCTCAGCCTGCTCACTCCCTGTGCATAGATATGTATATGTATGCACAGGGTTGTGGCAGTGAAGATGTCGTTTTTGGACTACGTCGGACGGAAGAGGATTTTTGGAGTAAAGATGGAGTCCCTAATGGCTTTTTTGTTTTATTTTTAATAAAAAAATTTTCTCTGTGTTGTGTTTTTTTTTTATATTGAGTACTGGAAATTCATGGCGGTCATGTCTAATATTGGCGTGACCGCCATAAATTTCGTGCTTAGGGCCAGCTGATAATACAAAGCTGGCCCTAACCTCTTTATTACCCAGCGTGCCAATGCCACCAGGGCCGCTGGAAGAGCGGGGTTCAGCGCCAGAAGATGGCGCTTCAATGAACGCGCCATCTTCTGGGGCGGCTGCGGGCTGCAATTTGCAGCGGGGGGTGCCCAGAAAGCTTGGGCATCCCTGCGCTGCGGATTCCAGCCCCCAGCTGCTTAGCTGTACCTGGCTAGACATAGAAATTGCGCGGAGCCCCACGCATTTTTTTTTTTATTATTTCATGAAATTCATGAAATAATAAAAAAAAGGGCTCGCCTATATTCTTGTGTCCGGCCAGGTACAAATAGGCACCTGGGGGTTGGGGGCAGCTCGTCGCTGCCTGCTGGATCCTGCTGGTTACAAAAATACGGCGAAGCCCACGTAATTTTTTTTTTTTGAAAAATCTATAAAACAATCCTAAAAAAGGATTGCATCTTTACTAACCCCTCGACCATGGTGGAGGGGTTAATAAAGATGCAGTCCCTTTTTTAGGATTGTTTTATGGATTTTTCAGAAAAATTTCACGTGGGCTTCGCCGTATTTCTGGAACCAGCCAGATCCAGCAGGCAGCGACGGGCTGCCCCCGACCCCCAGGTGCCTATTTGTACCTGGCCGGACACAAGAATATAGGCGAGCCCTTTTTTTTTATTATTTCATGAATTTCATGAAATAATAAAAAAAAAAATGCGTGGGGCTCCGCGCAATTTCTATGTCTAGCCAGGTACAGCTAAGCAGCTGGGGCTGGAATCCGCAGCGCAGGGATGCCCAAGCTTTCTGGGCACCCCCCGCTGCAAATTGCAGCCCGCAGCCGCCCCAGAAGATGGCGCGTTCATTGAAGCGCCATCCTCTGGCGCTGAACCCCGCTCTTCCAGTGGCCCTGGTGGCAATGGCTCACTGGGTAATTAAGGGTTAGGGCCAGCTTTGTATTATCAGCTGGCCCTAAGCCCGAAATTTATGGCGGTCACGCCAATATTAGACATGACCGCCATGAATTTCCAGTAATCAATATAAAAAAAAAAACACAGAGAAAATTTTTTATTAAAAATAAAACAAAAAAGCCATTAGGGACTCCATCTTTATTTTAAAAATCCTCTTCCGTCCGACGTAGTCCAAAACGCAATCTCAGCTCTGCTACTTCCCTGTCTGTGCTTAGACAGACAGGGATGTAGCAGAGCTGAGAACTGACTAAACAGTCAGAGTTCAGCTCAGGGCATTAGGACCTGAGCTGAACTCTGCTGTCAGCCAGACTCGCTCTGCTCCGGAGATTCCCGAGCAGTGACACAAGTTAATTTATTCACTGCTCTTGTCACCATTCGGGAATCTCCGGAAACAGAAGCAGAGAGAGTCGGGGAGCGAGTCTGCGGCTGAGGCGGCAGCGGCGGCGGAGGCAGGGGTAAGTAGCCGGCCGGGCCGGTGCACCCCCCCTCTCCCCCCTCACCCCCCCTGACCCCCCCCTTCCCCCCTCCCCCCTTCAATCTTTTTTTTTTTTTTATTATTATTCTTTAAAAGCCAGCGGCTTTTTGCCGCTGGCTTTAAAAGAATAACAGGGGGATTTGCAGGTTTTTCCTCTGCTGCCAGACCCCTTATAGGGTCCGGCAGCAGAGGAATCGCTGCAATACTCGCCTCCCCATTCATTTACATTGGACTCGCTAGACTCGCAACGAGTAGCGAGTCCTGGACTCAGACTCGTTACAGTCTAGCGAGTCCGAGTAATTTAGGATTCGCCCATCTCTAGTCTCATGATATAGCTATTCTGATGACATCTGGGGCCATAGTCATTGCTGTGTTGGTGGTTGTCCATCACACATTTTAAGTGTTTTTATTCTGTTTGTGTTTTTTGCTCATATTTCTCTGTATTATTGTTAATAAAGATTTACAAATTTTTTGAATTATTGGTCTGTTTCTCTGATCCCGGTCATTTGTACATGCTTTCTGGTTCTTTCCTCCTTTTCATTATTGGTGTATAGCATGTGACTGGTGGATCGCCTTCTAGTGCCACTCTAACACATTTCTTTGCAATAAGGTCTTCAAATTTGGGGGTTAGCTTGGTAGCAGAGATGTCTTATAGATACTACTTCAAATATCACTTCATTTGGGTGACTAGCTCATCCTTATTGTTGAGTCTGCTTGTTCTTTGCAGCTCTGTATCCAAACTGGTGGGGCTCAAACAAATGGTTCCAGGTTATTGTTTCCATAAATTGTTCATCAGTAGACATCTCAAGCTGCAGCCAATTTCAAATAAATGAAAAAATGTCATATATGCTACACTTTAACAGGAGGAAGAACACCCAAGCAAGCATGAACATCACCTTTTAGCTTGTAGTATTGTCTGGAATTTTGCTCCCCAAAGTCAAAGAAAGCTTTTTCTGTACCTCTTAGGCTGTGGTCACACATAGAAATCCGTTTTTGGAAGTGATTTTCATCACCAATCCGTTTTTTTCTGGGTGCTTTTTGAGCCTCCTGCACTCCTGAACGTTTTTGGAATTTTTATTAAAAAAACGCATGCGCGAACGCATGCGCAAACGCAAGTGCGCGTTTGCATGCGTTCGCGCATGCGTTTCCCATAGGGCCCCATGTTAAAAAAACGCATGCGTTTTTTAACTGATGCCAAAAACGTTGCATGCAACGTTTTTGACTCAAAAACGGACAGGGCAATGTTTGGAGCTCCATAGAAAAACGGACAGGGTGTTTATTACACCCAATCCGTTTTTCTGTCAGTTTTTGGACTTAGAAAAAAAAAATGAGAAAACTGAAGCCAAAAACGGACTGAGGGCTTATGTGTAGGGATGAGCGAGTCTACTCGCTAGGACTCGTTACTCGGCGATTCTTAAGGGACTCGCTGGACTCGGGAATCGGCGAGTCTTTTAGCGAATACTCGCTCAGTAACGAGTCCAAATCCGGCGAGTCGGTTTGCGGCAGGCGGGCTGCTTCGCGGCTGGAGGAGGTAAGGTCAGCTTTGATAGCCCCCCCCCCGCTTTTCAAGGCCGCCGGGTCCAACAGCACCCCCCCCCCCCCCTGGTTCTCAAGGCTGCCTGTACCCGACAGCACCAACCCCCCCCCCCCCGGTTCTCAAGGCTGCCTGGACCCGACAGCACCCCCCCCCCCGGTTCTCAAGGCTGCCTGGACCCGACAGCACCCCCCCCCCCCCCCCCCCGGTTCTCAAGGCTGCCTGGACCCGACAGCACCCCCCCCCCCCCGGTTCTCAAGGCTGCCTGGACCCGACAGCACCCCCCCCCCCCCCCCTGGTTCTCAAGGCTGCCTGGACCTGCCACCCAGGGGAAGAGGCTCCAGCCAGCCCCTGAGTCCAATGCTCCGAATCCTAGCGAGTCTGCGATTCCGAGTCCTGTATTATCTATTCGGGACTCGCGAATCCATATTCCCTATTCTTTAACATTGGACTCGCTAGACTCGCCACGAGTACCGAGTCCTGGGCTCGGACTCGTGCGGGTCTAGCGATTCCGAGTAATTTAGGACTCGCTCATCCCTACTTATGTGGAACCCCAGCCTTTCAAAAATGAGGAATAGAACATCTCCATATAATCTTCAGTTGTCATTATTTTCAGAGTCTTGCACCTTTCTTTGAGCAGAGACAGGAAGAACACCCAAGCAAGAATGAACATCACCTTTAGCTTATAGTACAGGGTGGGCCATTTATAGGGTGGGCCATTTATATGGATACACCTGAATAAAATGGGAACGGTTTTGTGATATCAATTTCCTGTTTTTGGCACATTATTCTCCCTCCCATCTACTAATGTGCCACAAACAGGAAGTTGATATCTCCAACTGTTCCCATTTTACTCAGGTGTATCCATATAAATGACCCACCCTGTATTGTCTGGAATTTTGCTCCTCCAAAGTAAAAGAAGGCTTTCTGTGGCACTCTACTAAGAAGTATAGGAACTGTATAGGTCTAGAAACTTATTTTTCTATACCTCTTTCAAAAATAATGAGGAAAAGAACTTCTCCATATAATCATCAGGTGTCTTTTTTTTTGCAGAGTTTTGCACTTTCCTTTGAGCAAAGACTGTGTAGATTTGAGGCTTTTCTGCCAACAACTTTATCTGCTTGAAGTGACTTCTATTACACTCCAAGAGCAAACAATTTGTTTCTTGCTGGTTAGCATTAACTAGTTGCTGCTCTTTACTAGATATGCACAAACCTTTTTAAGTTCGAGTTCAGTTCACCTAATTATAAGTAATAATCTTTATTTATTTATATAGTGCTACTAGATGGTGACCCGATTCTAATGTATCGGGTATTCTAGAGTATGTATGTAGTTTATTTATGAAGATTTAAGAATAATGCAAAGTGAAGCTGGGTTTAAATCCTGCACCAATATCGCTGATTGCTGGCAACCGGCCGGGTGCAACCAATCAGCAAAGTGTGGTTGAAATCCCGCGCCAATTAGTGGGCGGACAGTCCCTGTTGCTGATTGGTCATGGCAACTGGCCTGACCAATCAGCAACTCAGGAATTGTGTTACAGACAAACTGACAGAAATAGACAATTATATAGTAGATACCTACAGTAGTACCGGTGTGCAGCGGTGCCAGTGTGCAGCGGTGCTGGAATCCAGGAGGGGACAGCGGGCGGGTGCGGTCAAGAGGGGGCCGGGGACAGCGGGCGAGTGCGGGCAGGAGGGGGCCGGAGAACAGCGGGCAGGAGGGGGCCGGGTAAGAGTGGCCGGGTGTGGGCAGGAGGGGGGCAGGGAAGAGCAGCCGGGTGCGGGCAGGAGGGGGCCGGGGGACAGCTGCCGGGTGCGGGCAGGAGGGGACAGCGCCTGGGTGTAGGCAGGAGGGGGCCGGGAACAGCGGCCAGGAGTGGGCAGGAGGGGGCCAGGGAACAAGCACTGGATGCGGGCAGGAGGGGGTGGGCGGGACCCCCTATGGGCAGCGCATTGTCATAGATCTAATGTAAATGCCTACAGGACCTCGGACAGCGGCACATACTATACGTACATTATGTATAGTATGTGCGCAACTGACAGAGGAGCCGTGGCTTCATTGAGAATATTCTACAGAGCCGACAATAGCCGGCTTACTGTACATGGGTTATTAACCCATGACATGCCCACAGGAGTGGGCAGCATGTCTCTAGGGGGTTGGGCACCCCCTAGAGACATGTTGCCCACAACTATTATCAATATTGCATCTTTTATTACACTGTTAACAGTTTGTGCATCCCTGCGGCAGCAGGGATGAACAAACTATACGGTAACCATATTGCTCCGTATTACACATCCGGAGCAATCTGGTTGCCGTACTGCGGCTTCATCCACACATTTTGCCAGCAAAATGTGTGTGATGGCAATTGCAGTTACCGCATCCAAATCTGGATGCAGTAACCGCAATTGCAATTCCAAATGTGACCCTAGCCATACTATACGTACATTACATATTGTATGTGCGCAGCTGATAGAGGAGCCGAGGCTTCATTGAGAAAATTCTACAGAGCCGACAATAGCCGGCTTACTGTAAATCAGTTATTAACCCATGACATGCCCACAGGAGTGGGCAGCATGTCTCTAGGGGGGTGGGCACCCCCTAGAGACATCTTGCCCACAACTATTATTAATATTGCATCTTTTTTTACACTGTTAACAGTTTGTTCATCCCTGTGGCAGCAGGGATGAACAAACTATGCAGTAACCGCATTGCTCAGGATTACACATCCTGAGCAATGCAGTTACCGTATTGCGGGTCAGAGAATTGCTCCGTAAACTGCAGCCTGCATGATTTTTCATGCAGGCTGCAGATCCGGAGCTGGTAACCGGATTGCTTGTAAAGCAATCCGGTTAACATAATGGGCTCCTATGGGGAGCGGTTCCTGCTCCGGGTTTGAGCTTTTTGAAAGCTCAAAACCGGATCAGCTTTTAAAAAAAAAAGTGCAAGTGTGACCCTAGCCTAAGTTTTAGACGGATTCGTCAGTCAAAAGGCTGATGTTAGTCTGACCCTAGCCTATGAGAGCCACTTTCAGCTCTGAGAGAGGGCAGCGAGCCACATTCAGTTCTAAGAGAGGGTCGCGAGCCACATCCAGCACCCACCCTTTTATAATAGTGACACACATAACGGTATATTGACAGCCAAAACGTTTCCACAGAAATTCCACTGAGGCGGTATATACCAAGGATCAAAAAATCCTAGCCCACACAGATCTGCTCTACTCAAATAGGCATCATCTGGAAATCTCTTTTTCAAAGCTGTTTACCAGTATGTAGTAGAGGTTGGAAAGCTGCATGTGCAGAGCAATCATGGGTCCCAGCTAATGTGAGCGAAGTGCTCAAACTCTGTCCAGCTCCAGGACTATAATTCCTCTACTTCTAAACTTAGTGCTAATGCACTAAGCTGGAAAACAGCTGTGAGCCGCACATCACTGGTGCATTAGCCACATGTGGCACTCGAGTCACACTTTTGGGACCCATGCAGTAGATTAACACTCTTGATATTTACTGTATTTAGAATACAAGTCAATAATCAGTAAACAAACGCTGCATTGCTTATATGGCTCTGATACTGAATGAAAGTGTGCACCATGTGCTGTGTTAATAGTTTTTCTGGCTTTAGAAGGGAAGGTGCAGCGATTGTACATTTTGTATTAATAATAACAGATTATGTAATCAGTTATTTTAATACAAAATTAAATTCATTAGATGTGCAGTTTTTTATTAATTCTATTTTTCTCTGACACTGGGGGCTGCCATCTCGGATTAGCAGGTGTGTAACAGTTACACCCTCCAATTATGGCAGTCCCTGCACATAGGATCTAATAGACCACCGCTGACCCCATACCTTCCATTATAAATGTGATCTGTACATGCCCCTGGACTGTCCATATCACAGCTGGGAGGAGATAGGCACCATCTTTGTGAAGCCCATAGCATGTGCTAAGAGCTTCACTTACACTTTCCCCCTGATATCAGGGTGCAGTCGTCACTGCTACCTGCCATGTCGGACACCCTCCTCCCTCCTATCCTGGGCTCCTCCGATGCCCCACACACCTCCCATCCCCATTTTCTACCTCCTCCTCTCCCCTGGGCTCCTCCGATGCCCCACACACCTCCGATACCATTCCCTGCCTCCTCCCCTCCCCAGGCTCCTACAATGCCCCCACACACCTCTGATCGCTATTCCCTGCCTCCTCCTCTTCTCTGGGCTCCTGCGTTCCTTACAGCTCCTCCTGTGCTGAGTGCGAGCTGAACTGTGACAGGAGGAGCTGCCAGACACCAGGCTGACAGGAGGATCTGTGAGGTTAGGTGATTACACAGGACAAGGAGGGATGGATGGATGGATGGATGGATGGACGGATGGGTGGGTGGATGGATGGGTGGATGAAGAGAGAGCCTAAGTAGATGGATAAATGGGTGGATGGAGAGAGAGTCTATGTGGGTGGATAGATGGGTGGATGAATGGATATGTGGATGGAGAGAGAGCCTGTGTGGGTGCATGGATGGATGGATAAATGGATGGATGGGTGGAGAGAGAGCCTGCATGGATGGAGAGAGAGTCTGTGTGGGTGGATGGTTGAGTGGATGAAGAGAGAGCCTGCATGGATGGATTGATGGATGGGTGGATGGAGAGAGAGCCTGTGTGGATGGATGGGTGGATGGAAAGAGAGCCTGCCAGGGTGGCTGGATGGGTGGATAGAGAGAGAGCCAGGGTGGGTGGATGAAGAGAGAGCCTGTGTGGGTGGATGGATGGGTGGATGGGAAGAGAGCCTGCATGGGTGGATGGATGGGTGGAGAGAGCCTGCATGGATGGGTGGATGAATGGGTGGATGGAGATAGAGCCTGCGTGGGTGGATGAAGGAAGAGCATGCGTGGATGGAGAGAGAGCCTGGATGGATGGATGGGTGGATGGTGAAACAGCCTGCGTGGGTGGATGGATGGGTGGATGTAGAAAGCCTGTGTGGATGGATTGATGGATGGGTGGATGTCGAGAGCGTCTGCGTAGATGGATAGGTGGATGGAGAGAGAGCCTGCATGGGTGGATGGATGGGTGGATGGAGAGAGAGCCTACGTGCGTGGATGGTGCATAGATGGATGATTGGATAAATGGATGGATGTATGGAGAGAGAGAGAGAGCCTGCATGGATGGATGGATGGGTGGATGGAGAGTGAGCCTGCATGGATGGATGGATGCATGAGTGGATGGAGACAGAGTCTACATGGGTGCATAGATGGATGGGTGGATGTAGAGAGAGCCAGTGTGGATGGATGGGTGGATGGAAAGAGAGCCTGCATGTGTAGATAGATGGGTGGATGGAGAAAGAGCCTGCATGGATGGATGTATGGGTGGATGGAGAGAGAGCCTGTGTGGGTGATTGGATGGGTGGATGGAGATAGAGCCTGCATGGAGGGATGGATGAGTGGATGGAGAGAGAGTCTACGTGGGTGGATGGTGGATAGGTGGATGGATGGAGAGAGAGCTTGTGTGGGTGGATGGATGAATGGGTGGGTGGGTGGAGAAAGATCCAGCATAGGTGAATGGATGCATGGATGGATGGATGAATGGGTGGAGAGAGATCCAGCATGAGTGGATGGATGGGTGGATGGAGAGAGAGCCTGCATGGGTGGATGGATGGGTGGAGAGAGAGCCTGTGTGGGTGCATGGATGGATGGGTGGATGGAGAGAGAGCTTGCGAGAGTGCATGGATAAATGGATGGGTAGATGGAGAGACAGCCTGCATAGATGGATGGGTGGATGGAGAGAGAGTCTGTGTGGGTGGAGGGAGAGAGCCGGCGTGAGTCGATGGATGGGTGGCTGGAGAGAGAGCCTGCATGGGTGGATGGAGAGAGAGCCTGTGTGGATGGATGGATGGATGGATGGATGGGTGAATGGAGAGAGAGTCTGGGTTGGTGGATGGATGTATGGGTGGATGGAGAGCGAGCCTGCATGGGTGGATGCTGGATGGGTGGATGGATTGAATGAGAGCCTGCATGAGTGGGTGAATGCAAGGGTGGATGGATAGGTGGATTGAGAGAGAGTCTATATGGATGGATGGAGAGAGATCTTGCGTGAGTGAATGGATGAATGGATGGATGGTGGATGATAGATAGTTTGCCTGCGTAGGTGGATGGATTTGCATGTAGTTTTGTATGAACAACAAAATGGATCCAATTTAAGACTCTAAACTGCTCCCCTCATATCCTTTTGTAAACACCCAGAAGGGGAGGGGGGAGGAGACATCACATACATTGAGCTGATCCAACCCACATTTTCAGCTCAGCCTAATGCATGCCAGCTGTGCAGTAGGATTTCGAGCAGCTGTTACCCCTAGCTTTTTAAAGTGGAATATCTCAAACTTTTAAAAATAATTTTCATATTTTACTCCATAAATATTATAATATTGGAAAAACAAATTAAAACATAAATACTTTACATTTTTACAATTGTTGAAGAAAAATATTTTTGATGGCACCTTCCCTTTAAGAGAAACTGTTAGAAAGGATTTAAACATTTCACCAATACGTTAGCTTAAATAGTTTGTTGCTTTTCATTTACTGTATACAGCACAAAATCTATACTATTTCACCTCCAAGAATGCAAGTCAACAGGTGAACAGCCAGTAACTAATGAAGTGTGATTTCAATTCTAATGCCTGCAGATTTAGGAGTGTATTTCTAGATTATAACTCAGACTATAAATTACTCAGAAAAGTAAAGCAATATACAGTGTTATCAAATGTACAACTCTTATCTTGAATAATTTAAAAGAATCCCATTTAATTGTATTCAAATAAAACACTTTAGTAAATTATATTGATTTGCATAAGAAAATATATTTGCAAGTTCAAATAAAAGTGTAAATGTCATTTCATGAAAAAAACAGAAACTGGCTGTTAATGATGGGTCACATACCAGCTAAGATTATGCTTTTTTGTGCCATATGACTTATTTTCTCACATTTTTCTGTGTGCTTTTACTAACTTTATTTTATGGCTGTGCGGGCATGGTCAACAGTGAGCATTGCAATGTGACAGTAGAGGAGGGGTTAACAGAGATCCTAACTGAGCTGTGTGGAGCCATATGACAGATCTGAAGCTTGTGCCAAGGAAAAAGGAGTTTGCATTGATCCTGGCATTCTGACATTACTTACTACTGTGCTGTAGGCTGAGTTAATCTGATACATTCTTTCCTCACCAGCCACAGTCAGGTATTCTCACACAGTGTAGGCCATGACCCCTCCACCCTTATATGGTTACATGCCCTGTATTTATTGTGAAGATGGATCTCACTGAGAATGAACATACAGAATGTCTGCTTCAGACACAGTCTAATGGGGACATCTTATGGAAGGTTTATGAATTATTTTCCACCAGATTTCTCTGATAAAGTCAAATTGAAAGTTTTCTAAAATCATTTGCTCTACATTATTATTAAAGTGATCCTGAACTCACAAACTGACCCCCCCACATCTTTCTACCTGTCCCTGCACCCCCTCTTATCATTTCTAGCCATCCCTTTTGCAGAAAAAAAATCGATTTTGTAAAGTAGAGAAAGGTTTATATTTACCTCGTCCTGTGTGAGTTCTCTGTTTCTGAGGAAGCCACAATAGGCAGGCCTGTGTGCTGCTCCATTGTAATTATGCACGCCCCTCTCTGCTTGCTAAGAGCCTGGCCGCGTCATGAAAGGAGCGGGGCTAAAATCGCGTCATACCGGAGCCCCGCCCCCTACTCTATTTCCTTAAAACTCTAATCCCTTAAAAACTGGACAGTTTTTCTTTTTACTCTTGTGTTTTTTCCTCTACTTCTTACTGTGGACATATCTATTTTATTATTTTCCCACCTAACCTTGTAAGGAACAGTGTCATGGGTTGTAAAATCATTGATTATGTTGGATACTATATATATAAAGGAACATCAAGATCTCTGCAGATTGACTTGTAACCTTGAGATTGTTGATATTTTTCAACAATTGTGCCTCTCAGGTCATCAGACAATTCTCTTCTCCTCTTTGTGTTCTCCATGTGGTGTTTGTGGCACACACACAGACAATGCAAAGATTGAGTCAACTTCTCCTCTTTTTGCCTGGTTTCATGTGTAATTTTCATATTTCTTCTAATTTGCATTATTCTGCTATTCTCTTACGTTGTGCCAGTAAACACAAAGGAAATTTACATGTATATGACAAAATATGTGTGATTGCAATATTTTTCTGGAAGCAATACGTTACTTTCTGTAACTATTTCCAGGGATGTTAATAGTTTCAGCCATGACTATAAACATTTATTTATTTCCTATATCCTATAGCTTACAGAAATATGAATTATGAGTATTGTGGACCTGTAGAAGTGCCAAGTCGGCGTGAAACGGTCACCGTCGTTCTGCACCCCCTTCCCTCCCTGCCTGTACACCTCATGGATTTTTAATCAATAAAGCCGTAACTGCACTTATCCAGCTGAGTGCCGCTTTCTTCATATACTATGTGGCTCTTCGGAAACAGCTGTGCACCCGCCGGAATAGGACACCATTCCCGAAGCCATGCTCCACATTACCGCAGGTCATTGCCCGTCTCTTCTTTATAAGAAATATGAATTGACTTCTTTAAAATACTATGACAATAATTAATATGAAATAGTTTGCTAAACATTTTTAAATAAGAGAAATGTCTATAAATTGTGATCAGTTCACACCTAGGGGCTAGGGAAGGGTTACAATAAAATGTCGTTGAAATACTGATTACCATTTTCTTTGTGCTTTTTTCTTTAGCATTCACATAAACCCTGATCTAGGACGAGTCACAGTGTGATAATTCCATTTCTTTGATATATACTAAGAAGTGGAATATCATCCTTGTGAATTATAGGTATGCTTTATTGATGACACAGATACATTTTAATATAGTTTAAAGCAAACAGATTCCACTTTAGAAAAATGAAATCTTTCACAAGAAACAAAAGGCTGACAGTATATGATCTACAATATAATGTTATTGGATTACTATCCATAATATCATGATATAGCAATACTCATGTGAGTTTGTGCTCTTAAGATCTGAAGCAAAACCTTATAACAGGAAAGACAATTGAAGTTCTTGCATCTATGATTTTGAGATGCCGAGCAATCAATCTGAGATGGAAACGTAGAGATTAATTAAATTAAATTTGAGTTAGGATAGATTATAGATAGACATATAGAAGGATAGATAGATAGATAGATAGATAGATAGATAGATAGATAGATAGATAGATAGATAGATAGATAGATAGTCAAACTTAACTATACAATTATTCCCTATTTTGATAACTTTTTTCAGAAAATTATCTCACTTATAATGACCCTCTCATGTGAAAAAACGCTACTAACCACAGATATTGGGTTATTTTCTGCAGGTTGATAGCGTTAAAGGGACAATGTCAGGATATTTTTCAGTATGATATTAATATTACCCTTGAATAGGGCCTGGGCAGACCTTTTAAAAACATGTAAAATCATTATTCTACCCTTTATAGTTCCATGTTATCAGCATTGTCAGACCCTGCAGGGAGCTCCTGGATTAGTCCTTTCCATTATAAGCAAACAGGAATAGTCCGGCTGCTGTATAAACTCTCATGTAATTATGCACTTCCTCTCAGCAGCTCTCTCCTCCCTCCTCCCTTTGCTCCAAGTGCAGAGTGGTTTTGGTTTCCATTGGAGCTTCTGTGCTGTTGAGGTGAGGATACAGAGGTAGAGAGGTATTACAGATCTGCCTTATATAGACACCATTTGTTTCTCGAAGCAGGAATCCCTGCTGTGACAGTTTCTGTGTTGTATTCAACCTCTTCTGATGCTGCGAACACAGAGAGCAGATAGGAGAACACAGCCCTTTCCCCCGACACTGAGGTCCTGTGCAGTAATGTAGTGTGAGTATGTAACATGCATATTCATGCTATGGGGAAGGGACCACAGAGAACTACGTGGATCATTCACTGTGATTGACAGATGAAGTGAATCTCTTTATTTGATGTTTACAGAGGATAAGAGGGAAATATAAATGAAAGAAACACATAAATAAAGAGAGATTAGAGCGAGGAATTAGAAAATGATAGCAGTTACATATGGATTTTTATCCTGACAGATTTCCTTTAATAGTGTTCTAATCTAGGGATGGGCGAATCTACTCGCTAGGACTCGTTACTCGGCGAGTAGTAAGGGACTCGCAGGACTCGGTACTCTGCGAGTTTCCCAGCGTTTACTCGCACGAGTCCAATGCAAATCAATAGCAAACGCTAACAAAACTAGGATTGCCATTGTCTTGCATTAGACTCGGCTACTGTGCCAGTGATAGCAGGGAAACTCGCAAAGTAACTGCTGTTACTTTGCGGAGCCGAGTCCAGCTGTCTTCTCTGTGTGCAGGCTGCCGCAGCTCCAGGGTCCTAGGGCCCGCGTGCTCACAGAGATGATGTAGCAGTGCTGAGATTGTTCTCAGTCTGCTCATTCCCTGTGCATAGACATCTATATCTATGCACAGGGATGAGCAGAGAGGACATCGCGTTTTGGACTGTGTCGGACAGAAGAGGATTTTTTTAATTAAAGATGGAGTCCCTAATGGCTTTTTTTTATTTCAAATAAAAAATTTTCTCTGTGTTGTGTTTTTTTAACCCTTTATTGGAGATTCTTAGTGGCTGGGTCAAACGTGGCCTGACATTAAGAATCTCGGGCTTAATACCAGCTTGTATAACAAAACTGGTATTAACCCCTTTATTACCCAGCGTGCCACCGCCACCAGGGCCGCTGGAAGAGCGGGGTTCAGCGCCAGAGGATGGCGCTTCAATGAACGCGCCATCTTCTGGGGCGGCTGCGGGCTGCAATTTGCAGCGGGGGGTGCCCAGAAAGCTTGGGCATCCCTGCGATGCGGATTCCAGCCCCCAGCTGCTTAGCTGTACCTGGCTAGACATAGAAATTGCGCGGAGCCCCACGCATTTTTTTTTATTATGTTTTAATTAAAAAGAACGAAAGACCAACTAATATAAAAAATGATTGCCCTACACTAGCAACGAGTGAATCTGCTTAAATTTGAATTTAGCGCTTTCCTTGAATTTGATTCACATCACATTGAGGCTGGGGTTAGGCTGGGGTTACACATGAGCTCTTGGTCCGTTTTTGGCTTCATTTTTGTTAATTTTTTTTTCTAAATCCAAAAACTGACAGAAAAACTGATTGGATGTAATAAACACCCTGTCCATTTTTTTCTGCACTCAAAAACATTGCTATGTCCGTTTGTTTTTGGGGTCCGTTTTTCAAAAAAAAATAAAAAATTTTTTTAACATGGGCCCTATGGAAAAACGGATCCGTTTTTTTGGGGTGTCTTAAAAAAACGGATCCGTTTTTTTGAGAATTTTGATCAAAAAATGACTGAGTCCAAAAACGTTCAGGGGTGTAGGAGGCTCAAAAAGCACCCCAAAAAAAACGGATTGCTCATGGAATGAGCACCAGGGCCGCTGGAAGAGCGGGGTTCAGTGCCAGAGGATGGCGCTTCAATGAACGGGCCATCTTCTGGGGAGGCTGCGGGCTGCAATTTGCAGCGGGGGGTGCCCAGAAAGCTTGGGCATCCCTGCGCTGCGGATTCCAGCCCCCAGCTGCTTAGCTGTACCTGGCTAGACATAGAAATTGCGCGGAGCCCCACGCATTTTTTTTTTATTATTTCATGAAATTCATGAAATAATAAAAAAAAAGTGCTCCCCTATATTCTTGTGTCTGGCCAGGTACAAATAGGCACCTGGGGGTTGGGGGCAGCCCATCGCTGCCTGCTGGATCTGGCTGGTTCCAGAAATACGGCGAAGCCCACGTGAAATTTTTTTCTGACAAATCCATAAAACAATGTAAATAAAAGGGACTGCATCTTTATTAACCCCTGGACCATGGGTGAGGGGTTAATAAAGATGCAGTCCCTTTTTTAGGATTGTTTTATTGATTTTTCAGCAAAAAAATTACATGGTCTTTCTGGAACCAGCCGGATCCAGCAGGCAGTGACGGGCTGCCCCCAACCCCCAGGTGCCTATTTGTACCTGGCCAGACACAAGAATATAGGGGAGTCCTTTTTTTTTTATTATTTCATGAATTTCATGAAATAATAAAAAAAAAATGCGTGGGGATCCGCGCAATTTCTATGTCTAGCCAGGTACAGCTAAGCAGCTGTGGGCTGGAATCCGCAGCGCAGGGATGCCCAAGCTTTCTGGGCACCCCCCGCTGCAAATTGCAGCCTGCAGCCTCCCCAGAAGATGGCGTGTTCATTGAAGCGCCATCCTCTGGCGCTGAACCCCGCTCTTCCAGCGGCCCTGGTGCTCATTCCATGAGCAATCCGGTTTTTTTTGGGTGCTTTTTGAGCCTCCTACACCCCTGAACGTTTTTGGACTTAGTCATTTTTTGATCAAAATTCTCAAAAAAACGGATCCGTTTTTTTAAGACACCCCAAAAAAACGGATCCGTTTTTCCATAGGGCCCATGTTAAAAAAAAAAATTTTTTTTTTTTTTTGAAAGACGGACCCCAAAAACAAACGGACATAGCAATGTTTTTGAGTGCAGAAAAAAATGGACAGGGTGTTTATTACATCCAATCAGTTTTTCTGTCAGTTTTTGGACTTAGAAAAAAATTTTTACAAAAATGAAGCCAAAAACGGACCAAGGGCTCATGTGTAACCCCAGCCTAACCCCAGCCTCAATGTGATGTGAATCAAATTCAAGGAAAGCGCTAAATTCAAATTTAAGCAGATTCACTCGTTGCTAGTGTAGGGCAATCATTTTTTATATTAGTTGGTCTTTCATTCTTTTTAATTAAAACATAAAATAGAAACGAAGTGGAATTCTGAAAATAATATTCATGTATTTATGAATGAAGTGTACTTACATCTTGTCTCCAGGTACGGGGTGTCATACTGCAGCTTCTGTTATTTATGCAGAATGTCAGTAAATCAGGATCCTCTTAATAACGTTTCTGACAATAAATGAAGCTTTGAATAGAAAAGTCTGAGGATATATTAGATAACACTTCAATTTCAATAAAATTTTCATTTGGCATCGCATTTCTAAGGCAAATACCTTCTTCTTCAGGTCGACTATCATATGAGGAAACAAACAAAATAAAAGTTACTAGGGCATCTCAATGAATTAGAATAGTATCAAATATCAATGTCATATTACCATGTTTCAGGCCGTTTCTGGGAGCCCTTAAACACGTTGACTAATAAATTAATATTATATTCACCCTTTGATGTCTCGTAGAATATGTCAGTGCGGTTTTTAACCCTACATCCTACCTATTTTAATTTTCTGAGATAATAATCTTAGGGTTTTCATTGGCTGTAAGTCATAATCATCATCATTTACAGAAAACACTTGAAATAGACACCTCTGTGTCTAACGACTCTATATAATATATGCGTTTTACTTTATTGAATTACTGAAATAAATTAACTTTTTGATGACATTCTAATTCATTGAGATGCACTAGCATAATCAAGTATTCACCCCATTCTCAGGCATATCAACTAACTATCCTGCCCACTCCATCTATTTGATCTAAACCTGAATAAAAGTAAAAAATATTTTTTTAGTATTATAAAAAAAAAAAAAAAATATTCAGTATAGTAAAAGACCTTGTTTTTCAAATTACTAAGAGTATGTATATTCAAATATTAGGAAACAATATACATACAAAAATATATTATAATATGCAAAAATACTAGTGCATCTCAATGAATTAGAATATCATCAAAAATCAATGTAATATTGCTGTATTTCGAGGCGTTTCTGGGAGCCCTTAAACACGTTGACTAATAAATCAATATTATATTCACCCTTTGATGTGTCGTGGAATACAGCAGCACGATTTTGAACCCTTCATCCCCCCTACTTTAATTTTCTGCGATAGTGTCCTTTGGGTTTTCATTGACTGTAAGCCATAATCATCAACATTTACAGAAATAAACACTTGAAATACATCACTCTGTTTGTAATGACGCTATATAATATATGTATTTCACTTTATGCATTGAATTACTGAAAACAAAATACTTTTTGATGATATTCTAATTCTTTGAGATGCACTTGTATATTAAATGCCCAAAGGATGAACACCATATTGCCATTTGGCTATTTGAGGAGATCATACATAACGAATTTACAAGTCACAAAAGGCCAAATAAATTACAACACCGTTAAAAGAGATCATAATGTGTTTAATTAATTAATTTGTATTCTATTTTAGCTTTACTTCACACAAGTGCATTCCATCTACTATATAATTGTCTAATGTTGTCTGTCTGTCATGGAAATCGCGCGACAGACAGTGGCCGCTCATTGGTGCCCCGCTCGCCACCATCCTGCCCCGCTCTCTCCATCCTGCTCTGCTCTCTCCATCCTGCCCCCCCGCCATCATCCTGCCCCGCTCACCACCATCCTGCCACCATCCTGCTCCTCCGGCTCCCTCCTGCCCCGCTCGCCACCATCCAACCCTACCCCCCGATGCGTTAGAATTGGGCCACCATCTAGTTTCAATATAAATTCACATGAGTAGGCTATATTTACTGTCAGATTAAATATAAAGTTTATAAAATAATCTTTATACATCTCAATAACTTATGAGGTTTCTTGTAATTTTACTCCATGAATGGAAACCTCTCCTTATTAGGGATGGGTGAACCCGAAATGCAAAGTTCAGCGTCCTTACCGAACACCTAGAGGGAGCTGTAAAAATAAACAAAGTATTGATAAAATATTAGCTCATACTTTCTATGTCCACGTGCTTGTATCACAGAATTTGCAATTACACTGAGTGCTGTGAGGAGCAGAGACATCACTTACTGAGTCACTCACTGTTCCCCTCGGCAGTGAACTCAAGTGACTGCTGACAGCTGGGTCACCTGAGTTCACCGCCATGGGGCCTCAGTGACTTAGTGAATGACCTCACCACTCCTCGTGGCACTCAGTGTGATCACAGATTCTGATGTGAGAGGAAGCTTTTGTTCTCTCTCTGCAGAATCCGGATGTAGCAGAGGCACGTGAGCTTTGTGGGACCATCACTGTAGAGTATCATCGGAGGTGAATGTGTGGGATAATAATAAAATGGAAAATGAGGGTTGTCTGTCTGATTTCTTTCAAATAAAGGATTTTTCCTTGATTTATTTCAAATAAAGGATTTGTCTTTGTCACTGTGTTTTTTAACTATTTCTTCACAGGCTGTTACGCCCCTCACCAATGAATAATCAGGTTAATCAGTTAATGAGCGGCCCCAGAAGTACAAGTGCAATGACGACGGTAAGTATAACCCTGATGTTCAATCAATGATTTCTTTCTTTTTACAGGTTCTCAGCCACCATTCCATAACATTAAAGTCCGAGGTCAGTGTTCAGACTCAAGTTCGAGTCACTGGGTGCAGCAGTTGTGAAGAGAATCACAGATTTTCTGGGCTGCAGATCTAGCAGATTTCAGTTCCAGATCCTATCAGCACAATAGCTTTGTGTGTACAATGCATAGTGACATAAAGATTCTAATCAGTTGTGTGGTGTTTTTGAAGTAGCAGGTGTAAGGGACCCGTGGCAGACAGGTTCGCGTTGCAATTCCTAAGCACCCTGTTAAAATACCCCTGAGCGTATTTACCATCTAGGGATTTGTTGCTTTCCCCCCTTTGGGCCACAAGTGGTATGATGGAATGGGAACCTTAGAAATATGCAAAACATCAGTGAGAACAGAATCCGTTTTAAAAAGTTAAAAACGTCTTTAGGCTAGGGTCACACATAAGCCCCTGGTCCATTTTTGGCTTCATTTTTAGCATTTTATTTTTTTCTAAGTCCAAAAACTGATAGAAAAATGGATTAGATGTAAGGGTGCTTTCACACAGCGTTTTTCTGTGGTCCGTGGCTGTCCGATGTAAAACGTACAGCCACGGATCCGATTTGGCCCCCATGTTAGTCTATGGGCACGGATCACATCGGATTTGGCCTTATTGGCATCTGATTTTTGTCGGATCCGATTCAGGCCGACTTTTTGCTGTGCCCAAAATCGCAGCCTGCTGCGATTTTGGGCACAGCGGGTCAAATTGGACCGAACTGGATCCGACCTGATCCGCGCCAAATAACATGGGGCCTATGGAGCACGGGTCCGAGAAAACAGCTGATCGTTCCTCGGACCCGATTTTAGTGTACTGAGCATGCTCAGTACACTAAAATCGCTCGGTGCAATCTAATTTCACTTCTGCAATGAATATTCATCCATTGCAGAAGTGACATCTAGTGAAAATAAAGGGTTAAAAATAAAAAAAACGTTATTCTCACCTGTCCCACGATCCAGCGATGCCTCCAGCGCTCTATGCTTCTAGGACCTGGCGTGACGTCACAGTGCAGTCACATGACAGGTTACCGCGGTAACCGATCATGTGACTGTGACATCACGCCAGGTCCTGTGGATCAGAAGAAGACAGCTGGGTGCACCACGGGAGTCGTGGATAGGTGAGAATAAAGATTTTTTTTATTTTTTAAGGTCTGGAAAGACGGGGCGAAAGAGGGGGCGAAAGAGGGGGACAAAGAGGGGACAAAGAGGGGACAAAAAGGGGACAAAGAGGGGACGAAAGAGGGGCGACAGTGGGGACAAAGATGGGAGACAGAGGGACAAAGAGGGAGCAGAGAAAGGAGGGGAGAAAGGTGACAGGAGGGAGAGAGGAGGGGGACGAGGTGACAGGAGGAGCAGGGAGAGGAGGAGAGAAGATCCAAACTGATGCTGCAAAATATCGGAATCGGATGCCTATTTGGCGTCCGATTGCAGACATCAGTTTGAATCCGTTGCTGTCCGAGGAGTCCTACAAAAAGTCTGATCCCCTCGGACAGCACAAAAACGCTGTGTGAATGCAGCCTAATAAACACCCTATCCGTTTTTTTCTGCACCTAAAAACATTGGTAGGCACGTTTTTGACCCAAACACGTTGCTAGCAACGTTTTTGGGGGCCGTTTTAAAGAAAAAAAAATTTTAACATGGGCCCTATGGAAAAACAGATCCGTTTTTTTTTTTGGTGCCTTAAAAAAACGGATCCTTTTTTTCTAGAATTTTGGTCAAAAAATGACTAAGTCCAAAAACGTTCAGGGGTACAGGAGGCTCAAAAAGCACCCAAAAAAACAGATTGGTCATGGAAATCACTTCCAAAAACAGATTGCTATGTGTGACCCTAGCCTTACCAGAATCACTTAAACAGAATGTCAATGAACAGTATCATGCATAATATTTCCTATATATTTTTTCTGCATTAAGCGTAGACTTACTGTTAGCTTATTTAGCCAGCATATTTTAATGCTTTCACATCAGCGATTTGCAGCAATTGCGGCAGATCAGGCAAGCTTGAACTTTTGAACTCAATTTGCCTGATCTGTCGGAAGCCATCACACTTGCGGCAGGATTGTGACATGACTGCGTTCTGCCTAGTGCATTTCCTGTAGGACTTGTGGAAATGTGCTGTACTTGTGGTTTTGCCGGCAAATGCGGCACTTGTGGTGAGTTTAAAAACGCAGCTAGCAGCGGTTTTTGTCCATTGCCACAACTGCAGCATTTGCCAAGTCGCGGCAAAACCACAAGTACAGCACGTTTCCACAAGTCCTACAGGAAATGCACTAGGCAGAACGCAGTCATGTCACAATCCTGCCGCAAGTGTGATGGCTTCCGACAGATCAGGCAAATTGAGTTCAAAAGTTCAAGCTTGCCTGATCTGCCGCAATTGCTACAAGTCGCTTAACCTTAAAGTTACAATTGAAGGGGGACAGCATACTTCTAGAAAGCTTCCTGGCTATGAGCATTCCATTACTCCTCCAATCATTTCAGTGATTCGCAGTGCTCCTTCCTGGTTTGGATAGAACTTCTCTATTCCCCTAGAATTGGTTTCACATGTTCTCCCAAAGCCCGCTCCTTCCAGCTCCCTAGGGGAATTACACCTCCATCAGCTCTTTTTATTCTACGGCAGGTACACACCGACACTGATTATGAAAGAAACCTTATTATTTCTCCTTCACGCTCTGCATGCCAGCCAGTTAAGTATTCAACTAATGTGGAACTTGCTCTAGAACTTTCTTTATCATTTTGGTTCATCTATCACTAACGTACTCTTCACTTCTGGCCTTTTGCTAACTAGCAATTTTCCTTTCTTCTTCAGAAGCTAAACATTATCTGCTCACAAACAGTAATTAGTTCCCTATGTGCCAATGTCAGTACCAGAATAACTAGAGGCTGCTGTACAGATGTAAAACCGCATTTAAAATAAGTTAAACAGTAGGTCAATACAATTACATAGTAAAAGTCTTCAGAAAGGATGTTTGAATAATTTCACCATCTCTACACCCCACCGAGCAATGCAGAACCTGCAAGACATAAAAGCAGTATGGCAAATATACATAACAATCAATTCTTGGCAAGTGACAATTGGATTCATTCTTCAAAGGTGACAACCCTTGGCACTGCATCCAATTATTCTCAGTTAAGGAGCCCAGACCAGAAGGTAGTCAAGTTTTCTCTCAGTCCATATGTGCAAATGGATCTTGTCCTTCTTTCTTAAGGACACTTGTGCATGAGACAGAACACAGTCTAGAACATCAATATTAGTCCATTGCTGAGGGTGTAAAACCTTCAGCTGCACCGGCACTTTTTCATCTAGCTGAAAAGGGCATTATGGGTGAAATTAAATACTAGAAAAATAAAAGTTCAGCCAGCCAGCTTCTTTAGGCAAAGGTGCTTCAGCCTTCAACTGCAACCATCGAGAACCACCTGGTTTTTAAACATCCATCAGGTCACTCTTTCTTTATAGCCTGCAACTTTAGAGCATTTGGTACTGGTAGCCTCAAAACTTCCACATACAGGCCAAGTGGGAACATTTCACCCTATCTTTAATGCTTATCCTGCTGCTACATAATTAGACATGATGTCTCTTTCATAATTCCATCTAGTCCTTACCGTCTTCCTTCTCTGATTCACAAAGTAATGGTGTTGGCTCTCTGGTCAGCACACTTATTCTCCTTTGGCTTCCTTCTCTGGGGACCATACTTTCAATGTGTCAATCTCATCACTCTTCTTCTGTGTCTTTTTCTCTCAGCTTCACCCTTCCGGGGGTGTCATAGTTCTTCATACTCCACTTGTAATTTCAGTTTCTGCCTTCAGTCACTCTTCTTGTGTTCAAATTTTTCCTTCCAGTGAGACCTTTCTTTCCATTGTGCCTCCTGCTGGCCATCTGCGCATGCGCTGAAAGGAAGTGACGCGTACAGGCATCACGTGACCCGCTGCGTCACAGTGATGTGGCCACAGGTGGGGAAATACAAACATGCCTGCGCTCTGCCACCAGAATTACGCCCATCAGGGCATCAATTAGGCACTGAGGCAGGGGCAGAGCGGACCAGGAGACCCTGCCTACCTGACAAAGACCCCCAGGGAACGCCCTGCTGACAAGAAAAATGTATGTGTAATAAATGATTTATTCAGCTTGTACACCTACATAAAATGTTAGACTGGGATGGTATATTATAGTAGTTTTAGGCTGCAGGGACAGGTATTCATAGGTTAGCAGGGCTAGATTAGGTGACAGGTTCCCTTTAAGAAGAGGCTCACTCTTGGGGTGTGCTCAATATAGTGTACAGCATCCTATGTAAGAGCATGGAATACAATATGCTAATGACACTTAGAGCACTCTCTGCTGTGAGTATGAGCCAAGTGTCAATCTATTTTGCTCTAATTCTCTAGCATCCTTCTTCCCCATTGATTGTCTCTATATTCTGCACTTGGAGACATTTGAGTGCAGTCCGATGTTTCACTCACACCCATAGACTTGTATGGGTGTGAGTGAGCTGTGATATGCTGTCAATTGAAGCATGCTGCAATTTTCTGAACATGCAAGTTTGAAATAAAAAAAATTAATGATCAGCACTATCATATAGTATAACCATTGGATATCACTCAGACGTGCAATAAGCTGGCTATACACCAGTGTGAGCGCACCCATAGCTTCAGTTACAGATAGTGTATTCAAGTGTAACAGAGTTTTCCTGGATCTGACCTTCCCTCCTTTTCTTCAATCACTTCATTGATACCCTGTGCTTCTTCCTAGTTGGAATAGGACGTCTCTAAACCTCCAGGTCTAGTTTCACAAGTTGCCCCATAGCACACTCAGTCTAGCACCATTGGGAATTGCTCCTCCCTCAGCATGGTTTATGCTATAGCAGATACTCAATGATGATGAAAGGAGCCTTCTCATTCTTCTCCTTCAATCTCTGCACTCCAGCCATTTAAGTAGTCAGTTACTGTAGAACATCCTTTAGGCTGCCTTCACACTTGCATTTGCAAGCGCAGCGTACCGAACATCCAAATGCTTGCGCACTGCGTTCCTATGTTTAACATGGGAACGCATGTGCCTGCATATTGGCTGCATTCGGTTGTGTTTGCGTTCGGATGTGCACAATTTGTGCTCCCTCCGAACGCAGCATGTTGCATTTTTTGTGCGGTCGCTTGTTTTATCTGCAAGTGCCCACAAGCGAACAAACAATGCATGGATCTCAATGGATCCGCAGTGTCCTCCGCATGACAGCGCAGGAGAACGCTGTGGATCTCATTGAAATCTTTCCGGGTGGCCGCCGGTGATCAGTGGCGGCCACCGGGAGATTATGCAGAGCCACAGCTGATCTCCTGCCAGTGTCAGGGGGAGAAACAGCTGACCTGACAGCTGTTTTAATCTCCCGCGCTGACACCGAATAGGTGATGTCGACGCGGGAGATTTGAAGCAGCGATCAGCTGTTTCATATCTCCTGTACTGATATCACCCTATTCGGTGTCAGCGCGGGAGATTTAAACAGCTGTCAGATCAGCTGTATCTCCCAGCTGTCACCGGCGGGAGATCAGCTGTGGCGGGAGGAGGAGATCTCTGCCGCTGATCTCCTCCTCCCGGCCGCCCCCAGAGACAGCTGATTGGCTACCCGGGCACCATACTAATGTGAACGCATGCGGAGATTCTCCACTGCGTTCACATAAGTATGTGCTGCGTTGCACTGCGTTTGCGTCTGCATGCCCTCCACATGCAGACACAAACGCAAGTGTGAAGGCAGCCTTAGAACTTTTGTTAACCCTGTGGTTCTTTTGTCACCAAAACACTCCTCACTTGTGGCCTTTTGCTAACTAGCAATACTTTTTTCTCCTTTAGACACTAAACAATATCTGTCACAGACAGCAGCTTGCCTGTGTGCCCATGTAACTTCTTCCAACCTGGGTTGCTTCTAAACTCTCAGGCTAACTACATGCTGCTGCACATGGTATGTAAAACTACAAAGAAAACAGGTAAAACATCTAGTCAATACAATCACATATAATAATTCTTCAGACAGGGTATTTGAATGATTTCTCCAGCTCTATAAAGGCACAAGTGCCTTGCAGTGATAATTTCATTCTGATAAAACACTGTGTTGAAGCAGCAAAACACAGACCAGTAAGTGACATATTGGTGTAATCAGGGTCTCTGCTCCTACATTATGGTGATTTCAGAGTGCATAGCAAAAAACTGTTGATAGATTCTCATTAAACTCATCTATCACCACAGTCAGCATTACAGTGAAAATGACACCTCTATATCACAGATCAACACAAACTCACATTTTATTAATCTTTCTGGAATAGTTTAGATTTGTTAAAAGGCAAATATATGAAACAGTTGTCTACAGTTCATATCTATCTATCTATCTATCTATCTATCTATCTATTATGTCATGTTTATGAAAACTCTCTAATTTTTAAACAGTATAAATTTATTCTCAACAATATTAACATGTTAGATTTATCAAAAATGCTTATGCTGAGGATATATCTGAATACCTAAATAATTTTAAGATTGTCCAATATAAATTATTCTAATATTTAGCTTACTTTATGCCAAAATATGCACCACAATTTTATTGCATTTTTTGGTGTATTATGTTGCATGCAAACCACCTCCCCATTCTGATAATTAATGCCACTTTTCAGTTTGGCCATGCATCCTACACAGACAAGTATAAAAAGGTGTCTACAACACATTATAAATATGGTACAAACCTTTCCTTTTTAATGACCTATGACATTCATTTTAATCATAGATTGTTAAAGAAAGTATGAAATTGACTGAGGAGCTAAGAGAGCTTCATAACAGATAAATGCTAGCTGAGCTACATAGCTGACATTTGTCTGTAACTACAGGGCACATAGTTTGCTTTTCAAAATTTAAATGCTACTTCAATCTTTGAGAACAGTATTTAAATGACATCATTGACTATATGATTGTGAAGGAAGGATGTCTTACTATGGCAGCCATTAGCTTGCTTAACCTTGCTGTTCAGTTAAAAATTACCAAATTTGAAGTTTTTATTTTTCATTTGTTTATGAACAACCATGTTCACATACAGTATAATAATGCAACAGGTATTCAAACAAAACACTTAAATTAGCTAAAAATCAAGACTTTAATAGGTGCGGTCAAAAATGACAAGAGCATTATAAGTGTATAGTAGACTCAAACAGAACAGCAGGGCTAAAGCCCCCATAATTGACTTTTTGGTACTCCTCAACTGCCAGTAAGCTTCATAGGAGAATCATGATTTCGCTATCATCAATCTGTGGTATTGCAGTGTATGAATATTGCATAAGAAAATGAAGAATCGCAGATTGAAGTCTCCGAAGAAGAAAAAAATATGTTTTAAAAGTAAAAATGTAAGAAATTTTAGATCGTACCTATTTTACCTTTACAAAATAAAGAAATTAAAGCGTTTTAATGTACTGTAAAAATATTTGACATTGCTGAATCTGAAATAGTTTAATTTATCAATTAATATTTAAAAATTATTTAAATTGTATGGTAAATGCCGAAAAGAGAAATCAGAATGACAGAATATACTCTGAAGAAAAAATACACACACTTGTTTTTGTTACCATTTTTAAGAAGCTGAACTGAACAATCTAAGACATTTTCTAAATACACAAAATTACTTTTTCTCTAATACATTATCCACAAATTTGTCTAAATCTGTGATAGTGACCATTTCTCCTTTGCCGAAATAATCCTTTTACCTTACAGGTGTGGCATACCAAGATGTTGATTAGACAGCACAATTATTATACAGGTGTGCCTTAAGTTGGCCACAATAAAAGACGACACTAAAATTTGCAGTCTTACAGTATTGGAGCAATACATCTTCTTCATATAGAGTTGATAAAGTTGTTGATTTTTGCCTGTGGAATATTGATAGTCTCTTCATTGTCTGTAAAGTTGCTGGATATTGGCAAAAACTTTAAAACTTTATCATATACATTGATCAAACATGCTCAATGAGTGGCATGCTTGGTGAGTATATTGGCCATGCAAGAACTGTAATGTTCACAGATTCCATGAATTGTATACAGATCCTTGGAACATGAGGTTGGTCAAAGATTAATGGCACAACAACAGGCCCCAAGATCTAACCATGGTATCTCTTTACATTCAAAATGGCATCAATAAAATTTACCTGTGTGTTTTTGTCCATATCATACACCAGCATATATCATAAACCCATCGTCACCATGAACCACTTGATTGACAACATTGACATCAGCAAATCGCTTGCCCCCATAATGCCATACAGTCTACCATCTTCCCTGTACAAACCTTGATTAATCCATGAAGAGAACACCCTTCCATTGTGCCAGACACTATCCAATGGGAGCACATGTCCACTAAAATTGGTTATGATGATGAAGCCTAGTCAGGTGGATAGCCTGATGAGGATGACAAGCATGCAGATGAGCTTCCCTGAGACTGTTCCTTACAGTTTGTGCAGAAATTCTTTGGCTATACAAACCAATTGTTGCAGTTTCTGTCATGATGGCTGGTCTCAGATGATCTGGAAGGTGAAGATATTGGATGTTAGGGTCCTGCATGTGGTCTTCAGTTATGAGGCCGGTTGGATGTAGGGCCAAATTGGGAAAAGCTTATGGAAGAAAAATGAACATTCAAATTATAGGCAACAGAGCAAGACGTTTTGTGAACATTCCTGCAGTCTAGCATGCCAATTGCATGTTCCCTCAATATTAAGATATTTGTGGCATTGCATTGTATGATAAAACTGCACATTCTAGAGTGGTCTTTTATTGTGGCTAGCCTACGGCATAGCAGTGCAATAATCTTGCTGTTTTATCAGCATCTTGATATGCCACAGCTGTAAAGTGGATGGATGCCTCGTCAATGGTGAAGTGCACACTAACACAGATTTAGACAAACTTGGAACAATACTTGAGAAAAAAGGCCTTTTGTGTACTTAGAAAAATTCTTAGATCCTTGAGTTCAGCTCATGAAAAATGGAAGCATAACAAAAGTGTTGAAGGTATATTTGTGTTCAGTGCCTGTTTCCAAGTTTACACACATACTCCAAATATACAATTAAAAAATATCAGACTGTTATATGTACTTTAAAATGATATTAAAGAAAACATTAGCTCAGAAAGCAAAAAAAAGCCCTCACAATGATACATTAACACAAAAAAATTAAATACCTTATCAACAGCGTCTTTTTCACCATTAAAATAATTTTAAAAACTTGGCAAGTTTGCTGTAATCATAATCACACTATCCTTGACAATTATATTTGCAGGTTACTTTTACCTCATAATGAATACAATAAAACAACCCCTAAAAAACAATGGCTGAATTGCAGGGGGTTGATTGCAACTTCATCAGAGCTGTTTTTTTCCCTCATCATCCAGTGCATATTCTATAATAAAATGAATGGAGTTATTCAAAGCTTAAACTCTTCCCACAAAATCAAGTCCGGACATGGCATTTCATTATAATGGAAAAACATACAAATATGTAAAAAGTAATACATAATTGTAATGCAAGGAGAGGCCACGGATGTTCTGACCTAAAGTCAACAGTTTCTATAGGACTTTGTGCAGCTGCTAAGTTTAGGTAAAGAGACCAGTGACTGTTCTGTGGATCATGGACATGGTCAGATTGTGAAAAATGGATGTGTAAATATAGCCTGAGGACATACTAGGCAACAAGCAATTAGTCAATTCTTAAAGATAACTTGTTGAAAGCAGGGAAAAAAGAACAAATGTATTGATGTGGGTGACTTTGGCAAGGGTCTAGTCTAATGGTGCCGTCACACCTGCCGACGTCGCTAGTGACATCGCCGAAAAAGTGACGTATCAGCGATGTCGCTAGTAACTTCGCACTGTGTAAACAAGCGGCGCGACCACATTTTATCGCTGGTCGCAGGTTGACAGGTTTACAGGAAGAACCGTAAACCTATCAACCGGCGACCTGCGATAAGGCTGGATCGCGCCGTGTGACATCGCCAGAGCGATGTCGGCGGCGATCCAGCCTATACCGCAGCGTTGCTGCGGATTGCTCGCTGGGCTGAGCTGGCCAGCGATGTCGGAACCGAGCGGGCACCCGCGCATCGCTTCCGACTTCGTTGGCCAGATCTTGCTGTGTGACGGCACCATAATGCTGGGCGTTAATTCACTGGGTTGGAGCATATTTCATAGATCAAGTCTTGTGAGATGTAGAGGTTAGTGCAAACAAAAGTCATCCAAAAATGGTCCAAATTATGACAGTGAAGGTTCATTGGTGCCTGATGGGAGCAAGGCTAGTTCACCTGATTCACAGCTAAAAATACTGGAGCCTAATTTGTAGCCTAAATTGCTGAGCAATTTCTATGACTGAAAGATGTCAGAATGCGCATTGCATTAAAGCATGGTTTTGACTTTCCTCTAATGTTACTCAATCTCAATCAATCTCAATCCAATCAAACATATTGTAGGGCTTTCAAAAAGAAAAGTCTAAGCCATAAGGGATTCATCTTGCAACATACAGAAGTTATAGATTCTGCTTTAATCGGCTACAGTAGGCTCCTTGAGAGGTCTTGTGGAATCTATACTTTGACAAGTCAGAAATATTTTGGCAGTAAAAGGAAGACCTCCAAAATAGAAAGCAGCTGTAAAGATAATTCCATGCTGGACACTATATACTAAATATGTGCAAATGTATTGAAATGAGATTGAAATCTATTTAAATTGTACAAAAATCTGCATTTTAGAAAATGCAGAATTGTTATAGTTTACTCTTTGCAAATTCAGCAAAATAGAGATGGCTGCCAACTTGCTGAACAGTAGAGGGTCAGTAAAAGAATAAACAGAAAAAAATAAGCACCACTCATTTCTCAAGCTACTCCATTACTCCTGCAGCGATTTGTGAAACCTGCTAGTGGCCGGATAAAAATCGCCCATAGTGAACATCAGGCCAGGGATGCGATATGACAAAGGCATGGGAATCAGACAGTGGGCATGGCCAGAAAGTTGCACACTGAAGTATGTATTTTTTTCTTCTTAACCTATTTCCTACAACTTACATCTCTGGATACCCCTTTTCTCTTTCTATTATACTCTGTCGCACTGCATCTCCAGCTCACTGTTTACTCTTAGGGTATCTGCAGCTCCTGATGTTCACGGCACATGCTCCAAGGCCTATTCGCAGCTCAAGTCTTGGCTTAGAAGGAACACTTGGCCATAGATTTCGGCAGTAACAGTCGCATGCATAGTAAACTCTAGGTCCTGCTTGCAGCCAGAAGCGTCTTGGAGTTAACATCAAGTCAGAGAAAGATGCATCGGAGGGACGAATTGTGGTCAGGAGGCAACAGGAGCAGGCGATAAAGTGAGGATAAGGTTTATTTTTTATATGCTAGGCTACGGTCACACTTGGCATGCGTTTTTTGGTGCCTTAAAAATAAGCACGCGTTTCTGCATGCTTTTTACATTTCCGCATGGGTTTTTTTAGGTGCTTTTTGGTACACATGCGTTTTTCCATGCATTTTTGAAACAGCACCAAAAAATAGTGCATGCACCATTTTTTGGTGCTGTTTTAAAAACGCATGTGTTTTTGAGAAAACGCATGCGTGTTTTAACAATGGCCCCTATGGAAAACGCATGCGTTTTTGCATGGTACTAAATGGTACTAATGGTACCATGTGTTTTTGCATGCGTTTTTGAAGGCAGCTCCTCACTTAAGTGCAAAAACGCATGCCAAAAACGCATGGCACTTTAGGCATGCGTTTTTGCTATTGGGGCATGCATTTTTGCTATTGGGGCATGCATTTTTTGCATGGGGGCCTATGGGTGCATTTTTAAATGCGTTTTTAGAAACGCAGGTCTCCAAAAACGCATGTAAAATCTGCAAGTGTGACCCTAGCCTTACATTTATTATGCTCTTGAAAAACCCCACAACATATTAAGGGACTTATTCATGGAGAATAACTTCTCTGCAAATCAAATTTCCTGGTAAAATCCAAATGAACAGGTGAATTCAAATTTGGTCAGATCCACTCATCTCGCTCATCTCTACCGTGTAGTACTATAATTTACCTGTTGTGATTATCGAAGGCAAAATGTCTGGTATCTTTTTGCTAAGCTAAAATCTGACTTCTATATTAGCATGGATAATCCAGTTCTATGCCATTGCAAACCAACAGAAAATAACCATAATATTCATGAACGTACCACAGTAGCAATATGGATTCTGAAGATTGAATTCACATTTTTTTATTTCTTTAAAATATTTGTTTTTACTGTATGTGCGTCTGTAGAGGTAAGACGTACTCAACATCCACCTATTTTTATGCAACACTGCCTTCTTTAACATGTGCTACATTGAGATATCCCCCCCAGGCCCTTACACTTCATCCTGCTGTAATAAGTAATAGCTAAATGCGTTTGTTCTGTGGGATCTGTTTATCACAACATGACCTGTAACTACGAGAAGCATTTGGAATCTATTTCACTTGCATATGTAACTATCGCATAAAGTAAAACATATGAAGTGTTTATCTCCCGGCCATTAGAGTAGCAGTGCAAACTTTTAAATGAGTTTGCTTTTCAGAATTAGTCTGTATGAAAATGGAGCTATATAAAATTATATCTTTCCTCTCACAGATATGGAAAAGCAGAATTTAATTTATGTGGTTGTTTAAGCAATTTCCTCAGTTCAGAGCCGAAATTTGAGCTTTGTCTGCGTCATACATCACTATGCATAAACTCAAATTAAAAACTTAAAAAGCGGCCCCCTAGGCGGACAAAAGTCAATGATTTAAATATGATGACACATACCAAATCAGGAAAAAAACATCATAAATGCAAGCTGAGCCAATTATATATTTTCATTTCAATTGGAGAGTGATTTTAAAAAAGTAATACTGTGCTTTTATGACCATATAATTATATGAACATGTAATTAACTGATATAAAAATAATCGGAGCCATCCATCAAAAACACAATTCCTAAAAGAAAAAAAGAAAACATTTTGATAACTAAATCCCCAAACTTTACTAATAGTTAGTAGAACAAGTCAGAACCTCAGGCATTTCAACACCGCTCATAATTTTGTTTATGCAATCATTAGTCTACGGCTTAAATTGCTCTCCTGAATATGCTTATCGAATAGATAGAGATTTGAAGTGGCTCCAGGTAATCAGAAAAAAATAATTATGTCTATTATACTCACAAGGATTTTAAGGGAGATAGCACTAATCTTCATTATGTCTGCCGATAATTGCAAAAGCAAGACAAAATGTTTATGTACTAATGGACAAACAAGAGCAGCTGCATTTCCAAGCAATTCTGATGATCAATTTACAGTCCTGGCATTGGTGCAAAGAAGCTTTGCCTGAATATCATACTGTACGGAGAGATAAAGAGTCTGGATATGGTAACATGCTACTTATTTGTACTGAATTGATTGTCACGATTCAGATAGATATACTTTGGTGCATAGCAAAAAAATGGTTGATTTTAGAAAACATAATTAGTCAACAAAAGTAAAAGAAAGATATGACTAAAAATGGAAACCCCTTCAGCATGTAACCACTAATTATAACCACAGAACATTTATATACAGTCATGGCCAAAAGTGTTGGCAACTGTGAGATTGTTCCAGACAATGAAGTATTTCTCCCAGAAAATTATTGCAATTACACAAGTTTTGTAACATAAATGTTTATTTCATTTGTGTACCATGGAACAATGCAAAAAAAAATGAGAGAGAAAACGCAAGTTGTACATAATTTCACATAAAAATCCTAAAATGGGCCAGACAAAATTGTTGGAAACAGTATACAAGGATGAAGTGTCGTTTGATCCGCGCTGCTACCAAAAGTATGACCAGGACAATGGAACGTCTGGTTGAAGTTATCTCTTTGATCCAAAGCGTTTCAGAGCTATCTCCCAGCTCCTTCCTCAGTGGATGTGTGGATTCAGCAGCAGCTACCTACTAAGCGATCCAACTGGTTGTGGGTTTACACAACCACATCAGGTGAGCAGGCTCTGCCGCTATACATATATCTCTCTATATCTTAGAGATAAGACCATATTGCGCATTTGTCTCACATTTCCAGACAAAATTGTTGGCACACTGAACTTAATATTTGGTTTCATACCCTTTGGAATTAAAACCATCAACACGTTTTTTACACCTCACAACTGGAGTTTTGGACTAGTCTTTTGCAGACTGCTCTCATTTTTGAAGAGCGCCTTCTCTCAACAGCAATGTGAAGATCTCACCATAGGTTTACAAGAGAATTTAGATCTGGACTCATTGCTGCCACTTCAGAACTCTACAGTGCTTTGTTTCCATCCATTTCTGGAAGCTTGTTGCAGTATGTTTGTGGTCATTGTCTTGCTGAAAGACCTATGACCATGAATGCAAACCCAGCTTTCTCAAACTAGGCACTGCATAGTGACCCAAAATCCTTTTGTAATCTTCAGATTTCATGATGCCTTAAACACAGTCAAAGCATCCACTGGCAGAGGCAGCAAAACATCCCTGAAACATCTGTGTCCTTCCATGATATTAACTGTATGTACAGTGCTCTATTCTTTGTAGGCCTCATCCTGGTTTCAGTATATAGTAGAATGGTGTCCTTTACCAAAAAGCTCTATCTTGGTTTCACCTGTCCACAAGATGCTCTCCCACAATGATTTTGAATTATTCTGGTACAATTTTAGCAAACAGCTCTTTAGGTTTTATGTGTCTTTGTGTCAGCATTGAGAACTTCCTATGTCTCCTGTCATAATATTTCTTTACATTTACAGTATATGTGGATGGATAATTTGCACAAATCCTGAAGCACTCTGAGCCTATAGGGCAGCCTGAACGTGTTTGGAATTTGATTGCGGCTGCTTTTCCGTCAACCAAACTATTCTGTATTGCAATCCATCATCAATTTTTCTCTGCCATCTACGTCCAGGTAGATTAACTATAGTGCCATGTGTTGCAAACATTTTGGTTATGTTGTGCACCATGGACAAAAGAACATTAAAATCTCTGGAGATGGACTTGTAACCTATAGATTATTCATATTTTTCAACAATTTTGGTTCTCAAATCATCAAACATTTCTCTTCTCTTTCTGTTCCCCATGCTTAAAATAGCACAAACAAACACACAATGGAAGATTGAGTCATCTTCTCCTTTTTTACCTAGTTTCAATTGTGATTTTCATATTGCCTACACACCTGTTACTTGCCACAGCTAAGTTTGAACGAGCATCACATGCTTGAAATACAGCTGTTGATCCCAATTTTTGAAAGTTGCAAACAATTTTGTCTGGCCCATTTTTGGGGTTTTGTGTGAAATTATGTCCAATTGAACTTGTTTTTGTGTGTTGTTCCAATATTCACAAAGAAAATAAACATGTATATAACAAAACGTGTAAAATGCTGCCTACAGCGTTTTTGGTGCACTTGCAAAAACGCATAGCATCAAATGCATTGCACTTTTACAATGCGTTTTTTGCATTGGAGTCTATTGGTGCATTAACGCATTTGTTTTTCACATTTGCACATGAAAATAGCGTATGCATCTTGCAAATGCATGACGCAAGTCTGACCCTAGCCTTAGCCTCAGCAGATTCCTTAAATGTCTTGAGTATCCTGCCACAAAACTACATGGAATGCTTTTAGGGATTTGGTAGTGTAGGGTAAGACACGAATGATACAAAGTATATAGATAAAAGTCAGTATTAAACACATGTGCAAAAAAGTTCAAACGTGTAGGTGCAGCAAACAAGAAGCAGCGTTCATAAGTCGTTTAAATAACAGTTCATCCACAGCGAAGCCAAGCGGAATAATCAATCTCTAAGTAACAGTTCACACTGGAAGTGGCCAAAAACAGAACAGTCTACAAGTAACAGTTCATACCCAGGAAAACTTGAAAAGGTATAGTCTCTGAGAACACATTAGAGAATTGGATGCAGTCTAGAGTAGCTAAATGCAAGTCCCGATCAGTCCAAAGTACTGCAACTGCAGTTTAATAAACTAAGCAGAAGAGCTGCTATGGCGCCCCTGTGACTTGGTGCCACAGGGTAGTATTACACTTTAATATAAAATGTGTTTTTCCTTGTAAGGTCATCAGTTCAGGGTTCACTTTATGGAGTCTGTTTTTACACCCACCTAGGACCACACCACTAGAATAGGGGGGCTGGTAATTTAGCAGGTCCCATAGGGGTGGGGGTGGAGCCTAGGAAAGAGTAGTGGGAGGGAAAGTGACAGTTAGTCAGACAGTGCTGGGAAGGCAGGCAGGAAGGTCAGGCCTGACAGCCCAGCTGACAGAAGGGAGCCCCATCTCTAAGTGGGGGCCTAGGACAGAAGGCAATGGGCCAGGCCTGGTTGGAGCCGGCTGGTCGCGTTGGGGAAGCATCGGCAGTGCGGTTAGCCGAAGTAGTCAGGTGTTTATCCCTGGCTATAGACCGACAAGCTGTGGGCCCTAGATAACCGGGTTGCCGTACGCACCACAAGGTATCTCGCCCCTCAGGACCACACTAGATCCAGGACCGCAGGGGTAATGGCCTGAATACCGACGTCGGGGGAGTGACGGTTCTCCTCTTCAATCGGGAAAGGATAACCGTGCCCCACCGTCGGAGATCAAGGGACTGGTGGGAGAGCTCTGCGAGGGTGGAGAGTAAGAAGGACAAGTTTATCCCAGAAAGCCGTAGAAGGAAGGACATCTAGAGACTCCATAACAGGGAACCTGGAACTGGTGGCAGACCCCCGGTAAACCAGACTGTACCGTACACCATCATCATCTGCCGGTACTCATTAAAGTGGAGTAAAGCTGAATTGGGACTCTGTCATTCTTATTGTGGTGCCCGGAGGGCTCAGCATCATCAGCGGCTCAGCAGAGGGGTAAGAACTGCAGCACTAACATCTACTACTACTCTCCTCATCCCCCTCATCATCCCCACCTCCATCACCGCTGCCCTGAGGTTATAGCTCCACCTGTAGGGAGCTGCTCCACACTCTGCTGCCCCCACCATCACCTCAGCGGCTGGCTGGCAGCGCCGGTACCATATTACTGGGAACTACAGGTGGCGTTACGATCACCTGTAAATAGCCCCTTTCTCCCCCATCATCAACATCTACTTCAAATGATCACCAGGGCACGGAACCGGGATCCAGACCACCCGTGACTGCATCACTGCAGCAGAGCTTTAGTGCAAACAGAGCTTACATGAAGCAGAAAGAAACCCCAGATAGAGTAGTTTATACAGGGAAGCAAACTGGAAACAGTTGAAGATCTGCCAAACATCAGAGGGAAGAAAAGATAGGAAGAGCCAACTAGGAATAGCTGTAGATGGAGCATAAATTGGAAATATACATATTTATTCAGATAGTCCAACAAAATACTCAAGCAGTGCCTGGAAGTCAGACTGGAGCTTAAATAACCAGGAAAGCATGAACAAACGGACAGGAAAAGGTAGCAGATGCAATGTTGAATAAGGGCAAAAGGAGACAAAGAAGGAAATCTGAAAAATGCAACAGACTTGCCGCAAGTGATCTGTTAGCGGCAAACCTGCTGGAGCTGCTGCGAATGTCGAAAATCGTTGATGTGAAAGCAGCCTTAGAAATTATATATTTATATGCTGAAAAGTGGCTGCACCACACACTTAAGGTACCGTCACACAGGGACATATCGCCGGCGATGTTGCCGGCGATCGAGGAGCGCGCATCCCTGACTACATCGCCAGGGAGATGTCAGACTGAGCAACTTACCGGCGATGTCGCCGGCTAGTTGCCGCAGCTATCGCTCGCTGGGTTGCCCAGCAACCCAGCGAGCGATAACTCGCAATGTTGTAGATAGGCAGAATCGCCCGCAACATTGCAGGTTGCCGCGTTACACAGGGCGATCAGGCATGATCGCCTGACCAACATCGCCAGGTTTCCCAACATTGTTGGGAAACCTGGCGATGTGACTCAGGCGATTTTCCCCCTGATTATCGCCCTGTCACACGAGGCAACTCTCCGGCGATGTCGCCGCAACCTGGCCACGCCCCTCAGTTGCCGGCAACATCGCCGGCGATATCTCCCTGTGTGACGGTACCTTTAGCAATAATTTTGTATATGTTGAAAGCTCTATTTGTGGCTGGATCATAGATTTAGCAATCAATTCTATATGCTGAAAGGTCTATTTCTGATAATGGCCACTCCATTGATCAGCAATGCATATATTATTTTCACCCACGGTTAGAAACACAAGTGGAATTTTTGCAAATCCTTCTCTAACACTTAACAACAAAAATAATAGGATTATTCAATGCTTTTATTCATGAATTTTATAAAATGACTTACAGTTGTTGCCAAAAGTATTGACACCCCTGCAATTCTGTCAGATAATACTCAGTTTCTTCCTGAAAATGATTGCAATCACAAATTCTTTGGTATTATTATCTTCATTTAATTTGTCTTCAATGAAAAAACACAAAAGAGAATGAAGCAAAAAGCAAAACATTGATCATTTCACACAAAACTCCAAAAATGGACCAGACAAAAGTATTGGAACCCTCAGCCTAATACTTGGTTGCACAACCTTTAGCCAAAATAACTGCGATCAACCGCTTCCAGTAACCATCAATGAGTTTCTTACAATGCTCTGCTGGAATTTTAGACCATTCTTCTTTGGCAAACTGCTCCAGGTCCCTGATATTTGAAGGGTGCCTTCTCCAAATTGCCATTTTTAGATCTCTCCACAGGTGTTCTATGGGATTCAGGTCTGGACTCATTGCTGGCCACCTTAGAAGTCTCCAGTGCTTTCTCTCAAACCATTTTCTAGTGCTTTTTGAAGTGTGTTGTGGGTCATTGTCCTGCTTGAACACCCATGACCTCTGAGGGAGACCCAGCTTTCTCACACTGGTCCCTACATTATGCTGCAAAATTTGTTGCTAGTCTTCAGACTTCATAATGCCATGCACACGGTCAAGCAGTCCAGTGCCAGAGGCAGCAAAGCAACCCCAAAAATCAGGGAACCTCCGCCATGTTTGACTGTAGGGACCGTGTTCTTTTCTTTGAATGCCTCTTTTTTTCTCCTGTAAACTCTATGTTGATGCCTTTGCCCAAAAAGCTCTACTTTTGTCTCATCTGACCAGAGAACATTCTTCCAAAATGTTTTAGGCTTTCTCAGGTAAGTTTTGGCAAATTCCAGCCTGGCTTTTTTATGTCTCGGGGTAAGAAGTGGGGTCTTCCTGGGTATCCTACCATACAGTCCCTTTTCATTCAGATGCTGACGGATAGTACGGGTTGACACTGATGCACCCTCGGACTGCAGGGCAGCTAGAACTTGTTTGGATGTTAGTCGAGGTTCTTTATCCACCATCCGCACAATCTTGCGTTAAAATCTCTCGTCAATTTTTGTTTTCCGTCCACATCTAGGGATATTAGCCACAGTGCCATGTGCTTTAAACTTCTTGATGACACTGCGCACGGTAGACACAGGAACATTCAGGTCTTTGGAGATGGACTTATAGCCTTGATATTGCTCATGCTTCCTCACAATTTGTTTTTTTAGGTCTTCAGACAGTTCTTTGGTCTTCTTTCTTTTCTCCATGCTCAATGTGGTACACACAATGATACAGGACAGAGGTTGGGTCAACTTTAATCCATGTCAACTGGCTGCAAGTGTGATTTAGTTATTGCTAACAACTGTTAGGTGCCACAGGTAAGTTACAGGTGCTGTTAATTACACAAGCATCACATGATTTTTCTAACAGTGCCAATACTTTTGTCCACCCCCTTTTTTATGTTTGGTGTGGAATTATATCCAATTTGGCTTTAGGACAATTCTTATTGTGTTTTTTCATTGAAGACAAATTAAATGAAAATAATAATACCAAATAATATGTGATTGCAATCATTTTCAGGAAGAAGCTGAGTGTTATCTGACAGAATTGCAGGGGTGTCAATACTTTTGGCCACAACTGTACATATAAGATTGATATAAAAGAGACAATAGTGCACTAGCCCCGATGCCAATTAGTGTACCATCTCAGAAAGGGACACAAATACAATATTTATATATATACTAGCTGTAGTACCCGGCTACGCCCGGGTTAATAAATAACTGCTGTTAGCTATAACAAAATAGAATTTGAATATGTAATATTAATGACCTGTAGGAAAATAGAAGCTGAGCTGTGATTGATTGCTATAGGCAGCCTAATAAATCTCCAGCCAACAGTAAACCCTCCCCCTGGCCGGGCAGTATATGTTACCTTACACATACACATAAAGACAGCTCATTGGACTGACATCTGCCTTAATTCCCTATATGGCACATGTGTTGCACATTGGCTGTTTTTAATCAGATGTTTATGTTTGGAAAATAAAGATAGCACACGTATGAGGCGAGTTGTGTGAGGTGATTTGTGCACATCTGTGTCTGTCTGTGTGGTGTGTGTGTCCCTGGGGTGTGTATGTGTGTGTCCCTGTGGGGGGGTCTGTGTGGTGCGTGTCTCTGTTGGGTATGTCTCTTTGTGGTGTGTGTGTATGTGTGTGTCCCTGTGGGGTGAGTGCATGATCCCCTATAGGGTGTGTATGTGTGTGTCCCTGTGGGGGGGGTCTGTGTGGTGTGTGTCTCTGTTGTGTGTGTCTCTTTGAGGTGTGTGTGTATGTGTGTGTCCCTCTGGGGTGAGTGCATGTGCCCCTATAGGGTGTGTATGTGTGTGTCCCTGTGGGGGGGTCTGTGTAGTGTGTGTGTGTGTATCTGTGTTGTGTGTGTCTCTTTGTGGTGTGTCCCTGTGGGGTGAGTGCATGCATCCCTATAGGGTGTGTATGTGTGTGTCCCTGTGGGGGGGTGTCTGTGTGGGGTGTGTGTGTCTCTGTATTGTGTGTGTCTCTTTGTGGTGTGTGTGTATCCCTGAGGGGTGAGTGCATGTGTCCCTATAGGGTGTGTATGTGTGTGTGTCCCTGTGGGGGGGTCTGTGTGGTGTGTGTCTCTGTTGTGTGTGTCCCTGTGGAGTGAGTGCATGTGCCCCTATAGGGTGTGTATGTGTGTGTCCCTGGGGGGGGGGTCTGTGTGGTGTGTGTCTCTGTTGTGTGTGTCTCTTTGTGGTGTGTGTGTATGTATGTGTGTCCCTTTGGGGGGGTTGTCTGTGTGGGGTGTGTGTGTCTCTGTGTTGTGTGTGTCTCTTTGTGGTTTGTGTGTGTCCCTGAAGGGTGAGTGCATGTGTCCCTATAGGGTGTGTATGTGTGTGTGTGTCTGTGGGGGGGTCTGTGTGGTGTGTGTCTCTTTCTGGTGTGTGTGTCCCTGTGGGGTGAGTGCATGTGTCCCTATAGGGTGGCTATGTGTGTGTGTCCCTGTGGGGGGGTCTGTGTGGTGTGTGTGTCTGTGTTATGTGTGTCTCTTTGTGGTGTGTGTCCCTGTGGGGTGAGTGCATGTGTCGCTATAGAGTGTGTGTGTGTGTCCCCTTGGGGGTGTGTGTGTGTCTCTGTGTTGTGTGTGTCTCTTTGTGGTGTGTGTGTGTTTCTTCGGGAGCGTGGTGAGTATCCAATGTTGGGGCTGCACTTTAGCGACTATACACTTGCTGTTACTCTTTGTGTGCGTGTGGTGTGTATACATGTCCCCGTGTGTGGTGAATATCTCATGTTGGGGCCCCACCTTAGTGACTATATGCTGGTATGTGCTGTTATTCTTTGGTGCTATCATTAAGCCCCTCTCATTCACGACTGTCAACTGGTAACTGTCACTTTTTCCCCATTATGTAGATAGTGGCAAAATTGTTTGGTGAATTGGAATGCGCGGGGTTAAAATTTCGCCTCACAACATAGCCTATGATGCTCCTGGGGTCCAGACGTGTGACTGTTCAAAATTTTGTCTCTATAGCTGACAGCTGTCGATTTTCCTCCCACATGTTTCCTTTCCCTTTTTTCCCATTATGTAGATAGGGGCAAAATTGTTTGGAGAACTGGAACGCGCAGGGTTAAAATTTCACCTCACAACATAGCCTATGACGCTCCCGGGGTCCAGACGTGTGACTCTGCAAAATTTTGCGGCTGTAGCTGCGACGGTGTAGATGTCAATCCCGGATATACACACATACACACACACATACACACATTCAGCTTTATATATTAGATATATATACAGTATATATATATATTTTTTTTTTTATATTTATAAATTAAACAGGAATCGTCAATTTTATATGCATAGATAGGACATACCACATAACAATTGTGAAAATCACATGAGAATGGGAACCGGTAACAAGTTTTCTCCATCTAGCTGTGATATTATCAAATCACTTCACATAGATAAATGTAGAAGATCCCATATAAATGGGCTGAACCAATCTCAATACAGGCATAAATGCAATAGAAGGTGCTCAGCATGTGTCACAGGCTAACCAGGATGTTGTTATGGCAGGATGCTACTGCGGAGAAGTACCATCATTTCGCGGGCACAATTGCCCACTTTCCCATGAGGCACACAAGCTCCAATGGGGTCCCCAATTACCGTATATACTCGCGTATAAGCCGAGTTTTTCAGCCCAAAAATTGGGCTGAAAAGTACCCCCCTCGGCTTATACGCGAGTCAGTGCTGTATACCGATGTATACATCGGTACATACCGATGTATACATCGGTATACAGCAGCCCCCGTAATCCAGGGCCCCCCCAGCCTCTCTCCGGTCACCTGGAAAGGAAACTATACTTATCAGTGTCCGCTGTCCGCGCCCGCTCGCATCTGCCGACATCGCGATCCTCCATCTTCATGCGGCGTCTTCCTGTTTCTGTGCTCGTCGCAGCAATGACGTCATTCCTTGCGACGCGCACAGGAAACAGGAAGACGCCGCATGAAGATGGAGGAGCGCGATGTCGGCAGATGCGAGCGGGCACGGACAGCGGACACTGATAAGTATAGTTTCCTTTCCAGGTGACCGGAGAGAGGCTGGGGGGCCCTGGATTACGGGGGCTGCTGTATACTACCGCGGGGGCTGCAATATACTACCACTGGGGCTGTATACACTGCTGGGGCTGCCTGTATACTGCTGGGGCTGCTTGTATACTGCTGGGGCTTCCTGTATACTGCTGGGGCTGCCTGTATACTGCTGGGGCTTCCTGTATACTGCTGGGGCTTCCTGTATACTGCTGGGGCTGCCTGTATACTGCTGGGGCTGCCTGTATACTGCTGGGGCTGCCTGTATACTGCTGGGGCTGCCTGTATACTGCTGGGGCTGCCTGTATACTGCTGGGGCTTCCTGTATACTGCTGGGGCTGCCTGTATACTGCTGGGGCTGCCTGTATACTGCTGGGGCTGCCTGTATACTGCTGGGGCTGCCTGTATACTGCTGGGGCTTCCTGTATACTGCTGGGGCTGCCTGTATACTGCTGGGGCTGCCTGTATACTGCTGGGGCTTCCTGTATACTGCTGGGGCTGCCTGTATACTGCTGGGGCTGCCTGTATACTGCTGGGGCTGCCTGTATACTGCTGGGGCTGCCTGTATACTGCTGGGGCTTCCTGTATACTGCTGGGGCTGCCTGTATACTGCTGGGGCTGCCTGTATACTGCTGGGGCTGCCTGTATACTGCTGGGGCTGCCTGTATACTGCTGGGGCTGCCTGTATACTGCTGGGGCTTCCTGTATACTGCTGGGGCTGCCTGTATACTGCTGGGGCTTCCTGTATACTGCTGGGGCTGCCTGTATACTGCTGGGGCTGCCTGTATACTGCTGGGGCTGCCTGTATACTGCTGGGGCTGCCTGTATACTGCTGGGGCTTCCTGTATACTGCTGGGGCTGCCTGTATACTGCTGGGGCTTCCTGTATACTGCTGGGGCTGCCTGTATACTGCTGGGGCTGCCTGTATACTGCTGGGGCTGCCTGTATACTGCTGGGGCTTCCTGTATACTGCTGGGGCTGCCTGTATACTGCTGGGGCTGCCTGTATACTGCTGGGGCTGCCTGTATACTGCTGGGGCTTCCTGTATACTGCTGGGGCTGCCTGTATACTGCTGGGGCTGCCTGTATACTGCTGGGGCTTCCTGTATACTGCTGGGGCTGCCTGTATACTGCTGGGGCTGCCTGTATACTGCTGGGGCTTCCTGTATACTGCTGGGGCTTCCTGTATACTGCTGGGGCTGCCTGTATACTGCTGGGGCTGCCTGTATACTGCTGGGGCTTCCTGTATACTGCTGGGGCTGCCTGTATACTGCTGGGGCTGCCTGTATACTGCTGGGGCTTCCTGTATACTGCTGGGGCTGCCTGTATACTGCTGGGGCTGCCTGTATACTGCTGGGGCTGCCTGTATACTGCTGGGGCTTCCTGTATACTGCTGGGGCTGCCTGTATACTGCTGGGGCTGCCTGTATACTGCTGGGGCTTCCTGTATACTGCTGGGGCTGCCTGTATACTGCTGGGGCTCCTATATACTACCACTGGGGCTGCTGGGGCTCCTATGTACTACCACTGGGGCTGCTGGGGCTCCCATGTACTACCACTGGGGCTGCTGGGGCTCCTATGTACTACCACTGGGGTGGCCTGTATACCACACTGCTGGGGGCTATATACCTGTGCTGAGGTCCACCCTCGGCTTATACACGAGTCAATAGGTTTTTCCAGATTTTTGGGGCAAAAGTAGGGGGGTCGGCTTATACACGGGTCGGCTTATACACGAGTATATACGGTATTTCAAATTTTTAATAGCATTAGACTTTTTCTATAGACCAAAGGGATTTTTGGGGCTCAATTGCAACCCCTGCACCTATTGTAGTTACGCCCCTGTATAAGAGTACACACAGAGAGAGCTTTCAATTACTAATAGACCACAAACAGCAGAAAGAGAAGAGATTTAAATTAAAAAAAAAAAACACAAGTCATTCCAAATATTCTCACAAAACTATGTGTCAGTTTATACAGCTACCCCTGCTCTATTTGACGGTGCTTGCAGATTGGAGTGCATTTTCATGTTGACACTTGAATGTATCACATATCAATAGTTAGCGGTGCTTTTCACTCAGAGTAGCTTGTCAACACTTTGGCCTGCATTACTTAGTGGATGTTGGTGTGTAAAATATCATATTAATATGGAATTGTAAAGAAAAACGCATGTGAAAAAATCACAGCATGTTGCGTTTGGCAGCGAGTCTCGGATGATACGCACCCATACAAGTCTATGGGTGCTGGTGAAAGATCACACTGCACTCGGATGTCATCAATGTGCAGTTTGATACATGCGAAGACTGACAGTGGAGAGGATGTAGAAATTAATCTCTGCCTTTCCTCCGTATCTGTGATCTGATCGCAGAATTAGATCACAGTGTATGACACTCGTCGCACACCAGGGTCAGTAGCATATTGCATTCAATGCTCTCACTTCGGATACCATACCGCTAGTGGACCTGAGGCCTCAGTCTAGAAAACAGAGCATTGCAATTTTTTTATGTTTTCTTTTTTTTTTTTTGTTTACTGAAAAGCAAAAATGGATTCACCAGGAAGTAGTACAACTCCCTTCATTTTATTCATCATTACTTTCTAATTCATTTTACGTCTGGGAAAAAAATAATGAAAAACTGCAGTAATAGCATTAAAAACATGTTTTCAAGTAAAACCACCGCTAATAAAAAATGTTACTGCTCAAAATAGACTGTCCAATAAGTGTTTAGTAAATTGTACCAGAAATTAATAATTTTCTTGCTGTCTAGGCTTTTGCTAAACCAAAAAAAGATCTATGAAAAAAATCATGTTCTTACATTATCTTTATAAGCAAATATGCAGAAGCGTTGTATAGCTAAACTAAAGGCAAATAATGTGTTCTCTCTTTAGATTGACATTCAATGGCCTTTTTCGGATGATCTGTTATTGGGGTATAAATCAGGACTAATAGATACTTGGAGTGGTGGAGATGGGTTTTAAAAGAATTGTGTTTCAAAACAAATGACATGCCATAAAACCCCTACAGAGAATAATCACTTCCTATATGCTTCATGTCCATGTCACCTTCTCACTTCTAAACGAGCTGCATTAAAGAAGCAACAAAAAGTCAATGATTCCCTTCAGCCTTACACAAATTTTAGTGGATTCATATTTATATTTTTAATACTCTCTCTTTTATCAAACTTTCTAACTTTAAAAATAGCTTATTCGTTCTAAATGTACAGTCCATAGCTAAAAAATTAAATATATCAGTCATTAAAGATACTAAAATATAAATTAAAATCACAGTATATTGTGCAATACACAAAGAAATTATGTGTCAATCTTGGAAAGGTATACAATTGTTTTGTGTTCATTGGGGGTCTATCAGTTGGGACTTTGATGTCCACCGAAAATGAAGGCGCAGCAACACCATTAGGCTGGAGTCATACTGCCATATGACTCATGTGACAACACATCACACTGTCCGGACCAGCTGGTGGCTCTCCTTGCCTGAGAGTGACAGCTTCATGTATTTCCATATGGCTGACAGGTTCAGGTCAGGAGAGCCATTAACTGGTTCAGGCATTTTGATGTGATCCTTGCAGGAGTAATACAGCAGTGCAGCCCCACCCTTAAGGTACAATGACCACATTAACATAGTTTCTCTGTATAATAGTATAGTTGGCCTGGTACCATGCGGGAACTGCAGTTGCTGTATTTGAAGGAGGGCAGATTTATCTAAGCTAAGTATAAGCAAAATGGGCTACAGTCTTTCCTTTATAAGGAAAAATGGGATCCTCCCAGCTCTCTGTGAATAATTAATGGAGTGACTTAATAACCATCAGTCAGAATTTAGGCTGCGTTCAGACACGGCATATTTTGCCGCGTATTTGGCAGTAGCCCTTGTTTGCACGTGTTTACGTGCAAAAAAGCATGACGGCATGTCGATGCTGTGCTTTTCCCGAGGCCATTTTAACATGTAGTCTATGGGAAAACGCACCGAAAAAAGTGCAAAGAATTGGCATGTCAATTCCTTTTGCGCGCTCCCTTTTGCAAATAAAACACACGCCCAAAATGATGCAGCTAAACGTGGTGTCTGCAGGCCTTTCAGAAAAAGCCATAGTTTTTGCTGGAAGGCGTGGCCAGCTTCCTTTTGCACTGCCTTTACTCGAGTGCTCAAAAGTGCCGCATAAAAGCAGGAATATGCAGCAAATACGCAGCGTCTGAACACAGCCTCAGTGTATATATATTTATGTACTGTATATATTTGTATCCATATATTAAATTTCTCTATAAACCATAGTATATATTCTGTAAATATATATGTATAAAAACAAAAACTGGACAGCACTACCAAATTTTAACTCCGGGGCAAAACCTGAAAGGTGGTGTCCAAACGTCAATGATATCCAAAAATGAAGTGAAAAAAATGTGGATATTTACTGATCCATGGGGACGTTTCAACAGATTGCTCTGTCTTTCTCAAGCAACGTTCTCATAATAGATTCAGGCTTAAATAGTGATACAGGTTTACATCAATCAACTAATTATACAAATTGTCCAATGTACATAAATACATTAATATAGTGTAAAAATCATGTGCATCATAAATTAGAAAAGAATATATACATATATACAGGGGTTGGAGAAAATAATGGAAACACCTAACGTTTTGGCATCATAATCTTCGAACATGTTATAAACATGCAAACCATGACATATGTTAATGTTTTGTAGTTGATTATTTGTGTTAAGTGATATGTGTATGTAAATTAACTGTTTGTTTTGCCGAATTGTAAGAACATTGATAAGAACCTGATACCAATGGCAGACCTTTCGGATTTTCAAAAAGGCCAAATTGTTGGTGCTCGTATGGCAGGCGCTAGTGTAACAGAAAGTGCCCGAATGGTTGGCATGTCAAGAGGTACTGTCTCCAAAGTAATGACTGCGTTTGAAAGAGAAGGAAAAACGTCCACAGCAAAGCACAGGTCCGGCCGAAAGTCAAAGTTGACTGAGAGAGACCGTCGGATTCTAAAGCAAATTGTGAGAGAGGATCGCAAGACCACAGCTCCGAAAATCACTGCTGAGCTCAATGAGCACCTACAGAACCCTGTTTCCACGAAAACTGTTCATCAGGAGCTGCACAAATCTGGATTCCACAGAAGAGCTGCAATTAGAAAACCACTGCTCTCAATGACAAATGTTTCCAAGCATTTAGAGTGGTGTAGAAACCTCCAGAATTGGTCCCTCGAGCAGTGGAGACATGTGATATTCTCAGACAAATCATCGTTTACCCCATTTTCTGACCTCCGGCTGAGTGTACGTTTGGAGATAGCCGAAGAAGCATTCCATTCTGACTGCCTTCTCCCAACCGTAAAACATGGCGAAGGTTCGTTGATGATCTGGGGTGCTATTTCGTGGAGATCCGCTGGGCCAATGATATAATGATATCACCTTGTATGAATCCATACCTCGGAGAATTGAGGCTGTAATCGCCGGAAAAGGTGGACGTACACCATATTAAACTAACTATTGTTGATTTTTCCAGGTGTTTCCATTATTTTGTCCAACCCCTGTATATAATGTTATAGTTTATTATTATTATTATTATTCCTTTATAGAGCACCATTGATTCCATGGTGCTGTACATGAGAAGGGGTTACATACAACAAGTTAAAAATACAATGTACAAACTGACAGTGACAGGCCGATACAGAGGGGAGAGAGAGGTCCCTGCCCTTGTGGGCTTACATTCTACAAGGCAATGGGGAGAGAGACAGTAGGTTGGGTCTGCTCTGGTGGTGGCAGAGCCCCGGATCCGATGGTAGTGGAGTGCCAGGTCTGATGGTGGTGGAACGCCAGGTCCAGTGGTACTGGAGCACCGGGTCCAGTGGTGGTGGAGAGCCGTGTCCAGTGGTGGTGGAGCACTGGGTCCATTGGTGGTGAGGTGGCATTGTGGTCATTGCAGGTTGTAGGCTGTTATGAAGAGATGGGTTTTCAAGTTCCGCTTGAAGGCTCCGAGTGTGGAGGACCGTCGGACATTTTGGGGTGCAGAATTCCAGAGAATGGGGGATCCTCGGGCGAAGTCTTGCAGGCAGTTAGATGAGGAACGTATAAATGTGGAGGAAAGAAGGAAGTCCTGGGAGGATCAAAGATTACAAGTTGGATAATATCAGGTGATTAGTTCAGAGATATATGGGGGGGACAGATTGTGGATGCTTTTGTAAGTCAATGTTAGTAGGTTGAATTGAATACGCTGGGAAATTGGGAGCCAGTGGAGGGATTTGGAGAGGGGAGAAGTAGAGGAATAGCGAGGAGAGTGGTGGATTAGTCAGGCAGCAGAGTTAAGGACAGATTGGAGAGGTGCAAGAGTGTTAGCAGGAAGGCCACAGAGGAGGAGGTTGCAGTAGTCGAGACGGGAGATGATGAGGGCATGCACTAGTAGTTTAGTAAATTGAGGGTTGAGGAAGGGACGGATTCTAGAAATATTTTTGAGATGGAGGCTGCAGGAGGTGGCAAGGGCTTGGATGTGCAGTTTGAAAGACAAGGCAGAGTGAAGGGTTACTTCGAGGCAGCACACTTCAGGTACGGGGCAAAGTGTGATGTCATTTATTGTGAAAGATAGGTCTGGTAAGGAAGGAGTGTGAGATGGAGGAAAGATGGTGAGTTTAGTTTTGTCTACATTGAGTTTTAGGAAGCGAGAGGAGAAGAAGGAGGATATAGCTGATAGACACTCCGAGATTTTGGACAGAGGAGAGGTGACATCTGGGCCAGAGAGGTAGATCAGCGTACAGGTGATACTGGAAGCCATGGGACTTTATGAGTTGTCCCAGACCAAGGTTATGCATTGAAAAAAGGAGGGGCCCCAGGACAGAGCCTTGAGGGACCCAACAGAGAGGTGAAGGGGCGAGGAGGTTATGTGGGAGTGGGAGACACAAAATGTGCGGTTGGAAAGGTAGGAGTAGATCCAGGAGAGGGCAAGGTCAGTGATACCAATGGAAGAGAGGATCTGTAATAGGAGGCAGTGGTCGACTGTGTTGGATGCAGAGGACAGGTCAAGAAGGAGGAGGACGGGGAACTGCCTGTTAGCTTTGGCCGCAAGTAAGTCATTAGTAGTTTTGGTAAGGTTATACAGCACGATACCCGTTTTGGTTACAAAAAAAAAGGTACCTTGAAAGGATTGTTTCCCCATAGTAGTATTGTGTTTCTACATAAGTAAGACCATGTCTTAGATTTTTTCCCCTCTGATAAACAGGGCTAGGGCTTTTATGTGGCCAAGAATAAGCAATCATATGTTTATGCTTGAACAAAAATCAACATCTTTTCCTTGCAAAAATCAGTAAGATTTTTGCCCTGTGAGTCCTCCACAATTGTTTTCTTGTACTCCACAGAGTAGCTTTATCTTTTGGAACTCATATTGTGGGGTTACAGAATACTGGTTATTGAAAATGAGCAAATCTACAGGAAGGCACACTTTGGAGGTGGACATGCAGACTTGGGAGCTGGGGCTCGAGAGTGGAGCGGGGGAGCAGCTACCCCACTACAGGTACAGTATACAATAGGGTACTTACCCATAAAGATGAGCGGGAGGCAGCAGAACTCAGGATGCATTGTTCAAATTCGCTGAGGACCTGCAGTAACAGAGCGCCTGTGACCTGGGACCAATCAGCACCTGAAAGGTCCTAACAATGCTGAAACCTCTGCCGGCACTGGAGCCTGAGGTGAGTATAAAGCTTTACTGTTCTAATGATGGGGGCACACAATGGGAATAAGGAGGAGCAAGGGGAATGAATACAGTATTCATGTTGCACTGTATTCCTGCTTCACTGGAGACTATTGTATCCCTTTTCAATTGCCCAGGACTCATCAGCTGAGAGTGACACTGCACTATGTATTTCTATGCAGGTGTCACTTTAATCTGTCAGTGCGCAACTAGTGCTTATTTTTGGAGAATTAAGATAAAAAAGGAGGGGGAACAAGAGGCGCAATAGGGCCCTATCAATGTGGCACTGAGTATGTAAGCGGTGAAAACAGGGATTCACTCACCTGGGGCAGTTGTGCAACCCACAACTGGCTTGAAGGCGTATTTGATGATTGTTACCAGATGGCTGCTGCAGGACTTCCACCATCCACACTGGTGTGGATATACATCAGATGATAGGGAAGAAAATGGTGTGTCACAGTCTGCGCTGCCACGATCATCCACTCCAAAGAAAACACGTGAAGATGGAACTTCCACGAAATACTTTATTTCCTCCTGCCTCCTACGCGTTTCGGTGCCCTCCTGAGGAAGGTGCCAGGAGGGCACCGAAACGCGTAGGAGGCAGGAGGAAATAAAGTATTTCTTTGGAGTGGATGATCGTGGCAGCGCGGACTGTGACACACCATTTTCTTCCCTATCATCTGATATTTTTGGAGAATGGCTTATGTTTCAATTCTACTCCAAAAAAACAGAAAAACATGTTAGGGCTTATTTTTGATGTAGGGTTTATTTTTGGAGAAACAGGGTAAACAACTGATTAAATTAGCAACATATTGATTTTTTTAATTGAACTAGACACTAGGCTTGAAAATAGATAATACTACCAACATTATGTGACCAGCACTATAAATGTTTTATATAGTGATGGATTTAGCATAAATTCTGGACCTACAAAATCACCCACTAAAGCTGTGATTGACAAATCTCCTCCACAACTACAACTGAAATAAATTTGACCCGGCTACTAAAATACTGATATGCAGCCATGTCATCCAAAAGATAACATATGTTAGAATATATCTACAAATTATATCTAAGCTACATGTTTAACTCACAACTCAACTTTTTAATCCCTTTTCAAGTTTTATTTCTCTAAATGGTATTTGTGGATCTAATAGAGTGGTGTTTCAAAACTCCAGTCTTCAGGAGTTAACAACGGTGCTTGTTTTCAGGATTTCCTTAGCATTGCACAGGTGATAATGTAATTACCTACCCCCTTCTCAGCAAGTGATTTGGAGTTGCGCCTGCAAGGGTTAATTTAACTCATCTCACTCAATCCAACACTCAACCCCAATTCTAGGCTGAAAAGTGAGCATAAATCACACCCAGAAACTGACCACAGACCCCCAGTTTCACAACACATTGACGCCACTCCTCAAAACACAGAGGGTGAGGAGTCCCTGAAATACACTAGTGTCTTCCACCAGGATCCCACACTCCAAGGCTATGGATTCTTTTAGAGAATATAAGGGTCAAATGTGTTAAAGTTTTAAGCTTTAATATAAAGTTACAGTGCTTACAATAAAAAGATATAAAAGATGAAAATAATATGGACATACAGATATGCTAAATAGTTATACAATAAAAGGGAGAAAATTACAGTATACCTAAACTTTGCAGTTTAATGTTCTTCTGCTTCCTGAGGAAGTAAAGATGAAAATATGTGTCACAATCAGTCGACTGATCTCCCAATCTATAAACAAAACCTCTTGGGTTGCAGGCCTTTTTATAGGCATGAGCTTAAGGTCAAATTTCTTGCACAGTCTTTTAATTTTAATATTCTAATCCTGGGTCTGTGACTGTACCGTAGGTAATTCAGCAATGAATACATTACATTTGAACTGCCCTTTATCTCAGAACCCTTTCTTTCCCACCAATAGGGAATGTAAGACGCTACATCAGGGATCATTTGTTGATTCCTTTGAAGCCATCCAAGGTGTTAAAAGCAATAACATCTGGGCCCACTGAACAAGAACCCCCACAGAGTCTCAGATCCTGTGTTCAAGATGAATACAGGTCAGGACCTTTGTGAAGGGAAGCAGCCTGTGAACAAATGTTAGTTTACTGCTAGTCATACATTGCCCTACAAATACATATTTTTACTACACTTTCCTATAGTTTCTGTTCCTTTTGAACATGCATGGGGCTTACTTATTGGTCAACTCCCGAGCATGTCTCTAGTTCCACCCACCTAAGTGAGATAAACCATTGGCGTTGCCATTATCGATTCCTTTCGTGTATAATTTTTTGTAGAATCATATTGCTGTATTATCAGGCTCCATCTAAGCAATTCCCCTTATACCCAACTACTCTGTTAAACCAACTCAGTAAGTTAGGATCTGTTATCACGGTGAAGTTGCATCCATAGAGGTATGGTTGTAGTTTCTGCAGAGTTCACACAATTGCTAAACGGTCATTTTCAATTGTGGCATGACTGGCAGAGGATACAGCTTTCCCATCATTATGACAAGCTGCAGACAACAACTGTCTCTCATCATGACAGGCCATGGGAAGTTTCATTGTCGGGTCCACAAGGGTCTGGGTACCCAGGCCTCGGGCGGTCGGGTGCAGAGATGTCACGGGTGGTCGTTGCCCGGGCTTGTGCCCTTGTGGTGACAATAAAAAGAAGAAAAAGAAAAATAATAATAAAGTTTATGGCGTTCGTGACGCCACCTGTAGATCCGGTGATGGCACCGGTGCTGCTGGGACCTCTGGGATGATGAGTGGCAGCAAGGTGTTGTGGGTCTCTACAGGTAGAGCATGGTCCTCCGGGGCAGTGTGGTGTAGAATGGTGGAATAGGGTAGCGCAGTCTCTGCTGTGAGACTGGAATGTCAGTCAACCAGGAAGAAACACAGACACTTGCTTGCTCTGCATGGGTCTTTACTCCAGTTACCTTCAGCGTGTACACAGTTCACAGGTGTTACGGCTCGGGTAGTGAACGAGGTGTCATAGGAGGAAGGAATGTCTCTCTTAGGCTCCAGTGAAGTTCCTTCTCTATACTCGCTTTGTCCTAACTCTGGGCTGCCCTGCACAAATCCCACTTGTTGAACCAGGCCCGTCGGGTGATATGGGATCCCTTTTTCTCTCCAAAGGGAACCCAACCCAGTCTAGCGCTTCTGGTGGAGACTGTACTTGATTTGAGCAGTTGGATCATGCTCCTATGAAGACATCGACCACGCTGGTAATTTGCGTTTTATGGATGGACCTCTGATCCACGTCAGAACCGGTACCCCGCTTCGGACTGGGCCAGATCGTTTGGTCACCTTCTGCATGCCCCTCTCTGTCTGGGTCGGTGCTCCTTCTGGGCGCCCTCCCTGTGGTGTCCCCTGAAGGGTCCTTCTCTGTTTCTCTCCACAGATGTTCTACTTCTCTGCTTCCCGTTCTCCCACTGCTCTAGCCTGAAATTCCTCTCACTGGGGCTCGGTCTCTCAGCAAAGGGTTTAACCCTATAGTCCCCTGCTCTAAGTGTGTGAATGCAGATTGAAAGCCTCAGACCTACATTAGCTCTCCCCATAACAGGAATACTGCACTCTCCGTCATGGGTGCAGTACCCTTCTGTTGCGCACTGACTAGTGGGGCACTATCATTCGGCCATTCTGACAAGTGATGAGTACTGGTTCCCCATCTCCTTGACAAACCATGAGTACCACTTTCCCATCCGGCAAGCCAAAGGTACAACTTTCCCATGGTCCTGACTGGCAGGGGGTACCGCATTTCTATCGGCTGGATAAATTATGGGCACAACTTCTCCATCATCCAGGCCGGCTGTGGAAAACCCTTTTCTAATACTTTCACAGGTCATGGAGGCAGCTTCCCAATTACCCTGACAAGTAGTGAGCACAATCTTTCCAGAATTTGGGCCAGCAGTGAGCAAAATATTTTCATCATCTGGGCCAACTCTGACAGGTTATTAGTATTGCTTTTCCATCATCCTGACAGGTGGTGAGCACATCTTTCCCGCCACACAGACAGGTTATGTGTATGACGCTCCCATCATCCTGCCCAGTTGGAGGACACATTTTTCCCTCCTTATGTGATCCCTCTGGATCCATGCTAATCACGGAGCAGCTACCATTGGCTATGTCATAGTCCGTCGTGACACTGGCAAGCTGCATACAACCATCGCTCTTGTGGTCGCTGTGCCTGCCTCCATCTCCCTTAGCAATGATTGTTACACTTTTGAGGATACCCTCATCAATGTCACCCCATAGAATGACATGGTTGAGTTCCCTGCACCATGAGGCCATCACACTGTGATGCCTCAGGATCAGCACTAATCATGGAGCAGCTACCACCGGCAATGTCACAGTCCATCATGAAACCTGCAAGCTGCAAACAATCACTGCTTTTGTGGTGGTCATCCCTGCCTCCATCTCTCTTAGCACAGTCCTCCGTTACCTTCAGAGGTTACTCAGCAATGTCACCCTGTAGCGTGACACAGCCGAGTTCCCCGACACCATGATTCACTTTATTATCATGCACAACATTAAATTTCTTACTCAAACTATTAACATTATGTTTACATGACATCTCAAATTATGGACGGTTATCAGAGATGAATTGAGCCATGGGCACACCCATCGTGGGGCAGGAAGGGGGGGGGCTGCCCCCACCCCCACCCAGAAGCAGGAGCGCACCTAGTTTTATCACATGCTGGCTGGTGCTTGCATTGGCCCTGACAACCTACGGTACTATCTCCCGCGGTGCTGCTTCATACTGGAGGAAGGAAGGTGCATCAATGATTATAGGTGTGCGGTGGCTTTTACCCTCCGGGTTCAACAATGTAGGGAGGTGGCTTGTCCTGCAGGAGAAAAACACTGGCAAATGAACGCTGTCACCTCAGCCTGATAGAAGAGCTGATTGGCCAGTGCTCTTCTCCTCCTGCATGGCGCATCTTTGCATAGAACAAGTGAGAGAGAACACATAGGAACAGAGGAGCAGTCACCTGTGCTGGAAGATAAAAGAGGAGAATCCGCTCCAATGCACCAGGTGACAGATCTGCTGCTGAGCAATCCCGGCAGAGATCTTCTCTGATCCTGCCCCCTGCGCCTATTCTTCCTGCTCTGTCAGGAGCATGCGCAGACAGAGCAGAAACTGCTCTGTCTGCCAGGGGGATGTCAGCTCATGACCTTAGTGAGGTCATGGCACGTCAGGATCCTTGGTTCACAAAGGGTCAATTGTGATCCCATCACAGAGATGAGGGTAGAAAGGTAGGGAGGTGCTGCACTGTGATGAGATTTGTGGGTGAGAACAAGCAATTTAAATTGGATCCTATAACGTATGGGCAGATGCGTTCAAGTAACCATTAGTAGCCAGATAAGGGACCCTAGCTGCTGCATTAACCCCTTCCTGGCCTATGATGTAGGAGGATGTCATGGGCCGGTAAGGAGTGTTTGATGTGACCTCCGATGCGGAGCTCACATCAAAGCCCCGACATCTCAGATGATCTCATCAGCTGAGATGTCAGGGTAACAGCACTGCGCTTGCAAACGCAAATGTGAAGGCATCCTTATGTATGAAAAGGGTTGTGCTCCCTTCAAATTGTAATCATGTCACCAAGTATATATAGAAAAATATAGAGCAGCACTTAATCCCTAATAAGGGTGATGCAAATCAGTCCAGGGTTAGTTCCTTCACCCCCTTATACAGACCAAAAAATGACTGCAGCACTGCAGAAACGATGTATATCGCCTTTAATGGCCTTCAGGCATCTTAGTGGTGGACGTTTCGGTCCTCAGACCTTCTTCCATCCAGCCATGTCACCAAGTAGATATAAATACACACTGTGATCTCTTGCTGTACAATGATATGATGGTGCATAATGTGCACCTACATATATCATGCTAGGAGCAGAGGCAGAGCACTGCACTGGTTGATTCAGCACTGCCATGGCCTCCCCTCCCCCATATCAACTTGATCGCTTCCTATCGCCTGAACTTTTGCACTATACATGGACGGAAGTATTCTGTCCCCAATAGCAGATATGATTATATTAGCTGTAGTGCCCCAGCTCTGCTTCATCATGTAGGAGGGCAGGGACAGTACTAAAATGTTTTATCTGCCCAGAGTTCCCTTTAAAATTAAGTTTGTTCTTGGGAAAAGTACTTTAATGTAACAGAAGGTTTCACAATATTTGCAATGATTTGAATCATTTCCAAAACTTGCTAGGTAATTAATATCCGTTTTATTAAGAGTCAATCTGGATCTTTCTTACATTGTTAGATGAACATCAAGAAAAATATCTGGTGATAAATGTGAAGACAAGTTTCTGACTGTTTTCAAATAACATCAGCAATGAAGCTTGCAATGGGTAGCATCAATTATAATTGTTATTTAGTTTTCCTAGGTAGATTTTAAATATTTTTAGAACATTGCTTTGTTATTTTTTTAAGAAGACTTATCATTATGTTCATTATAAGCAGTCATAGAATTAGTAACACACTGAGATGGATTCTTTGGGGGTCTGTGCAGAAATCAGGACCAAAGCAGGATCTCCAGCTGTTTAAAATATCAGCACACAGTTTCCCTTGTTACATTTCTGGTTAGGGAAATTGCTTTGCTATTATAATGCTATAAGACGCACTTTAAAAATGTAAATTTCAGTGCCCAGGTACAAAGTCATTATCTCGCCTCTTCCAACGTTATGCACTGATGATTTCATTTGCTTTAGCTGAAAGTTTGCCCGTGCAAAATTAAAATAATAAAACAAGGTATAAAACAAATGTAGCATTCTGTATTGGCACGCTAGTGTTTTCAGCTATTGCTGTATCCAAATATAGCAATTCACAGAACAGCCAAACTAAAAGAAACTCCTTTTTTAAGTTTAAAATTAACTTCTTATTAGTTCTCCTTATAGCTTTAAAATAGAATTTATTTGTTAACCTGAGAAGAGAATGGTGGCATTAATACAATATACAATATATTAATTTGCACAATTATTAGGCAATATGTATTTTTGATGTTTCAATTTAATATTGATCACTTTAAAAAAAGGACACCGTTCTGGTTCACCAAGAAATACACCATAAATATATATTGCATTAAACTTAATATTGAACAACTACATTGCTATTGATGGTATGACCTTGTATGGTTAATAAACCTAAAAATGTAAATGTGAAGTTTTGACTTCTTTGGAAAAATATGATTGCTACCTCCAATAGGTGGCGCTAGAGTTCAAGTCCTCTTTGAAGAGGCAATTTGCATATTACATTTCCCAGTTCAGCATGCAAGGCATTTAAGTCTCCTCATATACTGACATGCCAGACCTGACATACTCTCTCCATAAGGAGAAACGTTATAGCTTAGATCCCCAGTCTTAGCCTCTCACCTAGCCAAATCATATCTCATACTTTTCACTGACAGTTAGCAAATTGAGAATATGATTTGGCACATATCCTTGGTCATATGATAAGGCTCATTAAAGAGTCAATATTGACTTTTAGGATTGTTACTTCCAATTTCTAGCGCTAGAGTTCAAGGTCTATTTGAAGAGGCAGTTTGCATATAAAGAGAATATTTAATTGTAGAAAGATACAGTCTTTTTCTTGCGCCACAGCTTGAGGAAAATGTCTTTAAAAACTGTCAGTGAGTCTGGGAGTTAACGAAGAGTCTTTGTCAACATAACCCAACCTCTTCCTTGCTAGTGTTTGAGTCAAAATGGAGGTGTGGACCCTTTACTGGTCCAACCACGAACCCATCCTTTTAGTCCATCAAAACTCACTCTCATCTCATTCATTCATTCTTTGAAAAATCTGTCTTCAGATATTTCTTTGCTCAACCTTGACGTAACTTGTAAAAAAAGAGGAGACACTGAATGTAGATTGAGTACAACAAATACAATTACAAATATAAACAACCTTTATTTGAACCCAAAAAAACACAAGAAGATTTGCCCTGATGAAGCCGCTAGTCGGTGATATGCGTGGGGCTTCATCCCCCGAATCCCAGGTGTACTCCACATGTTTTTCAGCCTGACCTAGCTTGACTTACCTTTGATCTCTCTGACTTCTTCTTCCCTGGCCTGCAGTTAAAGGTTACATACCACTCTATTCCTTTAGCACCTTTACATTTTTGACAACATTATCATGGGGGTTGATACATCACATACATGGTATGTATGGTTTGGTATACAAACATTGTCACGGACATCATTCTGAGGTCTCAGCTCAGGTCTACCATCATTATTATTTAGGCATTTTACATGTGGAGCTTTGCATACAATTACTTAGTTCCAATTCTGGTTTATACTGTGCATTTTGTATACTATATATCCTGTGGTCCCTCTGGGGTGTTTTGTACTTCTTATGCATCTTGTATACATTTTAATTGATTTTATACTTGCGTGTTTTTGGGTTCAAATAAAGGTTGTTTATAGGGATGAGTGAGCATGTTCGGCCATACTTAGTGCTCGCCCGAGCATCACAGTACTCGCGATGCTCGGCGAACACCAAGTACCAGCAAGATGCTCGGGCTCATGTTCGGATCCACCTCCCTGCATGTTGGCACTCTTTACAGAGCCAGCCCACATGCAGGGATTGGCTACAGACACTGTAATGCCACAGCCATGTTGGTTGTGGCATTATAGTGATTGGCTGGCTACACAGCGTCATCAGGTCTATATAAGACCTGACTGAGCTGTGCTCGTCACTCTGTTCCACTTTGTCAGCTAGTATAGGGAGAGGTGCTGCTGAGTGAGGGACAGATTTTGGGTCTTTTAGGTAGTGTAGGTGCTGGGATACAAATTCCATCAAAACAACAGTCCTTTTGAGGACTAATCTAGCTGCATACAGGCAGGCAGGGTATATAGCACACTTCGGTGTACCACAAGAGGCTGTATACCAGTCAGCACATCTGGGGCTGGTGTACAGGCTTCTAATATTTATCTTATCAAAACAAAAGTCCTTCTAAGGATTAATTTAGCTGTATACAGGCAGGAGCGGTATATAGCACACTAAAGTGTGCCACAAGAGGTTGTATGCCAGTCAGCACATCTGGGGCTTCTAATATCTATCAAATATCAAATATCAAAAATCTATCAAAACAACAGTCCTTTTAAGGATTAATTAACGCTAGGGTCACATTAACGTTATTGGCTGCGCTAGGGGGTTGCGTTAAAAAATACGTTTTGGCAGCCTAAACTTAGTGCTACTGCTATGGTAGCGCCGCATTAACGCTGCCAATGCTTACCTATGGTGATGCGGCCCCTATCGTGGCTCAAACGCCGGCATCTGAGTGAAATCTCAAGCTTTTTCCTAACACAAGAAAAGACGCTTTTGCCGCTTGGCAGAGGCAGTGCTGCAGTGCCTCCAGCTTCTGACTGATGTGGAGGGTGAAGAGGAGGAAGAGGATAACGTGCAGGAGCTGTAGACTCTGGGGGCAACCCTGATTGAGTTAGGGCCCCGCAATCCTTCGCATCGGCTTCCACTATGTTAACCCAGTGTGTCATCAGTGAAATGTACTGTCCCTGCCCACAAGCACTTGTCCACGTGTCCGTGGTTAGGTGAACTTTCCCGGTAATTGCGTTATTAAGGGCATGGCTAATTTTTTGGGACACATGCTTGTGTAATGCGAGGATGGCACACCAGAGAAATAGTGGCGGCTGGGCACCGAGTAACGGACGGCCGCCTTCATCAGGTTGCAAAATGCTTCCATTTCTGCTAGCCTAAAAGGCAACATTTCAAGCAGCAGTTGAGTAGTGTGGCCTGTGGAGCATTGGCTGCGTATTTGCGCTTGCGTTCCAAGGATTGGGGTATGGACAACTGAATGCTGCGCTGGGACAAGGACATGGACGTGGTTGCTGATGGTGATATTTCTGATTGTGCAACGACAGGTGCAGGACAGGAGGCATCTTCGCATGCACTATGGACAGGGGATTGCCTTGCATGCACAACAGTGGAAGAAGCAGACACTGCTCCTGGAATCGGGCGTCCGGTCCACAAAGTCGGGTGCTTTGCTATAATGTGCCTGAACATGCCGGTGGTGGTCAGGCTGGTAGTTTTGCTACCCCTGCCTTAAAAAACAGCCAGACTCAGGAAGACCTAACAGTTGTACTGGCAACTTCCGTCATGTTGGTGTTACGGGAAACGGTATCCCGCCTTCTGTCTGCAGCCACCATACTGCTTATTCCTGCCTGTTGGGGTGCTATGCCTCCCCCTGTGCGCAGCTGTCCTCGCTCTGCATGTCCTCCTGCCAGGTTGGGTCAGTTACTATATCATCCACCACGTCATCTTCCACTTCGGCACCCTAGTCCTTCTCTTGACTTTCTGGCAATTGTGTGTCATCATCGTCCATCTCTTGTGACACTTTCCCACCATCGCCTTAGTGTGACCGTGCTGCTAATATATTGGGGCATTGCTACATATGATCTCCTCTTGCCCCACTTCAAGTGGAGTGGGTGTGAGGCCTGAATCTATAAATGTGAAAGTGAACAGCTCTTTAGAGTGTCCAAGTGTTTTGTCTAGGCACACTGCATGGTGGGAGGAAGGAGGATCAAACACTATGGGATACCCAATGATAATAATGGGAACAATATTTAATGAGGCCCTCCTCCACGTGTCTTCAAAAGGCCATCGGAGTGCCTCCCAATTTTGGCAGCATGCATTGGGCAACACTATGGAAGAGCAACTTCCTAATAATGGGAACATTATTTAATGAGGCCCCCCTCCCCGTGTCTTCAAAAGGGCATTGGAGTGCCTCCCAATTTTTGGCAGCTTGTATAGGGCAACACTATGGGAGACCCACTTCCTAATAATGGGAACATACAATATTTAATGAAGCCCTCCTCCACGTCTTTTAAAAGGAGCATCGGAGTGCCTCACAATTTAAAAAAAAAAAATCTTTAATGTAATAAAAAGAAAATATATTACACCAACAGCCCTTAAATTTTCCCCACGAAAATGCATGTTGGTTTCATTTTTGGACGTGTTATTGTGAGTCTGTAAAAGTGCCGTAATACTCAGACAACATTGTTCACAGCAGTGACCTGGGAGTCAGAAATGCTTAAAGGGGTCTTCCCCATGCTGTTCACATGTCATTTGAGCACTGTTCTTATACATTTTTAGTTTTTATGCAGACTGCCTGGGATGCCGCCGGAAAAATGCACAAGTTTTCCATAGGTTAACATTGGGTCGAGCACCTGAGCATTTTACTGCTCGCTCATCACTACTAGAAAAAGACTAACTCTTCCAAACTTGGCCAAAGCTTGGGAGAGCCAACCTATGTATGAGGCTTAGGCTGGTTTCACTCCATGTTTTTTGGGATCATTTTCTGACCGTTTTGAAAAGGACAGAACAGGATCCTGTTTAGCCTCCTATGTATCCCTATGGTGCCGAATAGGACATAAATGGCTATCCGGTTTTGTCAATTCAGTTCCAAATTTGTTTCTGTCATGTCTTTTCATGGCCCCAGAAACAGAGACTGCTCTGATTTTGGGCTCCGGTGAATAAACCAGACCAAATCGGACAGAAACAAATCCGGTGCGATCCGGCGCACATAGCATGGGAGTCTATGGGCGATGCATTCGGGAAAAAAACAGGATAGTTTCCCAGATCCGGTTTTATTGTATTTAGTGAACTGCTCTGTTCCTGTAATTTCACTTTAGCAGTGTATCTACATACACTGATAAAGTGAAATTAAACAGAGGAATGGTTAAAAATTAAAAAAAATGAATGCTCACCTGTCTACCTAGCGTCCCGCGATGCGCGGTGTCCACATCCGATGGCTGCAAGGACCTTAATCAGCTGACCGGGAAGGGACAGGGCAACCCGATCAGCTGATGCATCACATGACTGCATCAGCGCAGTTTAAATCTGTTTTTAGCGGGCGGCCGATTTAAACTGTGCTGATGCGGTCATGTGACACATCAGCTGATCGGCTTGCCCCACCCCCTCCCGTTCAGCTGATTAAGGTCGTGCAGCCATCGGCGTTGGATACATCATGGGACACTCGGTGGACAGGTGAGAATTTTTTTTTTAACCATTCATTTATTTAATTTCACTTTAGTAGTGTATGTAGATACACTGATAAAGAGAAAGTAACAGCAGCAACACCACTTGCCTGGCTCGACTCCCCCCAGCTCATTTTGTGTCCGGATCCCTGAAAATCCCGGATCTGGACACAGAAATGGCATCCGGAGATTACAATCTGGACCTGTCCATTCCTGTCCATGTGGTCATGTAAAAAACAGGATCCCTCGGACAGAAACAAAACTGCAGTATGAAGCCAGCCTTAATTCATGACAGGAGATGTGGTGTGATGAGACCATGTTCTGTGTATGGTCAGAAACAAGAATTAAACTGTACATAGCAAGGACATATATAAGATTATCTCAGCACAGGAACAATTTTTTTAAAACTTATCCAGTTGTAGAACTTATTATTATTCCAAGATTTATTGATTATAAATAACTTTATTTGTGGGAAAACCACTTTAAGAGAGAACCCCATTATTATTACTCCTCTGCCAAATTTCAGCTTCATCACCCCAAAAATCACTTTTAATGCTTTGCATTGGACATGATAATTTAGGCTTATTTGCAGCATCTTGAACTGGAAAGAAAAATATATCAAGGATTTATATATATATATATATTTATCCATTTATATAGCACTATTAATTCCACTTTAAACACACTTTTCCAATTGAGGCTCACAATCTAAACATCCTATCAGTATGTCTTTCAAGTGTGGGAGGAAACCCATGCCAACATGAGGAGAACATACATACATAATTGAACCCAGGACCTCGGCGCTGCAAGGCTGCAGTGCTAACCTATGAGCCATGGTGCCACCCTGTTGGTGCAAACTTCTTATGCTCTTGTTAAGGTATGTGCTCACGGTCCAAAGGAGCTGCATGTTGGACGCTGCTCCTCTGGACCTGAGTGAACCCGCGGGTGGCTGCAGGGAGACCGCAGCCGCCCTGTACTCACGATATGCGGCGGGTGTGGGGCGGCTTCTTATTGCAGTCACCCGATGGGAGCCGCTTCCGACTCCGCAGCATGAAATGAACATGATTCTGAGGAGCCGACTGGCGGCAACCCGCACCGCAGCTCCAAACACGCTGCGGGCGGGTGAAGCATAGTGAGGATGCGATTTCTTGAAATCCCATCCACTATGCCTATACTGTACTACGCAGCGTTTTGGACGCAGCGGCAAGACGCTGCATCCAAAACGCTGTGTATACTGATTGTGTGCACGCACAAGCGCTGTAGTAAGTGACAGATGATAGGTGATTTATATGTGCTATATGTAGTATTCAGTTTGTATCCAAAGTGGCACTTTCAGCTTGTCTTTGCAACGTTTTTTTTATTACTGCATCTGTGAAAAACACTAGTAATTTCAAATATGCATTTCTTCCTTTTTAATGAGTTGTTTCCATGCATTTAATTTTTCTATTGAACTCTAGGAAAAAAATTAAATTGGATGTAAAAAGAAAATGACAAAAACTGTAAAAACCTAAATATAACAACAAAAGCATTGAAATGCACATTTTATAGAATTGTTTCAATTTAAAACAGTATAGCAAAAAATCCTGATAAAACACTACAAAAATTCATTATTTTTCCTAAAAGTCCGTGTGTAAAAGCGCCCCAAAGAAGCTTTACTATACCCTGTACATAAAGTACAGTTTATTATCAGACACTAACATTGATATAATATCCCTTACCGTATAACTTTCTAAAATGAAAAAATACTATTAATCTAACATTATAAACATGGTAAAGCTGAGCAAATAGCACAAATTGTGCTTTGAATAATCCCAGTAGGGTGCATGAATCACTAATGAAAAAGTCTATATAAAACAAGAAATAACTTCTAACATCAAAAGGGCACAGGTAAGGGTTTTCCTTTTATATTTGACTGGTTTCATTTTAATTGCTGAGTACTAAGCTTTTCATGGTGAATTACCATCTGAATAAAAATATAGCAACATGAGCAACCAAATGGGATTGCAAAAATAACAGTTTTAATTACTAATTAAAGTGGAGCTAAAAGTTAATACATTAAAGCATTTGGAAAGAAAGAAATAGATTGAAACTCATAAAAGGAGCCATTTCTGCTGCATCACTTTAGCTGCATTTAATATTTAATATTGGCTATGAAATTAAAATTATTCCATTTAGTTCACTCTCCACTAGTATTACCTAGGGTTTAATTAAAAAGAAAAAACAACTTTATCGTCAGGGGTGTAACTTGAAGTTTATGAGCCCCAATGCGAAAGCTACAACTTTTTCTATAGGCTACAGGGACTTTTGGGGTCCCCTAAGCTCCAGGGCCTAGGTGCGATTGCAACCCTTGCATATGTTGTACTTACACCCCTGGTTTTACATTTGTAACAATTTTCTTGTTATCTTCTAGGGTATATCATTAGATTATAGGACAGTGAACAGCAAAAAAACAAAGCCAATAAAGGTATTATCCTCTTAATTATGTTTTCCTCTGTGAATTATTTTAAAGTGGTTGTCTGGTCTGAAATGAGAAGTCTGCAGTCACTTTGTGTGACTGTATACTTGTGAATGCTCGCTGCACACACAGTGCATGCTGCGAGGATCTGTCAGGGCCTGAAAAACGAGTGTACAGAGCGAGGCCGCTCCCACTTGTTGGGTTCTTGCTGGGAGTATGATATTGCATACTTGACTGCCTTTCCCGTCACAGACACCCACGTCTGGAGCAAATAATGAAGAAATACCTTTGTGCATGCATAACATTCTATGACCAATGAATACAATGGAATATGTTGACTATTGCACCTGATGCAAAGAACCATGTATTGTGTGGTACACTTTATTAGATGGGTTCCTGTGCACTGAAAAGCATAGTTGGCAATCCATCTCAATACAACTATAAGTAGTACTCAGTCACATACAAACTTTGAACATACGACAGAAATACCCATAATAATAATAATAATAATAATAATAATAATAATAATAATGTAATATTTATTAATTTATATAGCGCTATTAATTCAAAAGCTCTTTATATACATTTGCAACACTGACTCCATCAGGTCTCACAATCTAAACATCCTATCAGTATGTCTTTTGTAGTACTCAGAATGCTATTATTGATCTTTACCTTGGTTATTTATTTGAACATTTGATACTTTATTAGTCCACTGAAAGACAGCTTCTTGCGGAGTCATACCAGTCATTTTGAATACAGCGACTCAACAATACATATAACTATAATAGATGCAGGGGTTGCAATTGCAACAAAGTATAAGAGCCTTTGGGGAATGAAAGGTCTTTTTGCACTACATAAGAAGACTATTAACCTATATTAACTATGAAAAAGTGCAATTACACAATTGTTTTTTGTCTTTTGTATTCATCATGTTCACTCTATGGTAAAACTGACCTATCAGTATGATGCCTCAGGTCGAAAAGAGTTCATAGATACCAAACATGTATACTTTTACTTTTATATAACTGATAAAAAAATCATAAAGTTTTTAATGAAAAATACCTGCTCTTTTATCGCCTTATTCCAGACTCTGTAGCGTTCTCATTTTTCGGGGTCTGAGGCTGTGTGATGGCTTATTTTTTGTGGCTTGAGCTGAAAATTCTAATGATCCAACTTTTGGGTAGATTTGATGTTTTGATCGCCTATTGCATTTTATTTAAATGTTGCGGCGACCAAAAAAAGTAAGTTTATGGTTTGAACTTTTTTTTTCAGTACTCTGTTTACTGATCTGAATAATTGATTTCACAGATTGTCTGGTGACCATTCATTTCTATCCTCCACCTCCTCAAGGGAGCGGGGAGGGGCATCAGGGAGAGGGAAGCGCGGCACAGACCAGGAAAGCCGGCGGTGTAGTCCTCTTCTCACCGCTGGCTTCTCGCCTGTGTTTTTTGCTCCTCGCTCCCGGTGCTGCGCTCCCCCCTCCCTGTAGGTGCTCCCCCCGCCTGGTACTAATGTTAAAACACTCATTACATTAATTTTCAATGGTGTTCGACGTATTCGACGAACACTCGACGAACATACATCAAATTCGACGAATCGAATCGAATTCGAACAATGGGGTGGTGACTCATCTCTAGTGACCATAAGTGGGTAATTTGCATAGAATCATTCAAGTGCCGACTAGAGGGATGAGCTATATGCAAGTGTATTTAGCGAGGCTGGACACAGTCTAGTCAGAATGTGGTTGTTAGTCTGTACACAACATAATTCCAGTCAAAAGACAGTCTGCTCTGGGACTAGCATCGGAAAATCCTAAGAGCATACATAAAGACTGACTGAAAACTTGTAGCCTGTGTCTGGAAAATGTATTTAAAGTGTTCTTTATAATATTTCCATAAAATGTAATAATCCATTATGTTTAGCTATTAAATATAATGTTAATGTAGCTAAAATACAACTTGACTGTGCAAGAACCACAATTATGTTTTTGCATGTAGCACTTAAACATAGAGCAGTATAACTATTATAAATAGACACTACACTTAACAGGAATCTGACATTTGTTCAACAATAGATACAATTCTAATAAAAATGCAGCACCTCCTTCGATTGGATATTAAAAATTGATGTGTTCAGTTTGTCTGAAATGCATTTTCACCTTTATACCTTTTACACCTTGTGCCCTTTGCCATGATACCAACAAAATTAATAAATGTCCTTACCTCACCCCAGCATTTGCAATTACTGTACACCGAACATTACTCTGGGTCACACTGGGGTGATGCAACTGCAATACTAATCATGTCTAATCAAATATCTGTATCATTGTAGACTTTAAATCACTTGATCTTGATTAAAAGTCAGATCAAAGTTTGTTTTTCCATTGTTCTAAACTTGTTCTTGTATTTGCATAAACTAAGGGTAGACATTAATCTCTCCCATGTCATTGATATATTGAGTTTGTAAGCCGGATCTGTAAAAAAAAAATCATAAAAGGTCACTTTGAAGGATATTCTTATGGTTTCACATAGTTTCATATTTTAATGAAAGCCAAAGAGATGTTTTGAAACTTATACATTCTATTCTTGTAATGTTCTCTAATTAGGTGCTGTTCACATCTAATCTTGACTATATCGGAGGTATTTATAAGGAGTATTTCCTAACATATTTGCGTATAGCAGCTCCAATACCTGGTGACTATACCATGTAGAATAAATTATTCCAATCTGTCTTACTTTTTAAGAAAGTAAAATTAACTTCACTTTCTTATGGTAAAAAAAAAAGATGCATGCATAACTGTCTTTGACCTAATTGGCAATTATCTATGTCTGTCCTTGTGCTCCTTGCTGGGAACTTGCCTGCTATGCAAAGTTTAGCCTCACTTTTCCTGTTAGAGTATGTGCAGTCGATTTGTAGATACTGCGTCCTGGACGCAGTGCCTCCGGTCCTGAGGGAAGCCGCTGGTGAACGCAGGGTAAAAGCAGCCACCCTGTGCCCACGATCAGTGTTTGGGGCAATAAACACAGATCTGACTCTGTAGCAATAAATTAACACGCTGCGGAGATGCGGAAGCGAGGCACCGTGCACCACAGGTGAGGTAATGCGGCAGACTACAGAAGCACAGTGGGCATGATATTTCTAGAAATCCCATCCACTGTAATAATATTGATGGACGCATCATTTTGCATGCAGGAGAAATATGCTGTGCCCAAAACATTGCTAATACTGTTACTATATTTGAGCTATTTAACCTATTGATAGTAGAATACAGGTTTTAAACCACTAAAAAAAGTGATACGTGTATGAGACATCCAGGTATGAATTTTTTCAGCAGTCTATAACCTGTATACCCATATTAATAGGTTAGATTGCACAAATATGGTGAGAGATTCCCTTTAAATTCCTTACATATCATAATGGTGACTAACAAGTGATTCTGAATAAAAGCTAGTTCTGAAGGAAATTATCTTACATCTAGCTAGAAGTCTGAGGCAAGGTCCACATCATGCTTGGCTCTGAGTTCGGCAATCCAGTACAATGCCTGCGCTTGTCATCATCATTAACGCAATGAACCCTCAGTTTTTCATTGCGTTAACATTGCCATAGCAATGCACTGGTGAGCGCATTCAAAGGGCGTTCAAACGCAGGCACAAAAGTGCCTGTGCTTGAACGCCTATGTTTTGTGAAGTGCACAGCTAAATGCTGCTAGCAGTATTTAGCTGTGTGCTTGCAAAAACACATATTTTCAAGCGCAAGCACTTTTGTGAATGCGTTTGAATGCGCTTTGATTCTGCTCACCCATGCATTGCTATGGCAATGTTAACACAATGAAACACTGAGGTTTCATTGCGTTAATAATGATGACAAGTTCAGGCATTGTAGCAGATTGCTGAACACAGAGCCGATCATAATGTGGACCTAGCCTAAGGAGCAGAGCGGAAATGGTAATCTCTTTGGACACATTTGCAAAACAAAGTATACATTTCTCTGTGCTAGATGCCAGGGCTGCCGCTAGGAATTTTAGAGCCCTCACTGTCAAAATTTTGGGGCCCCCTTAAGACTCCATCCAGCCTCCACCTCAGCTCCACCTCGATCCAGGCTCCACCCCTACGCCTATGCCAAGGCTCCACCTCCACTCCAACATACATTCACATATTATATATATAATATATACACTACCATTCAAAAGTTTGGAATCATTTAGTAATTTTCTTATTTTTGAAAGAAATGCACATTTTTTTCAATGAAGCTAACATTAAATGATTTAGAAATACACTCTATGCAGTGTTAATGTGGTAAATGATTATTCTATGAAACTCTCAAAATGGACAGAAAAAGAGAACTTTCATGTGAAACTCAATAGCCTATCTTTCTTAGAAATGAAGGCTATTCCATGCAAGAAATTGCCAAGAAACTGAAGATTTCTTACAACGGTGTGTACTACTCCCATCAGAGGAGAGCACAAACAGGCTCTAACCAGAGTAGAAAGAGAAGTGGGAGGCCCCGCTGCACAACTGAGCAACAAGACAAGTACATTAGAGTTTCTAGTTTAAGAAATCGATGCCTCACAGCTCCTCAACTGGCAGCTTCATTAAATAGTACCCACAAAACACCAGTGTCAACGTCTACAGTGAAGAGGCGACTCCAGGATGCTGGCCTTCAGGGCTGAGTGGAAAAGAAAAAGCCATATCTGAGACTGGCTAATAAAAGGAAAAGATTAATATGGGCAAAAGAACACAGACATCAAAGTTTGAGGTGTTTGGATGACGCAGAAGAACATTTGTGAGATGCAGAACAACTGAAAAGATGCTGGAAGAGTGCCTGATGCCATCTGTCAATCATGGTGGAGGTAATGCGATGGTCTGAGGTAGTTTTGGTGCTGGTAAAGAGGGAGATTTGTACAAGGTAAAAGGGATTTTGAATAAGGAAGGCTATCACTCCATTTTGCAATGCCATGCCATACCCTGTGGACAGCGCTTTATTGGAGCCAATTTCATCCAACAACAGGACAATGACCCAAAACACACCTCCAAATTATGCATGAACTATTTAGGGAAGAAGCAGGCAGCTGGTATTCTTTCTGTAATGGAGTGGCCAGCGCAGTCACCAGATCGCATCCCCATTGAGCTGTTGTGGGAGCAGATTCACCGTATGGTACACAAAAGTGCCCATCAAGCCAATCCAACCTATGGGAGGGGCTTCAGGAAGCACGGGGTGAAATTTCTCAAGATTACCTCTGCAAAGGTGTGCAATGTTGCAATTGCTGCAAAGGGAGCATTCTTTGACAAAAGCAAAGTTTGAAGGAGAAAATTATTATTTCAAATAAAAATCATCATTTCTAACCTTGTCAATGTTGGACTATATTTTCTATTCATTTTGCATCTCATTTAATAAATAAAAGTATGAGCTGTCATGGAAAAAAGAAAATTGACTGTGTGACCCCAAACTTTTGAACGGTAATGTGTATATATATATATATATATATATATATATATATATATATACTAGCTGGGTGCCCGATGCACATGCATCGGGATTCTAGTAGGGCGAGTCTCTGAGTCGCAATGGCCGCTTCGCGGCCAATGCTTCGCGCTGCTAAGGCGACTCGCCATGCCCGCTGCGCTGCGCGGCCAATGCTTCGGGCGTATCCACATGACCACGCACGACTCGCAATGGCCGCTTCGCGGCCAATGCTTCGCGCGTATCCACATGACCACGCCGGGGGCAAAAAAACCATTCGCAATTATATAATAGATATCTAATATATAAAGCTAAATAGAATTTTGGGGTTCAGCGCACTGAATATAAAAACGGCGTATAAAAATTAGTCTATATTCATTAAAAATTAAAACAATATTTTATTGATTTCTCGTGCTGCCATGTACTATATGAAAACATTAAAAGCGCTAAATATGTATCAAAGAGGATCCATTCAGGGAATATGTCCCATCAGAATTTTCTGTAGGCCTTTTCCTATAGTCCTGGCGTAGGTGCTATGGATTACTTCGTTTGTTTTCTTTTATTATTCTTTTGATAATCCTATAGGAAATGAAATTTAGTGTGTAAGAATGGATATATGAGACCTGCATAAAGGAGATGTCTTTTGAGAAGGTGAGCACGACGGTTGCCTACCTTTCTAATGGATAGGGGTTATTTGTCAGCTGTCGTATTGTTTTCTACGGTTCTCCCAGTATGCGATAGGTTTATACTTAAAATCTGAAACACGAGTGAAAGTATAACTTATAAGGTCTACGGGAGTAGTTTTACACCCTAAATGGTGCAGACATTGCTAGAGAATAAAGTATAAAAACAAAAATATAGCGTTGATACCTGTATACAAAGGGATGTAACCTTCTAATATTCTCCTAGGATCGAGGATGCAGTCCTTAATTCTGAAGATACAGATATCAAACAATATAAGCCACTTGCTGTGTAATCTAATATAACATATAGATTAAATAAGCGGTTTTTTTTTATTTTTTTTATTTTTTTTATTTATTTATTTACCAGGGGGATCTTAATTAGTAGATCTTTAGTAAGGTGATCCTCCCATGTGTATAAATCTGTGGAAAGAGTGTCAGGATTAATTGTGTGTTTTTTAATTCCTGTGATTCTTCAACATAATAGCCTACAGGAGATTGTTGATTAATCTTATGTGGTCTAACCTTTAGAAGGATGCCATATTCATAGTAAAAGCAAAAGGTAGAAAGATTGTTCAAATGTCCTGTGTGGTGCTTTCACCTGAAACTGAAAAAAAGGGGACTTGTTCAGGTTGATTCTATGTAATGTTGTGTATCTGATTAGTATAGGGAACACTGGCTGAAAGAACTCAATCTGCCTTGGTAGTAATATTTTCAAGAGCTAGCATGCCATTTCATCACTTACCCAGTGCTTCCCCAGGTCTTGTACGTGCGGCTGGCTTCAAGTCAGAAGGGAGAGAGCAGAAGCCAGACACGCTGGCCCGCGCTGTGCAGCGGTGTGGCGTCTTCTGGGTTGCGGTCTCGGGTTTGGCTACGTCACACTGTCAGCTAATTGTCTGCGTCATCTAGGGTCGGTGCCTAGGGGCCGGACTGCATCTGACAAGTGCTGTAGGTGCTGTAATGCTGGAGAGGTTGCACAGAAGTGCGGTCTCTGAACTGACAGGTCTGGAGATTGACCGGTTTCAAAGGGAAACGCCCTTCTTCCTCAGGATAGCCAGCTGCTGTCTGTGTCCAGTCTTATATAGCATTCTCATGTGTGACTTAGTTGCTAGAAGTGAAAAAAATGGCTGCTGCTCATACTACCATGTGTATGTGTATGTGTAATGGGGAAAACGTGACAGTTACCAGTTGACAGTTGTGAATGAGAGGGGCTTAATAACAGCGCCAAAGACTAACAGCCTATACCAGCATATAGTCACTAAGACCCCTTACACATCTGCGGTTTTCGCCGATCGCGGCAGTTGCGGTGAAAAAACCGCAACTGCCGCGATTACCGCATAACCGCTGCACTTGCGGCACAGTTGCGGCAAGCCCCATGCAATGTCTATGGGGCTTGCGGTAAGTGTGCGGCAGGTGCAGCAAGTGCGGTTTCGCCACTTGCGGCAGGTGCGGGCGTGAAAATAAACGCGGTCAGCCGCGTTTTTTTCCCGGCTGCACCTGCCGCAAGTGCCGATACTGCACTTGCCTCACCTGCCGCAAGCCCGCATAGACATTGTATGGGGCCTGCCGCAACTGTGCTGCAAGTGCAGCGGTTATGCGTTAATCGCAGCAGTTGCGTTTTTTTCACCGCAACTGCCGCGATCAGCGAAAACCGCAGATGTGAAAGCACCCTAAGGTGGGGCCCCAACATGGGATATTCACCAATCACGGGGACATGTATACACACCACATGCACACAAAGAGTAACAGCAAGTGTATAGTCGCTAAGGTGCAGCCCCAACATTGGATACTCACCACACACCCGAACACACACACTACAAAGAGACACACTCACACATCCCCACGGGGACACACACACCCTATAGTGACACATGCACTCACCCCACAGGGACACACACACACACCACAAAGAGACACACACAACACAGAGACACAGATGTAGCGACCGGTGGTAAGGCCGCGGGTGTGTGTGTTATGATCTTTCTCAACAGAATCCCCATACTCAGATTTAACCGGTAGTAACATTTCTTTACTGTAAAACATGTCTATAACACAGTCAACTGATCTAGCTGCACACATGTATATGGTGGGGTCTCTGGATCTTCACTTCTTCCGGGTACGCAGCAAGCAAAGAAAAAAAAACACAACAATGGAGATATCTTTCCCTAACTTTCCCTAAAATCACGTACCAGTCTATCACAGAAGAAGGTGTCGCTCCCACGTAGCAGGCCTGGGGTCTCACGATGACGGGTCCCAGTGCAGCGCTGAAGGTGGAAACTCCTCAGTCTTCTTCTGTGGTCTCCGTCCGCAGGTAACAGAATCTTTCTTTGTTAGTCTCTCCCAGTCTCAGGGCACACAGAGGAGCAGAAGGGAGCCCACAGCAGCACAGAAGTCTCTCTCAGTCTCGGGCAAACCGATGAGCAGAAGGGAGATCACAGTAGCACAGATAGCTCCCTTATGTCAGTCACAGCCCCTGCACATGTAATCCAGTGGCAATGTCCTGAATTCCGGAGGCAATGTCCTGAATTTGAGTGGGACCCTCGGTAAGACAAGGTCCTGCAGACCGAGGGTTGCAACAGCGATCTTCACAGGATATTTCTTCCCAAGAATCCGGCTGCAAAAGAGCCCTATGTCGGGAGACACCACACAGTCTGTCCTGACAGAGCTCTGGATCTCTAATCATCATCTCCCGCCCTTTTTCTTCCTCAGCACAAGGCTGTTGGGGGAGGGGATCAGACTGTGTAATGTTCACTGCAGTGTCCATTTGAATAACAACACAGTCAGGGCTACCCACTTCATTACATACCCCCCCACTTAAAGGTTGGCAGTCCCTGTCAACAACCGCCGGCTCCAAGGCAGTGATGACTGTAGTTGTCACAGGGGTCGGTTGAGAAGTGGGCCATACATACTGGTCCCTGTAGAACCGTCCGGGCGGGATCCCAGCAGTGGTGCGGTCAGTGCGTCGCAAGGGTCGGTTGTTCCCCTCCTCGTCACTGTCTTTACGCCCCACTCCAGTCAGTACTCCGGGAGAGGGACTGGTCTGTGTAGGTGGGTCACCGGTCTCAGAGTCGACGTGATCTCTATGTTGAGAAATGTCCGTGACGTCAGTCATGTCAGCAGCGTCACCCCCTCCGGTTACTGTGGGAGGGGAGTCAGGCCGGGAGCGGCAGGGGCGCAACATATTTCGGTGCACAGTGCGGGTGCTGTGGCTGTCTTCACCCCGCACTCGGTATACATGTCCATTGGGGTAAGGGCGTTCGATTACCCGGTAGACTTCAGTCTCCCACTTGGCTCGAAGTTTCCCTTGAGGCTTCTTAATACGGAGCAAGACTAGCTGTCCCAACTTTAAGGGTTTCTCTTGCACGGGGAGTGGGTCAGCATGTATCTGGCCCCGGATTTGTTGACTCACCAGCCGGTGTACAGTCTCCATCTTCTGGCGGTGAGCATTTAGCCAGGAGGGGTAGTTATGGCAGACATCTTCTTCTGGGCGGAATAGGTTCAGGTCATGGACCCCTTTTCCGGGGCGGCCAAAGAGAAGAGTGTGAGGGGTGTAGCCAGTCACGGAGTGGACCTGGTTGTTGTAGGCCCATACTAGATCTGGAAGGAATTGGGGCCATCGATCTTTCTTATCTTCGGCCAAGGTGCGGATCAGCTGAAGTAGGGTCCGGTTAAAGCGTTCACATGCACCGTTCCCTTGTGGATGGTAAGGAGTGGTCCTCGACTTCTGGATCCCATACATCCGATGCAGCTCCTCGATGACTCTGCCTTCGAAACAAGCCCCCTGGTCGGAGTGTAACCTCTCCGGACACCCATAGACGTGGATGAACTGTCGACAGATGGCCTGTGCAGCCGACTCGGCCGTCTGGTCCTTGGTAGCAACAACGACGGCGAATTTTGTGAAGTGGTCCACCATGACTAGGCAGTATTGATAGCCACTGCTCGCCGTCCCGATCAGCAGATAGTCCACCATCAACAGCTCAAGAGGCCTGGAGGTTTTAATCGTCTGGACAGGTGCACGCTGTTCGGTGGACTTGTGCAGTTCACAGGTGCGACAGGTTCTGCAGACGTCTTCGACCAGCTTGCGGAGCCCTGGACAGTAGATGGACTGTTGAATCCACCGAAAGGTCTTGTCTATTCCAAAGTGACCGTTCCTTTTGTGTGCTTCGTCCACCATCTTACGAGCCAATTGGGCAGGCACCACGACTTGTGTACATTCCTCCAACATGTGGGACAGGAGAACCTTCCGATATAGTACCTCTTCTCTCAGAATTAGCCGATCCCACTGGCTGAGCAAGGTCAAGGTCCCGGTAGACAGTCGTGCCCGCGTGTCAGGGGGGGGCTTCTGCCTTTGCTTCACCCATTGTTTGAGTAGAGCCCATTCAGGGTTCTGGTCCTGGAGCCTGCACAACTCTTGGGGACACAGTGTAACCCCCACTGGAGTTCCAACTTCGCCCACAACGAACTGGCAGTAATCCATCATCTGTTGGGCAAGCCTTGCAAAGTCGGGCGTCTCGTCTCCTTCTAGTTCTTCATCCCGATCTCTGGTAAGTAAGGGGTATGACACTCTAGACAGGCTGTCCGCATTTTGATTCTCAGCCCCAGCCCTGTATTTGATCTTGTAGTTGAACTTCGAGAGTCGAGCCATCCAACGCTGTTCCATGACTCCGAGCTTCGCATTTTGTAAGTGGGCCAACGGGTTGTTATCGGTCAGGACCAGTACTTCCGCCCCTGTGAGGTATCCTGCAAATTTCTCCGCCATAGCCCACGTTAGGGCCAACAGCTCCAGCCGGAACGAGCTATAATTGGTGGGGTTCTTCTCGCCCTCGTGTAGGGATCGACTGGCATAGGCTATGACACGTTCCTTGCCTTCTTGTACTTGTGAAAGTACTGCCCCTAGACCTTGTAGGCTGGCATCGGTATGTAGTTGGAAAGGGAGATTGTAGTCTGCATATGCCAGGACGGGGGGTGAAGTCAAGGCACCCTTTAGGGCTTGGAAGGATTCTTCCTGGCTGGGTCCCCAGCTGATGGGTCGTCCTCTGGGGCCGTTGGTGGTCCCTCGAAGCAATTCGTGCAAGGGTGCAGCAAGCCGGGCGAAGTTTCTCACGAACCGGCGGTAGTAACCGGCCAACCCCAGGAAGGCCCGGACCTCTCTGACGTTCGTAGGCTGTGGCCAGTCCCGCACGGCGGCTATTTTCTCCGAAGACGGCTGTACACCTTCGGCCGAGATCCGGTGACCCAGGTAATTGATCTCGGGCTGCAGAAGACGGCACTTGCTGGGTTTCAACTTCAGGCCATGTTCTCTCAACCTACGAAACACACGGCCCAGCTGTTGCAGGTGTTCTTCAAATGTGGCCGAATAGACTACGATGTCGTCCAGGTAAATGAGGGTGAAGTCGAAGTTGAAGTCCCCCAGGCAGCGCTCCATCAGTCGCTGGAAGGTCCCCGGCGCGTTGTTCAGGCCAAAGGGCATCCGGTCGAACTCGTACAGGCCCATGGGTAGGATGAAAGCAGTCTTTTCTCTATCTTTCTCGTGCATAGGTACCTGCCAATAGCCGCTGGCCAGGTCCAATGACGAAAAATATTTAGCTTTCTTCAGGGCTGTCAGGGATTCTTCGATCCTTGGTAAAGGGTATGAGTCCCGGATGGTGCAAGCATTCAAACGGCGGTAGTCCACGCAGAACCTCAGGGACCCGTCTTTCTTCTTGACTATCACCACTGGTGCAGCCCAGGGGCTCTGGCTTTCTCGTACCACTCCAGCGTGTAACATGGAATTCAGGAGATTTTTCACTTCTTGGTATTGTTGGGGAGGTATTTGGCGGTACCTTTCACGGATAGGAGCGGTATCACCTGTGGGGATTTCGTGCTTGATACTGGGGGTGCATCCAAAGTCGGTGTCATGCCGGGCAAAGGACGCCTGGTGCTCTTGAAGTAACTCTTCCACCTGGGACACTTCTTCGTTGGAGTATTGGGATATGTCCAACTGGCACTTTTCTCGTAGTTCTCGCCCCGCGTTGATGTCATCCGCGACAGCGGCCATGGCAGAGACCGTCACTGTCCAATCTCCCTCTGTGGACGGTGCAAACTGGAGGGGGTTCATAGGGTTCACCTCTTCGGTTAGGGCGTAAACTTGGGCGAGTTGTGTCCCAGCCTCTAGGTCAACGCTCACGTTAGCCGTGTTACCCAGCCTGACAGGAATCCTCCCCTTTCTCACAACAGCTAGCGTTCGAGCAACTAGGGGGTTCAGCTTCCCTTCCTTCGGGGTGCGCGGCTCAATCAGCACCTCCACGCCTTCGAGCTGTCTTGTGGTGCTAAGGGGTAGCGAGATAACGGTCTCCTTCTCAGCAGGTAAAGTTATCCTAGTATGGCGGGGTACGGTGATCGTGGCCAGCGGCAGTTGGTCTTCGGTCATTCGCTGGAGATTGCAGGTCCGGACCACTTGTTGGAAGGCTCGGCGGGTGGCCGTATGTGTGGTCACTTCTTGCCAGTACTTGGGCCCCTCTTGGTAAGCAACACCAGATTCAGGTCTTTCAAGATGTTCATCCCAATAATCATGGGCGTTTCTGATCCACAGCCTTCCCTGACCACGATTATCCCTCTCTTCCTGAGATCTTGCCCACAGACTTCAGTGTTCATCCAGGCAACTCCCGTCACTGGAATGGGTAGATTATTGGCTGCTTTGATCTTGATAGTAGTATCAGGGTCACAGGCAACCCGCGGCTTCAGATACTCTTCGTAAAACTGCTCGGAGATGGTGGATACCTGAGACCCAGTATCCATTAATCCTTGCACGGCGGTCCCTTCCAATAATACTTCCAGGGTAGGGCTGTTTGATGCAAGTTTGTTCCGTGGCTGGCTCTGTTTTCCTACACTCCTTTCCTTGGCCTCCCCTGCCGAGTGAGCCTCTTTGGCAGGGGCGTCTAGTTTAAAGGTGGCCGCTGTTGTGGGGCATGACTTTGCTGGTTCCGGTATATCGGCCCGTGGATGAACTTGAACGTTCTGGGGGCAACGGTTCGCTCTATGGCGGGGATCACCGCATGTCCAGCATCTTCCCATCGGCCGGCTGGGTTGTTGTCTCGCTTGCCTGTCCGCCTGTTGGTCCAGGGTGAGCTGCAACACCTGTTTCTGCAACTCTGCCACCATCTGCTTCAGTTCTTCCGTGTCACTGTTCGGGGTTCTGATACCAGTTATGGACCTGCAAGCCGCGGTATAAGTCTGGGCCTCCATGACAGGTCCTCTCGAACGTTCTATCGCTTCTTGCTTAACCTCAGCGAACGTAAGGGCCGGATTTATCCGGAGTAGATCTTGCAGTGAGCGGTTAAGGTACGGGTCTCTTAATGCAGTCACAAATTGATCTCTCAACACCAGGTCACGGGCGCCCGTACTAGCTATCTGTTCCTTTTTCCTGCAGGCTTGTTCAAGCAGTACTTGGAGGGCGTTGGCATATTGAGGGATGTCCTCCGATTCGAGTTGAGTACGCCGGAAGAACATATACCGTAATGTTCCTGCATATGTGGTCGGCCCATAGGTGTTCTCCAGCACCCGCACCAAGTCATCCAACGTACGCCGGCCCCTAACCGTCTCCAGCCTGACTGTCGTCCACGCCTCCCCCTCTAATGTTAGCATGGCCATTTCTGCTAAGGTCTTAGGATCAATGTTATACATCTCCCCCACTATCTTAAGTTGTTCGGTCCATTCAGTTACAGGATAGTTCCGTCCGTTAAACTTCCTCACCTGATTGACAATAGATGCCGGGGGAGCTGTCCGGTTATAAGTTACTACCGGGAGGAGATTCTGTTGATCACACATCCTGCCGACTACGCCAGATGTAGCGACCGGTGGTAAGGCCGCGGGTGTGTGTGTATGATCTTTCTCAACAGAATCCCCATACTCAGATTTAACCGGTAGTAACATTTCTTTACTGTAAAACATGTCTATAACACAGTCAACTGATCTAGCTGCACACATGTATATGGTGGGGTCTCTGGATCTTCACTTCTTCCGGGTACGCAGCAAGCAAAGAAAAAAAAACACAACAATGGAGATATCTTTCCCTAACTTTCCCTAAAATCACGTACCAGTCTATCACAGAAGAAGGTGTCGCTCCCACGTAGCAGGCCTGGGGTCTCACGATGACGGGTCCCGGTGCAGCGCTGAAGGTGGAAACTCCTCAGTCTTCTTCTGTGGTCTCCGTCCGCAGGTAACAGAATCTTTCTTTGTTAGTCTCTCCCAGTCTCAGGGCACACAGAGGAGCAGAAGGGAGCCCACAGCAGCACAGAAGTCTCTCTCAGTCTCGGGGCAAACCGATGAGCAGAAGGGAGATCACAGTAGCACAGATAGCTCCCTTATGTCAGTCACAGCCCTGCACATGTAATCCAGTGGCAATGTCCTGAATTCCGGAGGCAATGTCCTGAATTTGAGTGGGACCCTCGGTAAGACAAGGTCCTGCAGACCGGGGGTTGCAACAGCGATCTTCACAGGATATTTCTTCCCAAGAATCCGGCTGCAAAAGAGCCCTATGTCGGGAGACACCACACAGTCTGTCCTGACAGAGCTCTGGATCTCTAATCATCATCTCCCGCCCTTTTTCTTCCTCAGCACAAGGCTGTTGGGGGAGGGGATCAGACTGTGTAATGTTCACTGCAGTGTCCATTTGAATAACAACACAGTCAGGGCTACCCACTTCATTACACACACACCACACAGACCCCCCCACAGGGACACACACACATACACACCCTATAGGGACACATGCACTCACCCCACAGGGACACACCATAAATAGACACACACAAAACAGAGACACACACACCACACAGACTTCCCCCCCCCTGTATAGGGACACATGCACTCACCCCACAGGAACACACACACACACCCCAGGGACACATACACACCACACAGACAGACACAGATGTGCACAAATCGCCTCACACAACTCGCCTCATACGTGTGCTATCTTTAATTTCTAAAAATAAACGTCTGATTAAAAACAGCCAACGTGCAACACATGTGCCATATAGGGAATTGAGGCAGATGTCAGTCACATGAGCTGTCTTTTATGTGTATGTGTGAGGTAATATATACAGCCCGGCCGGGGGGAGGGTTTACTGTTGGCTGGAGATTTATCAGGCTGCCTATAGCAACCAATCACAGCTCAGCTTCTATTTTCCTACAGGTCATTAATATGACATATTCAAATTCTATTTTGTTATAGCTAACAGCAGTTATTTATTAACCCGGGTGTAGCCGGGAAGTACAGCTAGTATAAGCTGAATTACACATTATATTAATCAAAAAAAAATCTCTATGTAACTTGATAAGCAAAATAAATAGTAGTGGGTCAGAAATAATAAATAAAAAAATGCTGCATATTTAAAGGTTAACCATGATTTTGTATTACAGAAGAATCCTACGCGTCAATTGGAAATAACACTTTAGACAGTTCATATTCACGGATACACAAGTGTAGGCTGCAATTTGAAAACCGTCTGTGACCTTTCAATTACAATATTGTTTAATCTTCTTTGGGGTGAACAGTAATCAATAGTTGATTTAGTATTTTGTTTTTCTTTCTTTATAAATAAATGTGAATCACAATGATAAAGTCCAGGAAAGAGCAGAGTATTATGGAGCGGATATGCTACATACATCTTTGAATTCATCCATATTAGAGAGCTATACTTCATAATGTGTGATGGTTCTGGATGAGATGCTTTCGGTTATTTAGAATGTGTGTCATACTGGTGAAATATGACTGCCATCACTCTTTAAGCCGACAGTCGACAGAGAAAATGGATGCCTTTGTTTAATGCATAGAAAAGACATTTCTCAAATATATGAGAGTATTGTGGATGACACAAAGAATTATCATTCAAATAGAGAATTTTTTTCCTTACAGTTTGTATCAGCTATTCTAAAGGATGAGATGTTCTCAGTAAGTTTTAGAATTGTGAAAGTTTATGGCTACTACGATGTTTGATGTCATGTATTGTTTTTCTTATCAATCACCAATAGTGAAATAAAGAAGAGTTGCAAAGCAATGCAAAACAGTGCAGTATGTTTTAAGGCACATAAATAAAGGCATAGTTACAATACTTAAAATATTCAGCTTTGTCTGGAAAGATTACAATTCCTTTTCTCAACTAAGTTAATTCTAGAAGTAATTAGAAGCTTTAGATAATATGTAAACATTAACCTGACGTAATGTACTGATACATCATATTTTGCAAGTAAAAGGATGTACCGGTACGTCATGGTAATTATGTGGTTGCTCGGCTAAACTGCTAGACGAGCTCCTGTTGTAACAGCCAAGACTGGTCCAAGCTTAGATTTTGCTGTCCATTTTCTCTTGTTAACATAAGTTTAGGGCTAAAGCAATTCTTTCATGGAAAAAAAAGAACATTTGAGTTCCACGGCCCAAAAATTCTAAAATTCTGTGATATAACTGTTGAATCAAAACACTCAACACATCCCTATATGAATTCCTTGAGGAGAGTTATTTCCAAAATGGGTTAGGCAATCTTAACACCTCAAGGGCACTACAAATGTGACATTGTGTTCCCAATCTTTTTCAGACAATTTTGAACTCTAAAAATCCAAATAGAGCTCCTTCCCTTCCGAAACTTGGAAAAAAGGGGCTAGAGGCGCACTACACAAATGGCTCAATAATCATGAGAGAAGAAAGGGTGCTCACCAAGCCAGGTATAAACATGTATCACAATAGAAAAGATAGGTGTGAAAGGGAGCAACACCACAATTAGAATTAAAACTGTAGTAAACACGAACAATTTTATTATGTGCATAAAGCAGACAAAGACTCGATAAAAACAATAAAATTAGAGCACATGGGAAAGCTCACAGAAAGTTGACAAGTAATGCAGGTGAATTGGCATGGGAGGATACAAAACATTGAAACACAGACATTAATTAGTCAAATATACACTGCTAAAGAGTCCCAAGGCCCAAGAAATGAGTGTAATATGCTACTTAGAAGATGTGACCAAGTCTTAGAGGTGCACAACTAAATATGAGTCCCTTCCGAAACTTGTCATGTGCCCAACCAGTAGTTCATGTATTCATCTAGGGCATTGGCGTATATTCAGGAAAAAATGTTAAACAAATTAGGGTGTCTATTTTCTCTTGTTACCCTTGAAAAAATTGAGAATATGTGGGATAAAGCAACATTTCATGGCAAAATTTTTTTTTTTTTATATTTATGGGCCAAATGTTAAACATTTTAACGAATCATGTATGGCATTAAAATACTCATTATACCCACTTGTAAATTCTGTGAGGGGTGCAGTATCCAAAATGGAGTAACTCATGATGATTGTCTGCTTTCTGACATCTGTCTCTGCAATCTGTTTCAGCAGATATTGCCCTTAAAAGTCAAATAGTCCAACCCCGCAGTGTGAACAAACATAAGAGTCTGATGACATGACACTGTAGTGAAAATGAGAAATTTATGGCTAAAGCAACATTTTTTTAAGCAACGATATTTAATGCCCAATAGTACAATGTTCAGTGAATGACATTTAACATGCTCATCACACTCATACATGAATTTTTTGAAAGGAGTAGTTTACAACATGTGGTCACAAGTGGAGGGTTTCTGACACTCTTCACAAGAAGTATTTCTTCTTAGATCCTAATAAGAATTAAATGATAACATAGCATCAATTAATTACAAGAGGGTTTCTGATATTGATACTCTACAAAATTAAAGGTGAAACTGAAATTCTTTTGGGTGGCAACATGAAGCCTGCAATCCTCTAGTGTTTGGTCACCAAATGTATTTTGTGAACATAGGTAAAGAAAAAAACAGAAAACTCCTATAATTTTCAAGATAAAAGTTGAGTTCACAATATTTCACATAAATTGTTGACTATCACTTTTCAATAGATGTCAACATTCTAGTTATGTCTTTCTACTCTGGTTAATGAGATTAATGATCAAAATAGCCCCTATGTTGACTCACAGTTTACTACTATGAAAGTTTAACCTCTTTATGACCAAGGACGTTGAGGTAGCTCCTTGGTCGCTTCCCTCCCTTTGATGCGAGCTCGCTTCCTGCACATGCCGGGTGACCCCATCAGCCCACATTTGCAGCTAACAGATACAGATTAGTGATCTGCCCACCATTGTTCACCTCTTAGATCACATTGCTAAACACTGACAGCGTGATCTAAAGTGCCGCAGTAGGGATCATGCTATTCCCTGCCAGCACTGGCAAATCTGTGATGCAATCAAGTGGTATGGATGTGTTGCTATGACAGCCAGGGATCAGATGAGCACCTCTCTTATTGTCATGACTCTCTTCCTGTGGACCTGCATTCATACAATGGGATCATCTGTTCTGTGCACAGCACAAGCAATCACACCGCAGTGTTGAGGTGCCCAAAATTTAAAAAAATGAAAAGTTCAAATCAACGCCCTTTTGTTCCATTGAAACTAAAATTATTAAAAAATACACATTTTTTTTATTAATGCATTCAGAAATGCCAGATCTATAAAAAATAGAAAATCTATTGATCAGATATGTAATGGAAAAAAAGGTAAAAATGCCAAAATTGCTGGATAAGCGGGACTGCAGCCTTCAGACTGCAGCTTTTAATTGACTGTGCCCTTAATGGACTGTGCCCCATTATCTTGATGGCCTCTACCTTATTTTAATGGTGTCTGTTAATCCTTGTGGGACTAACTTACAGCAAACCAGAAGTGTACATATGGTAAAGTGAAAGAAATATATATTTGATCCCTTGCTCATTTTGTAAGTTTGCCTATTGACAAAGACATGATAATTTTAAGGGTAGGTTCCTTTTAACAGTGAAAGATAGAATATAAAAAAAATCTAGAAAATCACATTGTCTAAATTACATAAATGCATTTGCATTTTGAAGACAGAAATAAGTATTTGATCCCTCTTGCAAGCAAGACTTAATACTTGGTGTCAAAACATTTGTTGGCAAGTACAGCAGTTAGATGGTTTTTGTAGTTGATTATTAGATTTGCGCACATGTCAGGAGGAATTTTGGTCCACTCCTCTTTGCAGATCATCTCTAAATCATTAAGATTTTGAGGCTGTCGAATGGTAACTTGGAGCTTCAGCTTCCTCTATAGGTTTTCTATGGGATTAAGGTCAGGAGACTGGCTTGGCCACTCCATGACCTTAATGTTCTTCTTTTTGAGACACTCCTTTGTTGCTTTGGCTATACGTATTGGGTCATTGTCATGCTAAAAGACCCAGCCACAACCCATATTTAATGTCCTGGTGGAGGGAAGGTGGTTGCCACTCAGGATTTTACAGTACATGGCTCCATCCATTGTCCCATTGATGCGGTGAAGTAGTCCTTTGCCCTTAGCAGAGAAACACCCCTAACCATAATGGGCAGTGGGGGACAGTATTCTTTGGGTCATAGGCAGCATTACTCTTCCTCTAAACACAGCGAGTTGAGTTAATGTCAAATAGCTCAATTTTTGTCTCATCTGCCAGAGGACCTTATCCCAGTTATTGTCATAATCACCAAGGTTTTCATTGGCAAACTTCAGGTGGGCCTGTACATGTGCCTTCTTGACCAGTGGGACTTTGCGGGCACTACAGAACTTTAATCCATTACAGCGTAATCTTGGTGACAGAGGTCCCAGCTGTCTTGAGATCATTAATTGTTCCTCTTGTGTAATTTTAGTCTGATCTCTCACCTTCCTTGTGATCCTGAATATTCCACAAGGTGAAATTTTGCATGGAGCCCCAGATCAATGTCATTTGACACTCAATTTTCAATTTCTTCTATTTTCTTACTATTGCACCAACAGTTGTCTCCTTCTCACACAGCGTCTTACTTATGGCTTTGTAGACAATTCTAGCCTTGTGCAGGTCAAGGATCTTTTCCCTATCATTGTTAAAAAGCTCTTTGGTCTTACCCGTGTTCAAGAGGTTAGATACGTAATTTAGAATCACAGCACTTGTACAAAGTGGTTTCTTTATGCTTCAAATTGAGTTTATTTCAAACAGTCTGTAGTGGAAGATAGGACAAGTAGAGTTCAGAGTCCAACATTTCGGCCAATAAATAGACTTGATCACAATGTCGCTAAAATCAAAACAAACAATATAAAAATGAATATTTTACTAAATTTACAGAGATATGTTGCTATATACAATATGTCCAATGGATGCCAGTCTATAAGTGTGTTGGTTTCTTTGGAAAGATGATGTAATTAGTGCTCATTAACGGGGAGGCATGAAGAAGAAGCATCAAGAATGGAGGGATGAGGAAAGAAGAGATGTATCTAGAGAGAGAAGTATAGTTAATTCCTAGTTACCTGCTAAAGAGATTGCATCAGGATTGTATGATGGTTTTCACACTTAAGACATAATGGAGTAAAAATGTATTGGTCACTGGTGTGCGTGATCCATTAGGTATATATGTATAAATAATAAGGGATTGAAATATTACCTGGAACATGGTGGGCAGTAAGTATGAGTCAGCGAAATTCCTGTTTACAGGTTTTACTGGGTTCTGGATATAAGTGATAGATTGAAGAAGTTCCCCCTAAAGTGGTTAGAATTGCTTGTTGTAATCCAAAATCCTCCTTAGGTCCCTCCTGTTATGTTTAAGATGTGCCCCTATTCCAAATCTTCCCTGTGAGTATAGGTATATGTAATACTGGGGTTATAGAATTAATGTAAAAATATTCCAATCGATAACTTGTATGCAGGGCTAGACTAGTGGAATAACGTTTTGGTCACCTTGTAATAGATACTTGTCACTTCTAATGGTCCCCTGGTGCTGTACAGGAAGTGGTCTACTTATACTGTGAGTGTCCGATGCAATGGTCCAACTAACAATGTAATATAGAAGACAACAGCACTATTTATGTATAGGTAAATACTTAAACTTAAGGTCTTGGTACTGTTAGTTCTGATTTCTGGTTCCCTGGTGAAACACCAGCACAACCGTGCCTTGGCTTGGCATGGCCACAAGAACTGGCCGTCGCTACTTTTTATACCAATGGCCAGTCATGTGATCGAAGATACCATACGGCACGCGCGCATGCGCAGAAGGATAATTCTGTGATGACATGCTCGGACGTGACGTATTGGTGTTGTCCGGTTACTATGGAGGCGTAACTGTTTTACAGCCTGTTAGCTGATGTTATGCATTATGGGAGGGGAGCAGACAGGAGGATGTTTGTGTGCAAGCCATGTGAATAGCACTGATGAGATAGTAAAAGGAAAGATGGTCACAATAGAGGTAGTTCCGAGAAAAGGATGATATGTATGACATAGGAAAGTGTACTGGGACAATATATAATGTTATACAAGATGAAGAGTGCTCAAATCATAATAGTGGATCACATTTGGAAAGGAAGGAACCAGTATTCATGTGGTCATATATGATTAGAACCACTGAAAATGTGATGTACATAGGAATCAAGCGTGATTAAAACCTGGTTATTGACATATAGTTTATGTACAAGGTTGCAATCAACAAGTTCAATGCTGGTTATACCTATCACCACAATTTTTTCATCAACATTATATTAAATTATCTCAGGTACATTTGATTCGGAGTCCAAACTCAAAAAAAAAATTTATGAAGAAAAAGAATAGAACTGAACAGAATTGCTCTATGATAGTTAATTACTAGAAATAAAGCATTGCCTTACCATGACAGAAGGAGAATGAAGAGACCACAAGCGATTAGGTAGGAATCTATGGGGAAAAACAGGCTACTCAATTTCTCTGTTGAGACCCCTTGGTGTTAGAGTATGCAACCTATAGATCCAGAAACTTTCAAGCTGTTTCAAGAGTTTGATGTGGTTACTTCCTCTACGTGGTCTCAGGACTTTTTCTACCATCTGAAATCGCAATTGTGCCACATTGTGTTTTGCTTCCTTGAAGTGAGCTGTCTTTTCACACCGAATAGTGGATTTGTGATTCGCAATTCTATCTCAGATTGCTTGTGTGATTTCCCCTACATACAGTAGCCCGCAGGGGCACTTAATGAGATACACCACGTAATTGGATTCGCAAGTGTAGTAGTCCCAGACCTTGTATGATTTACCTGTGCGTGGATGAATGACCTCATTTCCCTTGATGACATTGGAACAGCTCATGCACCCTAAACAAGGGAAAGTGCCTGTTCTCTGACTCCCTGTTAGTGTCCTGGTTAATGATTGTTTATGTGAGCCCAAATCTGCCCTAACAAGTTGGCCTTTGTTGTTCTTTGGTCATCTACTGCACATGAGTGGTGGATTTTGGAAATTTTCTATATTAGGGTGCGCCTTGGATAGTAGGGGTCAATGTTTACGGACTAGGTTGTGTATCCTTGGCATGGTAGGGTGATAGGTATGCACAAAAGGAATTCTTTGTAGCTCTTTGGGGAGGTCTCTCCTGGTGTCTGTGTTGTTGATGGCACTATTTAGTTCTGTTGTAAGTAGATCCATGGGGTAATCTCTTGTGGTGAATTTTGTGGCCATATCTCTCAGTCTGGTCTCCCTTCTGGAGGGGTCGGATATGATGCAGGCTACTCTCTTGAACTGCAAGCGAGAGAGACTATTTTTAGTTGCTTTAGGGTGGCAGCAACCATACAAAAGCAGGCCATTGCAATCTGTGGGCTTGATATAAAGGTCAATGGTTAGTTTGCACTGGCTATCTTTAAGGATTTTAGTGTCAAGAAATGAGATTTCATGCATATATGAACTTAGCGTTAGCTTCAATTCAGGTCTGATTAGATTGATGGTATTGAAGAAGTCATGTAGACTCTCTTCCGTACCATTCCAAATACAGAATATGTCATCGATGTAGCGATTCCAGGTGGTTGCATGAGTTTGAAGGAAAGTTTTGAGGTAGATAAAATTTTCCTCAAAATGATCCATATATAAGTTTGCATAGACAGGGGCTACATTAGAGCCCATGGCTGTTCCACATGTCTGCACATTGAACTGAACCTCAAAGAGAAAATAGTTCTCTCTGAGGACCAAATCCAATAGGTCCAAATGTAGCTCTCTAGTGTTAACATAAATGTTGGCTTTCTTCAAGGTTTCCGTAATGGCCTCAATGCCCTTGTTAATGAATGATTTAGTCAGGCGAGTTTATGGAGTTAGAATTTTCTCAAGAAAAATGGACAGTGGATTTAAGATGGAGTCTGTGCTAGCTACTATTGGACGGCCGGGTGGGTTGTGCAGTTTTTTTTGGATTTTAGGGAGGATGTACTGGGGGTACAGGATGTTGGTTAATCAAAAAGTCTTAGTTTTTGTGTCTATGGTGTTGTTTTGTACATATTTTCTAACCACCCTGTTGATTTTCGTACGTATACTATAGATAGGATCCAATGGTAGTGGCTTATAGGTAGTTTCTTCCGCTAACTGTCTCTTGATCTCAGTGGTGTATTGGCTCCTGTTCATGACAACTATAGCACCTCCCTTGTCAGCCGGTTTTAGGATTATGTTTTTGTTGTCTTTTAGTGAAGTTACTGCTTGTCTCTCATGTTGAGTTAGGTTATTGCGGACAGGGAGGAGGCCTATACGTTGTTCAGGAACAGTTTGCTTTATATCCCTATCGAGCAGGTTTATGTATGTTTCCACTGCATGGTCTGTTCTTGGTGGAATGAAATGACTCGGATTCCTCAAACTCAGAGAATCAATGGTAACCTTTGGTTCTGGATTAGGTAATGTGCCTAATGTGTTAGTCTGTGTTGATATGCGTTGCTCAAAATGTGATTTTAATCTGATGGAGCACTAGAAATGTTGGAGGTCAGGTTCTACCTGGAAAGAATCCCATCTGGGAGTTGGACAGAAAGAGAGACGGCACATTATCAGCACAGATAATTTGATAGGAGACATAGAATAGTCAGAGGTATTGACAACTATGTTTGGACTGCTACCTGAGACCTGAGTACCATTTGTCGATTTGGATCGCAATTTCCTTGATCTCCTTGTAGGCGTCCATTTGGACCTAAAAAAAGGGGGCGTGGACTGGGTGCACCGCCGGTGTCGCTGCCCAATCCTGGTGATGAACCTCCAGTAGGTGAAGATCCCCCACACGGCAGTTGGCCTTCTGCTGGACGTCTGGGTTTTGGCCATTGGCGTCTTAGGATAGGGTCCTCCCATCTATAAACCTTGTTGGTTAGATAGTCCTCAGTGTCTCTCTGGAACCTGGTCCATTTGCATTCCTCTAGTGTTTTTCTGTGTGTTGCCAGCACTGATTCAACCTTACTCTTAAGATTAGTGAACTCTGTACTGTTTAAGGTAGATGTTAATGAGAACAAATAACCCAAGGGATTATGGATATAGTAGTAAGTATGAGTCTAAGACAATATTAAATCAAGAGAAAAAGGGAGTCAAATGTACCTTTCTTTGGTTTTCGTAACATAGACTACAACAATGGCAATGCTTAGTGCAGTATTTATTTAGCCACTGGGGATTTTGACTCTCTGTTCACATAGGCTGTGTAACCAAGACCAGATTCTAATTGCTCCTTGTCTACTGCAAATGAGACCCCTAGGGGCCTTATGAATTACATGTATTACATATGATGTATAGGAGTTGACTATGGTATTCTAAGAAGCAATCCTCAGTCAGCCACTTTGTGACTTGTCTAATCCTCAACAATCATCCTATGGATTAACTATGATTCTGACTAATAAGCATTGCTCCTTGTATAAATTGTAAATGTTGTACTCCAACAACAACTGCCCATCAGGGTTCTGAGTATATTGTTTATGTTTTGTGAGGCAGAAGGTGTATGTTTTTAATTGTTTTTAACATCCATCAAGGTTTTCTGTTTTCATGCACTAATAAATATAAACCTCTTCACTTGCAATTGGTTGTGCGCACTTTTATACAGAAGCTCTTTCCTCTCTCTTTTATATTTATGCTCTGCCTCACATTCATTTTAAACCTGATGACATTGAACAGTTCTATGAAACCATGACTCACCCATTCTTTTGTGAGGCCAGAGATGTTTGTGCATACAAAAACACATGACAAAGCAGGACTAGATTTAGACAAGATTGGAGTTAAGAAAATCGATACTATGCACTTACATGGAACAATATCGCATAATGTATAATCCCATGAGTATATGTTTAAAGGGACTCTGTCAGTTCATTTTTCAGTATGATACTGATAGTAGCCTTGAATAATGCTCAGGCAGACATTACAGAATATGTAAAAATCATTAATGTACCCTGTGTAGTTCTCTTGCTATAAGCACCATGACACAATGCAGGCAGCTGTAAAAGTAATTGTCATGACTTATGAGCAGTCTGAGAGTCACAGCATGTACATGTTATTTAAATATCCAAGCCCATCCAATCAGGTATTCTGGCCCTCCGCTCTGTGATTGAAGTTACACTTAATCTCTCAGTCTTTTTGAGGCTGCTGGGGAGGGTGTTGAGAGGGAGGATGTGTTTTGTGCTACATCTCTTGTACTTCCAAGTGTGCTGTCTGTAATAGATTTCTATCTGTTTATATTAACATTGCTTTTCCTGCCTACATGCAATGTGTGTATCTGCTGAGCAAATGATCAAATGTTCATATAAACAAAAAGTATCTCAGGGCACACATTACTCACATGCCTCAGATATACACAATGATGAACTCAGAGCTGCATCTGCTCAGATCAGATCTGCTAAGAGCACACACCTCCTCCCCCTCCTTTCTCCACTGTCTGCAATGAGTCACACAACATACAGATCAGTGAAAGGCAGGGCTGTGTAATGATGCATGAATATTCATTCTGTGGGTAGTAGGCAGCAGAGAACTTACTGTGATTGACAGATGGAATTAATCTTTTATTTTGAAGTTTACAGAGGATAGGAGGGAAGCATAAATAATAGATGTGCATGAATAGAGGGAGCTTATAGAAAGGAATTAGAAAATGATAGCAGTTAAATATGGATTTTTGACCTGACAGCTTCCCCTTAACAGATAATAAAACAATGTGGACAATCTTAGATGGTACTAAACAAATTATTTATCCACTTGTCTGTCAAAGTATTAGATGCACAATGATATCATGTTTCTGAAAATGTGGTACCTTTATATATTTTTTTTCATAGTAATAGTGATGAGACTGATTCATTAAGACTATTTTGACTATTCTGATTCATTAAGACTATTTAAGACTGCCCTGTTTTGAATTTCATGGCTGATGCTCTTATTTATTAGTATCCACAGTGGGCATGGAAAGCATTCGGACCCCTTTAAATTTTACACTCTTTGTTTCATTGCAGCCATTTGGTAAATTCAAAAAATTTCATTTTTTTCTCTTTAATGTACACTCTGTACGCTATATTTACTCAAAAAATACCCAGAAATGTAAACATTTTTGCAAATTTATTAAAAAAGAAAAACTGAAATATCACATGGTCTTAAGTATTGACACTCTTTGCCCAGTATTGAGTAGAAGCACTTTTGAGCTAGTACAGCCATGAGTCTTCTTGAGAATGATGCAACAAGTTTTTCACACCTGGATTTAGGGATCCTCTGTCATTCTTCCTTACAGATCCCCTCCAGTTCTGTCAGGTTGGATAGTGAACATTGGTGGACAGCCATTTTCAGATCTCTCAAGAGATGCTCAATTGGGTTTAGATCAGGGCTCTGACAGGGCCAGTCAAGAATGGTCACAGAGTTGTTCTGAAGCCACTCCTTTCTTATTTTAGCTGTGTACTTAGAGTCATTGTCTTGTTGGAAGGTGAACTTTCGGACAAGTCTGAGGTCCAGAGCACTCAGGAATAAGTTGTCATCCAGGATATCTCTGTACTTGGCTGTATTCATGTTTCCTTCAATTGCAATCAGTTTCCTCTCCCTGCAGCTGAAAAATACCACCACAGCATGATGCTGCCACCACCATTTTTCACTGTTGGGATTGTATTGGGCAGGTGACGAGCAGTGCCTGGTTTTCTCCACACATACCGCTTAGAATTATCACCAAAACATTCTATCTTGTCCTCATCAGGCTAGAGAATCTTATAACTCATAGTCTGGTGATCCTTCATGTGTTTTTTGCAAACTCTATGCTGGCTTTCATATGTCTTGCACTGAGGAGAGGATTCCGTCCGACCACTCTGCCATAAAGGTCTAATTGGTGGAAGGATGCAGTGATAGTTGACAATGTGGAACTTTCCCCCATCTCCCTACTACATCTCTGGAGCTCAGTCACAGTGATCTTGGGGTACTTCTTTACCTCTCTCACGAAAGGTTCTTCTCCCACGATTGCTCAGTTTGGCTGCATGGCCATGTCTAGAAGACTTCTGGTGGTCCCAAACGTCATCCAATTAAGGACTATGGAGGCCACTGTGCTCTTAGGAACCCTGAGTACTGCAGAATTTCTTTTGTAACCTTGGTCAGATCGGTACATTGCCACAATTCTGTCTGTGAGCTGTGAGGTCTTATATAGACAGGTGTGTGCCTTTCCAAATCAAGTCCTATCAGTTTAATAAACACAGCTGTACTCCAATGAAGGAGTAGAACCATCTCAAGGAGGATCACAAGGAAATGGATAGCATGTGACTTAAATATGAGTGTCTGAGGCTGGCTTCACACTGCGGCGGCGTCCGGTCCGGGGCTGTCAGGAGTGACAGCCTGGACCGGAGTTTTGCTCCATAGGAGACTATCGGGCTGCATGGAGCTGGATCGCGCCGGGTGGCAATTATCTGCCATCCGGCTGCTATCTCGCCGGATGAAGCCGGGACAAGTGGGGTTTTTCTTCCGATTCCAAAAACGTTGCATGAAACGTTTTTGGATTCGGCAGACAATTCCCCACTACTCCAGGATACATCCGGCGAGATAGCAGCCGGATGGCAGATAATTGCCACCCGGCGCGATCCAGCTCCGTGCAGCCCGATAGTCTCCTATGGAGCAAAACTCCGGTCCAGGCTGTCACTCCTGACAGCCCGGACCGGACGCCGCCGCAGTGTGAAGCCAGCCTGAGCAAAGGGTCTGAATACTTATGACCATATGATATTTCAGTTTTTCTTTTTTAATAAATTTGCAAAAATGTCTACATTTCTGTTTTCTCATTCAAGATGTGGTTCAGAGGGTACATTAATTAGAAAAACAATGAGCTTTTTTGAATTTACAAATGGCTGCAATGAAACAAAGAATGAAAAATTTAAAGGGGTCTGAATTATTTTCGTACCCACTGTATGCCTCTGCATTATATGTGTTGCATCCTGATTGGTTTAGTGGACTTAGCCCATTATCGGGCTTAGCCTCACCTGGGGATTTCCAGTCATGGAGATCTGATTTGTTCTGTGCTAGCAAATTGGATTTGGACAGGGCTTTGATGTCACTTGGTGGGCATGGTCTAGTGATTAAATGGCTGGCATATTTGTAGTGCCACTTGATATATTGCGCTGTGCATGCCAGAAGCACCATCAGTGTCCTGTCAATGTCAATACGCATGAGGGACACAGTGATAACATATAGCATCTTTATGAATTTTATAATGGTTCAACAATGTTACATGACAAGATATATTGCAGTGCAAAATGTGTTTTTTGGGTAAAATAATTAATGCCAAAGAGTTGAGGGGTGATGAAGATAAGATGTATGGAGCTTAGCTGTTGCTAATGAATATTTAGTGCATAGATTTGAATAACTATAAAATAAAGGAGAAATGAAGTAGATCTTTTCTTTTTACTATGGTGAATGTACTAATTCATAGACTACTATAGGTAATTCAGTGAATAGGACCCATTGAAGCAGCAACCCTGCGAAATGGTGATCCGTCGTCCGCCGACTCCTCACTCCCTCTTCCTGCATTGATCACCCCACAATGTCACCTGCAGGACAGATCAAATAAACTGAGTTTCAACCAGTTGGTGAGAGCCTCTTTTCTTTTCTCTACTCACTGAGCAATGTGGTTTGTCTTCACATTGGCGTGCAACACCATTTCCAGGTGCACCTAGGTTCGCTGAGGCAGACCAGTTATAGATGTGCCGTTAATATATTCTGGTGCCTAGTGTTTGACTTTATAGGAATAATCATTTATTTGCCTCTTCCTGGCCCATAGCTCAAGTGTTCAAGAGATGTATATGCCTTTTTACAGTTCATCAGGTAGTCCAACCAACTTTTGCGGGTGATTATCCCAGCATGCATATTGTTTATTCTTGTGAGACTATGTCTCATTAGGCCATATTTAGTTGGTTGTTTGGTCTTTGTGCCTGCTTTATATGATGTTAATATAATCATATGCGTGTTCACTACTAGTTTGCAAGTATATTCTTCATGTGTGTATATCTATGTACATTGTTTGACTTGGAGAGGTTAGACACACTAGCCCTCTTTGTAGTTTGATAGTATTAAAACTTATTTTTTAACATTTGTTACACAATTCGCTCTATCTATACATTTAAACAGATTATGTTCTCAGACTTTTTGGTCTAAATGGTCTTTGTGGGTGTTTCATTTTTCAACTTTTTTATGTGTATCAGGAGCTACTAATAAGCCCCAGATGAGATGGAATTTGAGTATTTTGAGAATGTGAATACTTGCATACATGCTGAGTATTAAACAACTTTTGCCCTTGCAGCTTTGATCAGTTGAATGTCTTGGTAAAATAGATTGTTTGCAATCTAGTCATGTACCACACATAGCAAAATATGAGAGTGTTATCTTTACTTTGTTTTGCAAAATATGTGTGTACAAGATAAAACAACTAAAATGCAGTAATTTTCCGTATGAATGTTGGCATAAAAATCTCTAAAATGTTGTCCGCACATTAAATATATAGTTAAGTTGCTAAAATCACTGATATATATTTTGAAGCCATTTCTGAGCTTGATTGTAAAGATCTATTTTAACTCTAAAGAAAAAGATGTGAAACAATTACAAAAATTAATTTTCTGTGGCTGATACCATATTTCAAGGTGAAAGTATGTGTATATATAATATCTGTTAAGCTGTTAGATAACAAAATATTCGAAGTAAACAAATTCTCTTTAACTGAGAATATTGACATTTCTGCCAATGCTAAAAATCTAAATGATGCTTTGAAGAATAAGCAAATAAAGCTCAGCTACTGACCTTTGGTGGGTAAACAAGAGCAAGTGGATAAACTCATTGTAAACACAGTTTAATGAAAGCGAGCCACACAAGCTACTATTCTGTGGGTTCCATGAGTTTAAAAAATGTTCTGCCATTAAAGGAGATTAAATATCATCTCCTTCAATGGGAGAACATTTTTAATTATCATTAATCGATAAAAGAGGCTTTAATAAGATGAACAAATCGAGTCCCCAATCTTTTTAAACAGTAAAATCTGAAGGTCAATCTAGTTTGACTCAAACGTGGAGACTTCTTTTTATTGATGACTGCTTTTAAAGCAAAAACATTATGCATTGCTTTACCAAGATTCTAACAATTCTTATTGTTTCTAATGCCTATTTTGGTGTCAAAATCTATTATACGTCTAGTAGACCTACACACCATTGTCAGTTGTTGTATTAACTCAACACAATAGCTGTTGGAGTGTGGGAGAAAACAAGAAATAATGTAATAAAGCCACATAGACAGAGCATAGAAACGAATATATGAAGAACAGCAGCGCCACATTTGACCTCCACATTGTCACATCCCAGAGTCTCCTCCTGCAACTTCTGCTTCTGCCACCAGGTGCTGCTGTGTTCACTCCAAAGGTGGAGCTGGTGATGTAATAGTCTGACTTGTGGATGTGTTTGTATGGCTACCCAGTTGCAGTCATTAATCTGACTTCAGCCAATTAGTAAGTACTGCTGTCTATTTGAATCCTCTGTGTGCTTCTACTGGTTTCCATATATATTCCCTAGTTCACTTTGTATTACTGCTTTGTATTTTTGATTTTTCGGATTGACCTCTTCCTAATGTTTCACTATACTCCAGCCTAACGATTTTGTACCTCTCTGCTGCTAGACGACTTTTCTATTCCTGGACTGCGACCGATCTATTGGCAGCAGCCTGCAGGACCTTGCCGTAAAGCCAGATCTCTTCATAGGGGTTAAAGGTTGTCTTGGTATCTCGGGGTTCTGCCTTATGGTGTGGTTTGCATTTGTTTTTTCCGAGATTCCCTTTTACCTGTAACTCAGACAGGTTTTACACACATCACTAAAGATGAGGAACCATGACTATATACTGAACCTCCACAAAAATATATGGAAACACTCCTGAGATACTTCAATTTAGGAACAAGTAATGACATAAAAAAAAAACCTCATGTACTGATCTGAACCACACACAGACAAAAATCACTCGACAAAATCAGACATAAAATAGTGGGTGGAAATGGGGAAACTAATATTGCGATCTTTACCATTTATATTTGGAATATTCCACATATTGCACACTATCTGACAAAGATTCTTGTATGTAGTCAATTTAAGTGTAAAAATCCATTTTTCACTTGTAGTGAATTCTCTCTAACTTCAGATCCATATGTGAAAGTAAAATAAAAGACAAAAATGGAGTTTCTTGATCCAAAAATGTTTTTTGTAGAAGATTGTGGCGCTAATGTGGCTGATATGAAACAAACACACTATTTTAACAAGTACTGATGCTGTTTAAGCCAAGAAAGGCTGAGGTCACACATGCCAAGCCGTTTTTTCCTTGTTTCTAATAACGGATCAGTTTTTTTACTGCACCCAAAAAATGTTGCTTGCAGTGTTTTTTGGGTCCAGTAAAAAAAGAAATAGCATTTTTAAACAATGCAGTCACACTTGATCCCAGGATCCGTTTTTAGCATCAGTTTTTGGACTTAGAAAAATAAAGTTAAAAAAACTGATGCCAATAACGAGTCCAGGACTTATGTGTGACCCTAGCCAAACTCATATTTCACAAACTGCTGCTTCCTTTTTCAGAGAATTGATAACATATAGGCCAGGTTCACACATGCAACTCCGTTTTTTAAGCCCTTAGAAAAATGGATGCGTTTTTCTAAGGATGCCAATAGTGTCCCCTGAGCTCCTGGACGGTTTTGGCAAATTTTGTATTTCCTACCTCTTCTTAAAAGAGCCATAACTTTTTTATATTTTCATCAATATAGATATGAGGGCTTTTTTTGTGGAACGAGTTGTACTTTTAAATTACATTGTTCATGTTACCATATCGTGTACTGAAAACTGGGAAAAACTGTTTTTTATTCATCATGTTCACTGTATAGTAAAATAATAATAACAAATCTTTATTGATATAGCGCCAACATATTCCGCAGCGCTTTACAATACAGTGGGCAATACATGAAAATACGAAGTATAACGCAGTAAGAAAATACACAATATAATATAGTAATTCCAGTAGAGAAAGGAAACAGTACAATAATAGGAAACAATACAATAATCATAAAATCAATGTAAAAAATACAATACAATAGATAAAACAAAAAAATAAGGGTGACCCTGCTCAAGAGCTTACAATCTACAACGAGATAGGGGTTATATAAAGTACAAGGGCTTATTACACTGATGGTCCAGGCATCTTGAGGAAATGGGGGATAGAAATAAAGTTACATGAATGGTCACCAGACAATCTGTGTAGACCTTTTGGGTTTGGTGGAGTTTAAAGAAGAGTTGTGTTGAGAGAGATAGTGAATGGGCTATATACAGTACAAAGGGATTTTGTAAGGGAGCATGATAGACCGCCTTGAAAAGATGTGTTTTTAGGGAGCGTCTGAAGCTATGCAAATTGTGGATGGTCCTGATTTCTTGGGGTAGAGCATTCCAGAGAATTGGTGCGGCTCGGGAGAAGTCTTGGAGCTGAGAGTGGGAGGATCGGATTAGTGCAGATGTTAGTCGAAGGTCATTTGTAGAACGTAGTCAAAGGTTGGGGTGATAGACAGAGATGAGGGAGGAGATGTAGGGGGGCACTGCATTGTGAAGAGCTTTGTGGGTGAGAACAAGCAATTTGAACTTCATCCTGCAGTGTATAGGCAACTAATACAATGACTGGCACAGAGCGGAGGCATCTGAGTAACTATTGGCCAGGTAGGTGATCCTGGCTGCTGCATTAAGGATGGACTTATATAATCAGAAAGTCCAAAGGACACAAGGGTGATTTTAGAAAAAATACATTATTTATTTAGGATTCTTGACACTACAAGTTTAAAATCCTTACATACATATAGCAGAAAATTACAAGGGTGAAGGGAGAACCATATGAATATCGACCAAAGGTCGCTTGTATATCAAATAAAGGACAGAGTTGTTACAATATCCGGTGGTGTTACATTAGGGAGGCCAGGTGACCGTCTGGTAGGTATGTCATAAGTAAATGGCCCACAAATTGATGTCATATAATGCACTGAAAAAATCATCAAAACTGTACATTGGAGTATTCTTTTGAATGACTCAACTTTAAAATACTGTGTCTCACCTTAACCCTTAATAACGGCGAGAAGATCACCTAACCTGAAAGACACATTGGTCCGTAGCCACTTCGTGAGGAAATCCAGGAGCGAAGGCAATTGGTTGGATATCAAAGGCTTTTATCCATGTACGGGCTGTAAGGCATGTGCAAACATGCTTAAAAGTAAGACATTTCATAATTTTGACAACTCTAGGGTCTATGAAATAAGACATCATATCACTTGCTCTACAAAAGGAGTAATTTATATGGCCAAATGCCCATGTAACAAAATTTACATCGGCATGACTACCCGTGAACTACGGGTTCGTGCTAGGGAACACGTTCTGGACATAGAGAAAGGAGCAGGAACAGAAAATCCCTCCACTCTTAAAACAATACCGAGACATTTCTTCTATGAACATCGGAGCAATTCTGGTTTATTGAAAATCATAGGGATTGACAAGATCTCATTGGGCCAACGAGGTGGAAATTTGAGCAGAGCCCTTGGACAGACTGAGAGCAAGTGGATCTACAGGCTTAATACTGTGGCTCCATTTGGTCTAAATGAACACTTTGGTTTTGGTGCGTTTTTGTAATTTGGATACAATTGGTTTCCCTAGCTTGCATCAGTAAACTGGGTTTTGTGTGGTTTTTAGATGTTCTTAATGATGATTTTAATTTATTTTTGTTTATTTAGATATTCCCTTTTGAACTTTCATCATATGAATGTCTGGATAGTGTTGGTTGAAAGAAATAAACGACATTTGGACTTCCACAGGAGATTACATCACTTGGCACCTCTTCCTTCATCATTTTTTATGTTGTACTTTATATATGCACATAATTAGTTATGTATAGTGTCTATGTAATGCACATTTTCGATACTTACTATTACTGTATCATTGTTCTATTTGTGGCAGATATTTGCACTATTGTATGCACTTTATTCTGAATAATGATATTCTGCTTCACTTGTTGTTATTGAATGTCCCTTAGACCTATTCTATGACGATTATAAATGTATTTATCTATAAGAATCACTATTTTTCACCTTAAATCCAGGTATTGAGTGTTGCCTAGCAACGCTATAATCTCACAGCGTCTCTTCATGTCTCTCCCCCTTCCTCTCAGTGCGTCGCGGCGATGTTGAGTGTTCCCGGACACGCCCCCTCCCGGTCACATGGTTGCGGTTCAGAGGAGCGTCTATAATGACGCTGCCTCTGATTTCCGCGTTCCAAAGACCGGAAGTGGGGCGTGTCATGTGATCGGGAGCGGTCACATGGCCTGGACGCCGGAAATGGAGGCGGAGGAGTGGACACACAGCGTTTTTTGATTGTAAATCAATGCAAACACTATAAAAACCCCCGAACTTGTCCCTCACATGGCACATCACCCCCTGAGGAAGTCTGTTTGACGAAACGCGTAGGGGTTAGGTGCAGACCAGGACGTAACCTATTGTAACACCTACGGAGGTATGTGGTATTGTCCCTGAATGATTTCATACACAATGTGTTGTGTTTACATATGATTCTCCTAGACACTATTCTCTATTGTGAACTCCGTTCTATGGAGATCTCACAGTGGGTAGCCTAGTAGGTGAGAGTGTAATAGAATAATGTGGTGACACTATAGTGATACATGAGTGTTACTGAACACTGCTATCTGTAGAACTGCACACGCCCTCACCAATTATGGTAATTCCCTGTGTGGGGTCTGATTATAATTAGCACGTAGCACCTTGGAGTGGATGTTTGTCTAGATGTCTGTACCCACACATGTGATAGAAGATATCTGAATGAATCCTGTACATAATGGTAGATGTTAGTAATTGAGAAGTGGAGGCAAATGTTATTTCTCCTGGTACTAATCCCCTAAATTCTAAGAGGGATTAATTGTATCTAAGGATGAGGACAGATTTATATGCTTCTACGATCTCTCCTGTACAGTTTTGATGATTTTTTCAGTGCATTATATGACATCAATTTGTGGGCCATTTACTTATGACATACCTACCAGACGGTCACCTGGCCTCCCTAATGTAACACCACCGGATATTGTAACAACTCTGTCCTTTATTTGATATACAAGCGACCTTTGGTCGATATTCATATGGTTCTCCCTTCACCCTTGTAATTTTCTGCTATATGTATGTAAGGATTTTAAACTTGTAGTGTCAAGAATCCTAAATAAATAATGTATTTTTTCTAAAATCACCCTTGTGTCCTTTGGACTTTCTGATTATATGATTAATTTGGGTTGGATAATTGATGTGAGATATTTGATTAATTAAGGATGGACTGTAGAAGGGAAAGTTTGGAGAGGGGGAGGCCAATTAATAGAGAATTACAATAATCAAGGCAGGAGTGGATTAGGGCCACGGTGAGGGTTTTAGTTTTTCCTATGGTGAGAAAGGGGCGGACTCTAGAGATATTCTTCAGGTGAAAGCGACAAGAACGGACGAGAGATTGTATGTAGGAGGTGAAGGAGAGATTATTGTCAAACGTGACACCCAGACAGCTAGCCTGCTGCCTAGGAGTTATCGTGGTACCTCACACTGAGAGAGAGATGTCAGATTTAGGGAGGTTAGTGGAGGGCGGGAGCAAAAGAAGTTTAGTTTTGGAAAGGTTAAGTTTTCAATAGAGAGCCGACATGATGTTGGAAACAGCAGCTAGACAGTCATTGATGTTCTTTAACACCGCAGGGGTAAGGTTAAAACCATGTGTCGGTATGATGCCTCAGTTTGGTACGAGTTCATACATACCAAACATGTATACTTTTACTTTTATCTAAGTGGTGAAAAAATGTAGAAGTTTTTTTTAAAAAAAGAATTGTGGTTTGGTCACCCATAGCATTCTCATCTTTCGGGATCTGGGGCTGTGTGATGGCTTATTTTTTGTGGCTTGAGCTGAAGTTTCTAATGATAACATTTTTGTGTAGCTGTGATATTTTAATCGCCTGCTGTAGCTTTTAATTGCAGATCTGTGATAACCAAAAAAATTAATTTTGGAATTTGGACTTGTTTTTCCATTCCGCAGTTTACAGATCGGATTAATTGATTTTATATTTTGATAGATCAGCCATTTCTGAACTCGGCAATACCAAATATGTGTTGTTGTATTTTATTAATAGTTTTATTATGAATGGAACAAAAGAGGGGTGATTTGAACTTTTATGTTTTTTTTATTTTTTTAATATTTTTTAAAACTTTTTAACTTTTCCTTTATTTTGCACCACCCCTTAGAGTGCCTCAGCACTGCACAGTGCGAATGCTTGTCTTATGCAGAGAAATGCTTCAGCATCCCTCTGTATAGCACAAATGATCACTTTCTGCCAGTGATGCCCCTCGTGCACTGGTGGCAGGAAGTGACCCATGACAGCATCTGGGGTCAACAGCTGACCCCGAGGTGTTCTGGCAATGCATCAAGGCCCAGTGATCACATCTTGGAGTCATTGATAGCAGCAGGTAACAGCACGGTCTACATAGTGGTGTTTTAAGTTGCGCTGTCAGTGATTTACAGCTCGATCTAAAGGGTCAACTGTTGATCAGATATCTGGTACAATCGGTTCTGTTAGCTAAACATGTCAGCTGAACAGATCAGCTGACATGTAAAGGGAATGATGTGAGCTCAGCACGACAGCTCACATCAAATGGAGGGAGATGGCCGAAAGCGTAAAGATGGTGAAAAATCATGATGATTACAACTGCTGCCATTTTAACATCATTTGTCATCCTTTTAAGTAAAAAAGTAAAAGTAAAAAAAAAAAGTATTGATAGATGTCATAAAAAATGTTTTCTGGACCCAGGTCTAGCCACCATGTTGATAGACAATACATGTCAGACCAGAGCCGTGCAAACCTCCTCATACGTGCCTTGATCCCTTGTAAATTTTAAAATTAGTAATGTGATGTAAATTTGTCCTTGTGGCATGATGTCTTATTAGGCCTGCATATTAGAAGAGATTCCGGAGAAGACAAAGCCGGTTTCACATCACGATTTTTCAGGGCAAGGACTGTCCGGTGTGAACTGGACAGCCTCGGATCAAAATTTGCCCCCATGTCTCCCTATGGGGCCGGATGGCTGTTATTTGCCATCCGGTTTGGGGATTTTCCGGGAGGATTTGGTTTTGTCCGATTTTTGCATCGGACACAAAACCAGAGTCTGCAGCATTTTTTGTGTCCGGTGCAAAAAGCAGACAAAACTGGATCCTCCCAGATCCGGTGCCCATAGCATGAGAGTTTATGGGCGCCGGATCTTGCCGGCAGAAAATTGTGCCGGTTCCCGGATGCCTGGTGCTGAAAGAGTGGCGGGTGTTAAAATCAGCCGCCTCTGAATTTCAGCACCTGGAGAGCTCCATGACTGAAATTTCAGCACCACGGCCAGCTCCCCTGCAGCCGCAGTGCTGAAATTTCAGCACTGGAGAGTGGCACAAACAAAGTTAGCAAAAAGCAGGATCGGAGGGCAGATTTGCCCTCTGGTTCTGCTCATCCGTGGCTGTCATGTTCTGGTTAGGGCATCCTGCAAAACACCGGACAGAACCTTACAGCAATGTGAAGCCGGCCTAAGATGGGGATGGAAGACTAAAGTTTTGGTCCCTTGACCAGGATCATTCTAATATTTTTGCTCAGCTTTATTAGTCATCATTCATGGAAATTCAAATGTGTTGCATTGAGCTCTGTAAATGTAATGCTCAACTAAAAAGCCAGAAAACACATATGTTGCTAAACTGATATTACTCTAATCTGCAAAGTTCTTTACATCTAACTTTTTATTGTGTTTTAGACTCATGGCCCCACAAAAAAATGTACTGGCAGTTAGCTGTTGCATACAGCCAGGTACATAGTACAGAAATTGTTAAGCAGTTCTAGTTTACCACAGAACTGTCTATGTTTATAGTGCAAAGTATTCACTGATCTCAGGGAGACCAGTCCAAGAAAACACTGCGGGCAGCTGGCTAAAGCGCTCAACACAGTGAATTCCTAGGCGCATGGCTTCCTGTGAATTATGAATATGCAAATAAGTCTGTGGAGCCTCGGTTAGGAGTCTCAAACACAGGACTAGCCAGAAGCCTGGAAGGATATCTGGCTAGTCCTGTGTTTGAGACTCCTAACCGAGGCTCCACAGACTTATTTGCATATGTTTATAGTGGCAATTTTATGGATGTGCTACAGGTTAAGTAACTTACTGTAGCAGTAACTAGAAGCTTGCTTAGACCTGATAGACCTCATACTAAGGAAAGGTTTACTGCTGTCCTAAAATTTCCACAGTTCCAAGACTATAGAGGTCAACCTCTAACACTGGGGCTATATGGTTTGATTACTACATCTTCAAAGAATTATAACCTCTGAATTTCACTCTATATTACGCTATATTAACAAAACTATATTTTCTATCTGAATGTTATCCTTGGAAAAACTGTTATCAAATGGATAGCACTCCAACCAATGTTATTTATTTGGGCTGTTCAGATGACCATTTTTTTACATAGACCAAATGTTCACATTAAAAAATTGCAATATGCAACAGTCTCTTCAATATTTAGGATGAAACTTGCCCATTCAAGTCTATTAGCATGCGAAAAATTAAATCCCAAATCGATCAACCAAATAAGACATGATTTTTATGAATACAGGTATATCCCAATGAATTAGACTATTATCAAAAAGATCATTTATTTCAGTAATTCAATACATAAAGTGGAACACATATATTATATTGCGTCATTACAGAGTGATCGATTTCAACTGTTTATTTCTGTTAATGTTGTTGATTATGGCTTACAGCCAATGAAAACCCAAAGGTCATTATCTCAGAAAATGAAAGTAGGGAGGATGAAGGGTTAAAACCCACACTGCCATATTCCACGAGACATCAACACACTTGAAATAGATCCCTCTGTAATATTTCTATGTAATATATGTATTTAGCTTTATGTATTGAATATGTACTGAAAATTGAAAATGTACTGAAAAAAAATAACTTTTTGATGATATTCTAATTCATTGAGAAACACCCTATATTGTCATTCTTAACACAGGAAAATTGTTGTGGTCTTCTCATTTTTATTCAATGCTGATGTAAAATAACGAAAGCTAAAAGGATGCATACAAATAGCATACAGATGAAAAATCATGTTTTTTGAGGAGATGAAAATATCGGATAATATTTTTACGTGGTCATATGAACTTATCTTAAAAGTGCCCCCAGACTTTTATTTTTTGGGGCTCATTTTTTTTTCGTCTATTTGTGATTCTCATGATCCTGCCATTATCAATCTGTTATATTATAAAATACAGTGTATTAAATTATATAAAAAAAAGTTGGAATTTTATCTTCTTCCTTAGAAAACTATTTGTTTTGGCAGTAATTCACTTGCTGTAAACGTATAATTGAAAACATCAACCTTAATTTAACAGTACACAGAAGGGTATTGAATTAATTTGTTTAAACATACGCCTAAAGTTTACACGTTGCCATTCATAAGGAAAATAAGTTCAACTATAGTGTCATTAAATAGCAATATTACACTGTTTAAGGTCTATTAAACTGCTGTGATACTTGCCAGAAGCAAGGAAAGCTTTTTAAACACCTCTAGGTAATCTTGATGGAGACAATGTAGCTTAACCCTTGCAGTAGCTCTAGAAATTTCAATTCCATTGAATTCAGTTGATCTTTTTTAGACTAGTTTAACATATTTTAGAACAAATTATTTTCATAAACATTTATTGATTCTCCAAAATAGATCATTTCTGCTTTCAAAAAGATACTATAGGATCTTAACGTGGTTGTCCCCTACTGTTGTATTGATGATGCATCCATAAGATCTCTTATAGTATCTGTCCAGTCTTGTCTCATCTTTGGACACTCTAATGATCATTTCTCGCCATTTTTCCCTTTTTCCATGGCTTTTTTCAATTTCAATATTCATTCCGGTGTCATTTTGATGGTTTCAGTCAATTTGTCTTTGGGATCCCATTTCCTTTTATCGCCAAACATTTAATTTAATATTTCTTTTTCTAGTAGATTTGCCCTTGTCACATGTCCAAAATAGGTCAGTTCAGATGTGGTCCTATTGCCTTCTAGGGACATCTCTTGGTGTATATAATCAAAAATATATTTGTTGGTGATCCTAGCATGTCCATAGGATATGCAATCATATGACCAGATGTTAAAAACCTGATCAACTACCAGTTTCTTACGATGCCTGCTTACACAGCGCACCCTCAACCACCGAAACCCAGTGATCCCAATATGCCATTCATGTCCATGTCCCCAGACCCACCCCAACATATCCAACTATAGTGGAGTCATCTTAGAATATTTGAAGGTGGCAAAAATCAGGAAATCTGATGAACACAATGTGAAAAGAAAGGGAAACAGCACCGTTCCTTAAAGGGCACCTACACAGCTCAATAATCTGCCAGGCACAGCAGTTTACATCTGCAAGTCTGTCATGTTATCCAATTTCTCATCCCTCATCCACTTTCTTGTCAGTCATCTTTTTGCAAAGTAAAAGTGGTTACAAGGTGTTGAAAGCACTAGCAGGGCCGCAGCATCCATTGGACATGTGGAGCCTTCTGCTCAGGCGGCAAGGAGGCAGGGGAGCAGCAACGCTGCAGGTGGGCGGCACCCTGCACATAGCGGCAACCTCTTTCCTGCCTCCACAACAAGAAGGCATGTGCATACACTGGACTGCTAGAACCCCCCCACTCTTCAATCCCGCCGCCCGACTGCTAGAGCCCCACCTCGCTTTACCCCCCCACACTTCACCTCAGGCAGCGGGGAGGTTTAGTTCACCCCTGAGCACTAGAGATATTAAAGAATATTGAAGGTACAGTATAATGCCAAAATACAGTAGAATGTACTGTATGTAACAAAGATATAACAGTATCGTCCAACTTATGATGATGAAATGTGCTGTCTTGTCACTACACACATCTTTTAAGGTAACGAAAACAACCATCATATAGAGAGGATGTGCCGCCAACAGATGTGTAAAGTTTATGGCAACAAACATTTTGAAAAATGAACAATTTTAAATAACTCACCATAGCGGCAACATATAAAAGGCAATAAATTATCTCTTATTGATTTCTACATAATCAATAAGGCTTTTTACAAACAATACTTTTTCTAGTCCTTCTCTAAACATATGTAGACTGAAGGCAATGTTCTAGCATGTGTGTATCTATCAATTGTCAATCAATATTTATTCCAATAATGACTGAGAAGGAAAGGATGGAATATTAATTGGTAATGAAAATGAGTAAACAAAGATTTAATGAACACTGAAAATGAAAAATATTTCACGAGTACCCCAAAGAAGAGAGGGTGTAAATCCTAGGGCAATACAGTGAATTTAAAGGGAGATAATCTTATGAGATACAGATGTATTAGGGTGCATACTCATGAACCAGAATTGCAGCATATTCCCGCTGCGTCCTAAATGCTGCGCTGTACACTAGCAGCAGGGTGGATGAGATTTCAAGAAATCCCATGCTCACTGTGCCTCTACCGACCACAGCGTGTTTTCAGCTGCAGTGTGTTTGCCGTGCTCCTGCAGCTCAGCAGCATGTTAATTTCATGCTGTGGAGTCGGAAGTGGTCACCATCAGTGCATGTAGGGAGAATCCACCCTGCACCCACCACAGATTGTGAGTACAGGGCGGCTCGGTCTCCCTGCATTTACCTGCGGGTTCCCGCAAGTCCAGAGGCACTTTGTCCAACATGCACTGCCTCCTGATCCTGAACACATACCCTTAAGGGAATGTTACATGCTTCAATGTCTCAGCGATCCAAACAAAGATCCGATTTGACCTGGATCACTTGAATGATGTACAATGATCGCTGGTGAGGTGTCACACTTTCAGATATCGTGAATGACGCAGCAACGACTCCGCGACAAGCGAAGGATATTATCAGTCGTTTGGATGCCTGTTCCTCAGTTCTGAATAGGCGAAGTCGTAAATGACATCGTTATCAAGGTGTCACACACGCCGATGCTGCAGGTTGAACTGACGACCAACGACTGATTTATGGTCCAGTTCATAAACCTACGATCAACCTTCAGCCGACTTATCGTTGGATGTATCTATGTGTCACATGCAACGACGTTGTAATGACGTCACTGCACCTCCCCAAAAGCCGTGACGTACCAACGATATCGTTAACGATATCGTAGCATGTAGCGGGCCCTTTAGAGTGTTTCATCATGTTTGTCCAGAATTTTGTATACATTATTGTTTCAGATTGGCCTCTTTCACATCTATGCGCTGATGCGTTTAGCAGCATTGATCTAGCGCAGGTGCTAGCATAGTTGCTATCACAGCTCAGCGCAGCCAAGCGCATCGGCACACAGATGAAGCGCATTGCGCTCGCGCCGCCATTACCTGCTATGGGCCGAGAGCAGGAGACCGTATCCCGGAAGCGCAAGTGTGACAGGTCCTGCGCTACTCTGGACACAGCGGAAACATTACATGACGCATTTCGGTACGTCCGGACTAGCGCATGCGCCGTGACACAGCTGCTGTCACACTTGCGCTTCGGGGATCCGTCTGCCTACACTCGCACATTAGCAGGTAATGACGGTGTTAGCGCAATGCACTACAACTGCGCTCCGATGCGCTTGGCTGTATTTGCACTGCACTATCACCTGCACTAGTGCAGTGCTGCCAAACGCACAAGAGCGCAGATATGAAATGGCCCATTCTCCTCATTATCAATACAAATTTGGGTGTTTACCTCTGGTAAAGTAATTGATTCAATACAAAACCTTGATAGGCAATGTACTTAGGCCCCTTTCACATCAAGCCTGGCTGCGTTTGCTGTGTTTGCATTCTATGCGTTTTTACTGCTAAAAACGCATCAAGACACATGCGTTTTTGCCCCATTGACTTTAATGGATATCGCATTAAAAACGCATGCAAAAACGCATGTGCGCTTTCAAAAATTCAAAACGCATGTGTTTTTGCAAAGCAGCCAAGAGCGTCAGTCACGTTTTTAGCTGTGGTTGCAAAAACCATGTGTTTTGCATTTGCAAAAACCACATGCGTTTTTGCATGCGTTTTAATGTGTTATCTATTGAATTCACTGGGGCAAAAACGCAGTGTTTGGATGCGTTTTTAGCGTAAAACCGCAAAGAACGCAAACGCAGACAAACACAAACCAGCCTTAGGCTAGGGTCACACATCCGGTAATTTTTTAAAACCTTTCGTGAGTTTTGCTAAAACCGGATCAGGAAACGCTCCATAGGGTCTATATAAAAACCGATTGCTAAAAATCGGTTTTTTGCTCTGCAGCCGCGTAAAATCGCAGGCCAGTTTTTGGAGCGGTTTGTTATCTACAATGCGGGAAACGGATGTAGGATTTATTTTTCAAAGTTTGCATATGCTTTGCTATATGTAAGCAAATTTCTTGTGGAAACTATTTTTTGATTATAATGTTTGTTATAATGCAAAGGGTGCCACAGTGGGCGGCAAAAGCAGTGATTGACGTTTTTGAAAAACGCAGGTCAACGGCATACTGCAGCAAACGTGTCGAGAAGCCATTACAGTAGATTAGGCGGTTCAACCTCGACATCTTTAAGCTATGTTGATCTGAGGAGCCATTATGTACAGAAGCTCAAACGTACAAACTGTCCTTATATGAGTTCCTAAGTGGAATAGAGACAAACCATGTAAGCCTTTCAGGGAAGATGCAACATCCAGTAACCGGATTGCTCGTTACAATCCTGACATCGGTAGAAGACAATTGCGTTCACCGCATCCGGATCTGGATGCGGTCAATGCAATCCTATATTCAAGTGTGAGCCTAGCCTTAGATGTGAACTAGGCCTTACATAAAAAATAATAAATGTATTGACATCAAACATATTTTCTTATGATATATTTAAATAGATGTCATTTTACAGTTATAATTAATATCTGCTTTAAACATCAGTTTTTCTCTTGTAGAATATTATTTGTAATGTTAAATATTCTAATGCACTGAGATTTATTTTTAGGACCGTCCTATATTACTTAGAGATAGCCATTGTGTAGATCTATTGTTAATGTTACATAATGGTTTCAATGACTGTAATGGGTGTACTGTCAGGAAGATTGAATCTATTCATTCAGAGTTATGACAGTGCATTGGATTTTTGAGTAGATTGTTATCAAATAATTATAGAAAATTACTGACAGAAAAGCTCTTTGTTCTTTTGTCCATTGTAATTTGTCGTCTTAAATAGTGTCATTTTATATAAGTGTGATATATGCAGTTGACATTTTGACCCAGTACTAAATGTCATGTTTAACCACAATACATAAAATGATTCACACACGCTGCTCCTTTTATTCAGTTACATGTATTACTGTGTAATTCAGAAAATACAAAGGAATTAAACATTTTTGTGCTAAAATAGAGGTTGAAAAGTTGCACAAATATTACAATTAGCTTCAAATAGAAAAAAAATTATTCATAATTGATTTGTTAATAATATTTTTTTAAGAGTAGCCATCTATGAATAACCAAAAATTATATCTCTCAAATTTACAAAGCAAAAGAGTCACTGGTCACCAGTGCTGCAAGAAAGTTTTAGGCTACGTTCAGATGCTGCGTATTTTGCAGCTATTTGGCAGTGGCGCTTTTTTGCACGCATTGACCGCAAGAAAGCGCAACTACATGCCGACACAAGCTTCTCCCGAGGCTATTTTAACATGTACTCATGGGAAAAGCGCAAAGAATTGCCATGTCAATTTCAAGCTTGATGTGCTTTTGCAGGAAAGTGTACGACTTCGCAAAATCGCTTTAACGCGAGCGCTGCAGCCTTTCTGCAAAAGCGGATAGATTTGCTGCAATATGTTACGTGTGTGCCTTTAGCTATCTCTTTACGCCGAGCCTCAACGCCTGCTAAAACAGAAGTGGCATAGGTCATGGGCACTAAGTACTCTTAAGCAGATCCAACTTGCTCAATTTTTCTCACACAGAACCGCATGCAGTGTCTATAGCATCACGACCCAACTGACACCCACTTTCTGATGACTAGTGAGGCGGTCGACAGGGTAGGGGGGTACTCGGATCCCGGGACAGGGGACTGCTTTGATGGGGGGATAACGGCTGGTCAGTTCCCAGTTCCGTGCCCTGGACCCTCAGTGGCGGGGATTATGGGAAATGGTGATGAGGATGAGGGTAGCAGTGTCGTGACACCACCTGTGGTTCCTGGTAACAGTGGATACAGCGCTGCGGCCGCCGCTGAGGTGATGGTGGTGCAGCTCAGTGTAGTACAGCTCCCCACAGGTGGAACTTTACCTCAGGGCAGCGAGGGTGGATGAGGGGAGTTGTAGTAGCGGCTTGTGGGGGACGCTGTGGGCAGCGGTGGGAAAGCAGACTCACACACACAACAGTCTTGTTTCGGTACCTTTTACTGATGTCCGGTAACAGGCACAGTCCAAGAGGGTTACCAGGTTCTCGGAGAAATTTGGGATTTTCACCTTAAGAGTTGTGAGGCCTCCTCTACTACTGTGTACGGTGGTTTGGGGTAAGTCCTGCCTATAACTGAACTCGCCACTTTTTTCCCTCTCAGGGCTTTACTCTTTAATCAACAATGAGGGCCTTCTGTGGGGTCCCTATTCTTCCTCTTGGGTCCCTGGTCCTGTGCTTGGTCAGGTTTGAGTGTCTCTATTAAGTTAGTAGCTCAGGGGAATAGATCCTCCTGGTCTCTCCTGGCTTTTCCTGCTTCAGTGTTTCTCCAGCAGGTCGGACTCCGTTGTCCAGGTGAGCTAAAGGGATCCTATATACGGTCCCTTGTCCTTTTTCCTTACTCTTCCACTGGCCTCCATCCCTCTCTCTGGGGTGCTCCACAGCAGGTCAGTGACCCAGCAACCGGGTCTTACCAGCACCTTCTCTAGGCTCTCTCACTGGACTAACTGCTCTCTTCACTGCTCAGAACAGACTAACTGACTCCTCCCTCAGGCCTGGATACTTATAAGGGGAACTTGCTTAAGTCAGCAAGTAGAGCTCCCCCTCCAGGTCTGGGGTGGAAGGTGTTGTGTGCTGTGTTTACCAAAGTGTAAATCCCTCTTTGCACCGGATGGGTCCTGTGGCAATCCCCAGCAGGGGTGCCACATTAGCGATGAGCGAATTTTGCTTGAACACGTTCGCCAATTTCAAATTTGGCAAGGACCCGGCCAATTCAATTCATCACCTTGAATTTTGAATTTTAGGCAAGGCTAATGTGCCTTGCTTAAAAGTTCCATTTTTTTCTCATTTTTCCATAGGACATTCTCCCAGAAGCTTTGTGGCTTGTCAACATGTAGCTTGGCAAATTCCAGTCTGGCTTTTTTATGTTTTTCTTTCTACAATGGTGTCCTCCTTGGTTGTCTCCCATGAAGTCCTCTTTGGTTCAAACAATGATGGATGGTGGATCTGACACTGATGTTCCTTGAGCTTGAAGTTCACCTTTAATCTCTTTAGAAGTTTTCTTGGGCTCTTTTGTTACCATTCATATTATATGTCTCTTCGCAGGAGGAAAACTGATGACAAAGCAGCCATGTTCAGGGAGTTTGGCTACAATCCCATGGGTCTTACATTTCTGAATAATATGTGCAACTGTAGTCACAGGAACATTAAGATGCTTGGAGATGATTTTATAATCTATATCTTTAACATGCTTGTCTATAATTTTCTTTCTAATCTCATGAGACAACTCTTTCCTTTGCTTCCTCTGGTCGATGTTGAGTGTGCTACACACCAAACAGCACAGTGAGTATCTGTAGCCCTGTATACAGGCCCACTGACTGATTACAAGATTGTAGACACCTGTGATGCTAATTAGTGGACACAGCTTGATTTAACATGTCCCTTTTGTCACATTATTTTCAGGATTACCATCATTTTTGTCCAAGCCTATTTCATGAGTTTAATTTTTTTTTTCAAAATTGTGGAAGCAGGTATGAAAAGCAATATCTGACTTTCATTTGTTCATATTCATATTATTTAATATCTATTATTATTTTTCTCAGATTCAAGTTATTTCTGTGATCATTGTAAGTTTTTCTTTCTGTACACGAGGGGTACCTCCATCCTGCCCTTCGCCTCCGTCCTGCCCTGCTCGCTCCATCCTGCCTCGCTCCCTCCATCCTGCCCGCTCCCTCCATCCTGCCCCACTCTCTCCATCCTGCCCTGCTCGCTCCATCCTGCCCCCCAACTCCATCCTGCCCCCCCCTCACCCCCATCTTGCCCACTCGCTCCATTTTTCCCCACTCCCTCCATCCTGCCCCACTCTCTCTATCCTGCCCTGCTCGCTCCATCCTGCCCCCCCACCTCCATCCTGCCCCCCTCACCACCATCCTGCCCCCTGGCTCCATCTTGCCCCGATCGCTCCATTCTGCCCCCCTGTCACCATACGGCCCCCTGGCTCCATCCTGCCCCCCGGCTCAATCCTGCCCTCCTGGCTTCATGCCCTGCCGTATCCATCCTGCCCCCGCCTCCATCTTGCCCCCTGGCTCCATGCCCTGCCGGCTCCTTCCTGCCCCCCCACTTCCATCCTGCCCCCCTACCTCCATCCTGCTCCCCCACCTCCATCCTGCCCCCTCGGCTCCATCCTGCCCCCCAGCTTCATCCTGCCCCACCCACATCCATCCTGCCCCCTGCATCCATCCTGCCCCTCTCGCTCCATCCTGCCCTGCTTGCTCCATCCTGCCCTGCTCATTCCATCCTGCCCTGCTCGCTCCATCATGCCTTGCTCGCTCCATTCTGCCCCCCTGCCTCCATCCTGTCCCCCACCTCCATACTGCCCCCCACCTCCATCCTGCCCCCCTGGCTCCATCCTGGCCGCCTGCCACCATCCTGCCCCACCCCCCACCATCTTCCCCCCCCCCGTCACCATCTTGCCCTACTGCTCCATTCTGCCACCTCGGCAGTTAGCTGTCATGTGACCGATCAGCTGATCGGTTTCCCAGGCAACGACAATTCCTAAAGGCCTGTAGGTCCTAGAGGACGGAGTTGGAGCGAGCCAGTGGACAGGTGAGTATATTCACTGAGGATTTTTTTATTTTTACTCTTACCGTGGATGAGCAGGGGGAGCCGCGGGGAGCGGAGTATTGCCATATACCATAGTGCTGCTTTACATGTACAGTAATGTACCGCCATATAACATAGCGCTGCTATACATGTACTGTAATTTACCGCCATATACTATAGTGCTGATATATATGTGCTGTAATGAACCGCCATATACCATAGCACTGCTATACATGTACTATAATGTACCGCCATATACTATAGTGCTGCTATACATGTACTGTAATGTACCGCTATATACCATAGTGCTGCTATACATGTACTATAATGTACCGCCATATACTATAGTGCTGCTATACATGTACTATAATCTACCACCATATACTATAGCGCTGCTATACATGTGCTGTAATGTACCACCATATACAATAGCTCTGCTATATATATATATATATATATGTAGTTCACTCACGTTGACTGAACACGTTCTGTCAGTCACGGTATGTCAACTACATACATATTCTAGAATACCCGATGCGTTAGAATCGGGCCACCATCTAGTAATTATATAAAAATGTAATAGTAAAATAAAAAAAAACATTTTTTATTATGTTGTAAATCTTTTAAAGTAAATAAGATATAATTGAGATATATATAAAAATAAATAAAAAAAACTTAAAATATATAGAAAAAGATTTATCAAATATTGAAAAAGTAAGTACATAAGCATTTACTAGGTAATACAATAGGCAGGTTAATTGTCTTACAGCCACAGATGATTTAATGCAAAGTGCAGCACTGTTGAGGCACCCAACAAATCTGAGAAGTTACTAAGGCTAGGGTCACACTCAGTGCTGCCCCTGCGGCAGCCGGATTGCGTTACAGCAGAGGTCAGCCTGCTGTAACCGCCAGCGGTAACGTCAGGAACTTCGGGTGAACGCAGCCCTTAGTTACCCGATGTGTACCATAGTTACTGGCCACACACAAAGCTGCCTGGACTGCAGTAATCCTGAGCGCAGAGAAAAATGTTGCAGGAAACAATTTTCTCTGCGCTCAGGATTACCGCAGTCCAGGCAGCTTTGTGTGTGGCCAGTAGCTATGGTACACATCAGGTAACTAAGGGCTGCTTTCGCCCAAAGTTCCCGACGTTACCGCTGGCGGTTACAGCAGGCCGAGCACTGCTGTAACGCAATCCGGCTGCCACAGGGGCAGCACTGAGTGTGACCCTAGCCTAAGGCTAGGGTCACACTTGCCCAATTCTAAGTCCCCTGCATGTTTTGCAGAGAACTTAGAATTTGTTTCTCCCTCCGCAGCCTTCACGCAGGCTGCAAAGTGGAGAACATGGCCCCTAGCAACCCGCTGTGTACCTTGGATACCAGCCACACACAGGGGAATGCATCATGCTGCGTTTTCTTGTGCGTGGTGAAAATCGCACTCCCCGCAGCTCACTGTGTGGCTGGTATCCATCATACACAGCGGGTTGCTAGGGGCCGCGTTCTCCGCTCTGCAGCCTGGGAACTTACAATTGGGCAAGTGTGCCCCTAGCCTAAGATAGTAATTTCTCGCAGCCGCCTCTTCTTCTGCCACATCGTAGCTTTAAATTTGCTACACATTCAAGAACTTCTGTATATGCAAATGCAGAAGTACATCTAAGGCAGCAGTCACACTAGTGCGTGAGTTGCAAGAGTCAATGCAGGAAAATCTTGCATTCAATCTGTCCAATGTTAAACAATGCTGCAGATCTATGAGTAAAATCACAGCACGCTGTCATTGTTATTGAGTCTTGGCTCTCTTACACCCATACAAGTCTACACACGCCCATGCAGAGACTGGCAATGAAAGAGATGGAGAGATGAATCTTTCCCTCCTCACCTGTGGTCTGATCACAGGATTGGATCACAGTATAAAGACAGTTGGATCACACTTGCAGCAGAGCCTGAACCTAGTGTCATTAACATACTGCATCTCATGCTCTCACATGATGCCATACGCCTTTATGACACCGGCCTTATGAGAAACCTTTTCCTGTCCACTGGAGAGGAGCACAGTATCGAGATGTGATGGGATCAAGATGATTGAAAAATATGTACTGCATACAGGAGACTGCATACAGAAGATGATGAACACGTACTGTGTATAGAAAGCCGTATACAGGGAGCGAGGAGTATGTGTGTATATATGTCTATGGCCAGGGTCACACATGGCATCCGTTTTTGCCTTGGATCCATTTTTGGTATAATTTTTTCTAAGTCCAAAAACGCATATGCGTTAACGCATGGTGCACGTAAGTGTGTCTGCGTTTTTCAAAAGCGCTAATCCGCGTTTTTTCTTGGCTCGAAAAAAGCGTTGCATACAGCATTTTTGGGAGCATGTTTGTTTTTTAACATGGGCCGTATGGCGAAGGCATGCGTTAATGCATGGTACATATAGGCACGATGCGCTAACACATACGCGTTTTTGGTGAAAAAATGACTAAGTCCAAAAAATGGCCTGGAGCTCAGGAGACACTATTGGCACCCTAAATTTAACAAATCCATTTTTCTAAAGCCTCAAAAAAGCATATTGGCAGGTGTGACTCTAGCCTAAATGTGTGTATGTGTGTATTGTGTACGGGAGGCTGTATTTGGGGTGAATAGTACACACTGCATATAGGAGGATGTATACAGGGATGAGGAGTATGTGCATCATATAGGAGGCTATATTTATGGGGTCAAAAGTATTTACTGCATATAATAGGTTGTATTGAGGAGTATGTACTTTGTATAGGAGGCTTTATATTGGGGTGAATAGCATGTACTGCGTATAGAAGGTTATCTACAAGGATGATGTCACGATGGTCTCATATTTCAGAGACTTGTGATAGGTTTTGGAGTTGAGGCTCATTTTCTTGGTGTAACTCTTCATATTAAATTTATTTTCCTTTCTTTTGGTGCACTAAGGCTAGGGTTACACTTAGTGGGTGCATCCCTTTGCAAGGATGCGTTAAAGCCAGCATTTTTTCCCTTGCCATTTTAATGCCATTTTAGTGCTAGCGTTAACGCATGGTACATATGTGTTAATGCATCCGTTTCCCATAGGGTCCCATGTTAAAAAAATGCATACGTTTTTGCAAACGCCCCCAAAAATGTTGCTTATTGCGTTTTTGGGTGCTTTAGCAAAAACGCATAGTGTCAAAAGTCATTCTGACCATGCGTTTTTTGCATGGGAGCCTATGGAAGTGTTAATGCTAGCATTTTTCACAATTTGGAATTGTGAAAAACACTAGCTTTTAGTGCTTCCAAGGCTCAAGTGTGACCCTAGCCTAAGGGTTAATGTCAGTTTTGCAGCTTTTTGGTAGTTCTGTTCAGGTATAGCTACTCTATGACCACACCCATCTCCTTCAAATAGTCACATGACTCATCAGGATCAGACAGTCAGAATATAACCACATGTTGGGGTGTGCTGAGTTGTACTGCTTCTCAAGTTTGGGTGTGCAAGTGTACAGTAGACAAGGGAACTGATGCTAGACACAGATCACTCTTACCAAAGGATCATTTTCAATTAAGACAAAGGACTAGCTTTAATTTTCAAATATTAGGTCGTACCGGTGCACCAAGGCTTAGGCCACACCAAGGTTGCACAGAAATATCCTAGTTTTCATATTAAAAAGAATGTCACTTATTCAGCAAATATTTAGCTAAACTCTATATGTCTGATCATTTTGTATGGACAACATCCCCTATATAAATATTTAGGCAGTGAAATTGTTATTTTGGGGTAAAGACTCCCTTTCAATCATCTTAAAAATAATTTCCTCTGATAAATAAACATTTTGCTCATGCATCGAGGGATTGATAAATTGTTTAGATAAATCAGTTTCCTATTTTTAACTGCAGTGTTAATGCTCCTTAATGGGGTTGTCTCAAGTTAGAAAGTTATCCTTTATTCTTAGGATAGGGAATAATCTTCAAAACGCTGGAGGTCAGACCACTGTGGCCCCAACGTTTCCGAGAACCAGAACAAAGGATGACCGTCTGCACTATCACTTTATTAGTTCTTAATGGAATTGCAGAACATTGCAACGTGCAGTGCTCCGCAAATTTTTGGCTTTACCATTACAATGAAAGGAGCAGTGATGTGGATGATTGATCTCTACTACATTCAGAAGAAGTTTGCAGGGTCACTGGTGGTTATGGCAGTCGAACCCCCCACAGTTTAAAGTTATTCTTCATCCTCTTGATAGGAGATAACTTTCAAATTTGAGGTATCTGCTTTGAAGAATATCAAAACTGCTGACAGAGACATAAAAAAGCTGCAGTTTGCAAAAATGTACATGCGTAAGCCAAAAATGTTTGTACCGTGTTAGGCTGGGGTCACACTTGGCATTAGTTTTTTTAGTGACTTAAAAAAAGCATGCGTTTCTGCATGCGTTTTTCATTTCAGCATGCGTTTTTTTAAGGTGTGTGATGGCACCCTGCGTTTTTGCATGCGTTTTTAAAACAGCACCCAAAAATAGTGCATGCACTATTTTTTGGTGCTGTTTCAAAAACGCATGCGTTTTTAGAAAACGCATGCGCTTTTTTAACATGGGCCCCTATGAAAAACGCATGCGTTTTTGGATGGTACTAATGTACCATGCGTTTTTGCATGCGTTTTTGATGTCAGCTAATCACATAATTGCAAAAACTCACACAAAAACGCATGGTACTGTCACACATGTGTTTTTGCTATTAAGACATGCGTTTTTCCTATTAGGGCATGCGTTCTTTAACATGGGGGCCTATGGGTGCGTTTTTACATGCTTTTTTAAAAACGCAGGTCTCCAAAAACGCATGTAAAAAACGCAAGAGTGACCCCAGCCTTAGCCAGTAAATAGAAAAATATAAGAATCTGAGAGACCTCAGTGGTTGATATGTGTGTCTTCAGAATTTGTGTGAAGCCATAGAGTCTTGAAAGCTTGCTTTGCTTTTACTTACCATCTTTTCAGTTAGCCATTAAAAGGTATCAACCACTGAGGACTAGAGATGAGCAATGTTCCATCGAACATGTTCACCAGTTTCAAATTCGACCTGTTTTGGGCTATGTTTGAGTCATTCGACAAATGTGAACGGTTTGCTAAAAATTCGGTAATTCGAGGTTATGTTCTATAAAAAGCTACACCTCCTATCTTTACTAGCTTTTTTTCTGCATCTAGTTAAGCAAATCCTATTCGGCTAGTAGCAGTGTGTGGCAGGCACTGGTGTAGCACTGTTGTGAAGAAAGATACAGCTTCTGTGTTTACTAACCTTTTTGTTCTGTATCTAGCCAAGCAAATCCTTTTTGGCTAGTAGCAGTGTGAGCCAGGCACTGGTGCAGCACTGTTGTGAAGAAAGCTACACCTCCTGTGTTTAGTAGCCTTTTTGTACTGCATCTAGCCAAGCAAATCCTTTTTGTCTAGTAGCAGTGTGAGCCAGGCACTGATGTAGCACTGTTGTGAAGGAAGCTACACCTCCTGTGTTTACTAGCCTTTTTTTACTTCATCTAGCCAAGCGAATCCTTTTGGCTAGTAGTGTTTGGATGGGTAGCTGTGGTCCTGTGTTCTGTTGAAATCTACCGCCACAAAGCGCAGAAAACACTTTTGTATTGCATCTGCCCAAATCTACTTACCAAAACCTATTTAGGGTAGTACCACTGTTTGAATAGGTAGCTGTGGTCCAGTGTTCTGCTGAAATCTACCACCATAAATCTTTCCTCAGATTCTCAGTTGGATTCAGGTCTGGACTCTGACTTGGCCATTCTAACACCTGGATACATTTATTTTTGAACCATTCCATTGCAGATTTTGCGTTATGTTTGGGATCATTGTTTTGCTGGAAGATAAATCTCCGTCTCAGTCCCAGGTCTTTTGCTGACTCCAATAGGTTTTCTTCCAGAATGGTCCTGTATTTGGCTCCGTCCTTCTTCCCATCAGTTTTAACCATCTACCCTGCCCCTGCTGAAGAAAAGCAGGCCCAAACCATAATGCTGTCAACACCATGTTTGACAGTGGAGATGGTGTTTTGAGGGTGATGAGCTAAGTTGCTTTTACGCCAAACATATCATTTTGCATTGAACCCAAAAAGTTCGATTTTGGTTTCATCTGACCAGAGCACCTTATTCCACATGTTTGGTGTCTCCCAGGTGGCTTGTGACAAACTTCAAACAAGACTTTTTATGGATATCATTGAGAAATGGCTTTCTTCTTGCCACTCTTCCATAAAGAACAGATTTGTGCAGTGTACGACTAATTATTGTCCTAAAACAGACTCTCCCACCTCAGCTGTAGATCTCTGCAGTTCAAAGTGATCATGGGCCTTTTGGCTACATCTCTGATCAGTCTTCTCCTTGTTTGAGATGAAAGTTTAGTGGAACAGCTGGGTCTTGGTAGATTTGCAGTGGTCTGATACTCCTTCCATTTCAATGTGATAGCTTGCACAGTGCTCCTTGAGATTTTTAAAACTTGGGAAATCTTTTTGTATCCAAATCCGGCTTTAAACTTTGCTACAACTGTATCTCGGACCTGCCTGGTGTGTTCCTTGGTCTTCATGGTGCTCTCTGCACTTGAAACAGAACCCTGAGACTATCACAGAGCAGGTGCATTTACACGGAGACTTGATTACACACAGGTAGATTCTATTTATCATTATCAGTCATTTAGGACAACATTGGATCATTCAGAGATCCTAACTGAACTTCTGGAGTGAGTTTGCTGCACTGAAAGTAAAGGGGCCGAATAACATTGCAAGCCCCACTTTTCAGTTTTTTATTTGTTAAAAAAGTTTAAAATATCCAATAAATTTTGTTCCACTTTACGATTGTGTCCCACTTATTGTTGATTCTTCACAAAAAAATTTGAATTTATATATTTATGTTTGAAGCCTGAAATGTGGCAAAAGGTTGAAAAGTTCAAGGGGGCTGAATACTTTAAAAAGGCACTGTACTGTCAACCCACAGGCAGGTAGTTTATGAGCTCAGCAGAGGAGGTTAAGGAGGATGCTAGAGACAAGGTTAGGTTGCGGCTTCCTGGACAGAGACTGAGTCCTGGAAGCATGTCAACAGCTGCGTCCTCAGTGACAACTCTGCCTCTGTGCTGAAGCCGTGGTGGCCCTGCAGATCGCAAAGGATGACCCAACTCATGTTGTCTGCCAAATTTGTAAACAAAATCTGAGTAGAGGCCAAAAAATCAATAGTTTGAGTACTTCATGCTTGAACCGTCACATGGACATGAACTGGAAAGCTCAATGTGCTACAATGCTGCCTAGTGGGCTTGGCCCATCAAGTGGATCTATGGCTTCTTCATCCTCTGTGACTGTGGGAACAGCTGTCACACAGGCTTTCGGCCGCAGAACAGAAGATGTTTAGCGCTGACGATGCCATTATGATCATGATTATTCTGGTCATCTACATGCTGGAGCACACTTTAACCAGTATTCGGAGTCAGGTGGTGGGCCAAGAGGTAGGGGAGGAAGTAGATGAGGAGGCATATGCGGAAGGGATTTGTTGTTTCTGGCACTTAGTGCCTTGACTGTAAGCAAGGTTTCAGGAAATTTGAAGTTTGCCATAATTTTGGATGGCAATGTAATATTAGTTATTCAGTGTTAGAAAGCTGGGTTTCTGTCATGGGACATGGGTCTTCCAACAGGATGATGACCCCAAATATACTTCAAGAAGCCCTCAGAAATAGATAGAAACTAGGGATGGGCGAATCTACTCGCTAGGACTCGTTACTCGGCGAGTAGTAAGGGACTCGCAGGACTCGGTACTCGGCGAGTTTCCCAGTGATGACTCGCACGAGTCCAATGCAAATCAATATCAATCCTAGTTTTGTCAGAAACGCTGACAAAACTAGGATTGCCATTGTTTGCATTGGACTCGTGCGAGTCATCACTGGCTACTGTGCCAGTGATAGCAGGGAAACTCGCAAAGTAACTGCTGTTTCTTTGCGAGCCGAGTCCAGCTGTCTTCTCTGTGCAGCTCCAGGGTCCTAGAACCTGCCTGCTCACAGAGATGATGTAGCAGTGCTGAGATTATTCTCAGTCTGCTCATTCCCTGTGCATGTAGCAGAGAGGACATCGCGTTTTGGACTACGTCGGACGGAAGAGGATTTTTTTAATTAAAGATGGAGTCCCTAATGGCTTTTTTTTTTATTTCAAATAAAAAATTTTCTCTGTGTTTTTTTAACCCTTTATTGGAGATTCTTAGTGGCTGGGTCAAACGTGGCCTGACATTAAGAATCTCGGGCTTAATACCAGCTTGTATAACAAAGCTGGTATTAACCCCTTTATTACCCAGCGTGCTACCGCCACCAGGGCCGCTGGAAGAGCGGGGTTCAGCGCCAGAGGATGGCGCTTCAATGAACGCGCCATCTTCTGGGGCGGCTGCGGGCTGCAATTTGCAGCGGGGGGTGCCCAGAAAGCTTGGGCATCCCTGCGCTGCGGATTCCAGCCCTCAGCTGCTTAGCTGTACCTGGCTAGACATAGAAATTGCGCGGAGCCCCACGCATTTTTTTAAAATTATTTAATGAATTTCAGAGTCAGAGTCTCAGAGTCAGAATCTCAGAATTTCATGAAATAATTTAAAAAAAAATGCGTGGGGCTCCGCGCAATTTCTATGTCTAGCCAGGTACAGCTAAGCAGCTGGGGGCTGGAATCCGCAGCGCAGGGATGCCCAAGCTTTCTGGGCACCCCCCGCTGCAAATTGCAGCCCGCAGCCGCCCCAGAAGATGGCGCGTTCATTGAAGTGCCATCCTCTGACGCTGAACCCCGCTCTTCCAGCGGCCCTGGTAGCGGTGGCACGCTGGGTAATAAAGAGGTTAGGGCCAGCTTTGTATTATCAGCTGGCCCTAAGCCCGAAATTTATGGTGGTCACGCCAATATTAGACATGACCGCCATGAATTTCTATTAAATTGTTTTAAAAAAAACACAACACAAAGAAAATTTTTTATTAGAAATAAAAAAAAAAGCCATTAGGGACTCCATCTTTAATTAAAAAAATCCTCTTCCGTCCGACGCAGTCCAAAACGCGATGTCCTCTCTGCTACATCCCCTGTGTATAGATATAGATCTCTATGCACAGGGAATGAGCAGACTGAGAACAATCTCAGCTCTGCTACATCATCTCTGTGCACAGACATTCATGTCTGTACACAGGGAATGAGCAGACTGAGAACAATTTCAGCTCTGCTACATCAGGCAGCAGGCGGGCTCTAGGACCCTGGAGCTGGCAGCCAACACAGAGGAGACAGGACTCTTATCTGTGCGAGTCAGCGATTACTTACAAAGTAAACGAGCAATGCAAATAAATGACAAAACTAGGATTGCTTCAGGCTGAAGCTTCCGAGACACATCTGCGAGTTGTAAATCTCACACTACTCGCTATTACTCGCTTCCCCATTCATTAACATTGGACTCGCTAGACTCGCAACGAGTAGCGAGTCCTGGGCTCGGACTCGCTAGAGTCAAGCGATTCCGAGTAATTTAGGATTCGCCCATCACTAATAGAAACTAAAGTGCTGCAGAGATCTGAAGTAACAAGTAAATAGTCTGGATCTAAATCCCATTTACCAGATCTTAAAATTGCTGTTGGGAAGAAGTGTTCTTTCAAATAGGAGAGATCTGGAGTATGTTGCAGAAGAAGAGTGGTCCAAAATTCCAGTTCAGAGGTGTAAGATGCTTGTTGATGGATATAGCAAACAATTGATTGTAGTTATTTATTCCAAAGGATGTGCAATCAAATGTTGAGATGAGCTAAGTATTTTGTCTGGCTCATTTTAAGCGGTTTTGTGTGAAATTATAACAAATTTTCTTTTTTTACCTCTTATTTTTGTGTTGGTCCAAAACACACAAAGGTAATAAACAGATTTATAACAAAATATGTGTAACTTCAATCATTTTCTGAGGTAATTATTTCATTTAGGCCTGGTGTTTCCCCTGAGTATGGCATCCATTGCATGAGCATCGGATTCAATATGCTAAAGACCCTCTGCTCCTGCTCTGCTGCGAGCAGGAGCCAAGTGTTATGCTGTGATCCGATCCTGAGAACAGATCACAGCTGCAGAGGAGAGGGAGAGATTAATCTCTTCATCTCTTGTATTGCCGACATCAGCGTATATCGCAATGTAGTTGGGTATCAATCAGCTGCATTGTGATGTTTCACATGCATCCATACACTTGTATTTGTGCGTGTGATTTGTGACTTGCTGCCAAATGCAGCATGCTGTAATTTTTTTCCTCTGCACCATTTTGGATGAGGAGAAAATAGCAGATAGACACTTCTTGGTTGATTTAAAATAGAAGGAGTGCAATCTGTTCTTTTATCAGATTGCACTCAACCATTTAAAACACATGTCGAACCTTAGCCTTACTGAAAAAATGTCAAAGTTACCAATACTTTAGGCCATCACTGTCCATAGATTCCTTAATTATGTATGAAATCTTATGTACGGCATTCTGGCTTATAGAAAACACACTATTTGTGATATTTGGCCAGCATGAGAGCATGTAGCTCCATGCTCTCAGGAAACTGAAATGTTTGTTATAACAGGATGAAACATTTTTAAAAAGAATCTGTCAGTAGCTTTTTGCTATGTAAAATAAGGACATCATGCTGTAGGGGTTAAAAAACAAAGATCAACTATGCCTTTCATATCATATTTGCACTATTGTTTCCATAAACTGAAGGCTTTATCACCTGGTGATTACCATTACTGGACTAAATTCTCAGTCTGGGCATTTTGATCTGATCCCTGCAGGAGTCAAATGGATGTGTCATGGCCACTTTACACGTCCCAGCATCGGGCCGATATTGGATACAACGGCGCGAGAGCGCTCATTTTCTGGGCAGAATTCCAAGATCGCATAGGAGCTGTTACACAACGCGATATCGGCAGGCAACGCCACTGTGATGTGTATGCCCCCTTGTAGGGGCGACCCAGGAATGACCATTTAACATGGGAGAGAATAGGGGAAGTTGTACTCCAAATCGTTGTTGGGCTTTCACACAGCATGATCCTGCCACATCGTCCATCCAATATCGGGCCGTTGGAGAGCAGGCTCATTTTTTCCCCGATATCGTTTTGTCATCGTTTTTGCATCGCATTGGACATTTACACCATACAACGCATGAACGATATCGGGGCCAACGCACGAACCATGTGACTTTTTATCGGAGTTGGACACTGATATCAGGACGTGTAAAGTGGCCATCACTCCAGCCATAGTCTAAGGCTGGCTTCACACTGCAGTTTTTTCACTGATCAGTGTCCATCCAGTTTGTGTGCCAAAGCCAGGAGAGGAACCAGGAGAAAAACTATAATTGAAAGATTGACACCTGTTCTGAGTTTTGGAGACAGTCCTGGTTTTGGCACACAAACTGGATGGACACTGATCAGTGAAAAAACTGCAGTGTGAAATCAGCCTAAGGCTGCGTTCACACAATTGCGTATTTTGTTGCACTTTTTTGCGCGCGCTTTTTGCTGCGTTTTTCCGCCGCGCAAAAAAGCGCAACAAAATACGCAGGGGCTTTCACACACTGCGCTTTCTTTACCCCAGAAAGTGCAGGTGATGTCACAGAGGGGAGTAAGAATCCTGCTTCCTCCTCCCCTCTGTAACATGTGTGACCGCCCCATTAGATTTCGCAGTGTATTAATATACACTGCAAAATCTAAATGAAATAAAGCCAAATGTATGAAAAATAGAAAAGAATGAAATACTTACCTCTCTGACGCCTTTTCCCGGAGTCCGGTGCTGAGACCAGGAGATCTGTGTGCTGCAAGAGCCTGCCGTGAGGTCAGAGGGGCGTTCCGGCGCTGATTGGCTGCTCGCAGTCATGTGATAAGTATCACTTCACCGCGAGCGGCCAATCAGCTCCGGGAACGCCCCTCTGACATCACGGCAGGTCCTGGCAGAAGTCACCTCGACTGGCCTCATTACCGGACACCAGGAAAAAGCGTCGGACAGGTAAAGTATTCATTCTTTTTTATTTTACATACATTTGCTTTTGTTTAATTTAGATTTCGCAGTGTTTATTAATACACTGCGAAATCTAATGGATGGTCACAGCTGTCACAGAGGGGAGGAGGAAGCAGGATTCTTCCTCCCCTCTGTGACGTCAGAGGGAGAAAACGCAGGAAGCAGCTGCGTAAAGAATTGACATCTCAATTCTTTACGCAACTGAGTTTTCTCCCTGAAAAAGCACTGCGTATTTTTACGCAGTGTCTGCACTGCAAAGTGAATTTCCCATTCACTTTGCTGGCAGACACAAAACACATTGCGTATTTTGAAAAGCGCCATAAAAAAGCGCGGCAAAATACGCAATGTGTGAACGCAGCCTAATAGTTGGAAAAGAAGGAATCTCCTGATACAATTAATTAAGAGTGTTAGACTCGTTTGAAGAAATTCGCTAGTCCTTGGCACATATTCGAAGTGTCAATAAAATAGTTACTGGTGGTTTTTTGAACAAACAATGCCTCATATTTTGTGTGATAATTGTGCTCTAAGTAGTTAAGTAAATTTGGAGTGAATTTATTTTAAATTATCCCCATCCAATATGGGCTACTTTATCATTTTTTGACTGGATTAAACTTTAGTGTCTCATTTTATAACAGCAATGTTACAGGATTGATGAATACCCCCAAAATATTGCATTTCAATACAGTGAATTGTCAAAAAGTATTTTTACTGAGATGCCTACCTGTCAAAACCCCTTTTTTACCTTATCTAAGTGACTGGCATTTGACACATTGTATAATGTGCTAAAAATACCAGTACAGTTTTAAAATGACGGTATCTGTTAAATACTCAGGTAAAGTTACTATCATAATGTATGCAGTGAATAAAACTGAAAAAAAAACAGGAATTGAAACCGGTATTCTTTTTCCTTCTATTAGAAGTATAAGATTTTCAAATAATATACAGTAGAATAGATAAAGTGTGTAGGTGGGCACAGATACGTGACACATCGGTCTCACGTGTTTGTAGTTGAGTTTAAACCAAGGGAAAGATACGTGTTAAGGTAGACCGGGTTCAAGGGAGAGACATTCAAATTGTATAGAGTATCAAAAAATGCTTTATTGAATAATGTACAGGCAAATATAACACAGAAAACAGAATTAAAAACATTAAAAAAAAAACAGTGTAGAGACACTGTGCAAACACCTAGCCCCAATAATCAATGTATCACATTTGTGAAGTAGCTCTCAGGCTATATTGATAATTTGAGCAGACTGGTAGTCCCCGGTTGATAGGTGCACTGAAACACACGAGATCTTATCATTTGTAAAGGAACATGAATGGAGTTTAACCTATAGCAAAATTCAAGTGCCAAATTGAAACAATATAATAAATCCCAGTTAACTGAGGTTAACAAAGGCAACAGATGATAAGAAAGGTTTGTTAGTTGTCATGTGTGATTTTTACAGATGAATAAATACATGTAAGAGCAGAGCATATGTATCACATATGAAGTTGCGCCCTTAAATAGTAATTCTCACACAGTGAACTCAGCAAGCTGAGAAGGAAACCATGAAGGTGCAGGCACAGTGCTGCAAAGGTTAACCCCCATATACCTGATATGGGGCTACACACAGTCTATAGAGTGGCCGGAGGCCAATTACAATACATTACCACCCAGTCATGGTGATGATGCAGAGTTAGGGCATAGGAAAGGTGGCACATCCTCCCTACGCGTGTCACCGCCGCTCGTGGACAGATTCCTCAGGGGAAAAAGAGTGCTGTTTGAAGTCCGTCTTCTCCTGTGTTTTATCTTGTGTGCCTCCAATGATGGCGACCGCACGTGTTCCGGCGCCTCAGGCCGGAACTGACGTATAAAGCGGAGAGCCACGGTAAAGTGTTTGCTATGCAACAGCTGCGCATGCGCTGATCGGCCGGTCTTCTGTGCGCATATAACTAGGAAGGCAAGAGCTTCCAAGTCAGAGGGCGGGATCTGGAGTAAGTTTTATTAATTTGTTAATGTTAAGAGCGGAGGCTGAGGAGCAAAAACCAATTATTTATTTGTCTTATAGGTAGTTGTCACCATAATACCTATATATAAATAGTGGAATACAACTCCATTTTTTAGAAGCACGCAATTATATAGATAATGTGCCTAGGTAGAAAGATGCTCCTGTGAGGAAAATAAAGGGAAATTAAAAAAAAGTTGTAGTTATTGAAGTTGTAACCTGAAAAGGAAAAATATTAGAGGGGGAGGGAGTGGGTTGGGACATGGTGAACATTTCTTGGCCTGTAAGGAAGAAAGGCATAAATTTAAATTAGAACGAGTTGAAGAAAAACAAAATTAATATGCTGGTGGATAGGTACAGAGGTAGCCTAAGGTAGAGAAAAGGAGGTTAATATTCAGGAACTTTTAGGAAAATTAGTTAACAGATGGATAATTTCATGGCCACTAGGAGGATTATTTATAATGGTTATTCATAAGGCTAGTCCCAGGCATGGGCACAGACCCTAAAAATAGATCCAAAACAAAAGGGAAGTGGGGAAAATGAAGAATATGGTAGGGGACCCTATGTATATGTCTGAAGTAATTGTCAGACATAAATACAACCGAAAAGGAATATAAATAAAAAAGTATCTTATGGAGATCTTCAAAGAAGGTAGTGCTGAAATACCAAGAGAACTACATATAGGTGCTGAAGGCACTTTAAATAGCAGTTAAATTGACAGATTAGTTCCATAAGGAAATTAAATGGAGAGAGTATTTGAGTTTGAGGCCGCAGGGTCCAAAAAAGACCCAAATCATCAACTTGTATAGATTCCGGGTTGAATGAAGTCCATGGTAATCAGGTCATCCAAGTAGGGTATGAGAACAGAACGGTTCAGCTCAAGAGGTAATCCGGGAAAATCCATGTAAAGAGCATCATTCTGCGGAACAAAACAAATACATACGTAAGGAACCAAGGTCGTAACAAGGAACAATACTATAGAGAGTAATGAAGTAGACAAGAAGAAAAAGAAGTGAGGAGTGAATACCCCCACAGATGTACCTAACTACTTCTTATAAAAGCGGTAAAACAGAGTTCCTCATTGATGCCGTGTGGTGCCAAACTACGTAGATTAAAAATCCACTTACTCTCTCTGCGGTCCGGAGTTTTCCTGTAGTTCTTGATCAAGTTTGCAAACACTATAGCAAGGATTCTGGCCATTCTTTTATACAGATCTTCTCCAGATTTCAGCTTTCACATTGAGTTTCAGCTCCTTCAAAGATTTTCTATTCGGTTAAGGCCTAGAGACTGGCTAGTCCACTCCAGGACCATAAAATGCTTCAGACTCAGCCATGACCTATCTTCAAAGTTCTTACTGAGTGAAGAAGGTTGGTGCCCAAAAACTCACAATACATTACCTCATCCATTCTCCCTTTAATATGGTGCTGCTGTCATGTCCACTTTGCAGAAAAGCACCCCCAAAGTATAATGTTTCCACCCTTATGCTTCACAGCTGGGATGATGATCTTTGGATTGTACTCACCTCTTCTTGTTTCAAACACACCGAGTGGAATTGATACCAAAAAGTTCTAGTTATTATTATTATTATTATTATTAAGTATTTATATAGAGCCATTAGGTTACATGGCGCGTTTACAAGTGAGAGGGTAGATAAAGACAAGGTAGTAAAACGACGATAATCAGTCAAAGGGGTACAATAGGGCAGAGGGAGACAGTATGAAGGTGAGAGGAGAGGGTGAGGTGGTGAAATGGATGGGGCTTAGTGCGGGCCGTAGTCTTGTAAGAAGAGGTGGGTCTTCAGGTTTTTCTTGAAGGTTCCCAGAGTAGGAGGTCTGATGTGGTGGGAGAGGGAGTTCCAGAGTAGTGCAGAAGCACAAGTGAAGTCTTGTATGCGGTTGTGGGAGGTGGAAATGTGGGGGGAGGAGAGAAGGAGTTCTTGAGAGGAGCGCAGGTTGCACAAGGGGAGGTAATGGGAGACCAGGTCGGAGATGTAGGGATGGGACAGGTTGTGTATGGCCTTGTATTTCAGGGTTAGGGTTTTGAAGTGGGATCTCCGGGAAGTGGGGAGCCAGTGGAGCTCTCGGCAGAGGGAGGTGGGGGAGTACGGGAGATAGGTGGATGAGTCAGGGCAGCAAAGTTGAGGATGGTGCGGAGAGGTGAAAGGGAGGAGACAGGGAGGATGGTGAGCAGGAGGTTGCAGTAATCCAGGCGGGAGATGATGAGAGTGTGGACAAGTGTTTTAGCTGTGTTGTGGTCAAGGAAGGAGCGGATACGGGCAATGTTTTTTAGCTGTAGTCAATAGGGGTGGTGAGGGCTTGGATGTGGGGCTTGAAGGAGAGGGAGGAGTCGAGGAGTACCCTGAGGCACTTGGTGTGGGGGACGGGTGAGAGTGTGCAGTCATTGACAGTGATGGATTGGTCAGGAAGGAGGGGGAGGGTTGTTAGGGAGAAAGACGATGAATTTGGTCTTGTCCATGTTGAGTTTGAAGAAGTGAGCAGAAAAGAAGGATGCGATGGCAGATAGGCAATGAGGCATTTTGGATAGAAGGGAGGAGATATCAGGGCCAGACAGATAGAGCTGGGTGTCGTCAGCATGAGGTGGTATTGGAGGCCGTGTGACTCAATGTGTTTGCCTAGGCCGAGGGTGTAAATGGAGAAGAGTAGTGGTCCCAAGACTGAGCTTTGGGGAACTCCAACAGATAGGGGGTGGGGCGAGGAGCAGGTATGGGAGTGAGTGACGCTGAAGGTCCTGTCTGTTAGGTAGGAGGAGATCCAGGAGAGGGCTAGATCAGTAATGCCAAGAGATTCAAGGATTTTGAAGTAAGAGGGAGTGGTCAACAGTGTCGAATGCGGCAGAAAGGTCGAGAAGGATGAGGAGTGTTGCTTGCTCTTGGCGATCAGTAGGTCGTTAGTGATTTTAGTTAGGGGTGTTTCGGTGGAGTGGTGAGGTCGGAAGCCGATTGTAGGTGGTCAAAGAGAGTGCAGGAAGAGAGGTGGGAGGAAATTTCGGAATAGACATGCTGTTCAAAAAGTTTTGAGGCAAGGGGAGGAGAGATATTGGGCGATAGTTGGAGACTGTTGTAGGGTTGAGGGATGTTTTCTTTAAGATGGGCGGATTAGGGTGTGTTTGAAGGGTGAGGGGAAGGTGCCGGATTTGAGTGATATGTTGAAGAGATGTGTTAGGGCAGGGATGAGGACTGTGGTGGGTTAGGGATGAGGTGGGAGTGGAGCGGGTCAAGGACGCAGGTGGTGAGGTGTGATCGTGCTAGAAGGGAGGAGAGGTGGTCCTCTGTGTTATGGGTGAGAAACTACATTTGGGCGAGGAGGGTTGGGAGAAGGAGGGCGTGGGGCAAGGGGATTGTGGGTCAAGCTTTGTCTGAGTTTGTCAATTTTACTTTGAAGAAGGTCATCGGCGGAGATGAGGGGGAAGGGAGGGGAAGAAGTAAAGAGTTGAAGGTTTTGAAAAGTTGTTTGGAGTTGTGAGACAGGGCGGTTATTAGGGAGGAGAAGTAGACTTGTTTTGTGTAGTCGAGGCTGTCTTGAAGGTATTGAGGGAGCGCTTGTATATGGTGAAGTATTCTACGGAGTGGGATTTATTCCATTTCTGCTCAGCGCCCTAGTCGTCCATCAAGTTTTTGGTGAGGGTCGTGAGCCAGGGTTGTCGTAGTCAGGTTGTGTTAAATGAGAGCGGAGCAGCCTAGACGAGGGCTGTAGTGAGAGTGGTTTGTAGAGGGAGGCGACTGAGTCAGCGTCTTGAGAAGAGGCCAAGTCTGAGAGGGGGAGGAGGGACTCTGCGAGTGAGTGGAAATCTAAGAGCTTAAGGTTTCTGCGGGGGTGAGGGTGTGTCCGGAGAGGGGGAGCGTGGTAGGGGGAGAGGGATGAGAAGGTCAATAGGTTGTGGTCGGAGTGGGTGAGGGTTAAGTTTGCAAGGTCGGTGAGGGAGCAGAGGCGGAAGAAGACGAGGTCTAGTGTGTGGCCACCAGTGTTTGTGGTGGAGCAGATCCATTGGGAGAGGCTGAAAGAGGAGGTAAGGGATAGGAGTCTGGAGGCAGCGGCGTTGGTGGTGTCGATGGGGATGTTGAAGTCACCCATGATGATGGTGGGATGTCGGAGGAGAGGAGGTGGAGGAGCCAGGTTGTGAAGTGGTCGAAGAAGGTGGAGGAGAATCCAGGGGGGGCGGTAGACAACGGCAAGTTGGAGGTTGCGGGGGGGGAGTAGATGCATACAGAGTGTGCCTCGTAAGGAGGGAAGGGGGCGGGGGGGTGGGGTAAGTGGGTTGAAGGAGCAGTCGTTGGCCGGGAAGTAGGCCAACACCTCCGCCGTGGGTGTTGATGGGGTGGGGGTGTGGGAAAACTTTGAGTCCACCGTAGTAGAGGGCAGCCGGGAGGTTGTGTCGGAGGGGGTAAGCCAGGTCTCCGTGATGCCGAAGAAGGAGAGTTTTTGGAGATGAAGAGGTTGTGGATAAATGGGAGTTTGTTACAGACCGAGTGAGCGTTCCAGAGTGCGCCAGATAGGGGGATAGGGAAGCACGGGTGGGGGGAATGGGTCAGAGGTTAGGGGGGTTACAAGGGTTGGGGATGGGTCGCAGGAGTGGGGTGGAGGAGAATGTGGTGATGTGGTGGGGTGGGCCAGGATTAGGGGAAGTGTCACCGGAGAGTAGGAGGAGCAGGGAAAGAGTTAGGAGGTGGGGGCGGGGAGCTTGCGTGGTGGAGTGTACATCTAGAGATGGTGGGTTGAAAGTGGAGGAATATTTTAGAGAATTGGGCGAGGTGGGTAGGAAGGAGGGAGGGTGAGAGTAGTATTTCCTTGCTCAGTGGGGGGATAAGTGGGGGCAGTAGGAAGTGGAGAAGGATAGGAGTGAAGGTGAGAAGAAGCGGGAAACATGGTGGGGTGAGTAGGGAGGAAGGTGGCAGGGGTCAGAGGCAGCCGGGCGATCGGGTGTAGCGCAGGTGAGTTCAAAATGATGGGTGGTTGGCCGCGTTTGAGGTGCAGCCAGGTGATAAGATGCAGTCCGGGGAAGAGATGCAGTGCAGGGATGAGGTGCAGTCCGGTGAAGAGGTGATGCAGCCAAAGATGTCGCAGCGGGGACAAGTTGGCGCAGCCAGGGATGAGGTGATGTAGTCGGGGATGGGGGTATGTAGCCAAGGATGAGGTGATGCAGCCGAGTATGAGGTGATGTAGCCGAGGATGAGGTGATGCATGGCAGCCGTGAGGATGAGAGTGAGTGATGCAATCAGCCGATCAAATGAAAGGGGATGCAGCCGAGCATGAGGTGATGCAGCCGAGGATGAGGTGATGCAGCCGAAGACGAGATAAAGCAGCCGGGATGAGGTGAAGCAGCCAGGATGAGGTGAGGCAGCCGAGATGAGGTGAGGCAGACAGGGGTGAGATAATGCAGCCAAGGAGGAGATGGTGCAGCAGAGGATGAGGTGATGCAGTGGAGGATGAGATGATGTGGCAGAGGATGAGATGATGCAGCAGTGGGTGAGACGGTGAAGCTGGGGTCGAGATGGCACAACCTTGGTTTAGATGAGGCTGTTGGGGTGGGATGGTGCCGCCGGGGATTCGCTGATGCAAGTCATGGACATAGGGTTTTCCGAAGCAGCCAAGGGGTTTGGAGGCAGCCAGGAGTTTCGAAGCAGCCGGGGGGGTCAGAGGCAGCCAAGGGATTGGATATACCCAGGGGGTCAGAGGCAGCCAGAGGGGTTAGTTGCAGCCAGGGACCAGGTGTAGTCAAGGGGCTAGATGCAGCTGGAGAGCCTAGTGCAGTAGGGGAGTTAGATGCAGCTGGGGTCAGAAGGAATCCAGGGCCAGGTTTAGCAGGGGCCCAATGTGGCCAGGGGCGAGGAGCAGACAGGGCCTGGGGAGCCCATGGGTTAGGCCGGTCAGCTTGCTGCTGTGCAGCTCTTTGCGGTGGCTGCAGGGTTGGTGCAGCACAGCAGCAGTGCCTGCCATGAGGAGTGACTTGGAGCGGCGGCCGCAGGATTGCGGGTGTCACTCAGCTGTTGTGCCCGCTGGGGGTGTCGGGAGAGGATCTGGGCTGTAGTAACGGGATTGGTGCTGCGGGTGCTACACAGCTGCTGTGCCCGCCTGGGTGCTGGGGCTTGTAGTGGTAGGCCGCGGGACTGGCACTGAGGGGGCCGCTCACCTGGGTGTCTGCCTGTCGGTGGTGTGGGGAGTTAGGCCGGTGCTGAGTGGTGGGGCGTCCGGCTCTTGTTTGGTCTCAACTGACAACATGACCTTCTCCCATGCCTCCTCTGGATAATCCAGATGTTCATTGGTGAAATTCAATGGGCCTAAACATGTGCTGGAATGACCAGGAAGATCTTGCATGCCCTCCACAATTTTAATCCTGATGCCCTATAGTCCCAGCTCTCTGCAGGTCATTGAACCTGTCTTCCCAGTTCTGTAATTATTTGTGACCTTTCTCAGAATCATCCTTACCCCACAAGACGAGATCTTGCATGGACACAAAGAACAAGGAAAATTGGCCTTGTGTTTCTTCTATTTTCCAATAAATGCGCCAACAGTTGTTGCCTTTTCACCAAGCTGCTGGCATATTGTACTGTAGTGCATCCCAGCCTTCTACAGGTCTACATATTTTTCCCTGGTGTCTTAGATAGCTCTTTGGTCTTGGGCATAGTACAGAGGTTCTATCATGATTGATTGAGTGTGTGGTCAGGTGTTTTATACAGTTAATGAGTTCAAACAGGTGCATTTAATACAGATAATGAGTTAAAGAAAAACTATCAGGTCTGTGAGAGACAGAATTCTTGTTGATTGGTAGGTGATCAAATACTTTTTTATGAAATAAAATGCAATTTAATTATTTAAAATTCATACAATAGTTACAGTGTACCAACAATAAAAATTAGAGGTGGGAAAACGTGGAAAAATGGCAGTGTATCAAATACTTATTTTCCCCACTGTATATATTGTAGTGTGACAATGGAGTCAGTAGCCACGCCCCATGCCTTTCCTCCTGCCATTCCCCTTTCAGGCTCCCCTGTTCATACAGAAGTATGAGAGGGCAGGAATGTAGATGATCCTGGAGCCCCCAGTGTCCATGCCCTCGACACACCCCCTGATCTCTGCAGCAGCATGATTTTGAATTTCTCTGTCCCTGAAGGGAGGGTGAGTGCTGAGGAGACATGATTTTCTTAATTTATAAGTGATCTATATATCCTAGAGCTGTAGTGCCCAGCTCTGCTTCATCATGTAGGAGGGCAGGGACAGTACTACATTTTTTATCTACCCAGAGTTCCCTTTTAATGGTTAAATAAAGATTAATAGTTGGACCAAGCATGGTCTGGGGAATGATTGCTTCCTTTTTTATTCATGCATTCTTTCAAGAAAATATAGTTTGTTTTGAATGTTAATGAACAGTCATTAGAGTGAAAGATTATGACTTTGAATTATACATGGTTTTCATGTTGAGTTTTGGTCCTTTGATGGTTGATCTAAAATTGAGCATGTAATAAAAGTCATAGTTCTTGTAGTCATTACAATTTGACTACTTCTTTGATCTCTAGTTGAAAATATTAAAGTAATGCAAAAGCCATGTAAACCAAAGTCAGCATAGGACCTTAATCTTAAATGAAACCTGTCATTAGATTCATGCTGTCCGTTCCACGGTAGAATAAATTAGAACCGGTAAGATTGCAGCTAGTAATGTTTTATTCTGAACTGCTGCAACTCAAACATGTCTGAATATAACAAGGGACCTGTCAATTAACTGGAGTGAGACTGGGTACCACACTGGACTAGTAAGGTCTATCCCAATAGACTCCTGAAAGTTTTTCAAATCATTTTTGTCTGAAATATTGCAACATCCTATAGTAAAGCATACCTATGGCTGGCTTCACATAGCGGGTTTGATCCGATCCGTGGCTGTCTGTGTAAACCGGACAGCCCCGGATCGGATTTTGGCCCTGTAGATTCCTATGGGGCCGGATAGAAGCCGGATGGCAACTCTCTGCCATCCAGTTTCTATCTGTCCAGGACAAACCAGGAGAATTCAGAATACTCTCACGGACACAAAAGCGTTGCTTGCAGCGTTTTTGTGTCCGAGAGGAGAATATCTCCTCTAATTGCCTACACCCGGATTCTCCTGGATTCGCCCGATGCTCCCTAACATGGGAGCCTATGGGGCCGGGTTGCCCTGGTCCGGGAGGATCCGGGATCCGGACACCAGCGGCTGCACGCCGCTGTTGTTTCAGGACTGTGGCTAGCTCCGTGCAAGCCGCGGTGCTATTTCATCAACAGCGGCAGCTGCGTGCAGCAGCACATCGGACCAGAGGGCATATTAGCCCTCTGGTTCTGTGTGCTGATCCGATCCGGGGCTGTCCGGTTTACACGGACAGCCACGGATCGGATCATACCCGCTATGTGAAGCCGGCCTAAGTCATTGTGTGGTTCGGCCATCATGAAGCTAATAAAAGATTCTCATGAGGCCAATGGCCCACTAATCTCCATGCAACCGAAGAAATATATGAACCCTTTGGCAGCTACCTCCAGTGATAAAATCTTTACTTGCCTATTAAAACTTTATGTCTTTTTTCAGTGACAGTGATTTATTCAAATTTAATTTTTGCATGTGTTTCTTTATAATAAGACACTGTAGTATTCCTAACTGGCAGGATTGTAAAGGGTTTTGATCACTGTTTTAATTTACTTAGATCCATATATGACCCTTGCAGATTAATGGACTGTTAACTTCTTCAACCTCAACCACTATATGACCCTTACAGATTATTGGACTGTTAACTTCTTCAACCTCAACCACTATATGACCCTTACAGATTATTGGACTCTTAACTTCTTCAACCTCAACCACTATATGACCCTTAAAGATTATTGGACTGTTAACTTCTTCAACCTCAACCACTACATGACCCTTAAAGATTATTGGACTGTAACTTCTTCAACCCCAACCGCTACTTTAAAAGGGAGTTGTGAAAGTTGCACATAAAACATAAAGTACCGTTGTGAAATAACGCTTGTCTGGATAAGAATCTGCTCGCCCTCATGCACAATAAAAGGTCAAGTATCATGCTAAAATATTATCACCATAGAGGCAAATATTTTGTTTTAGTCAAATAAAAATGAATTCTCCAATGGAAATGTTCTTGTATAATGTTTAGCTTAATGCCTCATAAAGTCTCTGAGACAATCTAAAGACATATATTTGCTTTATACAATCCAAACATGGAAATGCACTTTAAATAGTCTCAGAATATAATGACATAATAAAGATTTGCTATGCCTTGTTTGAGCTATGATGTAAATTATCCAAATACTCCACTTGCATTTTAAGTTATTTTGTACAATGTCCCTCCCATTGTTTATGTATATAATTTGGACAATTGCGACTTTTTTATGGCTATTTTCGGTTCTAATTCTATTCTTACAAAACTTCCCTTTTTACAACCATTAAACCAACACCCGTGTAATAGTCTAGAATAAAAATTTCCTTTGGAGACTCCTAAGTGGAATTATTTAACACATGAAATATGTAGTGTGAAAACCTATGAGGTTCTAATAGCCTTGTGTTGATTTCTATAGCAATACAAATATCTTAGTGATACAGCGGATAAAATACTAAGGAGGTGTTTGCAGCAAAATAAGAATACTTACTTCCAGGCAATATTCCAAGGAACTGACAAGACACAACATTAGAAGAGTGAAGAGACTCATTAGATAGTTTATATTAATGCTTTTCTAGTAATTTATCTATTTATACTGCAATAAGTAGGGGGAAAGTATAGAATTAAATACTGGTTTTAAACCCTGTAAAAGATTAGCTAACGTTGGCAAAGGTTTTCTGTTGCTTTTTCTTCCATTCTATAGTTCTCTTCTATCAATATAAACTGATATTAAATGGAAAGTGCTGGTATTTTTTCACCTGGACTACACATAAATTCCCCAACATTTGGAATTAAAGTGTAAATGTCATTTAATTTAAAAAAAAAAATACAATACTGTACTAGTTGTTGATAGCAGCTAAGATAAAGCTTTTTGTGCCATATGACTTATTTGATCACATTTTTCTGTGATCTTTTAAAATCTGCATTTTATTGCTGTGTGGGTTTGGCAAGCAGCTGATAGGGAGTGGTGCAATGTGACAACAGGGAAGGGGTTAACAGAGATCGTGACTGAGCTCTGTGAAGCGAGATGACAGATCAGAAGTATGTGCCAAGGAAAAAAGAGTTTGCAGTGATGCTGACATTCTGACATTGTTTAGCACTGTGCTGTAGCCTGAAGTAATATCATACATTGTCAGTTCATCAGCTGCAGTCAGCAGTGTGGGTGCTGTGTAGGCCCCACCCTTTACCCTTATATGGTTACATTCCCCGTATTCAGTGAGAGAAGTTTGAAGGTGGATCTGACTGAGAATGAACATATGTCTACTTCAGACACATAATGGAAGGTTTATGAATGTTATTCAACCAGAATTCTCTCATTAAGTATATTTGAAAGTTTATTAAAATCACATGCTCTACATTATTAAATAAAAATGTAAACAGCGGTTATGCTTTAAATGAATGGCACAGGCCCATATTTCTATATGCTTGCTAAGTTTTCGCTCTGTATAATTTGTACAGAATTGTGTATTGTCTGCAAGAAACCTAAGGATGGATTAATATGTTACAGTGAAATCATTCTAATAATGGATAAAATAATTGTCATGTAGATATCAAATCTGATGAAAATTTTTCATTATCTCCATGGGTCACCCACACCCAATAGCATATCTTTAAATGGAGTCTGTCAGACCTCTATATAATGATGTATTGACCCACCCCAACGCCGTGGGGACTCGGATCCCGAGTGTTGTTGCAGGGGATTGTCACAGGCGGTCGATACCCGGGTCCGTGCCCTGGTGGTCGCTTAAAAAGAGGAATTTTGGAAAATAAAGGGGTTTTGTTGAATAGTTCATGACGCCACCTACGCGGTCTGGTGATGGCACCAGCGCTGCTGCAGACCTCCGGGGATGATGAATGGGCAGCCTGATGGTGATGCTCCCCATAGGGTCTCCGGGGCAGTGATGAGGGAATAGATTTTGGCACATGGAGGTGGCTCTGCAGGCCAGTTATTTCTACAGTCTCTGTGTTGGACAGGATCAGGGCTGTAAGAACTGATACGCACACTGGGAGTAGCTTTCCGTACCTTTACTGATGTTAAACCGGCACTGTCCAGGGTATACTCCAGGTGGTTGGGAAGCACTTCAGGATTTCCACAATGAGTAATTTGTAAGGCCTCATTGTCCCTGTCTTACTTGCGTTGAAGCCCTGACCTGTGTAAAACCTGGCCTGGCCTCCTCTGTGTCTCTCACCCATATAGTGGTTAGTGAGAACCTTTTGTGGACTGCCGCTGGATTTATCTTTCCTTTGCAGTTCCTTGCTGTTGTGTTGGTTGCTGATACAGGTGTCTGGGAGACTGTAGTCTCCTCGGTGAACCAGTATTTTTTGCTGGGCTAAGTGCTCCTCAGCATACTTTGACTCCAGTGTCTGGGTTGCTTCCTGGGGTGAACCGGTATGGTTCCTCTTCCCTCACTCTGTCTATCGCCTTTGCCAGTGACCCTCACTCTCTGGTTTCTGCACTAGCTAGGCTGTCCTCTGGTTCGGGCCTAGCATGGCTCCACTACCAGGTTGTCTTCACAGTACTGCTCCGTACTGCACGGACTAACTAACTCTGCCCCAAAACCTGTATTTATAGGGGATCTTGCCTAAAGCAGCAAGTGGAGCTCCCCCTACAGGTCTGGAGTGGAAGGTGTTATGTGTGTATGAGCACCTGACTTGAAAATCCCTCCATGCACTAGGTGTTCCTGTGGCTACCAGTACCGCAGGGTGCCACAGTATCAAATCAATCACTGATTTTAGTCATTCTGACACAATCAAAGAATTTAATTTCAGGCAAGTAGCAGAGCTGGGAGTGCTGCCCCCACCCACACCAGGCTCTCTATAGAAATTGTGCATTGACTGTGAGGTTTCAATCACAACAGAGGATGTGTCGGAGTGCCTTGCACATGAATTTTGTTCTATATTGGGACCCTGGCCCTGCTCAGTACCTATCATACTAACGTCACTTAACATCTGGTAAGGTTTTTAATACTTGATGCTAGAATACGATGGGGTCACCTTGACATGGTGGAATGGCTTTTACATTTTTGTGATCAACATAATGTCACCAAGTGCCTTATTTTTATGTATATGTACTTGCAGTTGATTTCTTTACTTATTGTAGGTTATTTGCTCATTTTGTCTCATTTTTGTTTCTTTCCTTTGGTTTTGCTGTCTTTAGGCCTGTGTGAATATGCACCTACATACTGAATGATTATACTTGTGATCCAATTCAGCTTTTGTTTTTCTGTGAACTTCATCCTGCAATGTTTATCACAGGGTAATAAACTCATTAGTTTAAGCATTACAGCACACACACTGATAAGAGAATCACAGTTGCTTTTTGTTTTTTTAACTTTTATGTCATGCTGTCCTAAGCTTACATCCCTTTAAGTGTGTGTGAGTCCCTATGCAAATTCTCCAGCAGGACTGTCAACTATATCATGCCTTTAATAGTACTGAACTTTTCATATGGCCAAGTAACCTCTGGATTCCACTAGATTCCAAGTCCTCTGTGCAACTACAACCCTTACGCCAACTGTAGTTATGCCCTTGCTTGCATCCTTAGCAAATATACAGTATATTTGACCAAATCTTTAGAAAAAGGAATGGACCAATACAAATCTGGCTCTAGCAAAAACCACTGTAGCAGCAGGAGTTGCAGTGTGTTGGAGACTAAGGCTGGAAACACATTGTCTGAGTGACATGCAAGTTACTCGCACGAGTCTTGGATCATTCACCCGGCATGACCTGCCTCTTAGGACAGGATAATGTAATTGGTATGTTTTTCTATGTAGCTCCACTCCTGCCGTCCAGAGATGGGGAGGCCAACCTGGGTGAATGATCCGACACTCGTGCAAGTAACTTACTTGTCATTCGGACAATGTGTTTCCAGCCTTAGGGCTAAAAATCACTCATTTTAGACTATTAACTTAGCAATGCTTTCTTTGTGTTAAATGAAAGCTTTATACATTTGATTCAAGCTTTAGTTTCCTTATCCTAAATCATTGAAATTTATTTTTCAAGACAACTTCTATGTATGTACACAAAACTTATATGAATAAAAGTATTTATTTAACAGATGGAAAGAAAAGTCATAATTTGAAAAAAAAATAGACAGATAGATAGATAGATAGATACAAAGCAAAAAAAAACTGCATAGCATATGTACGATATTGGTAGTAGCTGTGTGTTGCAGAGACATTTTTTTCTTGGTATTTGACCCAGCGTCACTGCTAGCACCGGTTCACATGGTGTCTTGAGTGCTGTGCAGTTTTTTTTTGCTTTGTGTATAAGATATGGAGTTGCTGGCTCCATGACTGCACTTAGCACCCTCATCACCCCCAGGAGGTTTGAGGTTGAGATGGTGTTCACCCACCTAACAGTGTGACAGTGATGTCAGCGCAGGACTCATTAGACCAGGGGGGCACCGTGACGTGGTTGGTGAGCAAGCAGACATTGGCCAATGTATGTACTAAGACCCCCAGAAAATAAAAAATAAAAATTAAGAATAATGAGTTTTTTGAAAAAATGTAAGTTTAAAATTTTTTCTCATTATTTGCTTGTTAGCATATGTATGATATTGGTAGTAGCTGTGTGCTGCAGAGACATTTTTTTCTTGGTATTTGACCCAGCGTCACTGCTAGCACCAGTTCACATTGTGTCTTGAGTGCTGTGCAGTTTTTTTTTTTTTGCTTTGTGTATAAGATATGGAGTTGTTGGCTCCATGACTGCACTTAGCAGCCTCATTACCCACAGGTGGTCTGAGGTTGAGATGGTGTCCACCCACCTAACAGTGGGACAGGGAGGAAAAAGAGAACAGGGATGTCAGCGCAGGACTCATCAGACCTGGGGCACCGTGACGTGGTTGGTGAGCAAGCAGACATTGGCCAATTTATGTACTAAGACCCCCAGAAAATAAAAAATTAAAATAAAAAATAATGAGTTTTTTTAAAAACGTAAGTTTTAAAAAATGTTTCTCATTTTTTGCTTGTTAGCATATGTACGATATAGATAGATAGATAGATAGATAGATAGATTGAATACATATTTACAGACACATTGGGTATTCCTAACAAATGTTTATTTTTATAAGACATAAAAATAACTCAGTAACGGAGAATTAAAGTGGTATAAATGGGCAGTTGACAAGTATCAGCAACGATATCTAAAAGAAAGCGTAGAGGGTCAATCAAATCTTAATGTGTTTTGGTACGTATGCCATTTGTTCCAGGATCCTAGAGACTTGGTATTTTTAGAATGAAAGATCTCAAATTTTTTCATTGTATATATAAAATTTGACTTGTTGATCCATTCCAATTGAGATGGAGGGTCATTGTCTTTCTAATGCCTGGCGATCATCACTGATACTTGTCAACTGCACAATTATACCATACTGTATATATCCACTTTAATTCTCTATTCTTCCCACAATATACATTTGCTAGTTAGGACTATTCCCCTCCTTTTCTGTTCCTACACCTTCTCAACTCACCCCCATCCCCTCTCTCCTTGGTTATACCCCCAATTTTACCGATACCCCATGTTATCAACCTTTTTTTCCCCATACAAAAAAAGAATGTTGTTATAAATTATGATACTTATTTGATTTGTTATTATTGTTCAACATTCTAAAATAAAAAATTCATGAAAAAAAAAGAATCCAGTAAAAAAAAAACTGAAAATATTATTAGGGCAATAGGTTTTTATGTATTAAAATCACAAATATAAAGTTACTATAAAACTCAAAGTAAAGTTACTGCAGAGCCATCATTCTGTCTGTAAATTGTTGCAGTAAGAGCTATATATCAGAAACATTTCTTTACTATATTTACTCATATTTTGAAAGTCTGGTGATAGCAAGGTTGTAATAAATAATGTCATATCTCAAGTCAAACTGTCAGTGGTCAAGTTTTATGAATGCATGCCAATAATTCAATACATATTATTCAGGAAATCTTGACAGAAACTCGTTCTTCCCTAAGGATGAAAAGATTGGTGAGTGACAAGGCAGTCATTCTGAAAATATGCACTAGAGAAGATTTTTATGGCATTAAGGGACCTCTAGGCAGTCCTGTAGAGCATGTGTCAAGATAGTTTTAGCTGGATTTCCCACAAGATTTTCAACACACTTTAGGACTTTTTTTGGTTATTGAATTTTTGTTCAGGAATTCTGCAAATGCATAAAATACATGCTATAAAATTATTAATTGAGAAGTTTCTAGGAACATATGGTTCTAGAATTATATAAACCTGTTTGCTTGATTCATCCATGTTGGAATATGTTTTTTCAGCACAAGTTTAAATTCATTCCTCTTGTTTAGAGATTAGAAAGAAAAATGGCGGTTAGGCAAAAGAGGACATAGAACTGGTAAATCTTACATTTGGGTTTTGGCATTAAAAGATTAAGAAAATCTACTGACAATTTAAATGGAAACTTTCAACAATTTCAAGACTATTCCACAATTATACAACCAGGTAAGGGCCCTTTCACATCAGCGGTTTTTGCTGATCGCGGCAGTTGCGGTGAAAAAAAAAACGCAACTACCACGATTACCGCATAACGTCCACACTTGCGGCAAGCCCCATGCAATGTCTATGGGGCTTGCAGCAAGTACGGTACTGTTGCAGATTCTGGACTTGCGGCCGCAAAAAAAACACGGTCAGCCACGTTTTTTTTCCGCAGCCGCATCTGCCACAAGTGCCGAAACCGCATTTGCCACACCTGCCGCACACTTACCTCAAGCCCCTTAGACATTGCATGGGGCTTGCCGCAAGTGAACCGCAAGTGTGGCCGTTATGCGGTAATCGCGGCAGTTGCGGTTTTTTCACCGCAACTGCCGCGATCAGCATAAAACGCTGATGTGAAAGGGGCCTAAGTAATGTACATTTCCAGAAGAAGATGATACCGTAAATTATTATTTTGTTTGTATGTGCTAATGTAATAAACACCAAATTAACTACCGTATATACTCGCGTATAAGCCGAGTTTTTCAGCCCAAAAATTGGGCTGAAAAGTACCCCCCTCGGCTTATACGCGAGTCAGTGCTGTATACCGATGTATACATCGGTACATACCGATGTATACATCGGTATACAGCAGCCCCCGCATCCCCAGTAATGCAGGGCCCCCCCAGGGTCTCTCCGGTCACCTGTAAAGCAAGCTATACTTATCAGTGTCCCGCTCGCACCCGCCGCTGCCGACATCCACGATCCTCCATCTTCATGCGACTCCTCTTCCTGTCTCTGTGCGCGTCGCCGGCAATGACGTCATTCCCGGCGACGCGCACAGGAAACAGGAAGAGGAGTCGCATGAAGATGGAGGATCGCGGATGTCGGCAGCGGCGGGTGCGAGCGGGACACTGATAAGTATAGCTTGCTTTACAGGTGACCGGAGAGACGCTGGGGGGGGCCTGCATTACTGGGGCTGCGTGTATACTATCGCTGGGGCTGCTATATACCTCTGGGGCACTGTATACTACCACTGGGGCTGCTATATACCTCTGGGGCCCTGTATACTACCACTGGGGCTGCTATATACCTCTGGGGCACTGTATACTACCACTGGGGCTGCTATATACCTCTGGGGCCCTGTATACTACCACTGGGGCTGCTATATACCTCTGGGGCACTGTATACTACCACTGGGGCTGCTATATACCTCTGGGGCCCTGTATACTACCACTGGGGCTGCTATATACCTCTGGGGCACTGTATACTACCACTGGGGCTGCTATATACCTCTGGGGCCCTGTATACTACCACTGGGGCTGCTATATACCTCTGGGGCACTGTATACTACCACTGGGGCTGCTATATACCTCTGGGGCCCTGTATACTACCACTGGGGCTGCTATATACCTCTGGGGCCCTGTATACTACCACTGGGGCTGCTATATACCTCTGGGGCCCTGTATACTACCGCTGGGGCTGCTATATACCTCTGGGGCCCTGTATACTACCACTGGGGCTGTATATACTACCACTGGGGCTGTATATACTACTGGGGCTGCGTGTATACTACCACTGGGGCTGCTGTATCTACCTCTGGGACTGGTGTAAACCACACTGCTGGGGGCTGTATACTTGTGCTAGGGTCCACCCTCGGCTTATACACGAGTCAATAGATTTTCCCAGGTTTTGGGGGCAAAAGTAGGGGGGTCGGCTTATACACGGGTCGGCTTATACACGAGTATATACGGTAACACAAAGATGAAACTGTTTTAATTCTGTTGTTCTGGTGTATTCTTGTAATTTATTAAAAGTGTAAATTGACAATTAGTGTAAATTTTCTGAAAAATCAGTAATTTTAACCACTTAGTGAAACCTCTGAGTTCATTAATTGATTTACCTATGTAATAGAGGCAGTTCTTTAATTTGGGTAAAAATCTTTAGAGACAACTGTAATGCTTGCAGGTGCAGGTTGAAGTGGACCCACTAGACCACATGGGGGCCCTGGACTATCCTGATTCCAGGGCTCCTAAGGGAGCGTATTAACTAAGAGCACTCCGGGTATTCACCAGAGCCTCTGATGGTGAAGATGGAATTGTGTTCTTGCTGTAGAAAACAGGCATGGACTACACAAAAATCATAAGTTAATCTAATGCTGCTAGGCAAAGATGAACAAAACTGAGCATGAGGTTTTTAGTTTAAGGCTGCCTTCACATCAGCAATAAATGTTATTTGCAGCAGATCCGGCAGATGTCATCGCACCTGCCGGATCTGCTGTGTAATGGCTTTTGGTCAGGTGCGGCAAGTGCGGTTTTGATGGATCCAGCAATTGTGGCCACACAAAAAAAACGCTGCTAGGGGGTTGCCAATTTGGGGTCACAAATCGGCAGTTACACGGCAGATGCGGCGGGTGCATCAACATCTGCTAGATCTGCCGCGAATTAGATTTACCACTGATGTGAAAGCAGCTTAATATTCTGTTCAGACTGTATGATGCTCATTGCCATGTCATGGCAAACCCTTCAACTGGTCCCTAACTCTAAATGACCTTAAAGGTGTGGCGTCATGCGCCAATCACCACCGCAATAACAATGCACCAGCAAAGTGGACTTGGTTGCAGGTGGATGCCAGATGCCACTCCCAGGGCATTGTCTGGACTGTGATAATTGTGCAGTGCTAGGTGACAGGACAGTAGTGTAGCCACAGACTGAATGGGTACTATAAGCCAGACAATGTTGACACATGAAGTAGAAACGACTGGAAAAGGTATACAGGCAGACAGGATCTGACAGACAGACAGGTACTGGATACAGGATGGCAAGTACTGGAAGGTACAGACATGACAGCAAGCACTGCTTGTCAGGCAAAGGACATCAGGTACTAGCAGGTACTGGCATAGGTCGTCTGGCACAATACATCCGATACTGGTGGCAGGTACTGGAAGAGGAGTGATGTCAGAATCAACATACAAAGATACATTACAGGAAAAGTAGTAAATATATAGAAATAAAAAAACATGCTGGTTGCACATCAAGATTTTTTGGCATCTGTGGCCTATGCAGGTTGACAGTGTCAAGATGGTGGAACAATGATGTTAAGAGAAAATCACACAAAGCTTGTGTTTCTACTGTGGTCCAGGAAAGTAGATATAAGAATAGGGACTTGTGGCCGCGATCCCGCTTCAAAAAAATCATCCCATTATTGTGGTAGTCCTGAGGAAGGGTTTTTACCCAAAATGACTAGAGATAAATATGACCATATGAATTCAAATAATCCTTGATTCTTGGATTTTTTTGGAGCAGGAGTGCGGCCACAAGTCCCTCTTATCATATCTACTTTCCTGGACTACTACTGGAGGGAGGACTTCTTTTCAGCTGTTTATTCCTTTTTCTACTGTGGTAGCACAAGTCATCTGCTCCGCTCATGTCCTGAGAGGCCAGAATACTCCTCCACCTAGGCAGGTAAGAGAGTCTTCCCTAGGTTAAAATGACCCTTCTCTCTTTCTGTGACCTGGTCAGTACAGGTGATTATCAGTAGAGTACAATTCTCGGAAGTTGCTTACTTGGAAGTCCAGTTCTACAGCAAATTTTATACAGCAGGTTGTCATAAATTGGTACCATATTTCCTGGTAATTCCCCTTCAAATTCCTTATCTCATCACTTCCATGGATGGGAGACCTCTGAAAGAATCTAATCTGGATGTCCTACAGTGGGGTCAGTCCTGCCACAAGAGATGACTTAAGCCCATACATCCAGTGAGCACTCTGAAGTCCCCATCTGCTCAGCCTACTGGCCATATGCAGTTGTCTTCAATAAGAAGGAGGCTGAGACTCTTCTTTCACACAGACCATTTGACTGTCCCATTGACCTAACCCTAGGTGAAAACTCTCCTAAGGACGGAATGTATCCTCAGCCCCCATAAAGACACAAGCCATGTATAAGTATATCAGGGAGAACTAGCCCTGAGTAGTCATCCATAAATCTACAGGATTCTACTTCATTAAGAAAAAGGTCCAGTTAGTTTGCCCTTATTTTGACTACAGGGGTTTGAAGCAGATAACTGTCAAAAACAAGTACTAGTGTGATGATATATCTGGACGACATCTTCCTCTTCTCAGCTGATTTGCCTACCCATAGGAGAAATGTCTGCTAAATCCTGCAAAGACTCAGAGAAAATCACCTGCTTGCCAAATTTGAGAATTGTATTTTTGAGCAACCCTCTCTTCCATTCCTGGGATGGAATTCATCTCGGATACTGAGTTGATGGTGGATCTGGAGAAGGCATCCTCCATCCTTCACTGGGCGCTTATGGTAGGAACTAAGGCTATCTAGTGGTTTTTAGGTTTCGCTAATTATTACAGGCAATTCATTCTCCACTTATCCTCTCTTATGTCTCTAATTTTGGCCTTTATTTGGAAGTGCACTACCACTAAAGTCTGGTTTTTGGAGGCCAAGAATGCATTCTGGATCTTGAAGCAGTCCATCGCTTTGGCTCCTGCACTTCATAGGCCGGAGGCTAAGAAGCAGTTTATCTTAGGGGTGGATTCCTCTTCGACTGGAGCCAGAGTGGTACTCTCCCAAAAATCCTCTTTAGGGCAGCTCATCACCTGCAGTTTCTTCTCTAACATCTTCTCAGCTACTGCACGCAACTACTCAATAAGTGACGTGAGTTGTTGGCCATTGAGTTTGCTCTGGAGGAGTGGCAGCTCCTTCTAGAGGGAGCAGTCCATCCTGTGTTGATTTATACTGACCATAAAAATCTGGCCCATCTTCAGTCTGCACAGAGACTAAACTCTTGGCAAGCCAGGTGGTGACTGCTCTTTGCCCGCTTTGACTTTGTGTTTCACTTCCAGCTAGGCAGTAAGAACGCCACAGCAGATGCGCTTTCGTTGTCCTTCCTACCCTCTGATCAAGGGAAGAGTCATAATACATAGTTGATCCAGCCAAGTTCCTCACTGTGGCTCCAGTGAACCTCTTTAAACAACCTCCAGGAAAGGCCTTCATTTCTGAAGATTATCAGAGTAGGGTTCTGCAGTGGGGTTACTCATCCAAGCTAGCAGGTCATGCAGAGTAGAAGAAGAACTCTTTACTTGTGTCTCACTACTAATAGTGATCGTCTCTTTGCCAGAACATCGTGGATTTTGTTGCCCTCCTTCCCATCCAGTGCATGGAACAAGAGCCATAATCAGCTCCCGTCTGGCTGGTTACTTCCTTTTCCTGTGCCTTCTGCTCCATGGCAACATATTGCAATATATTGCTAAGGACTTCATCACAGATGTCCCAGTTTCCTTGGGTTGTTCTGTCATCTGGGTGGTGGTGGATTGTTTCTCCAAGGTGGCACACGTCATCCCTCCCGGTAGATCTGCCATCTGCTCTGGAACTGGCAAAACAATTTATTCAGCATATCGTCTTGGATAGAAGAGTTCAGTTCATGTCATGATTCTGGAGAGTGACTTGCAAACTTCTTGAGGTCTCTCTGAAATGCATTTCAGGCTACTATCCACAGTGTAATGGTCAGGTGGAATAGGTAAGACAGATCCTTACATAGTCCCGTAGGTACTTCACTAATGCACACCAGAGTGACTGGGTCAGTCTACTTCCCTGTAAAGAGTTTTCATACAACAACCATATGATTGAGTCCTCCTCAAAATCTCATTTCCTCATTTTTTATGGTCAGCAACTGAGTATTCCTATTTCAGTTTTCTCTGTCTCTGGCATCCCTGCAGCGGATACTCTCTGTAGAGAATTTCATAAGATCTGGCAGGAGACTAAGATCGCACTCGAGAGATCTTCTGCTCAGATGCATAGACATGAGGACAAGTGGAGAATGGAGTCTCCATGCTTCCTTCCTGGGGAAAAGGTGTGGCTCTCTTCAAAGTACACCTGCCAGAAGATTCCATCTTACAAATTGGGTCCCCAATACATAGGTGCTTTTGAACTCATCAATTAGATTAACAATGTTTCATATAAGCTGAAGCTCCGTTCTCGCTGTGTATACGCAATTCCTTCCGTGTCTCTTTCCTTGAACCAGTGGTTTTCAGTAGCTTCTTCAGAGATTCTGGTACCACGCCTCAGCCAGTAAACTCCAAGAACATCTTCGAGGTGAGAGATATCTTAGCCACAAAAAAAGTAAAAGTCAAAACCTTTTATTTTATTGATTTGAAGGGTTTGGGTTCTGAGAATAGATCTTGGGAACCCATGGAGAATATTGATGCCCCACTAATCTTGTAAAAAAGTATTTACAGCCTAAAAAGAGATGGCATAAGGGAGCGGGGTACTATCGCACCTTCATCCTGGCACAGTGTATTTAAGGCACCCTCTCCTATTGGGAGGTGCCTAGTCAATCTGTTAATGAGCCTTGCTGGTTGTAAGGTCCCCTTGTGTTCTGTGCCTTGTTACTTTTCTAATTGTGTCTGGGTATCCTTACCTGCTAATGCCGTCAGCCATCACCACCTGCTCTGCCTACACATACCCACCAGTCACAGCCAGCACTATCTGCTGTGTCTACAAATGCCTGTTAGCCATAGCCAGCCATCACATCTGCTGTGCCTACTCATGCCTGCCGGTCATCGCCAGCCTCCACCTTACTACACTGTCTGAACTCGGCTTTATCTGCTAGTAACTATCTGTCTCCATCTGCCCTCCTTGTGGAGTTGTGCTTCCCTCCCTTTCTCATGGTACTAGCTGCCAGGGTACTTAGAACCCCTGTAGTCTCCTCTGTCAGGCACCACCTCCTGTCATTGCAGTGAAGACTCAGTGGTTGCATTAGGGGTGATCCTTCATGCAAGTGATTGGTACCCTAGGACCAGTGGATCTACAGACCCCCAGGCTCGCCTCATTGGGCACGACAATAACAACGTATTATGAAGTAGCAATTGGATTTATTGTAATTGCAAGTATGTATTGCAGAAGCAGATATCTTCTGTGATGTAAACTCTGAGTCTTAAAGCTTGAACTTGTAGTTCCATGAGTTTTGTACCTGGTGCCTCCCAGCGAAAGGCTAGGGACAACTTTTCAAGGTGTGTGTGCTACCCCTTGAAGAAGTGGGAAAAGCGAGCATGCTAGGTCTGAGGCCAGCAATCCCTCCACAGCATGCCCAGGCCCTGGGGCCGAGAGACCCTGGCTGGAGCCAGCCCCAAAGCACAAGTGTGCAAATGAAAACTGGGGACAACACTATATGTGTGGGGCAAAGCAGGAGAGAAAGGGCCAAACACCATGTGGGCGGACATGCAGGAGTGCAGAGGACCGTGGAGCATGAGTATGCCATGCAGGAATGGAGGGGACCGAGACACATATGAACATATGGATGGCTGTAAAGGAGAGCAAAAGACCATGCAACACATGCATGTCCGCAAAGACAAGCAGGTGACTGAGAGTGTAATGGGATTAGTGTTCCTGCTGGGTGGAAGGTGAGGAAAGTACAGGGACATTGGCGCTAGGAAATACCAGGACACCATCATATAAAGGGTAAGGGCTGCCAACATTACAACCACCAAGTTCATATGTATCACAGTTGTAATCAAAGTGGTACCTACGAGGTCCATGAAAGAGGTGATCCAAATCAGGTTGTAAAATAGTTGTTCTCATCCTTCTCCACAAATAGAGGGAGGGATAGGAAAATCATGGTTGTCATGGGGACATGAACCATTATTAGTAGTGTAAATTGATCCAATTTCACAGTTATAAATATAATAAATATACTATATACTTTATACTATATATATTAGAATGGTTTGACGCCGGGTGTTATCAAAACCCTCGGGCTCCCCCTTCTGTCTGGGTCACCACTCTTTCTGGGTGCCCTCTCTCAGCGTCCCTTGAAGGGTCCTCCTCGACTACGGTCCTTGCTACTTCTCTCTTTCCTGCTCTATACTAACCACTTATATAACCTCCCACCGGGACCGGTTACCCTGGTAATGGGTTTAACCAATTGACCCCCTGGCTCTAAGTGTGTGAATGAGTAGGTGAAAGCCACATGTGTACCTCCCCATCCATTGGCCACTGGGATACTACACACACTGGTCTGAGTGCAGTACCCCTTGGTGGCGCACCGCCCTGTGGGGCGCCACATATACATATATATGTATATACATATATATATATATATATATATATATATATATATGTTAACATGTTCTAGTTCGAGAGAAAGTGACAGAAACTAAGTCCTCTTCTTTTTGAAAAAGCTATTTCTATCATTTAAATACCCAGAAGATCATTGCATGGCTTTAAAGTCTCCTTACTTCAGCTTCGCACTTTCTGCAAAGAAAAACATTCCCACTTGGATACTCAGCCAGAAGTCTCTCACATGGCCATATCAGATCTCCTGCTTTGCACCGAAAAGGAAAAAACATCCCAAGACACAGAATAAACTTCTTCAGCAAGGTCTGTTAAAGGGTCGATATTGACTTTCAGAATTGCTACATTATTCAATAGTTGGTGCCAGAGATAAAGTTGACGACTTGGCACTTTTTCACAGAGTAATGCTCCCTCTTAGACATTCTGTATCTATTGTAACTTTGTTAATAGATACATTACATCTGCATCTTTTTTGTTTTTCTGAAGTAAAAATGCTGTATATTTCTGTACTGTTAGAATTTTAGAAACACACCTAAAATTTATACAAAAGCTAATACGAGAATGTAATTTCAAGTACATATATTTCTGGTCAAAACATAAATTTATTGGCCAAAAAAAAAAGTTCACCTGAAATGTTCAGAAAAACAGGTACAGATCTAGTAGGATTGAATGAATCAGATATTGCAGTGGTTAATTGTCATCCTGACAATCCCATGGACTCTTCATACTAACAAACTGAATTTAGTTTTACCCTGCTGCTGCTTCTCACAGAGTGTCAGTGTCACACACATTGCACTTTAATGCACTCAACATACAATTTATTAACAAACACACCACCTCCACTGTCATTTTATAGACGTTCTGTCAACTACTTGTATACGTGTTTGTTTATTATGTTCCAGCATTTTGAAAGCCAATGAAAAGCTAATACAATGTATTTTGGCTACTGTATAAACTCAAGGAGATGTCACATGATTCAAAGTACACCCAAGATAAATGTCATGCATCAATCAATCATCATACCAAAGATAAATTAAAGAAAAGTAGAAAGATCTTATCAAGAGTATATCAAGATGTTATCAAGAGTGGTGTTTGTCACCACTAGAACCACATAACTATAGTCTGCTACAGTAGAGTTTGCTAAAATGTATAAGAAGTCCAGCCACTTCTATTATAAGGCAAGATAAGTATTTCACCTAAAGTGAAATTATGAGTTTTCTCCCAGGGGTGGAATTTTTATGAATTAGTTGTTAAACTGACATACGATTTGCTGCAACAGTAGAAGGCCAGTTCCCTGCCGATTACATTTAAATATAATCATGTCTGACATCACCCCATCACGGAGGAGGTGAAGACAATGAGAATGTAAGTATATCAATGGAGACAAAGATGCAGGGGACTATATTATAGATAGTTTTGGAGCAGTAAACCATCTACCAAGATGATAAGGATGAAATTAAGGTGAACATTTCGGCAAGATAGAAATCCTAAATTTACAACTAATGAAACTCTAGATTGGTTTCATGGAAAAAAATAAGGCTGCTAGAATGGCGCAGACTGTCACCTGACCTAAATATAAAAGAATAGTTATGGATGGAACTAAAACTCAGAGTTTATAGAAGGGGCACACAGGACAATCAGGATTTGAAGAGTGTTTGTGTGGAAGAATTGACCAATGTCACACCTGAGCAATGCATTCTACATACAGGATGTATACTGAAGCTGTCATCTCCAACAAATGTTTTTATAAATTTCTGTAAATTTCAAAAAGCCTCTTTACTACCTGACTTTTCACTGTGTCATTTATAATTTTTACACATCACTAAATATGTGGACATCTATGTTTTGATATATCTGCCTGTGTGGATTAGATGGGTTGTTACCAACATCTCGCAAGATGCTCATGTCAAGAGCACCATTAGAAGTACAGTATATCTACTTAGAAAACTAGTAATGTGCTTTTTACTTTTTCATCTGAATATATATATATAACATATACAGTACAGACCAAATGTTTGGACACACCTTCTCATTCAAAGAGTTTTCTTTATTTTCATGACTATGAAAATTGTAGATTCACACTGAAGCATCAAAACTATGAATTAACACATGTGGAATTATTTACTTAAGAAAAAAGTGTGAAACAGCTGAAAATATGTCTTATATTCTAGGTTTTTCAAAGTAGCCACCTTTTGCTTTGATTACTGCTTTGCACATCCTTGACATTCTCTTGATGAGCTCCAAGAGGTAGTGACTGGAAATAGTCTTCCAACAGTCTTGAAGGAGTTCCCTGAGATGCTTATCACTTGTTGGCCCTTTTGCCTTCCCTCTGCGGTCCAGCTCACCCCAAACCATCTCGATTGGGTTTAGGTCTGGTGACTGTGGAGGTCAGGCCATCTGGCATAGACCCAATCACTCTCCTTCTCGGTCTAATAGCCCTTATACAGCCTTGAGGTGTGTTTGGGGTCATTGTCCTGTTGAAAAATAAGTGATGGTCCAACTAAACGCAATTCGGATGAAATAGCATGCCACTGCAAGATGCTGTGGTAGCCATGTTGGTTCAGTATGCCTTCAATGTTGAATAAATCCCCAACAGTGTCACCATCAAAGCACCCCCACACATCACACCTCCTCCTCCATGCTTCACGGTGGGAACCAAGCATGTAGAGTCCATCCATTCACCTTTTCTGCGTCACACAAAGACACGGTGGTTGGAACTAAAAATCTCAAATTTGGACTCATCAGACCAAAACACAGATTTCCACTGGTCTAATGTCCATTCCTTGTGTTCTTTAGCCCAAACAAGTCTCTTCTGCTTGTTGCTTTCCTTAGCAGTGGTTTCCTAGCAGCTATTTTACCATGAAGGCCTGCTGCACAAAGTCTCCTCTTAACAGTTGTTTTAGAGATGTGTCTGCTGCTAGAACTCTGTGTGGCATTGACTTGGTCTCTAGTCTGAGCTGTTGTTAACCTGCAATTTCTGAGGCTGGTGACTCGAATGAACTAATCCTCCACAGCAGAGGTAACGCTTGGTCTTCCTTTCCTGGGACGATCCTCATGTGAGCCAGTTTCTTTGTAGCGCTTGATGGTTTTTTGCAACTGCACTTGGGACACTTTCAAAGTTTTCTTAATTTTTCGGACTGACTGACCTTCATTTCTTAAAGTAATGATGGCCACTCGTTTTTCTTTACTTCGCTGCTTTTTTCTTGCCATAATACACATTCTAACAGTCTGTTCAGTAGGACTATCAGCTGTGTATCCACCACACTTGTGCACAACACAACTGATGGTCGCAACACCATTTATAAGGCAAGAAATCCTACTTATTAAACCTGACAGGGCACACCTGTGAAGAGAAAACCATTTCCGGTGACTACCTCTTGAAGCTCATCAAGAGAATGCCAAGAGTGTGCAAAGCAGTATTCAAAGCAAAAGGTGGCTACTTTGAAGAACCTAGAATATAAGATAAATTTTCAGTTGATTCACACTTTTTTGTTGAGTATAGTATTCCACAAGTGTTAATTCATAGTGTTGATGCCTTCAGTGTGAATCTACTATTTTCATAGTCATGAAAATACAGAAAACTCTTTGAATGAGAAGGTGTGTCCAAACGTTTGGTCTGAACTGTATATATATTATATATATATATATATATACACACATATTTATATGTACCGTATATACTCGTGTATAAGCCGACCCGTGTATAAGCCGACCCCCCTACTTTTGCCCCCAAAATCTGGGAAAACCTATTTACTCGTGTATAAGCGAGGGTGGACCCAGCACAGGTATATAGCCCCCAGCAGTGTGGTATACAGGCCCCGCAGTGTGTACAGGCCTCCCAGTGTAGTATACAGCCCCAGAAGTGTGGTATACAGCAGCCTCCCCAGTGGTACATACAGGCCCCAGCAGTGTTACAGCAGCTCCCCAGTGGTATATACGCAGCCCCAGTGGTAGTATACAGCAGCCCCAGAGATTATACAGCCCCAGTGGTAGTATACAGCAGCCCCAGAGATATATACAGCAGCCCAGTGGTAGTATACAGCAGCCCCAGAGGTATATACAGCAGCCCCAGTAGTAGTATACAGCAGCCCCAGGGGGTGTATACAAGCCCCAGGGGTATATACAGCAGCAGCCCAGGGGTATATACAGCAGCAGCCTCAGGGGGTATATACAGCAGCAGCCCCAGGGGTATATACAGCAGCAGCCCAGGGGTATATACAGCAGCAGCCCTAGGGTATATACAGCAGCAGCCCAGAGGTATACAGACCCCCCCCATAAATAGTATACAGGGGCCCCAGCTGTATACAGCAGCCCCATGCTGTATACAGCCCCCCCGTGGTATCCAGGGCCCCCCTTGCTGCACACCTGTAAGGAGATGTCAGTATACCTTATCGCTGGCCTGCCGCTGCTCGGCTCACCTCGCTGCTCCGGTCTTCATGCTTCCTGTTCCTTCGCCGGCGCTCGAACAATGACGTCATTTCCTGAGCGCCGAGAAGGAACAGAAGCATGAAGACCCGGAGCAGCGGGTGACCGAGAGCGGAGCGGCGGCGGCAGCGATAAGTATACTGACATCTTCCTTTACAGGTGTGCAGCAAGGGGGGCCCTGGATACCACGGGCGGCTGTATACAGCTGGGGCTGCTGTATACAGCTGGGCTACGTATATACTCATGTATAAGCCGAGGGGGGACTTTTCAGCCAATTTTTTGTGCTGAAAAACTCGGCTTATACACGAGTATATACGGTTAAGTACATAAATTCAGTTTTTTATTCTAACATCATACCATTTTTGGCAGTGTTAGATTCTAGAAGGCATTGGTGTCTTGATGCAGAGGCCAGTCATGTAGGACGGCTAATTGGAGTATTACGCCAGCTTATCATCACCTTTAGGAACTAGCAGAGATAATAAAATCACGCCAGGCTCTCATTATTGATATTTACAATCACAAATGTTGTGATCAGGGTTCGGATTAAGCAGACCCATGATGTCTGAATACAAAGTGAGACATTTTTGTGTAAATAGTAAATTGATGTAAACTGGAAATGCTTTAATTTCTAAAAATTATTGTAATCTGATAAAGGCTAGATTGCAGATGTTATAAAAAAAGGCAATTTTAAATTAGCATGCAATTTGCAGACTGTAAATAACAGCCATTTTCAATTAGCCATTTTTTTGCAAACTGATAAATAATGGAAACAGATAATTATCATACTATTAGAAATTAAAGTGTTAAACACTTCTAATATACATCTGCTATGTTTTCTGTTACAGATCAATGTTTTCGGCCCAGCAATAATTTCCATGCTCTGCAGGTTTCTCCTTTATATAAATTGATTTTATTGCTTATGTAAAAACTATTTAGCACCAAGATTCCTACTGACCAAAAATTTTTGATATACATGTACTGCCATTACATAACTCATTACTACTAGACTAGTATTATCTTAGTACTGCCGCTAATGTATGACTTCTCATTGACATTGTCCAATGTCAAACAAATTTATGTGAATTTCACAAATCATTTGCTAGTCACCTAGAAAATACTTTTAGCAAATCCCTTCATATTGGGCTTGAAGAACAGTGTCAATGCTAAAAAAGCAACATGTGCAGCTAAGAGGATTCATAATATGGGTCAATAGTGTGGCTGGGTTTTGCTAAAATATTGGTAAAACTGCAAGTCAACGGCAGGTATATGAAAATGTGCTTAACATGCCTATATGACTTTCAAATTATTAGAATCTATTTGTAGATAACATGTCAGTAGGATTTAGCAATAAAAAGAAAAGCTTGAGCCACCTTTGGCGCCATTTTATTGGAGACTGAGGAGGCACTGTCGACCTCAATGACGACATTGAACACAATTTCAAAACGGAGGCAGGTCACTAAATAATGAGTGACTTATCATATAAACACAGGATACAGAGGCAAGAAAAAGGTTAATCCGCCCCACTTTCATATAAGAAACGTGGGCTATGAATCAAGTAAGATATCCATGGGATTTGTTCTCTAAGCGTTTCTGAGCTTTGTCTCCTTCCTCAGGAAAATCACAGATGAAAAAGGAGCCACAACTCCAAAGCAGTGGAGAATAAATCACTTTGATATTTTAATTAATTCATAGCCCTTGTTTTTTACACGGCTGCGCGGTGGATTAACCTCTTTCTTCCGTCTTCAATTTGATGTTATAACTATAGATTAGCACACTTTTTGATGTTCGGGTTCAGATCTGTTCGCTGAACGGGCATATGTTTGATGAAGCCGTTCACTGAACTTCCAAACTCCATTAAAATTAATGGGAGGCAAAATCAAAGGCCTAGAAAACACTTTCGTAGGAGCCCAAAAGCTGCCAAACACAGCTTAACTCATTTTACTGTGGAGCCCTGCTGTTTTTGCAAAGACATTAACTTCGTAAAGCTTCAGTGCCGCTGTCACCCTGCTTCTGGACCCGCTCATGAATGTCACTGCTTCCTCCTCTTGATTGGTTAAAGTCAGATTTAGCCTCGCCCACCCTTTCATCCGGCGTTTGTGATTAATTGGTAGTATGGGAACCAAACTGTTATCAGATTACTGGAAAAAAAATAAATATTGAAAAAATGGGCCTGCGCTTCAACATATTTTGATTGGCAGACAAGGTAACCCAGCAAGCGGGGGGCTGGAATTCTCAGAGTGGTAAGGCCCAAGCATACTGGGGTCCATGTCATAAAAATTGCAGCCCGCAACCACCCCAGGATTAGTGCCTCCATGACAGATGCCAAAATTAGTTGTTGCCACGGTTTTCCAGTTGCCCTGGTGATGGTGGAAGACTGGGTAATAAGAGGATAATGCCAACTGAATCTAGATGGCACTAAGTCCAAGGTTCATAAAGTCAGGCCAATGTTAGACCCACCCATTAAGAACCTCTAAGTAAATAGTAAATAATACACCACACTGTAAAAAATAATTCAGAAAAATAACAAAACACATCCCTCTTCATCCCCACACAAATCCTTCCCAATCCTCATAGATGTCCATTTATAACAGGACCAGAAACCAACTGGCTGCTGTGAACATGGTGATGTCACAGTTTGGTTCATCTCGGGTCACAGCCCAGTCTTGTCACTGTAGCTGACCTCAGGTGAACCAGACTATAACAAAACCCCACTCACAGCAGCTAGTCAGTTTCTGGCTTTTGCTGCTGGAGCAGCACTTACGCCAGTTCTGACAGTTCTATAGTACATAGTAGCTACATAGAATTGTCATAGCAGGTGTAAGTCCCACCCCAGTTGCAAAAGCCGATGGGGACATTAATCATTGATTATAATAAAGTTGTGGTTTGAATCCATTTATGCTGCCACTCACAAGTTCCCCCTACAGTATAAGCATATGCACATAAATTTTTATTAACCTTTTCACAAGCCCTTCTTATGAGACGGGTGTCACTTACTTGACCTAAAAGCCTACACTATTCTCCAGCACTGCACTGGAAAAACACAGAAATTCCTGCATGACTACCTCAATGGTAGCTCCTAAATATGCAGCAAATACACAGCAGTATTCACATACTTCATATTTGCTGCATATTTAGCGCAGATTTTGGAGGTATTTTGCGCTAATGACATGGGGCTCTGCTGTATTTTAAGTCACCAGCACAGGTTCAACAGGCAGGTATGGCTTCCACCAACTCTGAGCTGTCTAGTTTTACCTGGCTGGTAATAGGAAATACAGGGGAGCCTTTTTAAAAAATGTTTTTGAAATAATTAAAAAAAAATGACATGGGGCCTTGCCATATTTTTGGTTGTCAGCCAGGCACAGCTAGGTAGCTGAGGCTGGAATTCTCAGCATGGGGAGGTCCATAGATTCTAGACCTCTCACCTGCTGCGACTTGCAGCCCACAGCTACGCCAGAAAATGGGGCATTAATAGAAGTACCATTTTTTGGTGCTGTACCCAACTCTTCCAGTTGCCCTGGTGCCAGTGGCAAACTGGGTAATAAAGAGGTTAATGTCAGCTATGTCTGGCACTAAGCCCAAGGTTCATAATGTTGGGCCAATGTTAGACCCAGCCATTAGGAACCTGTAAGTAAATAGTAAATACTACATCACACTGTGAAAAATAATTTGTTTGGAAAAAAAACAATCACAATCTTCGTTTCCATCTTTATTACTCCCATAGAAACCATCCATGATCCTCTGTGATATCCTATCATGGCAGGATTGGAAAGTGACAGATTTTCAGCTACCACTGTGAGCGGGATAACATCACAGTCAGGTTCACCTCAGGTCAGGGCTCAGCCTGAGGAAGGTGCAGGGTTAGTACCGAAAAGCGTTGGTGTGAGGAGGAATAAAGGAGCAGCAGATACAAGTGTTGGCTCCCTGTGTATCATTTATCAAGCAGCAGTGCGGACCAGAGACACTACTCCTATCTTGGATGATGCAGGGCTCAGCCATGTCACTCTAGCTAACCTAAGGTGAATCTTACTGTGATGTCACCATGTTTTCAGTGGTAGTTTCTTGTCCCGTCGTGATAGGATATTGCGAAGGATCAGGGATGGTTCCTGTGGGAGTAATAAAGATGGAAATGAGGATTGAGATTGTGTTCTTTTTCCAAATAGATAATTTTTCACAGTGTGATGTATTATTTACTATTGACTTTGCAGTTCCTAATGGTCGGATCTACCATTGGCCTAACATTATGAACCTTGGGCTTAGTGCCAGCTAGAAATACATAACTGGCATTAACCCCTTAAATACCCAATTTGCTGTCAACACCAGGGCGACTGGAGTAGTCAGGTACAGCACCTGAAAATGGTGCTTCTATGAATGCAGGCTGTAATTCACAGAGTGGGTGGCCCTGAATGCTTGGGCTTTCCTACGCTGAGGATTCCATCCCCAAACTGCCTAGTTGTACCTGGCTGGCAAACAAAAATAAGGTGAAGCCCCACATTGTTTCTCTATTAATTATTTCAAGAAATAATTAAAAAGGGCCCCCCTATATTTTTTACCACCAGCCAAAACTTGGCAGCTGGGGGTTGGTGACAGCTCGTGCCTGCCTGCTGCACCTGTGCTGATGACCAAAAATACAACAGAGTTCCATCAGCACAAAGTAATGGACATATGGTATTTTTATCTGATTTGCTAGCAGATAAGGGTAAAAAAGGCGGCCATGCACCTTGCTGATCCTCTGTAGTAATAAAGGTTTGCTCTACAAAAAAAAAAAAATTAAAATATAAATAATAATAATAATAAAATCTGACATCTCTCTCTGAGTGTGCGGCACCATGATAACACCTAGGCAGCAGGCTCGCTGTCTGGGTGTTTTGTTTGATACTGATCTCTCCTTCACCTCCCATACACAATTTCTTGTCCACCGCTGTGGTTGCTTACACCTGAAGAACATCTATAGAGTCCCGCCCTACTCCACTTCTACCTTGACTACTGCAACTCTCTATTAATTGGCCTCCCCCTCTCTAAACTTTCCCCTCTCCAGTCCATCCTTAATGCAGCAGCCAGGATCACCTACCTGACCATTCATTACTCATATGCCTCCGCTCTGTGACAGTCATTGCACTGGCTGCCTGTACACTACATGATCAAATTAAAATTGCTTGTTCTCACCCACAAAGCTCTTCACAGTGCAGCTCCTCCCTACATCTCCTCCCTCATCTTTGTCTATCACCACACCCATCCTCTGGTGACCAGAAAAATGCCCACAGGAAAAATGCCCACAGGAAAATTGCCCACATGAAAAATGCCCACAGGAAAATTGCCCACAGGAAAAATGCCCACATGGAAAAATGCCCACATGGAAAATTGCCCACATGGAAAATTGCCCACACGGAAAATTGCCCACACGGAAAATTGCCCACACGGAAAATTGCCCACACGGAAAATTGCCCACATGGAAAATTGCCCACATGGAAATTTGCCCACACAGAAATTTGCCCACATGGAAAATTGCCCACACGGAAAATTGCAAATTGCAGTATCACAAAGTTTCAGATCTCTGATATTTGAGGTGCAAAGTGAGGATGTTCACCTGATATGTGAAAAATGCCAACAGACATGAATGCAAACAGGAAAACAGGACTGGAGAATAATATAGAATTTTAGGTTATATGCTCTGCAAGACAAAGAATGGTATAGAGGTGTAAGTGAGATGCTTTGCAGGACTGCGGATGGTATAGAGGTGTAGGTGAGATGCTCTGCAAGATGGGGATGGTATAGATGTGTAGGTGAGATGCTCTGCAAGATGGGGATGGTATAGAGGTGTAGGTGAGATGCTCTGCAGAACTGTGGGATAGTATAGAGGTGTAGATGAGATGCTCTGCAAGATGGGGGATGGTATAGAGGTGTAGGTGAGATGCTCTGCAGAACTGGGGGATTGTATAGAGGTGTAAGTGAGATGCTCTACAAGATGGGGAATGGTATAGAGGTGTAGGTGAGATGCTCTTCAGAACTGGGGGATAGTATAGAGAAGTAGGTGAGATGCTCTGCAGAAAAGGGAACAGTATAGGTGTAGGTGACAGGGCAGGGGGATAGTATAGAGGTGTAGGAGAGATGCTCTGCAGAACAGGGAACAGTATAGGTGTAGGTGAGATGCTCTGCAGGGCAGTGGGATAGCAAAGAGGTATAGGTGAGATGACATGCAATACAAGGGAATAGTATAGAGGTGTAGGTGAGGTGCTCTGCAGGGCAGGGGGATAGTATAGAGGTATAGGTGAGATGACATGCAATACAAGGGAATAGTATAGAGGTGTAAGGTGAGATGCTCTGCAGGGCAGTAGGATAGTATAGAGGTAAAGGTGAGATGCTCTGCAGGGCAGGGGGATAATATAGAGGTGTAGGTGAGATGCTCTGCAGGGCAGGGGGATAGTATAGAGGTATAGGTCACATGGATGTCACACTGATGGTAGCTGATAAAAAAAAATGCATAATTGCATCATACTCGTACCACAGTCGCATGACCACACGGAAAGCACTCGCACGACTGTCAATCATCAAAATCCCTCTGATAATGCAAACCTTAAGGCGGCGTTACACACAGCGATATTGCTAACGATATCTCTGCAATGCCACAGGTTTTGTGACGTTGCAGCGACCTCACTAGCGAAGTTGCTGCGAGTGACATGCCGCAGCAATCAACGATGAGCTCGCTGATTGCTAGTCGCTGCGGATTGGCCGGGACCATTTTCCCATCATTGGTCTCTCGCTGTCCAACATCCATCGGCATGTGTGACAGGGGCAAAGACCAGCGATCCTCATTCTGCGCCCGAGACGTTGAGCGATCCGAGTGAGCGTCAGGGGACGCAGCATTGGTATGTGGATCACCCAGTGTAACTGCAGACCAGCGATCACATAGAGATGTTCCAGCGATCCCGGTCAGGTGGGATTACTGGTGGGATTGTTGAAACATCGCTATGTGTAACGGGGCCTTTAGTGTGCCTGTACCCTATAGGTGAGATGTTCTGCAGGCAGAAGAATGGTATAGAATTATAGGTGAGATGCTGTGCAGCAAAGAATGTCAGCGGAAATTGCCCACTAAGATGATAATGTATTAGACCTGCAGTCCCATGTAACTCCACAGATAATCCAGTGATACTCCTGTGAGTACAGATAACAGTGATGGCTCCTCTCTCTGAATCTGCTGCTGGTTGGGTTCTGCTGTTTTGGGCTGGTGGGAGGGAGGTGTAAGGCAAAATCACTGAGAGATGAGAGCAGACTGGATCTATCTATTGCAGATAATGACCGACTGCTACAAACCACAGATCTTCAGCATTTCTGCACTAGGTCAACTGTGATTCACAAGATGATCACAGATCATGGGAATCCTCATCTTGCACCTCAAATATCAGAGATCTGAAACTTTGTGATGCTGCAAATGGCAGTTTTCTGTGTGGGCAATTTTCCATGTGGGCAATTTTCCATGTGGGCAATTTTCCTGTGGGCAATTTTCCATGTGGGCAATTTTCCGTGTGGGCAATTTTCCATGTGGGCAATTGTCTGTGTGGGCAATTTTCTGTGTGGGCAATTTTCCGTGTGGGCATGTTTCCGTGTGGGCAATTTTCCGTGTGGGCAATTTTCCGTGTGGGCAATTTTCTTGTGGGCATTTTTCCTGTGGGCAATTTTCCTGTGGGCATTTTTCAGGGAACCCCATCCTCTACGTTCTACAATGACGTTCGACTAAGATCTGCACTAATCCGATCCTCCCACTCCCAGCTCGAAAGCTTCTCCCAAGCTGCATCAATTCTCTGGAATGTTCTACCCCAAGCAATTAGGACTATTCACAACTTGCATGGCTTCAGATGCTCCCTAAAAACACATCTTTTTAAGAATAATATATTGCAATCTGACAGTACTCAGTGGTTGATACCTTTTAATGGCTAACTGAAAAGATGATAAGCATAGCAAGCTTTTTGGGACACTGTGACCCCTTCGTCAGGCTGGTAATGACACAAATTCTGAAGACACATACATATATACATAAGCAAACGGGAAAAAAAAAAGAAAGGAAAACAGTGTTATATGCTGTGGTGAATACGACAGTTGACGTAAAGCAGAGTCAGGTTATGGAGGGGTGGATGAGCAGGGACTGAGAAACCACATTTCTAAGATGAGCGGAACAAATTGTATTAGGTATATGGTTAGCAACCCGTGGAGACCTGAAAATACTTAAGTGAGTTGTGGAGAGCAGAGTTCTAAGTGAGACTGTTCACAGAAGTGTCAAGAGTTCATAGTCCTATAATTTGAGTGTGTTTGCAAGATGTCTCCAAATACACTTTCATTTTATATAAAAATGCATGAATCTGCTATCCCCAAATGTCTGTTCATTTTACATAAAATCCCACGTACCAAATGCCTAACAGGTGGCATGTATATAGGGGAGGCCAGATTACAATTCAGAACAAGAATGAATTCTCATCGCCACTCAATAAAATAAAGGCCATACGCCTACCTGTAGCGAAGCATTTTTGCAGCTCTGACCACAGCAGTGAAACCGATATGAGGCTGCTCATTTTAAAAAGTAACTTCATATCTCAGAGAGAGAGAGAAGAATTTAGGAATACAAATTGATAACGACCTTTGACACATTCAAAACAGGACTAAATGCCTCACATGGAATCATGGGATCATATGTAAAATGAACAGACATTTCAATTGCCAACACCCAGCTAGTATGAAGAAGGCTATACCAAGAGAACAACTTAAAAGAGTCCAGAGAGTAGTAAGTGATGAAAAGGAACGTAAGTCAACTATAGATGTTTTATTGAATAAATTTGTACAAAGGGGTTACCCCAAAACTGCTGAAACAACATAGAGGTATGGCAGAATTTGAGAGAGAGAAGGGATATAAGTTAAGTTAGAAGTAGAATTCCAGTAGTCACCATATATATGGATACAAAAAGAAAAATTGGAGGATTTGACTAATGGCTTGCCAGAGACAGAGGAATTTAAAAATCCACCATTATTGGCATATAGAAGAGGAAAAAATCTGAAGGATAGATTAGTGAGATCAGACATAGGCACCCTAAAGAAAGAAACGCAACATACGATCACAGGAACCCGGAAAGTAGGGTGTTACCCATTCATAGGATGTATAAACTGTAATTACCGTATATACTCGTGTATAAGCCGACCTGTGTATAAGCCGACCCCCCTACTTTTGCCCCCAAAACCTGGGAAAACCTATTGACTCGTGTATAAGCCGAGGGTGGACCCCAGCACAGGTATACAGCCCCAAGCAGTGTGGTATACAGCAGCCCCAGAGGTATATACAGCAGCCCCAGTGGTAGTATACAGCAGCAGCCCCAGTGGTATATACAGCAGCAGCCCCAGTGGTATATACAGCAGCAGCCCCAGTAGTTAGTATACAGCAGCCCCAGAGGTATATACAGCAGCCCCAGTGGTAGTATACAGCAGCAGCCCCAGTGGTATATACAGCAGCAGCCCCAGTGATATATACAGCAGCAGCCCCAGTGATATATACAGCAGCATCCCCAGTAGTTAGTATACAGCAGCCCCAGAGGTATATACAGCAGCCCCAGTGGTAGTATACAGCAGCCCCAGTGGTATATACAGCCCCAGTGGTAGTATACAGCAGCCCCAGAGGTATATACAGCCCCAGTGGTAGTATACAGCAGTCCCAGAGGTATATACAGCCCCAGTGGTAGTATACAGCAGCCCCAGTGGTATATACAGCCCCAGTGGTAGTATACAGCAGCCCCAGTGGTATATACAGCCCCAGTGGTAGTATACAGCAGCCCCAGAGGTATATACAGCCCCAGTAGTAGTATACAGCAGCCCCAGTGGTATATACAGCCCCAGTGGTATATACAGCCACAGTGGTAGTATACAGCAGCCCCAGAGGTATATACAGCCCCAGTGGTAGTATACAGCAGCCCTAGTGGTATATACAGCCCCAGTGGTAGTATTCAGCAGCCCCAGAGGTATATACAGCCCCAGTGGTAGTATACAGCAGCCCCAGTGGTATATACAGCCCCAGTGGTAGTATACAGCAGCCCCAGTGGTATATACAGCCCCAGTGGTAGTATTCAGCAGCCCCAGAGGTATATACAGCCCCAGTGGTAGTATACAGCAGCCCCAGTGGTATATACAGCCCCAGTAGTAATATACAGCAGCCCCAGTGGTATATACAGCCCCAGTGGTATATACAGCCCCAGTGGTAGTATACAGCAGCCCCAGAGGTATATACAGCCCCAGTGGTAGTATACAGCAGCCCCAGTGGTATATACAGCCCCAGTGGTAGTATTCAGCAGCCCCAGAGGTATATACAGCCCAGTGGTAGTATACAGCAGCCCCAGTGGTATATACAGCCCCAGTGGTAGTATACAGCAGCCCCAGAGGTATATACAGCCCCAGGGGTAGTATACACGCAGCCCCAGTGGTATATACAGCCCCAGTGGTAGTATACAGCAGCCCCAGAGGTAGTATACAGCCCCCCCATCAGTATACAGGCCCCCCCGCCTTGTGCACAATCCTGTAAAGGAAGAGATTAGTATACTTATCACTGTCCCGCTGCCGCTGTCCCGCCGCCGCCATCGCGCTCCTCCGTCTTCTTCCGGTTTCCTCCTCGGTTGCGCAGACAATGACGTCATTGCCTGTGCCGACCGGAGGAAGCCGGAAGAAGACGGAAGATGACGGAGGAGCGCGATGACGGCGGCGGGACAGCGGCAGCGGGACAGTGATAAGTATACTAATCTCTTCCTTTACAGGTTTGTGCTGCAAGGGGGGGCCTGTATACTGATGGGGGCGGGCCTGTATACTGTATACACTGTACAATTTTTGGGCTGAAAAACTCGGCTTATACGCGAGTATATACGGTAAATGCAAAAAGGTAGCCAGTTTGAACATAAAGGGAAAACACATTATATCAAACATTTTTTAAATTGTGGATCAGATTACGTAATTTACACCCTAGAATGCCCATGAAAGCTTGTGTATGTAGGAGAAACAACATTGGAATTCAGGACCAAGATGAACCAACACAGGTACAGCATAAAAAAGAAAGTTAAAAATCTGCCAGCATTTTTTAGAAGCTGGACATGTGGAAAGAGATCTCAATTACAGAATCATAGATACTGTCCCTCAACCCAGGAGAGAGGGCAGGGGGTAGAAATAGATTGTTAAGAGAGAAAGAATTACAGTGGATTAAAGAGTTGGGTACTTTAATGCCAGAAGGCTTAAAGGGAACCTGTCACCCAAAATAACCTTCCTAACCTTCCTATATATATATATATATATATATATATATTTATTTTATATATCTATATATATCTATATATATATACAGTACATATATATATATATATATATATATATATATAGGAAGGTTAGGAAGGTTATTTTGGGTGTGTGTGTTGTTTTGACACCATCTAAAAAGGGAGTCGGGCACAGTTTCCTGCTCAAGGGCCCCAAGCTATCAATGTCCACCCCTTATCGTAGGAAGATCTTCTAGGGATATATTCTATCAACCAGTGCAGAGAGCTTTGAATTAGCAATGTAACGCTACTTTTGCACAATTACAGACATTCATTAGAAATTTCCTGAAAAATGCTTTGGCTGTCACACTGGAGATGATAAATTACATTCAACCTCTAAGCATGTCAATTAGATGCAGTAACAGAAATCTTGACAAAAGTAGCTATGAAACCAGCACATATATATTTTAAATGGCTGAAAAGCCTAATTATATTGCTTTACTTTTCTCTGATCTTATTACATCCTTCATTTGTTTCATAAACTATATTATAAGGGAAAATGTAATTAGTATGATTAATGCAATAATAAAGCATTATTGTTTATACAGTTTTTGCCAATTGAATATATTATCTCAAAATTATTGAATCCAATGAAGCAAATATATTAAAATATTACTCTAATTGCAGATTTTAGGTCTGTCAAAATAAATGCATCAGCAATATGACACAGTGTATTGGTTCTATCATTAGTTGGATAATTAAGATTAGTTAGTTTACAGCAAAATGTATGCAATACAAAAATGTTATAATGACTAAGAAATACAAATTTGATGCTGTGCTATGCAAAATTAAAACCATCTCATCTGATATAAGTGATGATTATTAACCATTCTATATAATACTAGGTATTTAGGGTCAATGTATATTTAAAGGTAATCTGTCAGTAAGATCAAACCCCAGAACACCTGTACATAAACATGCAGGTCTTTGAAATATAAAACTATCGTAAAGCAGAGTCAGGTTATGGAGGGGTGGATGAGCAGGGACTGAGAAACCACATTTCTAAGATGAGCGGAACAAATTGTATTAGGTATATGGTTAGCAACCCGTGGAGACCTGAAAATACTTAAGTGAGTTGTGGAGAGCAGAGTTCTAAGTGAGACTGTTCACAGAAGTGTCAAGAGTTCATAGTCCTATAATTTGAGTGTGTTTGCAAGATGTCTCCAAATACACTTTCATTTTATATAAAAATGCATGAATCTGCTATCCCCAAATGTCTGTTCATTTTACATAAAATCCCACGTACCAAATGCCTAACAGGTGGCATGTATATAGGGGAGGCCAGATTACAATTCAGAACAAGAATGAATTCTCATCGCCACTCAATAAAATAAAGGCCATACGCCTACCTGTAGCGAAGCATTTTTGCAGCTCTGACCACAGCAGTGAAACCGATATGAGGCTGCTCATTTTAAAAAGTAACTTCATATCTCAGAGAGAGAGAGAAGAATTTAGGAATACAAATTGATAACGACCTTTGACACATTCAAAACAGGACTAAATGCCTCACATGGAATCATGGGATCATATGTAAAATGAACAGACATTTCAATTGCCAACACCCAGCTAGTATGAAGAAGGCTATACCAAGAGAACAACTTAAAAGAGTCCAGAGAGTAGTAAGTGATGAAAAGGAACGTAAGTCAACTATAGATGTTTTATTGAATAAATTTGTACAAAGGGGTTACCCCAAAACTGCTGAAACAACATAGAGGTATGGCAGAATTTGAGAGAGAGAAGGGATATAAGTTAAGTTAGAAGTAGAATTCCAGTAGTCACCATATATATGGATACAAAAAGAAAAATTGGAGGATTTGACTAATGGCTTGCCAGAGACAGAGGAATTTAAAAATCCACCATTATTGGCATATAGAAGAGGAAAAAATCTGAAGGATAGATTAGTGAGATCAGACATAGGCACCCTAAAGAAAGAAACGCAACATACGATCACAGGAACCCGGAAAGTAGGGTGTTACCCATTCATAGGATGTATAAACTGTAATTACCGTATATACTCGTGTATAAGCTGACCTGTGTATAAGCCGACCCCCCTACTTTTGCCCCCAAAACCTGGGAAAACCTATTGACTCGTGTATAAGCAGCGCAGGGTGGACCACCAGAGCACCCAGGGTATACAGCACACCCAGCAGCTGTGGTATATACAGCAGCCCCAGTAGGTTATATAACAGCAGCCCCAGTGGTAGTATACAGCAGCAGCCCCAGTGGTATATACAGCAGCAGCCCCAGTGATATATACAGCAGCAGCCCTGACAGTAGTGTAGTATACAGCAGCCCAGAGGTATTACAGCAGCCCCAGTGAGTAAGAGCCTTATATACATGTATAGCAGCCCCAGAGGTATATACAGCCCCAGTGGTAGTATACAGCAGTCCCAGAGGTATACGCCAGTGGTAGTATACAGCAGCCCCAGTGGTATATACAGCCCAGTGGTAGTATACAGCAGCCACAGTGGTATATACAGCCCCAGTGGTAGTATACAGCAGCCCCAGTATGCCGTATATACAGCCCAGTGTATATACAGCCCCAGTGGTATATACAGCCCAGTGTAGTATACAGCAGCCCCAGAGGTATATACAGCCCCAGTGGTAGTATACAGCAGCCCAGTGGTATATACAGCCCCAGTGGTAGTATACAGCCCCAGAGGTATATACAGCCCCAGTGGTAGTATACAGCAGCCCAGTGGTATATACAGCCCCAGTGGTATATACAGCACCCAGTGGTATATACAGCCCCAGTGGTAGTATTCAGCAGCCCCAGAGGTATATACAGCCCCAGTGGTAGTATACAGCAGCCCCAGTGGTATATACAGCCCCAGTGTATACAGCCAGTGGTATACGCCAGTGATATACACCAGTGTAGTATACAGCAGCCCAGAGGTATATACAGCCCCAGTGGTAGTATATAGCAGCCCCAGTGGTATATACAGCCCCAGTGGTAGTATTAGCAGCCCCAGAGGTATCAGCCCCAGGGTAGTATACAGCACCCAGGTATATACACCCATCAGTATACAGCAGCCCCAGAGATATATACAGCCCCAGTGGTAGTATACACGCAGCCCCAGTGGTATATACAGCCCCAGTGGTAGTATACAGCAGCCCCAGAGGTAGTATACAGCCCCCCCCATCAGTATACAGGCCCCCCGCCTTGTGCACAATCCTGTAAAGGAAAAGATTAGTATACTTATCACTGTCCCGCTGCCGCTGTCCCGCCGCCGCCATCGCGCTCCTCCGTCTTCTTCCGGTTTCCTCCTCGGTTGCGCAGACAATGACGTCATTGCCTGTGCCGACCGGAGGAAGCCGGAAGAAGACGGATGATGACGGAGGAGCGCGATGACGGCGGCGGGACAGCGGCAGCGGGACAGTGATAAGTATACTAATCTCTTCCTTTACAGGTTTGTGCTGCAAGGGGGGGCCTGTATACTGATGGGGGCGGGCCTGTATACTGTATACACTGTACACAGTGTATACAGTATCAGTGACTCGCGTATGAGCGAGGGGACTTTTCAGCCCAATTTTGGCTGAAAAACTCGGCTTATACGTGAGTATATACGGTAAATGCAAAAAGGTAGCCAGTTTGAACATAAAGGGAAAACACATTATATCAAACATTTTTTAAATTGTGGATCAGATTACGTAATTTACACCCTAGAATGCCCATGAAAGCTTGTGTATGTAGGAGAAACGACATTGGAATTCAGGACCAGGATGAACCAACACAGGTACAGCATAAAAAAGAAAGTTAAAAATCTGCCAGCATTTTTTAGAAGCTGGACATGTGGAAAGAGATCTCAAATACAGAATCATAGATACTGTCCCTCAAACCAGGAGAGAGGGCAGGGGGTAGAAATAGATTGTTAAGAGAGAAAGAATTACAGTGGATTAAGGAGTTGGGTACTTTAATGCCAGAAGGCTTAAAGGGAACCTGTCACCCAAAATAACCTTCCTAACCTTCCTATATATATATATATATATATATATATATATATATATATATATGTATTATATATATATATATATTATACAATATATATATATATAATATATATATATATATATATATATATATGTATGTGGTGGTGTGTGTGTTGTTTTGACACCATCTAAAAAGGGAGTCGGGCACAGTTTCCTGCTCAGGGCCCCAAGCTATCAATGTCCACCCCTTATCGTAGGAAGATCTTCTAGGGATATATTCTATCAACCAGTGCAGAGAGCTTTGAATTAACAATGTAACGCTACTTTTACACAATTACAGACATACATTAGAAATTTCCTGAAAAATGCTTTGGCTGTCACACTGGAGATGATAAATTACATTCAACCTCTAAGCATGTCAATTAGACGCAGTAACAGAAATCTTGACAAAAGTAGCTATGAAACCAGCACATATATATTTTAAATGGCTGAAAAGCCTAATTATATTGCTTTACTTTTCTCTGATCTTATTACATCCTTCATTTGTTTCATAAACTATATTATAAGGGAAAATTTAATTAGTATGATTAATGCAATAATAAAGCATTATTGTTTATACAGTTTTTGCCAATTGAATATATTATCTCAAAATTATTGAATCCAATGAAGCAAATATATTAAAATATTACTCTAATTGCAGATTTTAGGTCTGTCAAAATAAATGCATCAGCAATATGACACAGTGTATTGGTTCTATCATTAGTTGGATAATTAAGATTAGTTAGTTTACAGCAAAATGTATGCAATACAAAAATGTTATAATGACTAAGAAATACAAATTTGATGCTGTGCTATGCAAAATTAAAACCATCTCATCTGACATGAGTGATGATTATTAACCATTCTATATAATACTAGGTATTTAGGGTTAATGTATATTTAAAGGTAATCTGTCAGTAAGATCAAACCCCAGAACACCTGTACATAAACATGCAGGTCTTTGAAATATAAAACTATCGACACATTCGTAACGTCTGTTGATGCATTCCCGATGATAAACAAAGTAAGGCTATGTTCACATGTTCAATTTGTGTTCAGTTTTTCGCATCAGTTTGTAAGCCAAAACCAGGAATGGATAAAACATACAGTAAGTGGTCAATTAGCACTGGCAGCAGCAAGACAGTGTAGACAGGCAGATGTACAGATGGTGCAGCCCATTTATTCATTGGCATCAACTATTGGTGCATGAACGTCTGCACTGATCCATGCCTGATTCATTTAGACAAATGTTAGGTTTTCCACATTTGTGGCAAATAACCTGGTTTGCTTTGCTGAGAAAAATCTGACTATCCTGAAAACCCCCTCTTACATGAGACTGGAGGCTGGGCATGACAGTATTCCCATAGCAAACTGGGCCACTTCTTGCAACTGTTCCAGTTTGTTGACCCATAAATATATCAGATCAGAGCTCAGGGTATCTCCCTAAGAAAGAACAAAGTTTAGGTGTGACTGAGCCTGGCTGTTATACATATGTTGGAAAACGCTAGTTTGTCGCAATGCCAGTAAAAACATTTGGTCCAAAATGTCAAATATATACCGTAGTAGGTATTGCTGCTGTTGCTTAGGCTACTTGTTGTAGGGCTAATGCTGGCACTAGGTGGAAAATGTTATGACTGAGTAACACCTGGGTTATATCAATACTAAAGTATAGAAGACATTATGGACAGTAAGTAGATGCTCAACAGAATGGTTGAGAGAAAGCATACAGGGAGGCAGAACGAGCTCACAGGGGCAGAGAGAGCACACAGAAGCAAGAGCGAGCACAGGGGGTGTAGAGAGTGCACAGGGTGGAGACAGCTCAAACGAGAGAGCTCGGAGGGGAGATGTCAGCACAGGGGGGGACAGAGACCACATACAGTAGAGAGCACGCAGGGGGAAGACAGCTCAAAAGACAGACCACAGAGGGAAGAAGACAGCACAGGGGGGAAAGAAACTGCACACAGGAGGGAAACCACACAGAGGGAGACAGCTTAAAGAACCCAGCACATGAAGACATGAAGCATGTGAAGACAGGGTGTAGAAGACAGCACAGGTGGGAAAGCACATGGGGAGAATGGGGGAAAAAGAGCACACAGGAGGTAGACAGGTCAAAGGAGAGAGCACAAAGATGAGAAAACAGCACAGGGGGGAGAGAGAGCAGACACTAAAATCAAATACTACAGGGTGGGCCATTTATATGGATACACCCAAATAAAATGTGAATGGTTGGTGATATGAACTTACTGTTTGTGGCACATTAGTATTTGAGAGAGGGAAAACTTTCCAAATGGGTGGTGACCATGGCAGCTATTTTGAAGTTGGCCATTTTGGATCCAACTTTATTTTTTTCAGTGGAAAGAGGGTCATATGACACATCAAACTGATTGAGAGTTTCATAAAAAAAGCAATGGTTGTGTTTGGTTTTAATTCAACATCATTTTTTCATGAGTTATTTACAAGTTTCTTTTTATTTAAAGCCATGTCATGTCACAGAGTTTAACACGTGAGGAGGGAATAGAAATTGTTTTGATGTCGTGTGAATGCAGTACCCGGGTCATTGCAGCAGATTTCAATGCAAGACACCCAAGAGACCACCCATCTGCCATGCTACAGTTAGCAAACTGCTTGCCAAATTTTGTAAAACAAGTTCAGTGTTTGATTTGCCAAAAGTGGACGCAAGATAAATGTCACTAATGAAGAAACATCAGTGGCTGTCGTAGCTTCATTCAGCAAGAGCCCACAGCGTAGCACTCGCCGCATGTCACTGGAGAGTGTCATCAGTCGAACATCCCTTCGACGGATATTAGCTACTCACAAATGACATCTTTACAAAATCCACCTGCTGCAGCATCTCAATAATGATGACCAAACATCGGTGCACTGAATGTGCAAAATTGGCAAAATAAATATTGGAGCAGGCCCTTAAGATTACACAGAACATTATGTTCAGTGATGAGGCAAACATTTTTGTGAATGGTGAAGGCAACAAACAAAGCCACCACTATTGGTCTAACACTGACCCACAGTGGATAGGTCCCTCCAAGACTGTTGGAACACAAAAATTGATGATATGGTGTGGTATATGGGGTACAGAGATAGTGGGGCCATTCTTCATCAATGGAAAACTCAATGCCACTGGATATCTGAAATTGCTACATGATAATGTGTTGCCTTCTTTATGCACTGAAGATGGCATGTTCCCTGAGTTTTTCCAACAAGATGATGCACCACCACATTATGAGTGTCAGTTTCAAGCATTCCTAGATGAATAGTTTCCTGGAAGGTGGACTGGTCATCGTGGGCCAGTTGAACGGTCACCAAGGTCTCCTGATCTGACTCCCTTAGACTTTTATCTTTGAGGTCATCTGAAGGCAATTGTCTATGCTGTGAAGATACGAGATGTGCAGCATCTGAAACAATGGATACTGGAAGCCTGTGTTAGCATTTCTTCTGCGGTGTTGATATCAGTGTATCAAGAGTGGGAGAAGAGGGTTGCATTGACAATCTAACAAATGGGCAGCACTTTGAACACATTTTATAAGTGGTCATAAACTTGAAAATACCTCATGAAAGAATAAAGTTATGTTATAACCAAGCACACCATTGTTTTTCTTATGAAATTCTCAATAAGTTTGATGTGTCATATGACCCTCTTACCATTGAAAAAAATAAAGTTGGATCCAAAATGGCCAACTTCAACATGGCCGCCATGGTCACCACCCATCTGTAAAAGTTTTCCGCCTCCCATATACTAATGTGCCACAAACAGGAAGATGATATTACCAGTCATACCCATTTTATTTAGGTGTATCCATATAAATGGCCCACCCTGAATATTAAATACTTATTAAAAAACAATGATAATGATGAGGTAGCGTTATATATATATATATATATATATATATATATATATATATACAAATAAAGGACTGCAGCACTCTTCTTTGTGAAACAACCGCCTTTATTCGGCCATCAGGTGGATGGTGACAAGGTTTCGGGATCTGTCCCTTTCTCTAGTCCTTTATTTTGTATACTTATACAGCAAGGAGGAGAGGAGCTGTGACTGCTGAGCACCAAGGGGAGCTGTGCTGCACCAATATACTAATCTATATATATATTATATATATGTATATATATATCTATATATATATTTATAGCAGCGGAGTACACTCTCCCACAAATCTACCAAATGGGGCTTTATCTCTGGACCATAGGATCAAAATGTCATCAATGAATCACACCTACAACAATATCTAAGGGCTCTACCATGATGATGTCTCCTCTTGGAAAACAATTGTGTCATTCAACCAGCCCAAGAGCAGATTAGCATAATTGGGGCACATGGACTTCCATTGCGATTACCCTGTGCTAATGAGGAACTTCCATCAAACAGAAAGTAGTACTTAGATTAACTTCACTGGAAGCCTCTAGCGGGGTATAAGAGAGAAAAAGTCCCGTCGCAACTGTAAGTGCAGTAATTAAATTTCAACATAGAGATGTTATACTTCAATAGTGCTCACCTTTTTAGGTGTCTTGGTTATATTTCATATAAGATCTCCTTTGGTGTGCAGCTCTCCCACTCCGGATGGATCAGATCTAGGAAACCTGGTTCATCACATGTAGTAATAAGTATACCGGTCTAGTGGTACAGCGCTTCCACAGGAGACCCGGAGTTCAAATAGATTTTCCTTTATTCTTAAAATGTATATCACAGTGGGCAGTACTAGCATGATATACATTTTAAGAATAAAGGAAAATTTATTTGACCTCCGTGTCACCTGTGGAAGCGCTGTACCAATAGACCGGTATACTTATTACTATTAAACTGAAAGTTTTATGTGATAACTAAAATTTAGCTAGTTTTTGAATTGTCATTGTTTGGGGTAAAGTGAATATCACTAGATCTAAGGTAGTCACCAACCACTTTCAATTAAAAATTGTGAGGTATACTGCTGTAAAGTTCTATTCTATTTATGCCAAGTGGACATCCTCACTGATCACAGCATCCAGAAGCTTAAGAAGAAGGTCCAAATTATCTACTATACTGTGTATGCAGGAAGAACAATCACAAAATGTCTTAAGATTTTTTAAAAGGGAACTTATCAGCTACTTTATGCCCCAAAGCTATTACTATCTGTCCCTGCAGTCTCTTAGGCTGGCTTCACACTTGCAGATGGATCTGCAGCGTTTTGCAGATGCATCTGCAAGTGTGAGCATGCTGACCGCGGCCCCTATGTTTATAATAGGGCGCACCGGGTCTGAACGCTCTCATTCATTCCTATATGTGTACTGTCAGCAGGCGTATGCCTGCTACAGATCACACTCTCCCGTCCGCACTGTGGACGCGAGATGTAGCGTCCATGCTGCGGGCGGAGGTGTGTGATCTGTCAGCAGGCATACGCCTGCTGACAGTACACATATAGGAGTGAATGAGAGCTTTCAGACCGGTGCGCCTATTATAAACATAGGGGCCGCGGTCAGCATGCTCACACTTGCAGATGCATCTGCAAAACGCTGCAGATCCATCTGCAAGTGTGAAGGCAGCCTTAGTACTATTCTAAGCATCCCTGCCTGACCTAATACTGTACCGTAATAGTTGAGAAAAACCATTTAGTAACTTACATATTCATATGGTAATTCTGTGGTGTTTTGTCAGTGTAGTCACTCTGGACGTTCTATCCAGGTGCATGTCCCCTCCTGCGTTCCCTGGTTATCATGCACCGGTGGGCATCAATGATAATTATTTGGTGTACTTGTCCGGCTCCAGAGCATTCACATTGTGCATTCTGAAGCCGTCCAGTACACCCAAGAGTCACACACAATGCACAGGACCGGAAACGACGCGGCTGTACATTGTATGGCCTCCTTCTAGGTATGACGTGATGCTGCGTCATTTCCAGCTCTAAGTGTTGTGGGTGAGTATTGGCCAAAGAACTACCATACGAGAATGTAAGTTACTAAATGATTTTTCTCAATTATTACATTACAGTATTAGGTCAGACAGGGATACTTAGAATAGGGGTAGGAAGCTGCAGGGACAGATAGTCTTAGGTTTGGGGGCATAAAGTTGCTGACAGGTTCAGTATAATGTAAATATTAGAGTTTTGGGTTAGAAAATCAATCCCTGATACAATGAGACATGCTTTAAAGGTTTTAGGTCCCAATGTATTAAGTGTGTGGATGTCACACGCTGATATGCGCTGATTATTTGCAGTCTATGTCGGATGTTGCCGTGATTAAATGTGTGTGAATTTCTTCTGGAACTGCATGAGTTAATGTCAGTTTTGCTGCAGTGCGCTTTGTTAGTTGTACAGGTGCTGGATGATGTGAAGCTTAAGTGTGAGTCACCTGGAATCTCCTCCCCTAGCTTTTAAATAGCTTCTCTCTACACCAGGTGGTCTCACTGTTAGAGTTTTCACTCTGCCTGTGACTGAGCTTCTGTGTAGATGGCAGACCTTGTGCTGTGTTTAGTCTGTGGAAGTTTTCATTGCTGTAGTGCTTCTGACCCCGGTCCATGGTGGGAGGTGAGAGGGAGTAGCATAGGGCTGGTTGAGAAGTTGAGGGAAAGGATGGTGGCCCTAGCCTCCTCGCCACCTAGGGTACCTCTGGGTACAGCGCTAGTCAGGGACTCCAAGTCCAGAGCCAGACTATCTTCTCAGGTTCCCTTGCCCATTATACCATCCTGCTCCTTTTCCCTCATCTGTTACATGTGTGATACTGCAACACTGGTATCAATGAATATCCTTTTTAGAAATTTGGCACCCAAAGGAAAATGGATGATATTTAGTCACTTTCAAATACTTACAATGCTGAGACTTGGCATGAACCTACTTGATGTGCAGACGAATCCATAAAAGTTGAATATTTTTTGCACAACTGTGGTGATGACTTGAAATTCTAATAACAAAAAATCTATCTGCATTTTCTGGAAATTGTTTCTTAATATAAGGTTCAGCAGATTTTCAATGTAGTAAATTTTGCTATCTGAGTAATTTCACTAATTGCCATTTTCAAAGCTAGAAAAGCTAGCCAAGTATGCAGATGAGTGAACTTTCTGATGAGATTACTAACATTTTTACCGTTCCCAGAGAAAGAAGTGTTTCTGAAGCACCCCTTCTGTCTCAGCTATACAAACATTCTTGCTAATGCTGATGACAATATTCCTACCAAATGTATTTTCATCTGGATGCTTGCCATATTAATTTGTACCCCAAATTATGGTTCTAGAAGGCGCTTAACCCTTAACCAGTGCAATAAGCCCCGGCACCTTGTGCAACCCTATCCGTTGTAGATTGTAAGCTCTTTTGAGCAGGGTCACCTTCATTTCTTGCTTTATTTATTGTATTTTTTCACATTGATTCTATGCCTATTGTTTTGTATCCAATTATTGTACTGTATTTGTTCTGTACTGTAATTACTTACTGTATATTTTCTGTACTCTAACCTACATTGTAAAGCGCTGCGGAATATGTTGGCGCTATATAAATAAAGCTTTATTATTATTTTATTATTATTATTATTATTAACCACCTGGTGATTTCTCTATTTTGTTTATCCTCCTTTTCCTCGAAAAGCCATAACTTTTTTGTTTCTCCATCTATATAGCCATATAAAGGCTTGATTTGTTTGCATAGTAAGTTGTATTTTGAATTACATCTTTCAATTTACCATATAGTGTACTGGAAAATGGAGAAAAAAAATCCTAGAGCGGTGAATTTTCAACAAAAGTGCAATTTTACAAATTTTTTTATTTACCATGTTCACCATGTGGTAAAATTGACCTGTCAGCATGATTTCCCTTGTCATTATGAGTTCTTTTATTTTAAGTTTGAGTTTCAATGAGTAAAAGGGGTGATTTGAACTGTCATTTTTTTTCATATATTGAAACAAAATTATTACTTTTTGAATATATTTTACTTGGCTCCTTAGGGTGTCTCAACTCTTCACAGTCCGATCATGTCTGCAGTACAAAGCTGTGCTGAAGCATAGTCTGTACTGCAGAAATGATAATCTCCCGTGAACGCCAGCACTCAACTAGTGTTCACATGAAGGGAGTCATGAAAGGGGTCATCATCTGACCACTTTCTGTCATTGCAACACATCGGCATCCAATGATTGCGTCACGATGTCATCGATGACTGTGGGGAATAATGCGATCTCCGCCATGTGTTAGATCATGCTGTCAGAGTTTGATAGCATGATCTAGCAGTTCAACAGGTCCAGGTGGATTGAAAATCCACTTGCACCTGTTAGATCATATCAGCAATCATGTGCAGAGAATGACACATGCTGAGCATGTGAGCTCACACCAGAAGGAGGGAGGCAACCTAGGATGTACGTATACGGGTTTAAAGGAGTTTCAATCAGCAAGCAAACTACTAATACTTAAGGAATAAAATGTACATCATATTTGGAGAACCTTCTATGTGATGTACATTTTTGTCAGGGAGATTGGTTGAATGCTATGACTAGGAGTACAGATGTTATAATGCATAACTACACTCTGGTTCCACCTCTGATCTCTATCATTTCATATATTGTATGCCACATATATAATAGTTTGCAGTATGCAAGAAATTAGATAAATTAGTAGATCCTCCATAGATAGCATAAAATGGCATTTCTGTGCCAGTCAGTGTCCAAATCATGAAACAACCCCAGGAACATCTGCATTTATTGTTAAGCTTTGTTACCATTTAATTTTACTTAAGAAACATGGAAATCCTAACTGTGATTGATAAATACTATCAGAAGTCAATGAGTTTCTTCATGCTCACTTAAGTCCCATCACACACTACGATATAGTTAACAATATCGTTGCAACATCACCGGTTTTGTGACATTGCAGTAACATCGATTGGTGCGTGTGACACGTATCAACGACCAATGATAAGTTAGTTGATTGTTGATCGTGGAAGAATGGCCAGGACCATTATTTTATCGTTGGTCTCCCATTGGGCAGCCACATCAGCGTGTGTGACAGCGGGAGACCAATGATGAACGACCTCCCAGCGCTGCACAGCACATGCTGGGAGCTGGTAACCAGGGTAAATATCGGATAAATAAGCGCAGCGCTCTGCTTAGTTACCCATGTTTACCCTGGTTACCAGCGTTCTCGCTGATCGGTGGTGAGTCTGCTTGGTGACAGCTCACCAGCGATCAGATAATGATGTCCCAGTGATCCCGATCGTTGGTGGGATCGCTGGGACATTGTAGTGTGTGATGGGGCCTTTAGTCTCTTCCTTTTTCTGTTTTGATAGATTCAAAATCCTTTGATGCTATTACAAATGTTATTCATTTTCCATCATTAATTAAAATCCTATTTTAAGAAAAAATAGAGGAAAAATAAATGTTTACATGCACATAAAAAATAAGTATGTATTTCAAGTCAACTTATAAATAAAAAATATTAAATTTGGTATGCTTTTTAATCATTTAGGATGATCAGAGTGCAGTGTTGTTCAGGTGTCCTCAATCAGGAGTCTTAAACTTAGTCCGTCTGCAGTTAAATCTTTATGTTTTTAATGTTTTTTTTTGTCACATATTGTCTATATTGTATTTTATCATATATTGAATTGTATTATATTATTGTAATGTTTTGTATTGTATTTTACCCTATCCCTTCTGAATTGTAAAGTGCTACTGAATATGTTGGCGCTATATAAAATAAAATTATTAATATATTATTATCATTATTATTAATGCACACGTGCAGTGAGAATAACAGAAACCTGACATAGGTTCAATTAGTGATGGCGAGTCCTAAATTACTCGGAATCGCTTGACTCTAGCGATCCGAGCGGGACCGCTACTTGCGAGTTAGCGAGTCCAAGTTAATGAATGGGAAGCGAAATAGCGAGTTAAAGTCGATTTACAATCCAGATGGTTCAGAATAGCGTTACATTGCCGTTTTGGCGGTTAAGTGATGTGCTAACCCAATTGCATGATGCAGCACACTAGTCCCTGCAAATTGTAATGGCACAAGTAGTCGCACAAGAGGTGGCGTACTTTTTTGTCCACAAATAAAATTTATTGCTCAAAACATATGAAATATAAAAAACAGATACAACGCGTTTCAGCAGGGAAACCACCTTCCTCAGGTATCTCTGATACGGATACCTGAGGAAGGCATGTTGTCCCTGCTAAAACGCGTTGTATCCTTTTTTTATATTTTTGTATGTTTTGAGCAATAAATTTTATTTGTGGACAAGAAGGTCTTAAAATCATTACCACGGGGAGAACGGCCATCATAGAATTGGATTACTTTCTATTGAACCTTTATGCCTGTGGGAATCCGTGGCAGGACACAATACAGGATCAATTCAAGGCAAGCAGCAGACCCAGATAAATATCCAAATCTTGAGGAGACTTTGGAAAAACCATATGCTTGAAGTTTTATGGCAAGGGGTAAGTGCATAAAACTTCATTAAAAGGGCACCAGAGAGTTAAATTGGTAACGCGCTTAGATTGGCGACGAATGTTTTTTTTTTTTATATATACCCTACAGGGAATCACCTTCACAGTTTATCATTGGTTACTATTAGCTAAGAGCTGATTGGATTATGCAGATCTATTCTAAATACATACAGGGGTTGGACAAAATAATGGAAATACCTAACATTTTGGCATCATAATCTTCGATCATGTTATAAACATGCAAACCGTGACATATGTTAATGTTTTGTAGTTGATTATTTGTATTAAGTGATATGTGTATGTAAATTAACTGTTTTGCCGAATTGGTAAGAACATTATTGAGAACCTGATACCAATGGCAGACCTTTTCGGATTACAAAAAGGCCAAATTGTTGGTGCTTGTATGGCAGGCGCTAGTGTAACAGAAAGTGCCCGAATGCTTGGCGTGTCAAGAGGTACTGTCTCCAAAGTAATGACTGCGTTTGAAAGAGAAGGAAAAACGTCCGCAGCAAAGCACAGGTCCAGCCGAAAATTGAAGTTCACTGAGAGAGACCGTCGGACTCTAAAGCAAATTGTTAGAGAGGATCGCAAGAGCACGGCTCCGAAAATCACTGCTGAGAGCTCAATGAACACCTACAGAACCCAGTTTCCATGAAAACTGTTTGTCGGGAGCTGCACAAATCTGGATTCCAAGGAAGAGATGCAATTAGAAAAACGCTGCTCTCAATGACAAATGTTTCCAAGCATTTAGAGTGGTGTAGAAACCTCCAGAATTGGTCCCTCGAGCAGTGGAAACATGTGATATTGTCAGATGAATCATCGTTTACCCCATTTTCCGACCTCCGGACGATTGTACGTTTGGAGACAGCTGAAAGAAGTATTCCATCCAGACTGCCTTATCCCAACCGTAAAACATGGCAGAGGTTCTGTGATGATCTGGGGTGCTATTTTTTGGAGATCTGCCGGGCCAATGATATCACCTTGTATGAATCCATACCTCGGAGAATTGAGGCTGTAATCGCCGCAAAAGGTGGAGCCTACACCATGTTAAACTAACTTTTGGTGATTTTTCCAGGTGTTTCCATTATTTTATCCAACTCCTGTATGTATCCCTGTACTTTTTCATCATTTGATGCTATTGGCCCATCAAACGCCTTCAATATCTAGTGTTTTTTAACATCTTGCTTCTTACTAAAAACATGCTAGACATTGGCTTCATTCCCAGAATACAGTAACAGTAGGAACAGAAAGTATTCAGACCCCATGACATTTTTCACTCTTTATTTCATTGCAGCCATTTGGTAAATTTTAAAAAATTTATTTTTTTCTCATTACTGTAATGCTCTGCACCCCATTTGACTAAAAATCAGAAATTTTTAAATTTTTACAAATTTATTAAAAAAGAAAAATAAATATCACATGGTCATAAGTATTCAGATCCTTTACTCAGACACTCATATTTAAGTCACATGCTGTCCATTTCCTTGTGATCCTTCCTGAGAGATGGTTCTACTACTTAATTGGTGTGCAGCTGTTTTAATTAAATTGATAGGACTTGATTTGGAAAGGCACACACCTGTCTATATAAGACCTCACAGCTCACAGTGCATGTCAGACCAAATGAGAATGATGAGGTCAAAGGAACTGCCCAAGGAGCTCAGAAACAGAATTGTGGCAAAGCACAGATCTGGCCAAGGTTACAAAAAAATTCTGTACTCAAGGTTCCTAAGAGCACAATGGCTTCCATAATCCTTGAATGGGAGAAGTTTGGGACCACCAGAAGTCTTCCTAGACCTGGCCATCCAGCCAAACTGAGCAATCATGGGATAAGAGCTTTGGTGAGAGAGGTAAAGAAGAACCCCAAGATCACCATGGCTGAGCTCCAGACATGCAGTAGGGAGATGGGGGAAAGTTCCACAAAGTCAACTATCACTGTAGCCATCCACCAGTTGGCCTTTATGGCAGAGTGGCCTGACGGAAGCCTCTTCTCAGTGCAATACATATGAGAGTCCACATAGACTTTGCAAAAAAACACATGAAGGACTCCTAGACTATGAGAAATAAGATTCTCTTCTCTGATGTGATGAAGATAGAACTTTTTGGTGAAAATTATAAGCACTATGTGTGGAAAAAAAATAGGCAATGCTCGTCACCTGCTCAATACAATCCCAACAGTGAAACATGGTGGTGGCAGCATCATACTATGGGGGTGTTTGTCAGCCTCAGGGACAAGACAAGAGGTTGCAATTGAAGGAAACATGAATGTGGCTAAGTATAGAAATATCCTGATAGAAAACCTCTTCCATAGTGCTCTGGACCTCAGACTTAGCCAAAGGTTCACCTTTGAACAAGACAATGACCCTAAGCACAATGCTAAAATAACAAAGGAGTGGCTTCAGAACAACTTTGTGACCATTCTTGATGGTCCAGCCATAGTTGTGACCTAAACCAAATGAGCATCTTTGGAGAGACCTGAAAATGTCTGTCCACCAACATTCACCAACCTACCTGACGGAACTGGAGAGGATCTGCAAGGAAAAATGACAGAGGTTCCCCAAATCCAGGTGTAAAAACTTGTTGCATCATTCCCAAGAAGACTCATGCAGTACTAGCTCAAAAAGATGCTTTACTCAATACTGAGCAAAGGGTCTGAATATTTATGACCCTGTTATATTTTAGTTTTTCTTTTTTAATAAATTTGCAAAAATGTCTACATTTCAGTTTTTTTTACATAAAGACGGGGTGCAGAATGTACATTAACAGAAAAAAATTAACTTTCTTGAATACCAAATGGCTGCAATGAAACAAAGAGTGAAAAATTTGAAGGGGTCTGAATACTTTCTGAATATGGCCTTCTCTGTTTCTCAAAACACAGTCTATAGTGTGCAGCAAACAATAGTGTTTTATATAAAACAATCAGGGTCTACTTATTTCTCTAAAAGATAAGTGACCTACTTAAAGGGATACATATATGCAAAATTTGTAGTACAGTACAGGACACGAGCACATTGGCAAATCTTTGGATATTTTCATATCTAGATTTCCATAACAGTGTAAAAATCATGGAAATACACTGCAATAAAGAAAAAACATTACTTAACTACTACTTTATATGTATCACCGATTGGCACCTGAAGAATGCAATTTTCTCGACAAAATACAATGTATGAAACTGCAGCATCGCTCCTCCTGTACCTATATCATAAAAACTACAAATGTGCAAATCTTCCATATGAATCTAGCTTTACTTTGGAGAACATTGTATTTCTACTTTACAAAGTTGGCAGATAAAAGACAATTCTTACATCTGTTTTTTTTGTTATTTCATCCAAAATGATGGATATCACTGTATATACTTTGTCTACCATGTCATAAGGTATGAATTAAATGCAGACTCTAGATATATTGCAAGTCACCCTTAAATTCCTCATTCTTATGAGTTCACTCAATTCTCTGCAATGATCACTTTATGGTGGATGAATTTCATCTAGTGTTTACGTTATTATGAGCTGGAGAAGGATATTTTCCATAGATTTTTTCCCAATAAGCTCCTTTAAAAAAGGGCAAAAATAAAGACCCTTAGCATTACGAAGCATAAGAAAAATAGGAAGAAAATGAGTTGCAGCACTGAGGAAATGTATTCTATGTGAAACATTGGACGACAAGTAACAAGTTGGGATCCTTCCAAGCTGCGTTCCACACAAAATAATTTTCAGGAAATTACAAAAGATTATTAGGTTTGAAGATCTATGATGGATACAAAATTGAAAATGCATGTTATACCGCATATAAAAATACAGGGCTCATTTCTTATAATTATCTGTGGAAATTTCATAACTAGAATATCACATAAAGTATTATTTTATTACAACTTAATTTAACATTGGATACCTGCACCTGCTACATTGAATGACATAAGTAGTTGATATTCATCATATACTTTTTATTATAACATTGTACAGTTTACCTTTAGCTCACCCTTCCCTATTAAAGATTCATGTCAACTGTAGCTAGCTACATATCCCCATAGCCCATTTTACAATTATCACCATAGCCTTATATAATGGCAGCTGGGTTCTTAAATACATTGATAAGTGACTGCAACTGGAAGTCTCCAATAGCTAAAGAAATGTTAGTACATTTGCTATTTATCTATTTTCAAAATACTTATTTATTCATAAAAGAAATTATTTTAATCGCCATATGCGCAGATATAAAATCTTTGATAGACATTGCTCCTGGCCCTCGTGCCCAAAGGGTCCTAAGACCCTACTGCCACAAAAGAAGACATTGGTGTTATATAAACTGCATAGAAGATGGGTATATTGACAGCATTGGGGAGTATTATTGAACGGTGAACCCACGAGTACAAGGTTATTTCTAATTGTTTAGTACTAGAGATAATTTAATCAATTAAATGTAAATAACATTAGAGATGATTTTTTAGGAATAAAATGAGTCTAGCAAGTTTTAAAAATTTGCTCTCTGCTTCATATGAATTGCCTTAAATGGCCACCATCATTCTCTATACCTCAGTTGTGTTTCCCCATAATAACTTTCAGCTGCTATAACATAACATAACATTGTATAGCAGGAACCTTTATAGGCTGTATAAAAGCAGAAGCGTGGAAATCAGCAGTCATTTTTTCAGCTAAGTCGTTGAATAGGCAGAAAAAGGCAATTTACACTAAATAAAGTGTATAAGTAGTGTGTAACAAAGCATTGGGTAGTAGCACAATAGACGAAAGAGGGGGTGAGAGAGGAGGTGATATGCCTTTGCAGGCCATATCATAACACTGACTTCAGCTGCCAAGGCCTGATGTTAACCAAGTCAGTGGTTCTTTAAAAACATTATTTTTCTGAACAACTACTCGATGGCAACTATATACAGCAGATAGCAGGTACACAACTTGTCATATGTTTCTTAATGAATACAGAGTATCTCCACACAGTCTCTTTGCACCTTTAACCTTATTTGTTCCTTCCTCACAATAGCTTCACTCGTACCCACTACCCAGCTTAGTACAACAGTACAGTCCATGAAAATCATCTTTTCCACCCACAGTTCTGTGTTTTACCTGCCTTACAGAAGACTGATTTGCCAACATGTCCAGACTTACCTTCTAGCTTCCTGACACTTAAAAAAACACCTGCCCACGGCACTCACGTTGTTTCACGTTTCAGTTTGGTCTGGGCCCATTACTGCTTTTCTGAGTTGTAAACTCTGGGGCTGCACTGCTAGGTGTTTTGTCTTAGGACCCATCTCCACTCAGTTACTTTGTCCTTTGATCAGTCCTCTGACCCATCTCCACCAGATCACTCTGTCTCTCATTGAACTCTCTCTCCAGGATCTCATCCTCTTTTGTCTCAGTCTCCATCACCACTAAGGATACTCAAAGCGTGCAGCACTGTTTACTAGCCAGACCTTAGGTCTGCTCTCATTTCACACTGCGCCCTGTCTAATGTTCTTATAAGAAACCAACACTGTCCCTTTGCCTTAGCCCCTCCCACTCTAGACTAATCCCAAACATTAACTGCTTCTTGCCCTACTGTCAGAATAATGCAATACAAAATCACTAACACATGTCAAAATTCATATTATACCTTACCAACAAATCACATTATACATTATATAGCACAACAATAACATTTAGTGTCTTCAAGAGGGATCATTGGTAATATGTCCATCTCCTTACAGGAGAAGTGAAAACGACTACTTTGTTAGGAAAAGAGAATAGTTTCATGCATGTATTTCAAGGCAATTGGTGACTTTGGTGTACCTTCAATCTTCAATAATGTCAATGTGAATTAAATTCCCTTGGAAATTTGTTTTACAAAATAATTTGCTTTCTATATCATAAACAAAGATAAATTCAATACACCACCCACTCAGTAAAAGGAAGTCTGCAATATATATTTTTAATTAGGAGCACAAATGTTTTTCTATTGGGGGCATTTTACAAGATGAAAATAAATATATTTGTACAGAGAGTTGACCATAATTCACTCTGTATACAGAGTAATTGGTCTAGAAAGGATATAGAAAGTGTAAAAATGTTACAACTTTTAGTAAAGTTGCATTAGATCAGTTTCTAACCTAATGCTAGGAATTTCATAAAATTTTTATGTTGTTTTTTTTTATAATTTTTATACATTTCTAAGATTTATTATGGTGTTTCTCAGATCCCTTAAAGAAGAGTATGGTCTAAACACAAAACCAAAACCCAATGTTCTAGCGCCTTGATAGATGACACTAATCCCATATAGGGTGTTTGAAATACGTATTGAACACACCACCAATTTTCTAAGTAAGGCTGGGGTCACACTTGGCATGAGTTTTTTTAGTGACTTAAAAAAACTCATGCGTTTTTGCATGCGTTTTTCCATTTCAGCATGCGTTTTTCCATTTCAGCATGCGTTTTTAAGGTGTCTGATGGCACCCTGCGTTTTTGCATGCGTTTTTAAATCCGCAACAAAAAATAGTGCATGCACTATTTTTTGGTGCTGTTTTAAAAACGCATGCGTTTTTTAGAAAACGCATGCGTTTTTTTAACATGGGCCCTTATGGAAAACGCATGCGTTTTTTAGAGAACGCATGCGTTTTTTAATGGTACTAATGTACCATGAGTTTTTGCATGCGTTTTTGATGTCAGCTAATCACATAATTGCAATCACAAAAACACATGGTACTGTCACACATGCATGGGCATGCATTTTTTAACATGGGGGCCTATGGGTGCGTCTTTACATGTTTTTTTTAAAAATGCTGGTCTCCAAAAACTCATGGAAAAAACACAAGTGTGACCCCAGCCTAAATATATGTCTAGAGTAGCTATTGACATTAATTTCTCACTAGATGTCAGTAGCAACCCATCCAATCCACACAGGCAAAGAAATTTAAAAACATGGTGTCCAAAATTTTAGTGATGTGTAGTAATGAGAAATGACACAAGTAAAAAGTAGTGAATACGCTTACTGAATTTTATTTAGTACTTTGTACAAAAGCTTTTGTTGAGGATTACAGTTTTAAGATAGCTTTTGTATGGAGAAACTAGTCACATACATTGCTCAGGTGTGATTTTTGGCTTATTTTTGACACAATCACTTTTCAAATCCTGAAAGTTCCTTCTATGAAATCTGAACTTATATCTATTATATAAAACCCGAAGGCCACTTCCGGAGGAGGCCACGCCCACTTCCGTGATGGTCGTCGCCCAGGCTCATCCAGTGCACTGTAGCCAGGCTGCCCCCCGGCTACAGTCACCGACACACGGAACGTTCCGATCTCGGAAGTTCCGTGTGCCCTCCTGCCACTCCCCTCCACCCTCTGCCCTCCAGCCAGTACCTACATACCGGGGGGCAGGGGGGGCCCATTGCCCGCCACCTCGGAGGGCCACACACACCCTGGGGGTACCCGTGCTCCCTGCCGTGTGCCTGGAGAGGAGGGAGGGCGGGACTTCCTCTCCTGCAGCTCTGCCCGCCCCTCCTCTCCTCCTACACCCGGGTAAGTCTGCAGCCATACACGCTGCTCTGCCCTCCAACCTGTGTGCCCCCTCTGCCCTCTGTCCTCTGCGTCCTCTGCCCCCTCTGTGTCCTCTGCCCCCTGTCCTCTGCCCCCTGTCCTCTGCCCTCGGTCCTCTGCCCCCCCTTGTCCTGCCTTGTCCTCTGCCCTGTCCTCTGCGTCTTGTGTCTCTGGCCCTGCCCTGTTTCCCCTGTCCCTGCCCGTCCTTGGTCCTCTGCCCTCTGTCCTCTCCCTGTCTCTGTCCTCTGCCCCTGTCCTCTGTCCCTGCCCCTCTGCCCTCTGTGTCCTCGCCCCCGTCCTCTGTGTCTCTGCCCCGTCCTCTGTGTCTCTGCCTGTCCTCTGTGTCTCTGCCCCTCTTGTCCTCTCTCCTCTGCCCTTCCTCTGCGTCTCTGCCCGTCTCTGGTCCTCGCCCCTGTCCTGCTCCTCTGCCCCCTGTCTCTGCGTCCTCCCCCTCGTGTCTTGCTCCTGTCCTCTGCCCTGTCCTCTGCCCCTCTGTGTCTCTGCCCCCTTCCTCTGCCCTGTCCTGCCCTGTCTCTGCTCTCTGCCCCTCTGGTCTCTCCCTCTGCGTCTCTCCCTTGTGTCCTCTGCCCTGTCCTCTGGTCCTCTCCCCCTGTCTCTGCCCCTTCCTCTGGTCCTCTGCCCCTCTGCCTCTGCCCCCTCTGTCCTCTGCCCCTCTGTCCTTGCCCTGTCCTCTGCCCCTGTCTCTGCCTGTCTCTCGTCTCTCCCTGCCCTCCCTGTCCCTGCTCCTCTCCCCCCTGTCCTCTGCGTCCTCTCCCCGTCCTTGCGTCCTCCCCCCCTGCCTCGGTCTCTCCCTGTCCTTGCTCTTGCCCGTCCTCTGCCCGCCCTCTGTGTCCTCTCCCCTGTCTCTGCGTCTCTCCCTGTCCTCTGGTCCTCTCCCCTCCCCTGTCCTCTGCCCTCCTGCCCTGTCCCTGCCTGTCCTCTGCCCTGTCCTCTGCCTGTCTCTGCCCCCTGTCCTCTGGTCCCTGCCCCTCTGTTCCTTCCCCGTCTCTGGTCCTCTGCCCCCTCGTTCCTTCCCTGTCTCTGGTCTTGTCCTCTGGCCTCGCCCCTTCTCTGTCTCTGCCCTTCCTCTGGTCCTCGCCTGCCTGGTCCTCTGCCCTGTCCTCTGTTCTCTGCCCCTGTCCTCTGTTCCTCTGCCCTTCTTGTGTCCTCTGCCCCCTGTCCTCTGGTCTCTGCCCCTGTCCTTGGTCTCCCCCCTGCCCTGTTCCTCTGCCCCTGTCCTCTGCCCCTGTCCTCTGTGTCCTCTGCCCTGCCTCTGTGTCCCTGCCCCTGTCCTCTGGTCTCTGCCCTGTCCCTGTGTCCTCTGCCCCTGTCCTCTGCTCCTCTGCCCCTCTTGTCCTGCCCCTGTCCTCTGCCCCCTGTCTCTGGTCTTGCCCTCTGGTCCTCTCCCCCTCCTCTGCGTCTTGCCCCTTCCTCTGGTCCTCTCCCCCTCTGGTCCTCTGCCCCCTCTCTGCCCCCTTCCCTGGTCTCTGCCCCTGTCCTCTGCCCTGTCCTCTGCCCCTTCCTCTGGTCTCTGCCCCTCTGTGTCCTCTCCCCTGTCCTCTGCCCCTGTCTCTGCGTCCTCTCCCCTGTCTCTTCCCTGTCCTCTCGTCCTCTGCCCCCTTCTCTGCCCCCTGCCCCTGTCCTCTCCCCTGCCTCTGCGTCCTCTGCCCCCTGTCTTGCCCCCTGTCCTCTGCCCTGTCCTTGCCCTGTCCTCGGTCCTGCCCCTCTGTGTCCTCTCCCTGCCTCTGGTCTCTGCCCCCTGTCCTTGCCTCTGCCCTCCTCTGCCCCTGCCCCCTCTGTGTCCTTGCCCTGCCTGTGTCCTCTGCCCCTGTCCTTGCCCCCTGTCCTCTGTCCTCTGCCCCTCTGTGTCCTCTGCCCCTGTCTCTGCCCCTGCCTCTGCCCCTTCTCTGGTCCTCTCCCCCTGTGTCCTTCCCCTGTCCTCTGCGTCTCTGCCCCCTGTCCTCTGCCCCCTCTGCCCTGTCCTCTGCCCTCTGGTCCTCTGCCCTCTGGTCCTCTGCCCCTGTCCTCTGCCCCTGTCCTTGCCCCTGTCTCTCGTCTCTGCCCCCTTGTGTCTTGCCCCTGTCCTCTGCCCCTGTCCTCTGCGTCCTCTGCCCCTCTGGTCCTCTTCCCTGTCCTCTGCGTCTCTGCCCTGTCCTCTGCGTCCTCTGCCCTGTCTCTGCGTCCTCTGCCCCTGTCTCTGCTCCTCTGCCCTGTCTCTGCGTCCTCTGCCCCCTTCCTCTGCTCCTCTGCCCCTGTCCTCTGCCCCTCTGCCCTCTGTCCTTGCCCCTGTCCTCTGCCCTGCCTCTGGTCTCTGCCCCTCTGGTCCTCTGCCCTGTCCTCTGCCCTGTCCTCTGCCCCTGTCCTCTGCCCCTGTCCTTGCGTCCTCTGCCCCCTGTCCTCTGTTCCTCTGCCCCCCTGTGTCCTCTGCCCTGTCTCTGGTCCTCTGCCCCTGTCCTTGCCCTGCCCTGTCCTCTGCTGCCCCTGTCCTCTGTCCCCTGTCTCTGTCCTGCCCCTGTCCTCTGCCCTCCCTGTCCTCTGCCCCTGTCCTCTGCGTCCTCTTGCCCTCTGTGTCCTCTCCCCTTCCTGTCCTTGCCTGTTCTCTCTGCCCCCTGTCCTCTGTCTCTGCCCCCTGTCCTCTGCTCTCTGCCCTGTCCTCTGGTCTCTGCCCCTGTCCCTGCTTGCCCTCTGTGTCTTGCCCCTGTCTTGCCCTGTCCTCTGGTCTTGCCCTCTGTGTCTTGCCCCTGTCCTCTGTCCTCTGCCCCTGTCTCTGCCCCTCTGGTCTCTGCCCCTGTCCTGCCTCCTCTGCCTGTCTCTGCCCTCTCTGCGTCTGCCCTGTCCTTCCCTCTGTCTCTCCCCCTGTCTGCTCCTCCCGTCCTCTGCCTCCCCCTGTCTCGGTCCTCCCTGTCTCGTCCTGCCCCTTCCTTCCCGCCCTCTGGTCTCTGCCCGTCTTCCCTGTCTCTGCCCTGTCCTCTGCCCCTTCCTCCCCTTCTCTGGTCTCTGCCCTCTGCCCCCGCCTCCTGTCCTCTGCCCCTGTCCTCTGCCCCTCCTCGCCCCCTTCGTCCTCTGCCCTGTCCTGCTTCTCTGCCCTCCTGTCCTTCCCCTGTCCTCTGGCCTCTGCCCTCTGTTCTCTCCCCTGTCCTTGTCCTTGTCCTGCCCGTCCCTGCCCTGCCCCTTGTCTGCCGTCCTCTGCCCCTGTCCTCTGCTCTGCCCTCCCTGTCCTCTGCCTGTCCTTGCCTCTCCTGCCTGTCTCTGCCCTGTCCTGCCCTGTCCTGTCCTCTGCCCCTCTGTGTCTCTCCCCCTGTCTCTGCCCTGTCTCTCCTGTTCCCTGCCCCCTGTCTCTGCCCCGTCTGTCCTCTGCCCTGTCTCTGTTCCCCTCTTGCTCTGCCCCTGTCTCTGCCCTGTCTCTGCCCTCTGCTCGTCCTCCCCCCTGCCTCTCCCCTCTGTCCCCCTTCCTCTGGCCTCTCCCCTGTTCTGCCCTCCTCTGCCCTGTCCTGCGCTCTGCCCCTGTGTCCTCTGCCCGCCTCTGCCCCTGTCCTCTGCCTCCTGCCCCCCTGTGTCCTCTTCCCCTGTCCTCCCTGTCCTCTGCCCCTGTCCTCTGCGTCCTCCCCCTGTCTCTCCCCTCCTGTCTTCCCCCTGTCCTCTGCCCTCCTCTGCCCCTTCTTGCCCCTGTCCTCTGCCCTTCCCGTCCTGCCCCCTGTCCTCCGTCTCCCCCTGTCCTCTGCCCCTGTCCTCTGTCCCTGCCCCTCCTTGTCCTTCCCCTGTCCCTTGTCCTCTGCCCCTTCTGTCCTCTGCCCCTGTCCTCTTGTCCTCTGCCCCTGCTCCCCCGTCTTTCTCCCCCCTCTGTGTCCTCTCCCCCTGTCCTCTGCCCCCTGTCCTTGCCCTGTCCCTGCTCCCTTTCCCCCCTGTCCCTGCTCCCTGCCCTGTCTTGCCCCCTTCCCTCCTCCCCTCTCTGCGTCCTCTGCCCCCTCTGGTCCTCTGCCCTCCGTCCTCTCCCCCTGTCCTCCCTCCCTCCCCGTCCTCTGCGTCCTCTGCCCCTCTGTCCTCTTTCCTTCCCCTGTCCTCTGCCCGTCCTCTGCCCTCCCCTGTCTCGCCTCCTCCCCTCCTCTGTCCTCTGCCCCCTGCTTCTCCCTCCCTCCTGTCCTCGCCCTCCTCTGTCCTTCCCCCTCTGTCTCTGCCCTGTCCTCTGCCCTGTCCTCTCCCCCTGTCCTCTGCGTCCTCCCCTGTGTCTCTCCCCTGTCCTCTGCGTCCTCTGCCCTGTCCTCTGCCCCTGTCCCTCTGTCCTGCCCCCTTCCTCTGTGTCCTCTGCCCCCTGTCCTCTGCCCCCTGTCCTCCGTCTCTCTGCCCCCGTCCTCTGTCCTCTGCCCCCTTCTTGTCTCTCCCCTGTCCTCTGCCTTCCTCTGCCCCTGTCTTCCTCTCTGCCCCTGTCCTCTTCCCCCTGTCCTCTCCTCTGCCCCTGTCCCTGCCCCTCTGCCCCTGTCCCTCTTGCTCTCCCTCTGTCCTCCTGTCCTCTGCCCCTGTCCTCTGCGCCCCTTCCTTGCCTCCTCTGTCCCCCCTTGTCCTTGCCCCCGTCCTGCCTGTCCTCCTCTCTGCCCCCTCTGTTCCTCTTCCCCCTGTCTGCTCCTTGCCCTGTCCTCGTCTCGCCCCTGTCCCTGCGTCTGCCCTCTGTCCCTGTCTCTGCCCCTGTCCTCGCGTCCTCTGCCCCGTCCTCTGCTCCTCTCCTGTCCTCTGCCCCTCTGCCTCTGTCTCTGCCCCTGTCCTTCCCCCTGTCCTCTGCGTCCTCTCCCTCTGTGTCCTCTGCCCCTGTCCTCTTCCTCTGCCCCCTGTCTCCTGCTCTGTCCTCTGCCCCTGTCCTCTGTCTCCTCTGCCCCCTCTTGCCTGTCCCTGTCCTCTGCCCCTGTCTCCTCCTTGTCTCTGCCCCTGCCCTGTCCTCTGTCCTTCCTCTGTCCCTCCTTCCTCTGCCCTGTCCTGTGTGTCCTCTGCGTCCCTGCCTCGTGCCCTCTCTTCCCTGTCCTCTGCTCCTCCCTTCCCTCTGTCTCTGCCCTGTCCTCTGCGTCTTCCCTGCCCTGCCCTCCTCTGCCCCCTGTCCTCTGCCCCCTGTCCTCTGCGTCCTCTGCCCCCTCTGCCCCCTGTCCTCTGCCCCCTGTCCTCTGCCCCCTGTCCTCTGCCCCTGTCCTCTGCGTCCTCTGCCCCCTCTGTGTCCTCTTCCCCCTGTCCTCTGCGTCCTCTGCCCCCTCTGTGTCCTCTTCCCCCTGTCCTCTGCGTCCTCTGTCCTCTGCGTCCTCTGCCCCCTGTCCTCTGCGTCCTCTGCCCCCTGTCCTCTGCGTCCTCTGCCCCCTGTCCTCTGCTTCCTCTGCCCCCTGTCCTCTGCTTCCTCTGCCCCCTGTCCTCTGCGTCCTCTGCCCCTCTGTGTCCTCTGCCCCCTGTCCTCTGCCCCCTGTCCTCTGCGTCCTCTGCCCCCTCTGTGTCCTCTGCCCCTGTCCTCTGCCCCTGTCCTCTGCGTCCTCTGCCCCTGTCCTCTGCGTCCTCTGCCCCCTCTGTGTCCTCTGCCCCCTGTCCTCTGCGTCCTCTGCCCCCTGTCCTCTGCGTCCTCTGCCCCTGTCCTCTGCCCCCTGTCCTCTGTCCCCTGTCATCTGCATCCTCTGCCCACTCTGTGTCCTCTGCCCCCTGTCCTCTGCCCCCTGTCCTCTGCCCCTGTCCTCTGCCCCCTGTCCTCTGCGTCCTCTGCCCCCTCTGTGTCCTCTTCCCCCTGTCCTCTGCGTCCTCTTCCCCCTGTCCTCTGCATCCTCTGCCCCCTGTCCTCTGCGTCCTCTGCCCCCTGTCCTCTGCGTCCTCTGCCCCTGTCCTCTGCGTCCTCTGCCCCCTGTCCTCTGCGTCCTCTGCCCCCTCTGTGTCCTCTGCCCCCTCTGTGTCCTCTGCCCCCTCTGTGTCCTCTGCCCCCTGTCCTCTGCGTCCTCTGCCCCCTGTCCTCTGCGTCCTCTGCCCCCTGTCCTCTGCGTCCTCTGCCCCCTCTGTGTCCTCTGCCCCCTCTGTGTCCTCTGCCCCCTCTGTGTCCTCTGCCCCCTCTGTGTCCTCTGCCCCCTCTGTGTCCTCTGCGTCCTCTGTGTCCTCTGCGTCCTCTGCGTCCTCTGTGTCCTCTGCGTCCTCTGCCCCCTCTGCGTCCTCTTCACCCTGTCCTCTGCCCCCTGTCCTCTGCGTCCTCTGCCCCCTGTCCTCTGCGTCCTCTGCCCCCTGTCCTCTGCGTCCTCTGCCCCCTGTCCTCTGCCCAGCCGCCTCTGCCCCTGTCCTCTGCCCAGCCGCCTCTGCCCCCTGTCCTCTGCCCAGCCGCCTCTGCCCCCTGTCCTCTGCCCAGCCGCCTCTGCCCCTGTCCTCTGCGCTGACCACTCTGCCCACGTCGCTGCGCTGACCAATCTCACCGCACTCACTGCTAACCACTGAGCCACCGCACTCACTGCTAACCACTGAGCCACCGCACTCACTGCTAACCACTGAGCCACCGCACTCACTGCTAACCACTGAGCCACCGTATACTCTGCTACCCACTGAGCCGCCTGTATACACACAATTCATTTCACCGCACTCCCGTAACTATTAGTAAATAAACTATATATGGATTCTAGACTACCCGATTCTTTAGAATCGGGCCGCCATCTAGTCTTTCCATAAATGTTTTATTGGAATCAGTTCAGGTGATTTGCTGGATCATTTTAGTAGCTTTATTTTCTCTCGGAAACCAATGAAGAGTTTCATTGGCTGTGTGTATAACATGTGTGTTGTGTCTGTGTGTCTTGCCGTAATTTCGACCCTGGTTTCATCTTCATCATCCTGGTTAATGGCAGCAGATTGTTATCAAGAATGTCTTGGTCCATTCATTCTTTGCTCAATCAATTAAATAAACTTTGCCAGTGCCATATACTGAAAAACAGCCCCTTATCATGATGTTCCCATGTCCAAACATCACTGTTTGTATGGTGCTTTTGGGATGTTATGCAATGCCTTTTGGTCTACAAATAATGTGTGTATTATGACATACAAAGAGTAAAATTTTGGTCTTATCTGACCAGACTATATTTTCTCAGTATTTCACAAGCTTGTCTAAATTTGATGATGAAACTTTAAATGCTAGTGATCTAGATAAGTGGTTAAGGATAGGCGCTAACTCTTAGGGTACCACATCACACCAGGCGATGTCGGCGGCGATTTTATAGGCGACACTGGGGCATGGCCTATCGCCGATGCGTCGCCTAATGTGAATTGGTGAGGGCGACGCATTTGAGTGGTTGCCTGGTTTCACAGCAGCGCTCTGAAACCAGGCGAGCACTCTGAGGCGATGTTTACACATCGCCCCATGTAAAGGGGGGATGGCGATCTCGCGGGCGATGGGAGCCATAGGCTCCCATGTTACTCCATCGCCGGTGGGGTTTTTAGACACCCCAGCAGCGACGCTGCCTGTAAGATCGCCGGTGCGTCGCCGGAGGTGTCGCCGCATGTAAACATGCGACAGAGACGCTGGCAGGGTACCAAAAACGTGCGGGCACCCGCCCGTCGCCACCGACATCTCTGGCGACGTCACCTGGTGTGACGGACCCCTTAGGTAGGTATACTGAATAAAATAAATTACCAGATTCGTCTGTTCTTTGGGATGTTTATTTAAAAAGCAAATTAATTTTATCCCACTATTACATTATTTGATACTAGCTAGTACGTGTACAATCTCTTGTTTTATTCACTATGCACAAATTCAAGTAGTATAGAACAATCTGTTGTTCTTTAAAATGTGCGTGTAAAACTCACTACTTAAAAACTTTATTAAAAATGCACTTAGAGTGCCAATCAATAAAAATATATACCTAAAAGTATATGGTATATAGTAAAATACTGCAATAAATGGTTTTTCAAATTATAATACCATGTGTATATACAACTCAATGGAGCAATCAGAATATAGATGGAATTCTTTCTGGAGTGATGTTATTAGTACAGATGGTCTCCTCATGTCAGAGATTCCTTTTCTAGGGGCTTCTTCTTCAGCCTATGTGCGGGTTCTATAGGTTATAGGCGATCCTTTGGATTTGTTGTATTGCACTTGCCTTCCATTTTTCTATGATCAATCTATAAACAAAGTGGTGATATTATATGAGTGTATTTACTGTGCTATTAATTTCTTTGTGTAAAAATGTCCTTATTTAGGAAATTCTATTCTTACCTCCTGATGTATAGTAGATTTTTCAGACTTTTACCCTATACATCAGGAGGTAAGAATAAAATCTCCTAAATAAGGAAAAATGATATTCCTTTGTCCTGATGAAGGGGCCAGGGAGCCCTGAAACATGTTGGCTGATAAATTAATATTATATTCCCCCTTGATGCCTCATGGAATACAGCAGCAAAATTTTTAACCCTTCATCCTCCCTACTCTATATGCACAATACTGGAGACTGCAGCAGCCATGATATGCTGTTATAGTGGTTGCGACTCTCACAACCACACAAGGTGAAGCCTCTGATACCTATTTAGGTAATGTTTTATCCCTCAGACCCTTCATCCTTCCTAAATTTTCTGAGATAATACCTTTGGGTTTTCATTGGTTGTAAGCCATAATCATCAACATTTACAGAAATAAACACTTGAAATAGATCACTCTGTTTTGTAAGACTCTATATAATATATGTGTCATTTTTTGCACTGAATTACTGAAAATAATTTAATGGGTGGGTGGCACAGTGGCTCAATTGGTTAGCACTGCAACCCTTGCAGCACTGAGGTCCCAAGGTCCTGGGTTCAGTTCCCACCAAGGACACTAATGACAACATCTGCAAGGAGTTTGTATGTTTTCCCGTGTTTGTGTGGGTTTCCTCCGGGCATTCCTTTTTCCTCCCACATTGTAAAGACATACTGATAGGATGTTTAGATTGTGAGCTCCGAGAGAGACAGCATTACTCATGTATGTAAAGTGCTATGGAATTAATAGCGCTATATAAATGAAAAAATTATTATTATAATGATGATATGCTAATTAATTGGGATGCACCTGAATACTTATTTTCATCAGGATCGCAGATACATATACAAGTCTGTTGATGGGACTGTCCGATATGACATAAAACCGTTAGACGGTATTAAGCACCTAGAGTAAAAATAACTTGACTAATTAACAAAATATGCCTGAAGATTTCTGTTCTAAAGGTAGTGTCACACTAAGCGATCTGGCCTGCGATGTCGGAAGCGATGTGCAGGTGCACACTCGCTTCCGACATCGCAGGCCAGCTGTCACATGGCACGACGTTGCCGGTGACGCGGCGGCGATGTGGGCGGAGCCATCGCTCGCTGGGCTGGGCTCAGCCCAGCGAGCGATGGCTCAGGAACGCTGCGATATAGGCTGGATCGCGCCGCCAACAGTGTCAGACGTTCATAAACCTGTCAACCTGCGACCAGCGATAATTTGCAGTTGCGTCGCGCTGTCACACAGCGCAACGCACTTGCAATATCGCCCGCGACATCGCTGTTACGTCACTTTTCGGCGATGTCGCGGGCGACATCGCCTGGTGTGACACTACCTTTAGGCTAGAAAAAGTGTAAATGAAATAAACATTTTATGTAGATAAAAATCTTCTGTATCTATGTCAACTCAAAATGGTGATCAAACATGAATATAACCTTTAATTGTGATTTTAGCTTAGAACATACTTTTAACTAACATTGTCATTTCTGTATTAGTTAGTAACAATAAAAAACTTTCTGGCACAGTCCACCTACAAGTGTATTACATCTTTCATCTTATGTCATTTTCAGTTTAATCACCTTTCAAATGCATCCAAGTCTTCCAAGCTGTGAACGCATTATCAAATAATTGGGATTTTTCTAAGCAAGGGACATGCATGAAACAGTAAATAGAGAATAATTTATGCAAAAATAATCCAAAGTGAAACTGTCTACTGTAGTCTTTTATAAATATTTATGATACTAATTAAAGAATTTCTTCTCGCTTTGCCAGGAAGCAGAACCAACCAGGGCTCATTTAAAAAACAGTAAATGCACCAGGCAGAATGTTATTACAGCTAAGCAATAAACTATAATAGTGGTAATCTGCAGAAAGCTTCCTTTAAATATTTTATATATATTAGCTTGTGTTTTAAACAAACTGAAACGTACCATTTGTAGATGTGTGACAATATGCCTGGATAAAGCAGTAAATATTCTAATTTATTATAAAATGTGCTTAGCTGCATGGAACTAACGGAGTATCCATTCTCTACATTCAGACAGGAAATCTAATTGGAAAATATATGTGAAGCATTGTATGCTTTATCCTGTGAAACTGTGCAAATGAAATCTCCAGGGTTGTTATTTACAAAGGATCAGCAAAGTGCAAAGTTGTGAATTTTATTGTGTCATTAAATCTGGTTTTGGGACAAAGTCAAGCAATTGTTGTCCTATTCCCAGATAACGTCAGGGGTTTGTTCAAAGTTGACCAATGGATAACGTAAAAGGAGTTATGTGAATAAAAATAATGGGAATGGAAATGAAAGAGGTATAAAAGATTGTATGCTCAGGCATGTAAAATCCACAAAAACACTACAAAAAGTGCCTCACACAGAAGCTACAGTTTGATAAAATCATAACTCATATTTTGCCAGTTGACCTCATTATTAGGGCTCGCTCATATTTGTGTTTAAATCAGACCGGTGCTCTTCAGTGTTTTATCAGTTAGGTTTATTGTAATATTATGGAGTAATGAAGGGCAGCGTTTTTTTTTTTCTCATTCTAATTTGGCATTAGAAAAATATAATTGGAAGCATATTTCATATCACATATCAGGTCTATGGGTGTGCGTAAAACATCAGACCGCACATGGATGACATCTGAATGCAGTCTGATTTGTGCTGAGACAGACAATGGAGAAGATGGAGAAATTAAGCTCTCCAATTTCACTGCTCCTGTGTTCTAATTCTCCCGTGTGAGAGAATCGGATCACAGTAAAATGACACTTGGCTTGCGCTTGCAGCAGAGTTTCATTAGCATAAATCATCCTATTTTCTTGCATCAGCTGCTATATATCACTGTGACGGTGACCTCAATGTGATCAAAGAAAGTTGTAACCTCTAAATCGAAGGGTGATCCCTTATAAAGGTACCGACACACCTTTCAAGATCGTTTCAGACGTCATTCAAAAGTGACGTCAGGAGCGATGTTGAAACAGCGTCGCACGATTCAACAACGATAGTTGTTCAAGTCGGAGTTGACAGGTTTTCCTGCATGCACGAAAACCTGTCAACTTCAACTTAAACAACCTGCGGCATCATTCGGTGTGACACCGCAGTAGCGATGTCACGGGCGATCCCGCCTATTAGCTGCATTGCAGTGGATCACTCGCTGGGTTGATCCCCAACATCGCAGTGCCGTCACCTGCAACATCTTGCCATGTGACAGCTAGGTTGCGATGTCGGAAATGAGCACGCACCCGGGGCATCGCATCCGATGTTGGAAGGAGTGATGGTACCTTAAGAGTGATCACTGTTACCAGCAGCTTAATAATAGGCTGCTCTCCATCAATACAGAAAAAAATGACAAAAATCTCAAACTTGTCTTTGATCAAACTACACAATCTTAAGCATAATTAACTAGAATGTAGAAATATTTGAACATGTTGTTAATGAATGTTGAAGATCCTATATGGAACTCATGTTTAACAAAAAAAAAAAAAGACACAAAGACAGAAGACACATTTCTAACAAATATATGGTTTGCTTAATAAACTGCATAAAAACAACCCCCTTATCTAAATTCAGGTACAGTATAAAATGAGATTGGAAAAAAATAGGGAACTTGTATTTTTTTCTACTACCCCCCAAAATAGAATTAACAGTTTAACCACAGTCCTCACCCTCTACACAAGGTTAAATTCCCTACAGTATACTGTCTTCGCTAATGGGAGCAACCACTATCAGATTGTGCACAAAAAATGTAGAAGTGTAGAAATATAATTATTATCCAGCTCATAAAGGTCTTACTGCACAAAAGTATATTATGACTAGTGATGAGCGAGTATACTTATTACTATTTGCTATTCGCACGAATAATACGGCATTTGCGATACTCGTTACTCGGCTAGTTAACTCCCTGCTTACCGGCACTGCTTTCACGTGAATACGAGCTGTGGTGATAGCATTTCTGGTAAGCAGGGAGTTAACTCCTGGGACTCCTGTTTATTCAGGAGCCACTTGAACTGGTAATCAGGTAGTTAACAGCGGTGCTCACAGATCAGCTTTGCTTTGGAAACCGCTTGTAAGATTACTATGGCAATGGTGGCAGAGTTCACGTCACCGCTTACCACGCCGCAGTCTCTGCTCGCTCATTGAGTGATCAGCAAGCACGAGGATGAAGCGTTCTTCCTCTCTGTGCTCACTGATATAGCAGAGCTGCATCAGTTGAAGAAGACAGAAGACCAGGATTGTGAAGGAATGCATGGGAATAATAAAAATGGCGTCTCTAAATGTGTCGGTGTATTTATTTCTAACTAGCTGTAAGCCCGATGCAAATGCATTGGGATTCTAGAACGTGCATTAATTTGCTTATAATAGTTATAGCTGGTCTGAGTACTTTTTGGGGGGGTCTGAGTACTTTTTGGGGGTGTGTGAGTATTTTTTTGGGGGGGTGAGGACTTTTTGGGGGGGTGTGAATACTTTTTGGGGGTGTGTGAATACTTTTTGGGGGGGTTGAATACTTTTTGGGGGGGGGTTGAATACTTTTGGGGGGGGTGAATACTTTTTGGGGGGGTTGAATACTTTTTGGGGGGGTTGAATACTTTTGGGGGGGTGTGAATACTTTTTGGGGGGGTTCAATACTTTTTGGGGGGAGTTCAATACTTTTTGGGGGGTGTTCAATACTTTTTGGGGGGGTTGATTACTTTTTTGGGGGGGTTGAATACTTTTTTTGGGGGGGTTGAATAATTTTTGGGGGGTGTTCAATACTTTGTGGGGGTGTTCAATACTTTTTGGGGGGTGTGGAATACTTTTTGGGGGGTGTGGAATACTTTTTGGGGGGTGTTCAATACTTTTTGGGGGGTGTGCAATACTTTTTGGGGGGTGTGCATTACTTTTTGGGGGGTGTTCAATACGTTTTGAGGGGTGTTGATTACTTTTTTGGGGGGGTTGAATACTTTTTGGGGGGGTTGAATAATTTTTGGGGGGTGTTCAATACTTTTTGGGGGGTGTTCAATACTTTTTGGGGGGTGTTCAATACTTTTTGGGGGGTGTTCAATACTTTTTGGGGGGTGTGGAATACTTTTTGGGGGTGTTCAATACTTTTTGGGGGGTGTTCAATACTTTTTGGGGGGGTTGAATACTTTTTGGGGGGTGTTCAATACTTTTTGGGGGGTGTTGAATACTTTTTGGTGGGCTTGAATACTTTTTGGGGGGTGTTGAATACTTTTTTGGGGGGGTTGAATAGTTTTTGGGGGGGTGTGAATACTTTTTGGGGGGTATTAGATTCATTTTTTTATTTTAATTAGTTAATGTAATTAATATATTAATGTTATATATATATATTTTTTTTTTTATGATTATGTTTTATTTTATTGTTTATTATGTATATTATTTAGTTATTTTTTTTAAATATTTTTATTATTATTAAATTTAAAAAACCGCACTTGCCGCACCTGCCGCAAGTCCCCCTATACTTTCTATGGGGATTACCGCAACCGCGCCGCAACCGTTACACTTGCGGTGCAGTTGCGGTAATTCCCATAGAAAGTATAGGGGGACTTGCGGCAGGTGCGGCAAGTGCGGTTTTGCACTTGCGACAACTGCGGCCGCGGCCGCACCTGCCGCAAGTGCAAAACCGCACTTGCCGCACCTGCCGCAAGTCCCCCTATACTTTCTATGGGAATTACCGCAACCGCGCCGCAAGTGTAACCGCATCTGCCGCGTTCGCCGCATAACCGTTACACTTGCGGCGCGGTTGCGGTAATCCCCATAGAAAGTATAGGGGGACTTGCGGCAGGTGCGGCGGCTGAGGTAGCGACTCGCAATGGCCTCGCGGCCATTGCTCGCGCTACACAGCGACTCGCAATGGATCCCCATAGAAAGTATAGGGGGACTTGCGGCAGGTGCGGCGGCTGAGGTAGCGACTCGCAATGGCCTCGCGGCCATTGCTCGCGCTACCTCAGCGGTAAATCGCTAAGTTTGTGGCCGAGCCTCTGGTTCTATGTGACGTCACATAGTGACAAAGCCACGGCGATTTCGGGGTCCGACACGATTTTGCCTACGGCAATTATAGAGTAGATAATATTTTTTTCCTGTGTGGTGTGTTTTTTTTTAATGCTTTATTGGAGATTCTTAATGGCCAGGTCTAACTTGGCCTGACATTAAAAATCTCAGGGCTTAATAATGTTTAGCAAAACAAAGCTGGCATTAACCCATTATTAGCCAGCATGTCACTTACCACCAGGGCCGCTGGAAGAGCCTGGTAAAGCACCTGGAAATGGCTCTTTTTATAAGTGCGCCATCATCAGGGGCTGCTGCAAGCTATTCTTAAGCATGGGGGGAGGCTAAAACAATGGGCCTTCCCACTACTGAGAATTCCAGCCCTCAGCTGCCTAGTTTTAAGGTACCGTCATACGCTATGATATCGGTGAAACGTCACGTTTTTTTTTATCAAATTACATCGTTTGTGCATCGTTGAGTGTAAACGAAGTTGAAACGATAAATCAAAAATTTGTGCTCTGGACCTGAAATCCGTCGTTCGTCATCAAATTAACGTTCTGTCAAACTGCTGCATAGTTGTGTGCGACATCACGATAAACTATGTCGTTCACAACTTCAGCGATGCAGGAAATCAATTCCGTAGCCGTGCTTTGTTTCCAAACCTCCTGAGCGCAGATTTGTGGTTGTGCTTGCGTTCCGATTGGCTGTTGTGTGTTGTCCAACCCAAGGTGCCATATTTAATCATCCGTGCTTGGATGTTGTATGTCATTGACTTGGTAAAATTAAATTCAAACCTAAATTAACCAAGCAGACTGATGGAAGTCGCCCTCAATGTTGTCTAGGCGTTGTTAAATGCTTGTGCGGCCGCAAATGAGACTTTGTGATCTGCAAAGAAAACTGTGGAGTCGCACATATAGATATGTTGTGATGAGTAGTTACTACATTATTGTGTGTGTTCCCAAGTTGGTTGACACATGAATGGCGTGATGCTGACAGTGGTTAACCATTAAATCTACTGGCCATTTTCCCAATTAAGACTCACTAATGGTAAACGCAGATGTGGCCACCAATCAGAGTTGTAGGGGCACGGTACAACACAACCTGGCACTCCTATATCCTGCCCCACGTGAAACAGAACGCCCACATTGAACGTTCTCATCGTTCATATACTTGCTGTGTGACGGCAGCTGAACAATGGCCAACATCCTTCGCTGGCTCGTTCAAACGATGTCTAGATCACTGGATCGTTTGCACGTCATCCAACTTATCTGAACGTGTGACGTCTCACCAACGATGTTGAAATGACGCACGTACGATCTCAGTCACGTGACATCGCGAACAATATCGTTACCGATATCGTAGCGTGTGATGGTACCTTTACCTTGACTGGCAATTGAAAATACGGTGGAGACGAGGTATTTTTTTTTGCCAGCCAAGGAAAGTTAGGCAGCTGAGGGTTGCAGCTCACAGCTGTCGGCTTTCATCGGGCTAGAATTAAAAATACTGCAAAGCCCCTTGCATTTTTATTTATTTATTTAACACCCTATGATGGCAGGTTGGTTGCCATACACTAGTGTGTATGGCAACCAAGCTCAATCACTATACAGATTGTGGAAATGCACTCTGACTGCTACAGCCAATCACAGAGGGTCTCACAGAGTGTAAGCGCCTGTGATTGGCTGTTTATCTGAAAGTGCAGTGAATATGCAAGTAGCTTAATAGATGGCCCCAGAAGTGATTCAGTGGCAAACTGAGTTGACCTGGTATTTATTCAGCAGGAGCGCGGGAGACAGAGGCCGTGGGAGCAGCAGCAGGAGTCTGGTAAACTCAATCTACCGGTTATTCTATCTATCTATCTTCCCTTGGGTTCTGTCACAGCTGTATGGAAGAACAGTATGCAGTTAGTCTACATCATGTCTGCCTGCTGTTCTCATGCAGTTTTAGCACTGTTTCTGCCATTTCAGCCTTTTTACTTCCCTCTCAGACCTCTTTGTAGGGTTCAGCAGAAAATTACTTGCGTTTCCCATTGACTTGTATTGTGCTCGCTATTTGGAATGAGTACTCGTTACAAGTATAGTGATTACAAATATTACGATACTCGCTCATCACTAAATATGACTTTTCTGATCTTTATTGGCTGCACCTAGTACACAGCCATGTCGTATATGCAGAAAGGCAAGGAGCTGACCCCCTTTACAATGAAGTTGGAACAACTCTGCAAGTTCCCTCTCACTGCACAAAACAAAGAAAAATCCTACTGCAGAGCAATAATGAATATCAATGACAAGATTTCCAACCTAGACAAAGGAAATTACTGAAAAAATACTTCTTGCCAACCTCATGCAACTGAGTCTTTACATTTTAGCATAGACCCTCGTAACATGTAGGTATAGCATGAGCTTTAGGAGCTGCTCCCTCAATAAATGACACCCATGCATGCCATTCCTGTGCTTTGTACACTGTATTTTGCCATGTGAAACACTCACACTGGCTTATATTTCTACTTCTTTAGCTAACTAAAGTGTTTAGATCACAAGGTTTTCCCAATATAGAGTACCACCACCACCTTTTAGCCTCTTATATAGTATTCTAGTAAGTTGTAAGTCCCCATTCTAGACTGCACAGCACACAAAAAACCTTTTATCACACCTCGTTAAGGTGAGTTGTTTTCGATGGATGAAACAGGTATTGCCTTGAAGTCTCACCTCTCATTGTAGTTGCCATCCTCCTGCTTGCTTCATGTGGATGACATGTCCTATGCCATCCACACAGTGTCTCCTAATCATTCTCCTTCATATAAAAAATCATACTCTATAGCAGGGGTCTCAAACTCGGTTGGGTTGGTGGGCCGCACGTAAAAAAAAAATTGATATCGGGGGCCGCATTGCTTGTAGGACTAAGGGTACCGTTACACGTCGCAACATTGCATGCAATTTCACAGGCAATTTGCTGGTTTCAGTGAAATCATGGACACATTGTTACATTTGTACACGGCAACAAAATAGAACAATGTGTCCATGATTTCACTGCAACCAGCAAATTGCCAGTGAAATTGCATGCAATGTTGCGACGTGTAACGGTACCCTAAGTGACATTTTAGCAATACCAGAATTTTTTGCTCAATCTAGTAAAGTACAAATTCTGATCTTCTTGTAGGAATGTCCCCACCCTAATCTACTTTATGTAGTAATGTCCCCATACTGGTCCCCATTGTATATTAATGTCCCCAAACTGATCCCGTCTTGAAGTAATGTCCCAATCCTGGTCCCCTTCTTGAAGTAATGTTCCTCCCTGGTCATCTTATAGTAATGTCCTGGTCTCTGTTCTTTTTGTTCTCTCGCTCACACACACACTCACATAGGGTTTGTCCACACACCTGCGCTCTTAGTATTTAGCTCTTCTGCGCTAAATACTTAGATTTTTGCAGAGAAGCGCAGGTGTGTGTATGCGGCCGCTTTCAGCAGACGCTGTCCCTGGTTACCTGATGTGTATCGTGGTAACCAGTTCATACAGCAGGCTGCCCACTGTCCGCTTATCCCGAGCGCACAGGGAAACGCTGCTTGCAGTGTTTCCCTGTGCGCTCGGGATAAGCGCACACTATGCAGCCTGCTGTATGAACTGGTTACCACGATACACATCGGGTAACCAGGGACAGCGTCTGCTGAAAGCGGCCGCATACACGCACCTGCGCTTCTCTGTCAAAGCCTAAGTATTTAGCGCAGAAGCGCTAAATACTAAGAGCGCAGGTGCGTGGACAAGCCCATATATACACACACGCACATTCACACACACTCACATACATACACACATACATCCTCAGACATATTCACACAAACACACACTCACACATTGACACACTTACATAGGGCCATATTTGGAGTTCCTGCCGCCCTAGGCACTTTCAGCGGTCACGTTCCCCTCCCCCCAGGTTGCTATCTTCGGCTGTAACAGCGCCTTACCTGACTCCGCTCTTCTCTTTCCGGCAGCTTCTTCCTCTGTGGCTCCCAGTCTTCTGCTTGCTGGCAGCAGCCGGCACCGGCTAGCACCCAGCGGCCGGCACCAGCCTGCACCCAGCAGCCGCCGGCGATGTGCTGCTCAGGCGGCGGGGGAATACACTCACGCACATATACACACTCACATACAAATATACACGCATACACATATACACACTCACTCAGAAATATTCACACACACATACACTCACAAACTCACTCACATATATACACAAATACTCACACATACTCACTCATATATACACACAAATGCACACACACACTCACTCACATATACATACAAATACTCACATATACACATACACTCACTCACATATACACACAAATACACACTCACTCACATATACACACACACACACACATCACTCACATATACACACAAATACACACACACACGCACTCACATATACACACAAATACACACACACACTCACTCACATATACACACAAATACACACACTCACTCACATATACACACAAATACACACACACACGCACACACACTCACATATACACACAAATACACACACACACGCACACACACTCACATATACACGCAAATACACACACACACTCACGTATACACACAAATACACACACACTCACATATACACACAAATACACACACATACACACTCACATACCACACAATACACACTCACATATACACACAAATACACACACACACTCACTCACAGATACACACAAATACACACACACTCACTCACATATACACACAAATACACACACACTCACTCACTCACTCACATATACACACAAATACACACACACACTCACTCACATATACACACAAATACACACACACACACACACTCACATATACACACAAATACACACACATACACACTCACATACACACAAATACACACTCACATATACACACACATACACACACACACACACTCACTCACATATACACACACAAATACACACACACTCACTCACTCACATATACACACAAATACACACACACACTCACTCACATATACACACAAATACACACACACACTCACATATACACACAAATACACACACATACACACTCACATACACACAAATACACACTCACATATACACACACATACACACACTCACTCACATATACACACAAATACACACACACACTCACTCACATATACACACAAATACACACACACTCACTCACATATACACACAAATACACACACACACTCACTCACATATACACACAAATACACACACACACTCACATATACACACAAATACACACACACACTCACATATACACACAAATACACTCACACACATATACACACAAATACACTCACACACATACACACTCACATATACACACACACACACTCACTCACATATACACACAAATACACACACACACTCACACATACACACAAATACACACACACACTCACGTATACACACAAATGCACACCCACTCACTCACATATACACACAAATACACACACATACACACTCACATACACACAAATACACACTCACATATACACACAAATACACTCACTCACATATACACACAAATACACACACACTCACTCACATATACACACAAATACACACACACACACTCACATATACACACAAATACACACACACACTCACTCACATATACACACAAATACACTCATACATATACACACACTCTCTCTAACACTCAGTCATACACACCTGATCAGGGGCTGGCTGGCTGAACTTAATCCGGGAGGTGGCAAGACCCTGTCAGCCCTGAGGTGGCAGGTGATGAGGAGCAGGAGGGGTTTTGAGGTGAGGGCTTTTTGCTGGCCGGGTGAGGAGCGGGGGAAAGGGGGTTGGGGAAAGGCCATGTGCTGTCAGCTCCAGCTGGATCGAGAGCAGTGGGGGGGGGGGGCGTTTGCTGTCAGCTCTGGCCGGGAGAGGAGCAGGGGGGGAAGCGGGCTGGCTATCAGCACCGGCGCTCACTCACCGCTGTGCTCCCGCTGTCACAGGGGGCAGCAGCTGCGGCCGCAAACTGAGAGCCCGGCCAGCCCGTTTCATTAATGCCCCGGGCTCATTATACATGGAGCCGCCACGGTACCGCTTTACTGTGGGCTGAGCCGGCAGTACCCGGAAGAAGACAAACAAGCGCATTCGCGCCTGTACATTCATGAAAGCAGGCGGCCGGCGGACCAATCAGAAGCCTCCTGTGACGTCACAGGAGGCTTCTGATTGGTCCACCGGCCGCTTGCTTGCAAGAATGTACAGGCGCGAAGGCGCTTGTTTGAGCCGCCGGTACCCGGAAGTCACAAAAAAGCGGTACCGCAGCAGCTCCATGTATAATGAGCCCGGGGCATGCTTTTTTATTTCATGGTGCCCCGGGCCGCACTGGTGAGCATGGCGGGCCGCATGCGGCCAGGGGGAAGCGAGTTTGAGACCCTGCTCTATAGGATATAGAGAAAGGAATGAAGGGAAATTTTTATGAATATGTATTGGTACATTGACGCATTCATCCTTCCTTCAATTATAGGACTTTTGACTGTGCTGTTTGCTAAAAAGCAGCCCACACCATGATGTTTCCACCTCCAAACTTCACTGTTGATATGGTGCTTCTGAGGTGATATGGTGTGTATTATGGCATCCAAACAGTTCACTTATGGCTTTATCTGCCCAGAATATATTCCGCCAGTATTTTACAGACTTTTCAAAATTTCACTAAGTGGCAGTATTGATTTCTAATCATATATATAAAGCTGAGTGTATCTATATATGTGTGTGTGTATCATAGCTCTGCCCCCTCCAGTTAGCCCCACCCCTTCAATGTTCTGCTCCAAATAGCCCCGCCTAATTCATAGCCCACTCCTCCACATAGTCCCACCCCATAAAAGGGGCAAAGATAGCCAGAAGGGTGGAGTCATGTGCATCTGTGAAAGGGACAGAGCTATGTGGAGGTGTGGAGCTATGAAGGGGGCAGGGCAATGTGTGGGCATACACACACACACACACACACACACATATATATATGGAGGCTGCATTATATTATATTGCTGTAGAGCCCGGAATTGTCCAGGCATAATAACTAACTGTTCTTAGTTCTAACAAAATAAAATAGAATGATTATTTTGCACATAAACACATTTCCCGGAGAGGGCGGAGCTATATGAATCCTTGCAGGGATGGAGCTATGAGGGGCTGGTCTATGTGTGAACATACATACATACACACACACACACATATATATATATACACTCATCCCTATGCCTGGGCAATACTGGGCTCTACAGTTAGTTACTGATAGATTTCAGTTGGTTTCATGACTTTTCAAAGCTTTTTCCAACTCTTTTTCTTCATATATTCAGTACTTTTACCCTGTGTCCTTTCTCATTATTACATATAACTTATTTTATGGACATCTATGGGTTAATTTCTTTGCCTGGGTGGATTGGATGGGCTCATACCAATATCTGGTGAGAAATGCATGTTAATAACACATTTAGAAACATATTCACTTTGAATATAAGTGATGTGTTCAATACTTATTTCACACACTATACTTTTTTGTATTCATCCCCGTTTTAACTGTATTTTGCCACTTTGCTCTATTGCTTTGGATCCAGTTAAATAATTAATCAGAGCAGTCACTTTGAACCTTGTTGCAGTAGCCAAGCTTAAAATGTGTATTCACAAGCCTGAGATTATTATTCTGCTCTTCAATAAAATGGAGCTGAAATATACATGAAAGGAACTAATACTGGAAACTACAACAAGTCAATTGAAAAAGTACTAAGGAGTTAACGGATACTCAATGATAAAAATGTCAACTATTTTCAAACTGCATATTTGTCCTTATAAATAAGAAACAGATGGCAAGAGTTCTCGGTTAAACTTAGCACCGCTTATAAAAACATGGCCTTATATGTTACACTTTACTATTTCCGAAAAGTACAGCAAAGGTGGAGCAGACAAATAGTAAATCTACATTTTTAGCATTTGTCTTGATGTAACATATTTCTCCTGCTGATTAAAGTACTTTAAGAGTAGAGTGAAACTCATCTTACAGCATGTATTTCAGTAGTACATATTGATTGCTACACCTTTGCAGATTGCTTTATTCCCATAAGAAATTCTCGTCTATAATAGCACAGTGATGCTACAGTAGTTTTTATTAAAAAAAAAATTCTTCTGCAAATTCTGAGTTGCATGGTGATCATATATTTCTTAGTAAACAGTATATAAACATATATTGTAAATCGAAAATTCATAAATTTAAAGGGTACTTCATCAAAATATTAGTTTAAAGATGTGAATATTTATGCAATTCCAGTATTTTAGTTCTTTACTGTTTTCATTTTGCCAACCGAAAAAAACAGTTTCTTTTTCAATGGCTTTATAGAGATTATGTGTGACATTAAAGGTGGAAAAGTTCTAAAATTATTCTTCCTGGCATGATTTTGTACATGATAGGATTGTTAACACATTTTTGTGTGTGTGTGAGAGTGTGTGTATTGGTGCGCTTGTATGTGTTTGTAGCCCACCAGCACATTTGTGACCACTCTTTGGGTTCGACCACTAAGTCAGTTATGAATCCACCTTAGGGTACTTTTACACGAGGCAACGTCTCTAGGAATTTCACTGGCAACTTAATGGTTACAGTGAAATCATGGACACATTGTTCTATCTTGTTGCTGTGTACAAATGGAACAATGCCTCCATGATTTCACTGCAACCAGTAATTTGCCAGTGAAATTCCTTGAAAAGTTGCCTTGTCCATGCTAGTCAGTCATTTTTTCAATAAGGATGGCATGAGATACTTTGTCAAAAGCTTTGCTGAAGCCAAAATATAGTATATCTACTGCGTTTCTTTTTTCCACCCAAGCAATGATTCAGTAATAGAAGGAAATTAAGTTAGTCTGACATGACATATTATTTACAAACCCATGCTGGCTCTGGTTAATCACTTCATTCTCATCCGGGTACTTGCATACATGTGGTTTAATATTTTGTTCTAAGTTCTTTCCTGGCATAGAAGTTACATACCTATAGTTCCCTGGGTCCACCTTTTTTTCCCTTTTTAAAGATAGGGACATCATTTGCACTTCTCTAGTTTTCTGGGACTTCTGGTCTCGAAGAATATTTAAAGAATATGGATAGTGGATCAGAAACTTCCTCTGCTATCTCCTTCTGTTTCTTGGGGTGTAATTCATCTGGACCTAATTATTCCTTAACTATCTCTCTGTTTATAGATTGCCTGGATTATACTATTTCTTTAATAGTACAGTGAGAAGATCAGTTGATATTACATTTATGTTCTGAGAGAAAACAGATGCAAAATATGAATTTAAAAGTTCAGTCTTCTCAACATTATTTCTCAACATTTTTATCCTGTAGAAATCCTATAGCATCTTTGACTTCTGTTTTACTTTTGGCCTACCCCCAATATCCTTTTATATTGCTTTTGACATCTCCTGCAAGCCTTAATTTATTATCAGCTTTAGCTAATCTTTCCCTTGTTTACATTTAGTTTATCCTTTCCTCTGTCATGCTGCAGACTAGGGAGCATCCGATTACAGTGCATGACAGTGGCACACAGACCAACGGTGTCCAGTGCACTACACACAACAGGCTGGGGAAACACTGGTGGGGACAAATACAACAGAGGGTCCTGCTCGTAGGGAACTGGGGAAAGGAGACCTCTTGCAGTCACTTGTGGATGTGCCCTGATTTCCCTACCGTCCCTATACGGTTTCTTTCACCCCGTCATTTAGCATGATACCTAGTCTCTCTCTGGCCCTGATGTAAACCCTTAATAGGGACATGGCCGGTGACAGCACAAGTCCCAACTGCTGCACTATTAAAAACAAGAGGGGAAGGAAACACAGATGGGGAAACAGCTTCACGCCTGATGAAATACCCCTATGTAGCAGATGGCTTGGCCACAGTCAGTTTTCCAGAGTAGCACATTCACCTCAGGTAGCTAGGCCAGGAATGAAGTTCAATCACCAGCAGGGAAAGCTGGAACATATGACCATATAAAGGAGATGAGAGTGATCACTAAGTAGCCACACCTGGAAAGAAAACAAAGGAGGTTGCTAGCAACAGAAACTGACATTAACTCCTACATTGCCAAAGGAAAGAAATACATTTATAATGAAGTCTTCACACAGAAATAAGACACAGGTCCCAAATCTGTCACACAAATATGCAAATAAAGTCTGTGGAGCCTTGTTTAGGAGTCTCAACACAGAACTAGCCAGATATCCCTTTATTTGCATATTTGTAATTCCCAGGGGCAATGCGCCTAGGAATTTACTGTGTTGAGCACTTTAGCTGGCTGCCTGCAGTGTTTCTTGGACTGGTCTCCCTGAGATCAGTGATTGCTTCGTGTTAAGAGTCCCAGACAGACCCTTCCACTTGATGTTTATAGTGGAGACCCAAACTCTTTCACACTAGATTGTACATTTATTACCACACAACCATTTAGAAGGCAATGGCACTCACTTTGAATTGGCGGGTTGTAATCCTGGAACTTGCAATTCCCACCCTCAGGGATAGGGGGTTCAGAGGAGATGCCAACCCTCCCCCCACCACCATCACTGTTGTGAATTCATTGGAGCTCCCTCTGTTGGTTGTTGCTGGTGATGCAGCTGACTGTGTGGGCTTCACATGTCAGGGTGATAATTGGCACTCTGGTTATTGAAGCATATAATGGTTTGAAGTGGATCAATCCTTGCCAGTTGTCTTTGGTTCCTGGAGGAGTTCCCATCTCTCTGGTTTCCTCTGCTCTTTGGAGATCTTTGCAAGCTAAGTGAATGGTTTTTTGATATTTTGTGGCACAATTTTGTGTGCTTAAGGATCTGCGTATGTTTTGTTTTATTCTGAGCTGTGGCTTTGCTCTCTAGTCTGTATATTTGTTTATCTGCTCTCATCTAGGAAGTTTTCTTCCTAGGAATTTTACCATTCACTATTATCTGTTATTTCCAGTTCTGCTGGCAATTGATTTATAGAAGTCTGCAGATATAGAGGGCGCCAAGTCTCAGTGACTCAGGGTAATTTTTGTAATATCTGCTGTTGGTGGTTTTTGATAGTGTTTTATACTGACCGCAATAGTATTCTATCCTGTCTTTCCTATATGGCTAGTGTGGCCTCTTTTGCTTAACCTTATACTCTGCCTGTGTTTGTTTTTCCTTCTCGTGTTTCCCAGTTAATATCTGTGGGGGACTTGCTATTCTTTTGGGGTTCTGCTCTGAGGCAAGATAGCCTTTACTAAATCCATCTTTAGGAGCAGTTACTTCTCCGGCTGTGCAGAGGTTTCTAGGTCTGTTTAGTTACATCCCACGGATACTTCTAGTTGCGGTGTGTAGTCAGGGATTGTCAGTACAGTTATCAACGACTTCTACAGAATCTGAATGTTATCTTGAGTCATCGGTTCATAACACATCACTCCTGGACTCACCCATTAGTCAGAAAGCATCTATCCTGAGGAATGAATTGCATCCCTTCTCTCTGGTTCACCTTGTTCATATTATGCAGAAGAGAGGTGAGAACAGAGAAAATGTATACACACTGGTCACCTTCCTCACAGTGACCAGAGGGGTCGGCATTTCAGACAGTGAATTGGAAAAACACCCCCCTGAGGAAATCAAATTAGAACCATCCTCTCTAGAACTGACAATCCAGTGTGAACTATTACCCTCTTACTACTATTAAGGGAGCTCGAGGCCTAGCACAGTCCTGACGGGAGGTAACATGATCCCTTCTTGTCCCTGAATAGTATTTGCTGGAACCACATGGAAAATTGAGAAAATAACCCACACGCACACCCCGGTCGCCATCCTCTACATGACCTGGGGAAGATGGCTTCTTAGCTGGTGGTTTGTGTAAATATGAACATGCCCCAATATAGTGGCCTGTACACCCACATCAAAAGCATGCCCCCAACTCACAAAGAACAACTGGTGAGTGAACCCAAAGGGACAACTTCATAGGTTCTCCAAAAGATACCTGGGTAACCTCCTCCATTGAAAGAACAACAGGGGCAGAAACCAGGAGGATATTTCCTGAGGCATCAATTTAGCCTGATGGCAAGGGACATAGCGGCCTCCAATGATTTCAGAGCATAGAATTGAGCCATGGAATCCTGGAGCCTTCTAGACAACCTATGATAGAACTGGCTCCTAAGAGCTGGGTCATTCCATTGGTTGTCCGTGGCCCACCTCCTGAACTCCGAACAGTACTCCTCAGCCGACTACATCCCCTGCTGGAGTCTACGGAGTTTTGACTCCACCAGAGAGACGCCATCAGTGTCCCCATATACAAGGGCCAAAGATGCAAAAAACTCAACTACTGACCGTTAAGATGGTTAACCGGTCAGCAGAGTCAAGGCCCAGGATAGGGGATCCCCCTTAAGAAGGAAATAACAATTCCCACATGTTGTTCCTCAATTCTAGAGGAACGAGGGAGGAGCCTAAAGTACCATTATTAGGTCTCCTGGAAAACCCAAAATGTATGCCTCCCACCCTCAAAACAGTCAGAGAGAGATATTTGGGGTTCCGGCTGCACAAAAGCTTGCACAGAATTAAAAAAAAAAAAAAATATGCTGCAGTTGATACCCCAACTGTGATCACAGAGATGATACCTCATCCATGAGGATCTGGACGAGGGTTGCAAAGGCTGTAGCCTGAGCCATGCGGACTCAGAAAAATAAAATTGGTATGGCCTGTTGATTATGTCATACTGAGGAGTAGGGAGCATCTGATTACAGTGTATGACAGTAGTTCACACACCAACGGTGTGTGTCCTTCGCACTACACACAACAAAAGACTGGGTAAACACAGCTGGGGATAAATACAATGGAGGGCCCAGTTAGTAGGGAACTGGGGAAAGGAGACCTCCTGCACTTACCTGCAGCTTTGCCCTGATCTCCTTCCCATCCCTATATGGATTCTTTCACCCCTTCATCGAGCAGTATACCTAGTCCTTCACTGGCACTGATGTAAACCCTCAATAGGGAGATGGCTGACGGGAGCACAAGTCACAATTACTGCACTAATAACAACAAGAGGGGAAGGAAAGACAGGCAGGGAAACAACAAAACACCTTCATGCCTGCTGTCAAACTCCTAGGCAGCAGACGGCTTGGCAACAGTCAGCTTCTCCAGAGTAGCACCTTCACCTCAGGTAGCTAGGCCAGGAATGGAGTTCAATCACCAGCAAGGATTGCTGGAACATGTGACCATATAAAGAAGATAGGAGTGATCACAAAGTAGCCTGCAAAGAGAACTAAGGAGCTTGCTAGTAACGGAAACGGACATTAACTCCTACACTGTCAAAGGAAAGAAATACATTTTATATGATGTCTCAATGCAGAAATGAGACACAGGTCCCAAACCTGTCACAGATTTGTGAAATCCTCATTGGGTCCATCATAGCCTAAAAAATTGGAAGGCCATTTAGAGCTTGAAAAATGGGATTTAAAGCATTTGTGATGAAGAGGCCATTGACTTTAATTATGCAGATGTGGTCATTATATGCCATTGGACATCCTTTTCAGCAGCATCCACCTATTTGATTCAGGCACCAATGTGCAACCACATTTTTCAATTTGCTTAGATGAAGCCACTGACAAGTAAATGAATCTTGATGTGAAATTAGTCTTCGTGGTTTACCTTTAAAAAAAAAACAATTACAGAACGGTTAGGTTGAAACAATACAACCTTTTATTGAATCCAACATTTCCTTAATAAATATGATAAAATTTGGCACTAATGAAAAGGCAGATATCTCTAGAAATAGAAACATGTAGCAGTTATTCAAAAATGGTGTCAGGAGGGCAGCGGAAATAAAATTACATAAAAAACTGGCACCTTCAACCCTGGTCACAGGTCCTGTTTAAATAAAGTTTGAAAAAGTTTGATATCTTCCATGGTAATGTGAATGTTTTGCTGGCCCCTATACCTGCGGTATGACCAACAAATAAGATGCCTGCCAGAATTATTCTGCCATACTACACTGCAATACCAAAGTGCTGAAGTCCAAGATCAAGTCTCATATCAAGGTAAAATAAACCCTCATACCCTGAAATCTGCAAAACAAATACAATCCCAGAATTTCTATTGTTTTTCATTTTTTACCTCTCAAAAATGAACAACAAAATTATCATATTTATTTAAAATTATTACCAATGAGAGTCTCATGCTGCAAAAAAATGCACTCTCCAACTCTGTCAATAGAACAAATTATGGCTCTTTGGCCGGCTTCACACCACGGTTTTGAGCTGTCAGGCTGTTTCCGGTGTTTTGCTGGATGTACCAGACAAAGTTTGATAGCTCCGGACAGAACAGAACTGGTGGGCACATATGCCCTCCGATTCTGTTTTCTGCCAGACTCAGGACTGCGCGGCTCCTGCCTCTTGTCCAGGTCCTGAAATTTCAAAATCTTAGCGGGGAGCTCTCCTGGTGCTGAAGTTCAGTGCCGGTCAGGAGCCGGAGAGATTTTTCTGTTGGGTCCGGCCCATAGACTCCCATGTTATTGGGTGCCGGATCGTGCTGGATCTGGAAGGATCCAAGTGGATCCTGTTTTGTTTAACTTTTTGCCCCGAAACAAAATGCTGCAAGCTCCAATTTTGTGTCCGGGGCAAAAAAATGAAATGTCCCGGATCCTCCCGGACAGGACAAAACTGGATGGCATATAGCTGCCATCCGGCCCCATAGGAATACTATGGAGCCAAAATCGGATACGGGGCTGTCCGGTTCATACCGGACAGCCTCGCATCGCAAAAATCATGGTGTGAAGCCGCCCTTAGACTATGGCAATGCAAAAGCAAATTATTTGAAAAAAAGTTTTAATTGTGCAAAAGTATCAAAACTTTAAAAATCCTATATTAATCTGATATTGCCATAATCATACTGGCTATATGACGTTAACATGTCTCTTTCTTTATGGTAAAAAAAAAAACAACGTGGTAATGAAATAACTGAAAATAAATCCTCAAGGTATAAAACAGCTGTTTCCTGAATGCATTAATCAGATGAAAAAGTAATATAGTGTCTATGACCTAACAAAACATTATAATAGCTTAAATACCTATTCTAATTATAGATTGTATTTTTGCAGTCATATTTAGTTAAGTTGCTAATGTGAAATTATGTGTCGGGTAGTACTATATGTCAGTTTTCATGTCTTTAATTTTCTCATTTACTTCTATGGGTGTATCGGGAGTAGTTTGATAAAAGGTTCTTTTCTATGTTAGAGTAGTTTAGAAAGTTCAAGTGTTATGAAAATTATCAATATAAGAGAAAAGAGACTAATGTATAAAAGAAAAGGGTTGAATGGCCTTTCAGATTGCTCTTATCCTTTATTACTTTAACAGGTGGACATTCTGTAGCCTTTTGGAGGTCAGTAACGCCGGTGACTAATGAGTACAAACAATGAAGGCAGGTTCTAGTCTTTTTAATTAGAGAAGACAAGAAAGTTGAGAGCAATTGCCAACTTTGGACAAAAACCTGATAATGAACTAAATTATTGAAAGTGGCATTTTTGTGTTATTATTGTCAGCATATTTTTCCCCTTTGCTTACAAAAATGAATGGGATTTACATGTACTTTTTTATTCATGAATTGACAGAATAATCTATAAGACTACAGCTAAAGAACAGAAGATGTCTTAGAATTCAAATTGACAAAATTAGGCTGGGGTCACACTTGTTAAGGTAATTGCATTGACCGCATCCAGATCTGGATGTGGTTAACACAATTGCCTTCACACACATTTTTTGGCTGCAGTTTTCAGAGCGGTTCTGTCTACCGCAATGCGGTAACCGGATTGCTCTGGATGTGTGCCGCAGGGATGAACAAAGTGTTAAAATGTTATTAAAACATGAAATATTAATAGTAGCTGTGGGCAGCATGTATCTAGGGGGTGCCCACCCCCCCAGAGACATGCTGTCCACTCCTGTCAGCATGTGAGGGGTTAATAAGCCCTTTACAGTATAGCCAGCTATTGTCAGCTAAGTACAAATTTCTGAATGAAGCCACAGCTCCTGACAGTAAAGGAGATACTGCACGTAATGTACGTATAGTATCAGCCGCTGTCCAGGGTCCTGTAAGCAGCGCACCGCCATAGACCTAATGTTAATGGTTACAGGACCCTGGACAGCGGCTGATACTATACGTACATTAGGTACAGTATCTCTTTTACTGTCAGGGGCCACGGCTTTATTCAGAAATTTGTACAAAGCCGACAATAGCCGGCTTACTGTAAAGGGCTTATTAACCCCTCACATGCTGACAGGCGTGGACAGCATGTCTCTAGGGGGGGTGGGCACCCGCTAGAGACATGTTGTCCAGAGCTACTATTAATATTTCATGTTTTAATAACATATAACACTTTGTTCATCCCTGCGGCAGCAGGGATGAACAAAGTATACGGTAACCGCATTGCTCAGGATTACACATCCGGAGCAATCCGGTTACCGCATTGCTGTTGACAGAACCGCTCCGAAAACTGCAGCCTGCATAATTTTTACCGCAGGCTGCAGATCTGGAGCTGGTAACCGGACTGCATGTAGAGCAATCTGGTTACCATAATGGGCTCCTATGGGGAGCTGTTCCTGATCTGGTTTGAGCTTTTGGACAGCTCAAAACCAGATCAGGATTTCAAAATGTTGCCGCAAATGTGACCCTAGCCTTAACCAAATGTTCCTCAAAATTTTAATTTGCAGCAAAACATTTTCATTAGTAATCTCAATACTGCAAAGTCTCTATTATACTGTAAAACAAATTTATAACACTTTTGATTGGTTTGGACACTGGAGTTATATTTTGTGATTTGCAGCTATGTCCCTTGGGGTGTTACCATGTTATCTTATATATATATATATATATCAAAGAAAAAAGAGCAATAGCTAGTTTTAATAAAGTGCTTTTTATTATTTAATAATCTGGACAAGGGGAAAAGGACGGATACAGTGGATCAAGGCCCCAGACCATATGGGTACAACATGGTAGTCACAAGGTCATACAAAAACTCACAAAAAATTCACAAAAGATTTCATGGGGGAGAAATTTCTGCTTATACAGTATATATATATACACCATGCTCAATCAATTTGTAATTATTGCACTATTTTAATATCACCATACCACTATATAAGCAGTCTACAAGATTTCTCTTTCTCCTAGTACAGAACGGCTTGTACCTTATATATAATATTAATATTAATCGGATGACCTACCAGGGCTACACCTCTATCAGATAACACAGTAATGTACCATAATGGTTGAAAACCTTACAAATTAAGTATCACTGCTGCTAATAATATAAGGTGCATTCTCTAGTGCAATATTTGTCTAGGACAATCACTGTCCCAGCAGTCATCATTGGAATATAGCATTAGACATAAAACTGTGATTAATAAACAGCTGAAAATATCCCCATATTTACCAGTACCACAATGTTCTCAGGGCCCAGGTGGAGGGAAACAAGTCAGGGCTGCAGACCCCGATGCCGTTTCGTGGCTAGGGGACACCCCTCACAGCCACTTCATCAGGGGGATGTTTATTGGTCTTCAAAACAATTCAATTTTATTCCACACACTTTTTATAAAGTACTTTCTATTGTGGCAATGTTGCTACCTAGAACATATAATACACAAATATAAAAAAATATATTGAGTAAAAACTATGGTGAATATAAAAATATTGGTGATTAAAAATATATGTGGATAGCTGTAGTGGACACTCTTTTTCTTCTGGACCTTTTTGATTGGAGGATCTCTCTTTTTACTTCTTTCTTGTAACAGACCACTACGTAGGAGCTCACGCTACAGCAAATCAGAGACAGCCCTGCGAATGACAAAACCATTATGTAGGCTCTGACGAAAACATCAGCTGACCGGAAGTATGGTGCCCGACCTGAGTGCGCGCGCTCCCGACACTAGGGAAGCTCTGTAGCGGCCTCCACAAGTCCGGAACAAACTTAGATGCCGGCCACACACAGTGGAGGAAAGGAGCAGACACTAAAGGTACCATTACACGCAGGGCGTGCCCTGAAGAAGAGAGCAACTTGAAACATGCATTGGTGGAATAGGTGGGGCCAGTCTGGTATACACCTTCCTTGAAACAAGTGCAGCACCAGGTAATTAATGGACCAGTTCTAAATTATATGGGATAGTCTGAGTTTTACTTAGGACTTCTTTACTGGAGCTAGATTACCTGTGTAACTAAGGATTATATGAAATAGCTGTAGGAAGTGGGTTGTATGCAAACTGATAAACACAGATGATAGTGGCCCACCTTATTTTGGTTTAATGAATTGGTTTAGTGGTACCTGAATGACTGTAATTTTAATGATATTATTTTAACTGTATTAATAAAGAATTGCAAAAGTTATGTCCTGATTAATGTGCTTTTGTATACATGTATTTATTGATTCAAATTTGATTTAATGTTATTCAAATGTTTTGGATTGTATGTTTATCTCATTTTCAATAAAAAGATAATTGAAAGAATAAAGAATTGATCATTATAAAATTATGAGGTTTCACTTGTCATCTGTGTATCCTTAGGGGTGGTTACGGGTGACTGGGATTTTATATCCTCACTAATAGCCCATACATTCATGGTTGCAAATCTACGATTACATTTTTTTGTGGACAGTAGGACCAAAGTAAATGGACAGTCCAAAATGTTTACGGACATTTTTCATGTCCCCTAGTACAGACCACTCCCCATGAAAACCACACCCCCACATGTTCAGAATAAAAGATATTTAGGTTTATACCCAGTATATAGAACAAGAGAAGTGCTACTGTGCAGTGTGCATATACAGAATAATACAGATACTGAGAAATACATTGACATAGAATAGTCGTTTCAGCTCACCCTTGTGAATTTCTGAGCAGGTGCAGTAATCAGTGAAGGTGCTCGGAAGAATGCGTTAAGAGTCAGTCTTTATTAAATCCTCACTTCCTTCATCAGTCAGGATATTAGATTGAGAAATATTCTGGGTATGATCATTACGCGTAAGACTCATTTCAGGGGTGAAACGCGTGAATGACAACCTTACCATATTTGTCTGGCAGTTGCTACCTCATTTTTTAACCTTTCCTGTGATGATTTTACAAGGATTTAATAAAGATTAAGTTTCAATGTAAAAATTGTGCTGGACATCTTGGATTTGAGAATTACATTCAGTACACAGATGTCATCCAAATGCAGTCCAATAGTTCACTTGCACCCATAGATTGTATGGGCGCGAGTGAGCCAAGACTCGTCATAAGTAACATAGTTATAGCTAATACATAATTAAAGCATGCTCATGAGAGCTTACAATCTATAATCAGGTGGGGGTGACACAAAATGCAGATACTTATTTACAATGATAGTTCAGGCATTTTGAGCAAATGGGGGATAGATTAAAGGCTGCATAAGCCAGTTACTAGCCAAGTGCTTTTGGGTGCATTGGAAAGTTTGGTGGAGAATTATGAGTGTCTGATCATACAAGGAGATGACCGGATCATACCACATCCCCTGTGCAATGTAGGATACAAAAGATAATACAGATATTAGAGCATGGGATCACACTTTATTCTTACTTTAGGGTAATACATTATTTAAAAACTGGAAGGGAAAGGTTTTACCTCATAAAAAGAATCAGATATAATCCTGTGTTGTAATGTCTGTAAAATATAATTTGAAACTTTCCCGGCCTGGGAGATGTGGTATGATCAGACCATGTGCCTGTATGGTCAGACACATCCATTACACAGTACATAGCAGGGACACACATATAAGATTATCTCAGCACAGGAGATGTGGTATGATCAGACCATCTTCCTGTACGGTCAGACACATCCATTACACAGTACATAGCAGGGACACATACTGTATATAAGATTATCTCAGCACAGGAACATTTTTTAAACACATTAAGTTGTGGAACTTATTATTGTTACAAAATCTATATAAAAAAATTTTTTAAATGAACTTTGATCATGGGAAAGCCCTTAAAAGACTCTCAGTGAACTGATCGTAAAAGTAGGAAATATATGCATAATGATGTAACATAAAATATAACATTGATTTGCAGAGTCGTTGGGGAGAAGATCTTAAAAATAATGTTTTTTTGTCCCAAACCGATATAATTATTTGCATTATTATTATGTCATTTATAGTTTGTTACTGCAGTTAGAGACAAATGTTATGAAATAAAATTCCAGCACCGATAAATGAGTGGTTTCTCAATATGCTTACAGCATTCATGCATGCATATATAATAGTTGTGGGGAGCGCACTGCTAATTCCAGAAAGTTTGTACAAATGCATTAATTTTGCCAATGGCATAAATATGGAATTCAAAGCATTTGGATTCAATTCATGGTATTATTGTAACAGCAGAGGGTTTAATGAATATAAAATATATTATAGTCACACATATGGCGTTCATAAATGTTAAGAGAAAAAAATGGAAGTCAACTTGAAAAATAACATTTCATTTGTTTCAAGGATTTGTTTAAACAGAGATGTAAATTATACTTCTACTCTGAACTAGGATATAGTCAGGGGTGTTTTCAGGTATAGAATCTTGATTCCAGTTCACTGAGTTGCTCTATGTTCACCCACCTGGGGCTCAGACACCGGCTCTCGCCCTGACCTAACATCCAGGACTGGCTCAACAGGATTGGATTTTTATTTTTTAAAAGAAAATATAGTGTATACAGAAGAAAAATGTACATGGCTGACATGATCCAGTCGACGTGTTTTGACTGCACTAAGCAGTCTTACTCATGACTGTTTATTAAGACTGCTTAGCACAGTCAAAACGAGTCGACTGGGTCATGTGTCCATGTAAATTGTTCTTTTGTATCACCTTTTGAAAGATAAAAAGAAAGGGAAAATCCAGTCCTGTTGAGCTGGACTCCAGTTTTTCTGGGTACTTTGTGTGCACCAGGGGTAATGTCCATAGATACCCAGGTGCATTTTAATAATATTTTAATGAGTTCCTTGGATAAGCCGATGGCACCTTTACTCAGCAGTGATCTCCTATACTATCAGTGCTTAACCACGCAGTCTTTATTCTTCCACAAAACCATATCTGAAGAAGGTCATTGTAACCAAAATGTTATGCATATTCTCAGGCACCATCATGCAATAAATTACCACTATTACTCATGTACTATGAGTGCCAAGTTCTTTGTTTGCCATATAAAAGGGTAGGCTGTCTAGTGGGCGCAGCCTTACCCTTTACACTTGTATTTAGTGAGGCCACGCCTACTAGTCGGGGGGTCTGGCCGGGAACATGCATAATGCATAACTGCCATCCATTATAGGTTTAGAAAACGTCAATCCTTGCAGCGCTCAATGTGTGCACTGGAGGATTATAAGTCTGCAGTCACACTCAGTGACTGCAGAATTATCAGTTTAGATCGGGTTACCCCTGTAATGAAAATTGGGCTAAATTGGAAGTGAAAAAGAATATAGCAACAGTGTAAACTGTGTATTCTTAATTGGAGAATATTTCTTAGATTTAATGCGAGAGGATGTATGTATTTATTATTTAATACAGTATGTAGCCGAAACTGAAAACTTTGTTACTATGGTAGTTCCAGGGCTGTTAGGATACTTTGATGACCTCGAATACCTTGTGTGAAATTTAGCAGTGTCTTACCAAGTTCATTTTCCTTGACTTTGAAATAAATGCAAATTAATCTAAACTTTTATTTCAGAATTGTTAAAAAGAAATCTTCCTTTCGACAAAGACCACGGCTTTTATAAGTTTGTAAGCCTAAAGAGACACATCAGCAAACATGTGATTGTAGCAATGTGCTTGAATTCATGTAATAAGTGTTTTCAAGTTCAAAGTATAACTATAGACAATCATTGCGTTATCATCCAAAAAAAAAACAATTCACAAAAAAACTCTAAAACAAGCCATGCAAAATTAATATTAAGCATCCTGTCATTCTCCTCATTATTTTGTTAGATGACTTGTATTAAAAGCACTGAAGCATAGAAATAGTAACTGGGTCTGTGCCATGTCTGCAATACTGCAGATACACAGATTTTCAACCAATGCAGAAATGATGAGTGCTGAGGGCGCTTTCCTGGACGATAAGTGCGCTGGACTAGAAATTATTGCTTTATTATGATACTTCAAGACGCTGTTCTGCTGTTTAAAATTATATGTGGAAACAATTAGTAATAAAATCATACTCACAGAACTTGTGGGAACTAAGAACCCAAGTACTTCACAAAAGGAAAAAAGCATTCAATACAATTCTAGGCTCAGAGTTAATTTAGTTTAGTTTATACTATTTCAGATTTTTTTTATCTGATGCCCAGTTTTTGTTTTTGTTTTGCCTTTTCTTTATATATTATTCACTTGTTTGGTGGTAAAATGGAACTGTAAGCATTAATATATTGAACCAAGTGTCAAAATCAAGATGCCAGAGGAAAGAGCAGACGTGGACATGCCCAATTATCATTATATATTATTATTTCAGATGGAGTTAAAAATTAAAGGGTGTCCATAACAAAGGGATAAACAATATTCGAAATTTCAGGAGGCGGTTTATAATAGGCTGTCATGTGTATATGGGGTATTATCTGACTTTTTCACTAGTTTTTAACTCTGTGGGCTATAGCCCTAATTTTCATTTGTCTCTGATCTAGAGGGTAGAACTGGCTGCTATGGTGTCTTCCATACCCTGCACATAGAAGGAGACTAGAGGAGTATACTGTAGGTGTGAATCTTAGGCATAAGCCTCTGTGTGTCTCTGTCTCACTCTCTTTCCTTGTCTCTCTCTCTATCTCACTCACTCTCTCTTTCTCTCTGTCTCTCTCCCTGCCTGTTTCTCATTCTGTGTACTCACTCTGCCTCTCTCTCTGTCTCTCTTTCTCTCATACTCTGATAAAACGTCCTCTCCTATCAGAAATCAGCTTATACTTCAATGAGCAGTGAGTGATGAAAACCGGGCACTGACCTGCAATGTGTGGTAAATAGCACAGATCCAGAATGTGGGTCCTCCTCCAGTGGTGACACAGCTAAGGTTGAAAATCCTGCCATAGCTGCAAGTGGCGGATCTGCTGCATCCAGCAGAACCCACTTGCTGCACCAGACTGCAAGCCCCATAGACAATACATGGGGCTTACCGGACCAGGGCCGCAAATCGGCCGTTAGGCGGCAGATCCGGCATATGCGGTGCCACCCCGTCAGATCTGCCGCACATTAGCGTATACCGCTGATGTGAAAGGAGCCTAAGACCAACTAAATAACTGATTTTAAACTCATAAATGTTGGCCTAATGAAAAGTATGTACAGTAAATGCACTAAGTACTTGGTCGATACTCGTTTTGCATGAATTACTGCATTAATGCAGCATGGAGAAAAAATCTTGAGGCAATTGGGTATTGTGTGAGGAATGTATGAGAGCCAAGGAAAGAAGGAAGTTTTGTGAGGATCCCGGATTATGTGTGGGAAGGTATCGGGAGATTAGTTTGGAGATATCTGGAGGAATCAGATTATGGAAAGCTTTGTAAACCATTGTTAATAATTTAAACTGGATTTATTGAGGAAATGAAATGTAATTAAGGGATTGGCAGATGGCAGAGGAGTTGCAGGGTGAGATGTGGATTAATCAGGCAGCTGAGTTAAAAATTGCCTTGAGAGCTGTAAGAGTGTTAGTTATGATGCAACTGAGGAGGATATTGCAATAGTTTATTGGGGAGAGGATGAGATCTTGCACTAAGATTATAGTAGATTTGGAGTTCAGGAAAGTATTACCGTATATACTCGTGTATAAGCCGAGTTTTTCAGCCCAAAAATTGGGCTGAAAAGTCCCCCCCTGGGCTTATACACGGGTCATACGGTATGCTGTGGGGGGGGGGCTGTGACCGGGGGCTGGAGGAGGCAGGAGGGGGCCGCGGTGACCGCAGGCGGTCACGTGGGGCCGCCTCATTAGTGCAATGAATATGCACGGCATCCCCCCGTCCATCAGCGGCGGGGGGATGCCGTGCATATTGCACTACACAGCCCCCCTCCTTAATATGGGTCCCCCAGTAGTAATAAACAGCCCCCCCTCCTTATCACGTCCCCCCCAGGCTGCGGCAGCTGTGAAAATAACAAACACTTTATACATCACCTTCCGACGCAGCTCACCGCTCCTCCGGTCCTCTGCCCTCCGCTCGCCGGCTTCTTCTTCCTTGTTGTGCCGGTGTCATGTGACCGGGCGCAGGAGATGACGTCATGTCCTGCGCGCGGTCACAGAAGTCGGCACATCAAGGAAGAAGAAGCCGGCGAGCGGAGGGCAGAGGACCGGAGGAGCGGTGAGCTGCGTCGGAAGGTGATGTATAAAGTGTTTGTTATTTTCACAGCTGCCGCAGCCTGGGGGGACGTGATAAGGAGGGGGGGCTGTTTATTACTACTGGGGCTGCTGGATACTACACTGGGGCTGTATACTACCACTGGGGCTGCAATACCACTGGGGCTGCTGTATATAGGGGCTGCAATACCACTGGGGCTGCAATACCACTGGGGCTGCTGTATATAGGGGCTGCAATACCACTGGGGCTGCTGTATATAGGGGCTGCTGTATACACCACTGGGGCTGCAATACCACTGGGCTGCTGTATACAGGGGCTGCAATACCACTGGGGCTGCTGTATATAGGGGCTGCTGTATACACCACTGGGGCTGCAATACCACTGGGGCTGCTGTATACAGGGGCTGCAATACCACTGGGGCTGCAATACCACTGGGGCTGCTGTATATAGGGGCTGCTGTATACACAACTGGGGCTGCAATACCACTGGGGCTGCTGTATACAGGGGCTGCAATACCACTGGGGCTGCAATACCACTGGGGCTGCTGTATATAGGGGCTGCTGTATACACCACTGGGGCTGCAATACCACTGGGGCTGCTGTATATAGGGGCTGCAATACCACTGGGGCTGCAATACCACTGGGGCTGCTGTATATAGGGGCTGCAATACCACTGGGGCTGCAATACCACTGGGGCTGCTGTATATAGGGGCTGCAATACCACTGGGGCTGCAATACCACTGGGGCTGCTGTATATAGGGGCTGCTGTATACACCACTGGGGCTGCAATACCACTGGGGCTGCTGTATATAGGGGCTGCAATACCACTGGGGCTGCTATATATACCACTGGGGGCTGCTGTATATCATACTGCTGGGGCCTGTATACCACTGCTGGGGGCTGTATACCTGTGCTGGGGTCCACCCTCGGCTTATACGCGAGTCAATAGATTTTCCCAGGTTTTGGGGGCAAAAGTAGGGGGGTCGGCTTATACACGGGTCGGCTTATACACGAGTATATACGGTAATCATTGAAGCATTTTGGAATTGAACATGATTGGTGGTGAGTAGTGATGAGCGAACCCAAACTGTAATTATTGGGGTCCCTACCAGACACCTATTGTCCAGTGCTCAAACTTGAAAATGGACTTCTCTCAGAAGTCTGAGTTCATAGTTTGCACAGTTTGCAGCGCAGCCAATCAACAAGCTTTTCAGATGAGCATGGCGGTGATTGGCAGGCAGCATTGTGTCATCAGGACTTTATAGGATCTGGTGTGATGATGCTCAGCACTCACTGTCATTTGTAAGTTGACAAAAGTAAAGCCCCGCTTCATATATATAATACACTTGCGCCCTTAAATGTCTTTCATGGGGCACTAAAGGGTAAATTTAGCTTTGCTTAACTGGTAAATAAATATGGTGTGGAGTTCTCCCTATGTTTGATAATCAGGCATAGTAAAGCAGACAGGCTAGTATCATCAGGTTGGGAAGGTCCAGGGTTATTGGGCCCTCCCCTGCCTAAATACACCAGCTCACAGCCTCCCAAGTATGCAATTTCTTACAAACTTAAGAAATTCTATATCTGCCACTTACTGTGAGTGACCTATAGAGCCTTGTCCTGAGAACGAGGATATATAGGTTGGAGTACCTCCCAGTCAGTACCAGGCACAGAATTTCTCACACTTGTGATAAATTCTGTATCTGCCATTAACCACGAGTGACCTATGGAGCCTCATTCTCAGAACGAGGTTCCAGAGGCTTCAATGGACGTCATAGGACATTAAACCACTGGATTGCAAGGAAACTTTGAGGTTTTGTTTAAACTAATAAATTGGTGGGGCAGCATAGGGCTGGTAAATTAAGGCTGGGAAGGGCCAAATAACCATGGGCTTTCCCAACCTGATAACACAAGCCCTCAGCTGTTTGCTTTACCTTTGCTGGTTATCAAAAATAAGGGGGACCCCACAATTTTTCTAAATTATTTAAATAAATAATTGAAAAAAAAATGATGTGGGGTCTTCTCTGTTTTTAATAACTAGCCAAGGTAATTAACCACGGGCCCGGGGTCAAATTCACAACAATTCCAAGTACTGGACAACATTTTTAATTAAAGTCCAGCCAAACCTGGCGAACCTGTACATCAACAGATCTGCTCATCCCTAGAGGTAAGAACTTGGATGTTTGATTTTAAGAACAGAACAAAGTATAGAGTTACACCCAGTCAGCAGACATGGGAGACAAGGAAAAGTGTGATGTCATTTATGTTGATACAGAAATCACGCTACAGATCCACCCGACCCGGGACACATAAAATGGAGGCTTGCCACCTATATCTAACTGCTCAAGGATATCTCTTGAACTGTACCTCACAGATTTAAATGACTCACTCAGGGAGAAGAAATCCCTACCTATGAAGAGACTACCCACTCAGTGCAACTGTCATGAAAATGGTCTACAGTTGACCAAAACGTGTTGACTAGGGATGGGCAAGTATACTCGCTACTATTCGGAGCTCGCCGAATAGTAGCGGTATTCGTGTACTCGCTACTCGCCGAGTAAATTAGGATTACTCGGGAGTAGCAAGTACTGAGTACTTTTGCAGTGTATCAATAGATACACTGCAAAAGTCCTGTAAAAAAGAGAAAAAGTGGTTAAAAAATAAAAAAATCGGATACTCACCTTAACGACGGCTGTACCGGGACTGGCCGATGCACGTTCATGGAAAAGGACCTTTCACTCTCTCAGCCAATCAGATGGCTGGGAGAGATCTGGCCAATCAGATGCCGCCACGTCACAATGACGTAATCGCTAGCAGCCACCTGATTGTCCAGATGGAAAGGTCCTCTCAGGTACATCGAGTACCGCTACCTACTCATTGCGGGTATAGCGATTCCGAATAGTAAGGTATTCGCCCATCCCTAGTGTTGACATCTCAAGGTTGCTCTCATATTTGAACCTAAATAAAGGATGCATTTTTCATTCAAAAAGGAGTGTGCAATTGTAATTTACTTTATGATACAGAAATAGGAAAGGGGTTGAGTGAAATGTTGGATAGATGTTAAGTTTGGGTTTGTCCACACTGACTCTGATAAAGGGACAGCATAAGGTGATATCTGAAGAAGAGAAGAAAAATTGAGTGTCATCAGAATATAGATAGTACTACAAGCAGACTCCATAGTTTTTATTAGAGAATCACCAGATTTTGTGAGACTACTATTCACTATGGATCACATCGGATATGCAGGGTTTTTTGTGAGCTCATAAAGTGGTGAATGAGGGACTGTGTCTTGTTTTTATTTATTTAACCTTTATATTTTTATGTCTTTCAGGTTCCCATTACTTGACTACCTTTGATTCTAAGGATTACATCTAATCTTAATTTTTTTTTTTACTTTTTAAATAAATTAGTGACCGAGGGAGTCGGTAAATGTTTTTTAAAATTAAATATTTTTTCCTTTGTCTGTGTTTTTTAACTCTATGATTTCCAGGGTAGTAAGGATTGTGTCTGTTAAACACTTCTCCATTACTAACCCCAGGGCTTGATGCCAGCTGTCAATTCACAGTTGACATTAACATCAAAAGAATTACTCCAATCACCAGGGCAATCGGAAAGAACTGGCAAAGTGCAAGAATTGGCACATCTAATTTGTTGCACCAATTCTGGGGCAGTTGTGGGCAGGTATATTTAGGCTTGGTAGAGCCAATTAAACATGAGCCTTCCCACCCTGATAATACCGGCGTCCAGCTGTCTGTTTTATCTTGACTGTTTAGCAAGACTAGGGGGCATCACACACCATTTTTTTTCAATTATTAGAAGTGGGGTTCCCTCTGTTTTTGGTAAACAGTCAAGCTAAAGTAGACAGCTGCAGACTGGTATTATCAGGCATGCAAAAACATGGATATTGACCCCTTCCTTGATATTTGTCTCAAATTGTTTTCTTTACCTTGGCTGGTTAGCAAAGTAGGGGTACACCATTTAAATTTTTATTATTATTTAAATTAAGGGCTTTAGAGGGCCATGAAATAAGTGAATTGTTAAAAAAAACAGGTACTGACTACAACTCACATCAGGGCCGCGGCGTCTCATTAAGCACAATGTTGATCCATTGCACTCATGACAGTTATAGTCCACAACCAGCAAATGTGAATAGCATAATATTTACTATTCCCCTTCATTTGAGCACTGTTTTCTACTGTTTCATTGATTTACCTGCCCTCCCTAGCGTTTACTAAAAAAAAACTGTTTGACATCTGAACACCGAACTTGAACACGAGAAGTCCATGTTCGAGTTCGAGACATGGACGCTAGGTGTCCGGTGCAAATCCCAAACTTTAGAGTTTTAAAGAGTAAGGCTCTCAGGACAGAGCCCAGAAACGACTCCACCAAAGAGGCAAATTGAGAAGGTAGTATGAGAATGGGAAATACTTAATATGTGGTTAGTGAGGTATGAGGTGAAACAAGAGAGGGCAAAGTCTTTCAAGAGGGTCATCTTACTATGAAATGTTCATCTATGTCAAAGAGAGAAGACAGCTCTTGTGTAGGGAATTAGGGTCAAGTCTATACATTGTGTAGTGAAAGATGGAATTTTAGTTTCAAAACAAATCCTGTACACCTATACTTGTATTTCTTTAAAAAAAAATGAAAAACAATCAACCTAATTTTATGTGCAATTGGTTTCTCACTTTATCCATTAGCTCAACTTCATTTCTATTTCAATCCAAATTAATGAAACAAACATAAACTTATTTATCACTTTCAGTTTTATTATTAATATAGTAAAAATGAAAAAGGATTCTGAGTTATGAAAACCATGATCACTTTAACTGTGGGCTTTAAAAGCTTTCTGTTAATTAGTTTTAAAGTGTTTTTCATCTTCTACTATAATAGAGAACAAACAATTTAGAAGTTATGTTGCCTATTTTCCCTTTCATACATTTATGTCCACTTCCGGAGAATGAAATGTAGTCCACGGTCTCTTTTTGAGATAAACACAGCACAATGGTAATAACAGCAATATAAGTTTTACTAGAAAAGTTACTTTGTTAATTAAGAACTGACAAGTTAATGAGTTAGAATTTGTCATCTTAATATAACAATAAATATTTTAATTCAAGTCTTGACAGATTGAAAAGGTAAATTCAACATTAACAGAGAAATAAATGAGTGTTTACCAGCATAGAATAAAGATAACAGAAAAATAAGTCTTCAAGAATTCAAAGTTATACAGAAGGTTAATATCATAATCCAAATCAGGCTAACATTTTAAGCACATCTACAGCAGGTTTTATTTTCAGCTCTGGAGAGGTGCTTTAAATCTAACCCACTGCCACCTGTCATATACACATCTTCCGCCATCTTCATCTTGTAGTGATGCCGCTCCCATCCCACGGTGCCATTTTGTAGCAGTAATTCTGACTCAGCAGAAGTCAGAAGTTACATCAAAAGATTTCAATGCATCTCTATGAGAGCCAGAACGAGGACAGAATGAGGCTCCAATAGAGATGCATAGAGTTGTGGCTTCCAGCACACTTCATGAAACACAAATCATCAGCCAGAGCCGCTTTGATAGAAGGTGAAGATGCCAGAAGGTGAGTATACTGTAATACAGGGTTCAGGGGACTTACATTTAAAGAAGTTTTGCCATGTACAAAGTTTTTTTTGAAAGTTGATTTTTATCAATAGATCTTGGAATAGTAATAATCTCTACATATGGGTATGTTTACATTTTTTTCCCTGCCATTACACAGCCATTACACGGCCATTACACAGTACACAGCAGAGACACATATATAAGATTATCTCAGCCCTGGAGATGTGGTATGATCAGACCATGTCCTTGTATGGTCATACCCATCCATTATACAGTACATAGCAGGAACACATATATAAGATTATCTCAGCACAGGAGATGTGGCATGATCAGACCATGTTCCTGTATGGTCAGACACATCCATTACACAGTGCATAGCAGGGACACATATATAAGATTATCTCAGCACAGGAGATGTCGTATGATCAGACCATGTACCTGTACAGTCAGACACGGCCATTACACAGTAAATAGCCGGGACACATTCCACATCTCCACATATGGGTATGTTTAAATTTTTTTCCCTGTCATTACACAGCCATTACACGGCCATTACACAGTCAGTCCAAGTCAGGCATTGGACCTGTCTTGATCCTGCTCATTTTAGGTACCAATACACATGGTCAGGTTTTAAATACATCAGATAGGGACTGCTTTGATGCGGGTTACCTTGAAGTTGGTAGAGAAGCTTAGTATACATTTTTTGCAAAAAAAGTATCAACTAAATACTCTGTATTTTACTTTTTCAGCAGCACATGCTTTTTACTGTGTTTTTTTACAACAGAGTATTTTTACACGTTTGTTTGACTGTTTTTTGTGATTCATGTCCCTGTACGGTGAGACACAGCCATTACACAGTACATAGCAGAGACACATATATAAGATTATCTGAGCAAAGGAGATGTGGTATGATCAGACCATGTTCCTGTATGGTCAGACACAGCCATTACACAGTACATAGCAGGGACATATATATATAAGATTATCTGAGCACAGGAGATGTGGTATGATCAGACCATGTCCCTGTACAGTCAGACACGGCCATTACACAGTACATAGCAGGGACACATATATAAGATTATCTCAGCACAGGAGATGTGGTGTGATCAGACCATGTCCCTGTATGGTCAGACACAGCCATTACACAGTACATAGCCGGGACACATATATAAGATTATCTCAGCACAGGAGATGTGGTATGATCAGATCATGTCCCTGTATGGTCAGACATGACCATTACACAGTATATAGCAGGGTCATATTTATAAGATTATCTCAGAACAGGAACATTATTTTAACACATCCAATTGTGGAAATTGGTACCTATTTACAGAATATCCAGCCAATATCTGGCTACACAGTTCACAAAACCTCCACAAAAATGCCCTAAAGATTGTAGACTTTTTATTTAATGGGGAACGCAATTTATTGTTATATGATACATGTCAGATCTTACAAGTTGTTTTTAACTGTATCGTTAAATCTTTAGATATCTCCAATACTTATCTTCTGAATACAGTGTCTCAAATATTTCCAACCTTATGATAAAATATCATTCAGCACAATTTGCTTTCTGTCTGGGTCTAAGCATAGAGCACTGTTTTATCTATTATCCAAACAGTGATTCCCAGACAGAGATATGTAACAAATCAGCGGTCCATGCCGATACCTAGTGTTTGGATGATTCAGTTAGAGTAGTAACGGTTATAGAAAGTTCTATCCTTTTCCTATAACAACTGTAATATAATTTCCATTTTTCTCCAGGCTCCCCTTCAGAATACAAAGCAATTTATTTGAAGTTCAGACATTGTCATTGTGATTTAGTTTCAGTTTTATGGCAACTACAGGTCTCTAATAAGTATGCTCCTTTCATTGATTTTGTTCCCCTTCAGCTGCTGCAGTAAATGTAATTGAAATTTTTTGATTATTTTTTTTTTCCACGTCTGACCTAACTTTTTTAATAGGAGGAGAGCAATCAGAACAGAAACCTTTCCATGTTTTACGACACACTAATAAAAATTAAAGCCAATGAATTTGTTCTTATTGCTAGAAATAAATACACTAATGTACAGTTCCAACCGTAGACATAGTAGGCACGTGCTCACAAACGTTAGTATGACAAAATAATGTAGTCTCCTTTATTGCAATGTGAAAGGACACGAGTTATCCTTGACAAGAGGGCACAAAACAATTTTCACTTGTGCAGTCTATATCCATCTTTGATTCTCCATGAAATAAAGCTTTGATACCACAAACAATCAGAGCTAGAGTCATATATTTCCTTTCTAAGAGAACAGAGGACAGATTGAGTTCAATGTCTTAAAGTAAATTTGAGTAGGACAACACAACAAGGGCATTGCTTTAAGGTCAACAATCCAGCATAACACTACGTGAAACACTATTTAGGTCGTATTCACACAGGGTTTAGAGGTGTCTTTCATTAGTTTTTTAAGGAAATGAATTTCAAAGCCAGAAACATGGTCCAGATGTTAAATACTTGTCTATAGAACTATATCACTATCACTTCATCAGCAGAAGAAATAATGTACTTGAAGGTAGAATTTGCATATTTTTAACGTTTTTCACTGAGCTATTGGTATTTTATCCCAGATTTACATTTTACCTTTTTATGTTATTTTATTAATTTCTTTGTAAAAGTTCAAAATATATGCTGAAGACAACAACCAACCTGAAAAGGGTTAGTTTTTACATTGTGGTCTTGGAGCAGGAACATTATACCCTACTCAACCAAGGTCACTAATCGCCATTGACATCACAAGTAGGTTTGGGTGAACTGCTATGCTTTCCCCAGGTTCGTGACCGGGGTTGCTCTGGTAAAACAAGTAAACGGTCAATAGACATAGTGATTATACTTACAGGGTCCGCGTTATCTCTTTCAGCTGCGCCACGGTGCTGTGTCACTTCCGGGGGGAATAGTCATGTGACTGGCTCCAATAGCCAATCACATACACCAAGAAGATAAGGAGCAGCCCGGAAGTGACGCAGCGACGAGTCACACCAGGAAGAGGGAACGGGACCCGGTAAGTATATTAAAAGTATTAACTATTGGTTAACTTTAATGGTGCAACCCCTGTCATGAACCCGAATAGTTCACCCATCCCTAATCACTAGTTCTAACTTACACAGTTTTACATTGAGGGAACTCTGTTCAACAGTAACAGCCTAACAATGAGGGAACAGACAGCGTTACCAACTTCACTTTTTTTTCTTTTAAGATTGCTTATCAAATCATGGACAGACAGTATTTTTACAGACACGTTGGAAAAACCATAATACATTAACAAAATTGAGTGATACATGTCTAGAGCCCATAATTCTGATATGAAGACTTTAGCAGCATTCCCTGTAAAATGTAAAATGATGATAACTGTAGTAAAAATAATCTTTCTAAGGCCCCTTTCACATCAGCGTTTTTTGCTGATCGCAGCAGATGCGGTGAAAAAAACGCATCTGCCGCGATTACCGCATAACCGCTCCACTTGCGGCACAGTTGCGGCAAGCCCCATGCAATGTCTATGGGGCTTGCGGTAAGTGTGCGGCAGGTGCGGCAAGTGCGGTTTCGGCACTTGCAGCAGGTGCAGCCACAAAAAAAAACGTGGTCAGCCGCATAGACATTGCATGGGGCTTGCCGCAACTGTGCCGCAAGTGCGGCGGTTATGCGGTAATCGCGGCAGATGTGTTCTTTTTCACCGCATCTGCCGCGATCGGCAAAAAACGCTGATGTGAAAGCACCCTAAGTTTCTTCAGCTTCACAAAAAAAAATTTCTGTCTTAATTTTTTTTTTACGAACAGTCAAAAAAGTTCCCTATTTTTACAAATTGTCTTGTAACATCTGGATGGTTGGCAAAATAGATACAAACTTGGCAGTCATAAATTATATATATCAATGCAGATGGAAGAAACAAGAATGACAGTTACATGTCAGGATTGAAGCACAAGGCTTGATGGCTACACTTCAGAGCTGAGGTACAGAACTCATCAAGAACAACTGGAAGACTATTCACAGCTGCTTACTGCCTCTGGTAATAGACACAGTGCAAAAACTGAGAAATCAAGGCAATGCACTTTGCACTCTTAACAGTATAATCTACCATACCCTTACTATGCGCAGTGCACAATCTTAATCAATGATGCGGGTCATAGCATAAGTTAACCGACCATAGTTTTCTACTGTCTCAAGCCATAGCATAGCACAAAAATGCTGATGACACTTACCTTGCCTGTCTGAGGTCACTGCAATAGTTAATATTCAAGGGCACATTCACTCTTTTATGCCACAGTATATTCATCACTTGAAACTACATTGTTAATTTCAACAGCTGCACTTCTTGACGGCATACTTATCTGCATTGTCACAAAGTTTAAAGGATGTTTCTTTTTCATTGAAATACTATCAGTAGTCACCAGAGTGTGGTGTTAAAGTACCACTCTAGTGGTTTTTATTTTCAGTACTAAGGTGGTGCTTTTAGTCTAAGATCCATGCCCCCACTCTTATACTCACCCTCTGGCATTTTACCATTTTATTAAAACTTTTATGGTCTCTTATTGCCATCTTGTGACCTCAACTTCTTATTGGATGGAAATCAGAAGTTACGCGATAAGCCCTCAATGCAAGGTTATCAGAGCCAGTGCAAGGTCCCCAATGACCTGCATTGGGAAGCGACCTTTGCCTCGCTCAATGAAACACTGGAAAGAGGTAGCAGGGAGCAACTGTGATAGATCATGAGGACAGCAGCAGGTAAGTATAAGAGTAAGGTCAAGGAATTTAAATTAGAACTACCACTCCAGTGGTAAAATATTAAAATAAAAAAACACTGTAGTGGTGCTTTAGCTACTCATTATTTTCAGGACCATTTCTCCCTTGTAGCACCGTCTCCTGTAGGTCCAAAACATAGACCACTCCAGAGCAGGTCTAAGGGTGCAGGTAGTGGTCCATGATTACTCAATCAGATTGTATGGTTAGGGTTATCTTCAGCCTCCAGAACTTTCACTATATGCCATGTCTGAGCCGCACACAGGCACACAAATTAAAAGGACATAAAACAAAAACAGGTAGTCTGCCCGGCAATCTTTTATTCATAAGGAATGAAAAGGCATCCGACTTAAGGTGACCAGTTTCAAGAAGTTCCTCCATAAAGCTAGGGCTACACTTAACAGTGCACCCACGCTAACCAGATGCTGTTACGGCCTGCTGTAACGCACACCGTTAACGTTGGGGGCTTCCTGTGAACGCTGCTCCATAGTAAACCGATGTTTACCACAGGCAGTGCACTTTAGCAGAGCGCACAGGAAAACATTGTCAGCAACATTTTCCTGTGCATCCTGCAAAAGCGCACTGCCTGGGCTTCCTGTGAAGCTGCATCCATGATAAACATTGGGTTACTAAGGAGCAGTGTTCACAGGATGCACCCGACGTTAAAGGTGAGCGTTACAGCAGGCTGCGTTCTGCTGTAGCGGCATCCGGTTAACGTGGGTGCACTGTTCAGTGTGGCCCTAGCCTTAAACACAACTTTTCTACAGCCATGGAAAAATACAGAATAAAATATGACAGATCATAAATTCAGTTGCTATACATATACTTCATTACATCAAGTAGGCATCTCCTGTAAGTGGGGTAGAATGGTAGCCACAAAAGTTTTTTTTACCTCTGATTAGTGATTACTCCTTGCCTATAAATACAGACATTTCTGACATGTGTTGAGAGAAGTGAGTACAAAAAACAGTATTTTGTTAAAATATCCAGCATGTATTACCAATCAGTGCTTTTCTTGGCATTATTGGCAGATTTCCAATGGAAATTTGAAAGTAAGTCCAATCCAGAATAGCTTCTGTAGAAAAAGTAGACTTGATGAGGAAACGTTACTATTTTAGGAAAATTTCTGAAGAATTAAATAAATATTTATTTTCTTAGGGTACCTTTACACGCCACAATTCTTGGCGGCGATAGGAAGCAATCTAACGTGCGTGTGCACGTTTTTCACCGTTGCCTTCGAACGCCGAAGGCGCTTTGACACGCCGCAATTTCTCCCTCAACCTAAGGCAATGTGTCGCCCCGGAAATCACCACACCAACAGTGGGGAACATCCGGTCGACTCCCCTCGCCTCTTCACACGCCTCAATCCCCAAAGGGACGAGAACATACGCATGGCAGACTGGTGTATACCGCGCCCCAAGAACGCTGATTAGACAACGCAAATAGCATTATGATTGGTCAGCCTGCGCTGGAAGACTGACTAATACATGACGCCATTGCCAAATGTGTGGTGGTGAATGGACAGCTCTTCAAATATGGCGCCCTGTGAAGTGACAGCCAATGGGAACACAGTAGCCACCACCAATCATCGCTGACGGGGCGCGGACTCCAGCACGCTGTGGCACACCTACGGGAAATGAATAGGCGATGCAGATTCCATCACTATCGCCCGTTCACACGCCTAAAAGTCAGGAATGTCGCCTTCATGATTGCCTCTGATTTTGGAGCAGTGCTGTGAAATCGGAACCAGGCGACAAATTTTTTATCGCCACCAAATTCCCAAATTAAACGCCACAACTGCAAGGCAATTTCACGGTGATGGTGCCAGGGCGACATGTTGCCGGTCAGATTCCTCGCCGCGGTTGCGGCGTGTGAAGGTACCCTAAGAAAACCTGTTTCAATTATTAAGATCAACATAATGAAATTAATTTGAGTCATAAGATTTGTTGTTCAGACGTGCACTTGCCAAACCATGGCCATCTGAATGTGGCCAATTATGGCATAGAGAAGTAATGTGGCTTTAAGAGTCTACGGTACGTAAATGACCATGTATATTAAAAGTCACTTAAGAATTGCAAAAGCTGGCAAAAATGCTAAACAAATAACTTATACTGGAGCTAATAATTTTATACAAATTTACTTCCGTTTATGAGGTTGATTTTTCCATTTTTACTGAATACATTGTACAGATTCATAATATAACACCTAAGCTGAAAAGCACATTGCCCATGACCTCATACTGTAAAGTGAAAATAATGTGCTAATATTTATATAAAGTATGGAAAAGTGCTCTAACAGTCCTCTCCATGCTGAAGTGTTAGATCTGATTTCACATGTTTATTCCACATGTACTGTAGGTGTACTATTCCTCTTGAGATCCTTCTTTACAATACAAAAAAACTTAATTAAATAGACCATCCAATATGTAAAACACAGCTGTATTTTTCAGTATCATTGTTGATGCATTCAGAGAAATACAGATTTATTAGTACGTATATTTTATAGAGGTTTAGACTGTGCTGTTAGTGATTAAATGATCGGTATCACCATGATCTGTATAGTTTATATTCTGCACAGGAAAATGCTCCAACAAGATTTGTTTATTCTGTTTTTTTCTTACTTACAATAATAAATCACCCATTGTGCATCTAATGTCTCCTAAAGGACATATCCAGTGCTGACCATTCTCATATATTGTAGCAGGGACATCTAGAAATGAACACAATGAATACATTAAGTCATTACCAGCTTGTTTAAAGACACGAAGAGATGAAAGCAGATGGCTCAAATCATTTTATTCATTATATATTTCTTATCCTAGTAAAAGTGAACCTGTCACCAGATTTTGGAGATTTAAACATAAAGCACCACCTTCAGCAACGCCTATGCTGCATTTAAAGAAGGTGCATATTATGCCCTGACTTCCCTTGTACACCAAATAAATGAGTAATAAAAGTCTCCCGCCCTTTATTATAGTTACCTGTGTCCTATCTTATGGGCTTGATTACAGAGCCGATTAATGTGGCTAATGCCTCCTGCGTTATCCACGTCACACTTTTCAATCTTGTGCCTGCACAGGGATGTCTACAGCTTGCGCAGGTGCACCATGCTCTGTACTACTGCGAACAGAGCCTAAAACTCATGTTAACTGCGCAAACCGCTGAGGTCTCTTTGTAAGCCTGAGATTCATCCAGGTATATGAATGATGCAGAAGACATCGTCTTAAGAACCAGGGTGAAATCTCAAATATATGCAGACCTCAGCAGTTTGCGCATGCGCAGATGACACATAGGCTCTGCCTACAGTAGGGTAGAGCACAGTGCACCTGCGCAAGCTGGAGAAGCATCTGTGCAGGTGCAAGATAGCAAATTGCGATGTGGGGAACGGAGTAGGCGTTCTCCACATCAGTCAGATATAGAGAAGGTTGTAAGGCGCAGAGAGGCAGGGTGGACGGCTTTGCTATCAAGTCCAGACCAGTAATACAGAGCAGGACATTTTTTCAGTGCACAGGGGCAGTCATGGCATAATAGCCACCTTGTTGGAATGCAGCATTGGTGCTGCTGAAGGTGGTGATTATAGTTTACAACTCAAAATCTTGTGACAGGTACACTTTAACTAACCCTGATGAAAACAGGACTAATGTTTGAAAACTACATCAGTCACGGAAGTTGAAGTTCATCCCCAGTTTGAGCATAAAAAAGGTGGTGGACTGGTTGCCGTCACCAATTATGTTGTAATATCATGTGAATACTGTCCTGGATCTATTTCATAAAGTATAATTTAAAATGTGATGTAATGTGTTATGTATAGCGATGTTGTTGTGTGGTTTGCTAGAATATAGAGCAAGCAATGGTTAAGTGTTGAGACTAGCTAAGGCTGGGGTTACACATAGAAATCCGTTTTTGGAAGTCCTTTTCATCACCAGTCCGTTTTTTTGGGGTGCTTTTTGAGCCTCCTGCACTTCTGAACGTTTTTGGGACTTAGTCATTTTTTCATGAAAAACGCATATGCGTTAACGCATGCGTTAACGCAGATGCCTATATGTGCTATGCGTTAACGCATGCGTTTCCCATAGGGCCCCATGTTAAAAAAACGCATGCGTTAACGCATGCGTTTTTTAACTGATGCCAAAAACGCTGTTTACTGCGTTTTTGGCTCAAAAACGGACAGGGCAATGTTTTGAGCTCCAGAGAAAAACGCACAGGGTGTTTATTACACCCAATGCGTTTTTCTGTCAGTTTTTGGACTTAGAAAAAAAAATTAACAAAACTGAAGCCAAAAACGGACTGAGGGCTTATGTGTAAGGCTGTGGTCACACATAGAAATCCGTTTTTGGAAGTGATTTTCATCACCAATCCGTTTTTTTTCTGGGTGCTTTTTGAGCCTCCTGCACTCCTGAACGTTTTTGGACTTTTCATTAAAAAAACGCATGCGCGAAGGCATGCGCAAACGCAAGTGCGCATATGCCATGCGTTCGCGCATGCGTTTCCCATAGGGCCCCATGTTAAAAAAAACGCATGAAAACGCATGCGTTTTTTAACTGATGCCAAAAACGTTGCTAGCAACGTTTTTGACTCAAAAACGGACAGGGCAATGTTTGGAGCTCCAGAGAAAAACGGACAGGGTGCTTATTACATCCAATCCGTTTTCTGTCAGTTTTTGGACTTAGAAAAAAAAAATGAGAAAACTGAAGCCAAAAACGGACTGAGGGCTTATGTGGAACCCCAGCCTCACCCCAGCCTAACAATGAGAGGGTTTAGCATTTAGGGAGAGTGACAGTTTCCTGTGCTGCTTCAGAGAGGGTCCATTCTGTGGCTACAGCAGAAATATGTTCTGAGATGTCATCAAGGCAGTGGGTGTCTTGTGGCAACAAAAAAGGGAGAAGAGGCAGAATCTACATACTGTGATCCTAGTGTGGATGAGACACAGAAAGTGTGACAACGCTAAGGCTAGACTCTAACAAAGTGGCTTCATATGGAAGTGTCTGGAAGATGGGACTTTAGCAACAAGCCTCATTCAAGGGATTCAGCATGATTTTACAAAACGTTCCGTTCTGGACCCAAACTGAAGCCCAAACCTCATAGTAAGTCACTAACTGGGCAGTTTGGCTCTAGGCACATATACAGCCAACCTTAAGCAAAGCACCTCCATGGATGGAAAGGCAGGGTTTTGTCATTTTCCTTTTTTGGTACACACTACATCACATCTGCTAATGCTGATTTTATATCCAGAGCAAGCCATCTAAATACTGCAAGCAATTTTTACTGGGCCGAGCACCAAGTATTACTGTGCACAGCAATGCTTGCTCCAGTGGTTTGCATACGTAAAGTACCTGGACTCCGAACCCAAATACTGAAGATTTTTGTAATGTCTGTGTTTGGTACAACAATCAAACTTTAAAGTCTGGTTCAATCATCCCTAATTAGGATGGACTGGTACATGAACAGAGTTGACTTTCTTAGGGGAAGAGTCCCAAAATGTCTGCAAACACAATGCTCTTCGTTGACACTACTTATTGTTAAAATGAACCAGTGGTCTCCTTGTTAATTGGAATTGTTATCCGGACCTAGCCAGGTAAAGCAAATGGTAACATGCTGCCTGCATAGGTGTACAGTCTACACAACACAAGTCCACACATTTAGCCAGGATCATGACTTTCATGTAGCGTGACATGGCATCCAGAGTCCATTCTTTGCCTATGACTACCACATTGCGTCACTCTACACATACATATTTACCGTATATACTCGTGTATAAGCCGACCCGTGTATAAGCCGACCCCCCTACTTTTGCCCCAAAAATATGGACAAACCTATTGACTCGTGTATAAGCCGAGGGTGGACCCCAGCACAGGTATACAGCCCCCAGCATTGTGGTATACAGGCCCCCCCAGTGGTATACAGGCTTCCCCAGTGGTAGTATACAGCAGCCCCAGTGGTAGTATATAGCATCCCCAGCAGCCCCAGTGGTAGTATATAGGAGCCCCAGCAGCCCCAGTGGTAGTATACAGCATCCCCAGCAGCCCCAGTGGTAGTATATAGGAGCCCCAGCAGCCCCAGTGGTAGTATACAGCATCCCCAGCAGCCCCAGTGGTAGTATATAGGAGCCCCAGCGGTAGTATACAGCAGCCCCGGCAGCCCCAGCGGTAGTATACAGCAGCCCCAGTAATCCAGGGCCCCCCCAGCCTTGCTCCGGTCACCTGTAAAGGAAAATATACTTATCACTTGTCCCGCTGCCGTCCGCGCCCGCATCTGCCGTCCGCGATCCTCCATCTTCATGCGTCCTCTTCCGACTTCCTGTGTTCGGCGCCGGCAATGACGTCATTGCCTGCGATGAACAGAGGGAACAGGAAGAGGACGCATGAAGATGGAGGATCGCGGACGGCAGATGCGGGCGCGGACGGCAGCGGGACAAGTGATAAGTATATTTTCCTTTACAGGTGACCGGAGCAAGGCTGGGGGGCCCTGGATTACTGGGGCTGCCGGGGCTGCCGGGGCTGGCGTCACTGACTCGCGTATAAGCCGAGGGGGTACTTTTCAGCCCAATTTTTGGGCTGAAAAACTCGGCTTATACGCGAGTATATACGGTAAGTCATTATATCTAGACCAAGAGCTTATTATTAATTTCATAACCTTTGGCAAAACAGCATCATAGCATTGATTAATTTAGGTACACTTGTATAACGTTTTTGAAGAAAGTTGACATGAAGGTTGTTCCAAACATCTTAAATAACAAACCACAGAGGTTTGTGGATGTAGTGGAAATGTGGCATGGATTGGAATTCATGGAAGACGTTCTCATTTGGCTGGGTGTGTAGTCTTGTGTTTTGGGGGCACTATGCCCTTGCAGGTTCTATGCCAGTGACTTTGACTGGCCAGAACTTGATGTTGGAAAGTTCAATGGGAGAGACCTCCTCTAAAAAATAAACTCTTTACTGAACTATAACTTGGTAGGTTTTATATACAGTAGATCATTTTCATACACAAACTCTTTACGTCACCACACACAATCTCTTTACTTCCTCAAATTTACTTCACCACAACCCAGCACAGTACTACTGTCCAATTAGTCTTATTCTCAACCTGGTTCAAAGCAATTCTGCATCTTCTTTTTAAAGGGATTATTTTGACAATATGACCCATACTTAGCTTCTCAACTTGTGATGCATTGGATATCTCGCTTGGGGCACCCTCTTCATCAACCATTCCCTGTTCTGTGCTGGCGAATTACCTCTTTGATTTATAAACTCAGACCCATGCTGCAAGGCATCCTAGTTCAGAACCCATCTTCAGTCGATAAATCTGTCCTTAGATCAATTCTCTTTCTTTACTCATGAACACGCTATCCACTCTCCTAATCTCCTCTCACAACAATTACACACTAATCTTGCAGCTCTGATTACTAGTAAGGCCATAGGTCTACTTTAACTGCACGCTACACTCTATCTAACATCCTAACAGGAAATGGTCTCTTTACTATGGTCTTTCCACTCTGAGCTAGCCCCAAACATTAATTTCTGACATATTGGAATGCTCACCATACTGCTAAGAATCCTAGTTTAAAACACATATCGACTTGATCACTCTGATCCTCGGCCAATTCTACACAAGATCAAGCTATCCACTGTCCCAGTCTCTCACATTAAGGACACCAGTCATGTGGCTCTGTCTGCTAGTCAGACTATAGGTCTACATTTACTGCACACTGAGCCCTATCTAACCTCCAGACAGAAAACTGTTCATTCACTATAGTGCCTCCTACTCTGGGCTAGCCCCAAACATTAACTCTAACTCTCCCTACTGTCGAGACAAACAGAATATGTCACTAATAATTTGTGACAATACACATTATACACCTCAACAATACTCATGTCTTCAAGGGTAATGTGGCAGTATGTCCATCTTCTTACATGCTGTAGGTTTGCATAAATCTTTCTCTTCATATAATCACAGACAGACTTAATGACGTTGAGCTCAAATCTCTGTGAGATCCATATAATCACTTCCACGATACCTTGTTCTTTATGCTGTAGGTAGTTCTTAATTAAATTGGTTGTATGTTTGATGTCATTATCCTGCTGCTTTATCCTTATGTTAGCGTTATTACAATAAATGAACAGCGCAATCTCTTATGCCCCAGTAAAAATAAAAAAAAATTGCAATTTATATGGCAGATTTCTGGGATACATTCTAAAATAAACTCTTATGTAATTGTGCAATAATAAGAAACATGATTATTATAGACTAGATGGGTGCCCGATGCACAATGCATCGGGATTCTAGCAGAGCGAGTCTCTGACTCGCAATGGCCGCTTCGCGGCCAATGCTTCGCGCTGCTAAGGCGACTCGCCATGCCCGCTGCGCGGGCATAGCGAGTCGCCTTAGAGCTGCTCGCAATGGCCGCTGCGCGGCCAATGCTTCGTTCGTATCCACATGACCACGCTGACTCGCAGCGAGAGCGGTCTCAAAAGGGGCAAAAATCCCATTCGTGATTATATAATAGATCCTTTTTTACATAATACATACAGTAAATTTTTAATTGTAATAAGCAAAAACTAAACACTCACTTTATGATGTATGAGGCTTGCTGCTATTGTGACACCCCAGCGTTCATGTGCCACAGTAACACCACCAAGGGTTAGCTTCCCATACAACCTACAACACTACACTAGCACCTCCAGGCCAGAAGGGGGAGCTGAAGCTGCTTCCATATATATTCTGGGTGGAGAGGAGAGGAAGAGGCAGTTAGTTCAGTGCGGAGCAGCACTGAGGAAGAGAGACCTGGGTGTAAAAGAGCTACATTAGGCTCACCCCACAGTCCACTGTCCAGTTCCAGGCCGGCCAGGGTCTGAGGAAAGGAGTTAGGAGCAGCAGAGGAACACATCTGGGAGTCTGACTTACCCTAAAAACTCACCCCGGAGGTGTGCAAAGACCGAATACCAGATCCGACATTGTGCCTGATATAAACAGCACAGTAAACACCGTTTGAGTGAGGATTACATATCTTCATTGTACCACAGCGAAGCAACATGGCGGGGTCAGGAACATAAAGTTAAGACTCAAGTTGCCTAGTAAGTTGGTACCCATGTGGGGAGACAGGGCCGGCAGCTTAGCTAAAGCGACAGCAGGGCCACACACACAGCGCAGAAACAGGGAGCCAAAGGACACGGAAAAAGTGGGAGCAACCCAGCCCCTGCAAAGACTCTGTGGATAGTACTCAGATGAATTACCATCTGCTTCAGTAAAGACTTGGAAAACTACAAAACCGTGAGTCTGTGTAATTCTTGCAAACCCTGTTCTCCCTCACAAACTGCTATCATCTCTACCACTACCCTTGCCCTGCATCCATCTATAGAATATCATCACTACTGCCCCGGGGACGAGGCTCTGCCCATGGAGAGCTGTCACATCACAGGCTGCCAAACATCATCCTCGGAGATCCTGCAGCAGCGGTGGTCACCCTGACCACATACCATGGGTGGCGTCACGACTATATCCCCTGTAAATAACCCCCAACCTTTATTTGTGGGCTTGGGACACGGTCTGGACCAAGACTGCCTTGTTTCCCCGTGATACCCTGGTCCGGTACCGAGTACCCTGTCCCAGTGGGCTCCACTATCATAGTCTTTAAAGAGAACGTATCAGCACGATTTTATAACTTAAAGTAAAGATATGGCTGTAAAGCTAATGTAATACTGATTGAAATATTACCTTTAATGAAATCTGCTTTGCTGTTTTCCTTTAATCACCATTTGAAGTTCTCTGCTAATTAGATTTCGATGCATAGGGGCTGGACTGTACACTGGGTCTTCCTGATCAGAGTGGCAGCAACCCTGACCCACTTACACTCTTTGCTGCATATATATATTAATATCTCTTTAACATTGTACAGCATATTACAACTGTACATATAATTTTACAGCAATCGCAATAATGTGATTAAACCCAATGTGTATATCCTATAAAAAGTAAATATGAAAATCCCTTCCCGGCACAGTTCTTAAAATGTTATGGAAAAGCACAGGAAGCTCAGGTCCCGTTGGAGTCAATTTCCTGGGTACATCACTTAAAACATTGCAAACAATGCAGGGATCTGTCAGACCCGATCCCGTCTCCTCTCTTTGTGCATATTTCATGGATCCATCACATCCAGCTGCCTGAAAAAAAAAACAGTCCACTTGAGGGGCAGTTCATAAGGCGAATGAAAGGGTATAGCAGTTAACAGAAATACTAAATCCACTGGTAGCAGTGACTTCCTTCAGCATCCTTCCTTCCATAATCCAGTAGGTGAAATGCACAATTAGTGCAACAGAAAGAGAGAAAAACGTCACACAACACGGTCGTCCGACCGTTCACTACACAGCTGCTACAGTGACTCAAAAGGCCTAGCATCTGTTGGGGCACTAAACTAGCCCACGACACATGCGCAATTGGTGCTTTGGGCAATTCAAACAAGCTCCTCTTCTTCAGCGCTGCAGTCCATCTAGCTGGGCAGCCGACCTGTCCACTTACTCCTCGCAATCTAGCAATGCGCTGTGCCCGCACACAGTCAGGGAAATGCTTAACATCCTTGCTCTTTTTAAACAAATATGCGTATGGCCCATTCTCCCAAAGGAGTAAACATTTTCTGGATCACACCCTGCAGGGTGGACCTTTCTCCAGCCACCCCACTCATTCACTCCCTACTGGGTCAACAAACAGAGTATTTTCTTTGACCGCACCCACTGGAGTTGAGTTGTTCTCACAGTTCCCTCCTAGGGAACAGCCACATTTTTGAACCACTGCATGAGAGACATGCTCACAATGAGCTGTTGTTTTACTCCACGTGTCGCACGCAATTTTAATTCTCTTTAGCCTAGGGATGGGCGAGTCTACTCGCTAGACTCGTTACTTGGCGAGTAGTAAGGGACTCGCAGGACTCGGTACTCTGCAAGTTTCCCAGCGATTACTCGCACAGTAACGAGTCCAATGCAAACCAATGGCAATCCTAGTTTTGTCAGAGACTCTGACAAAACTAGGATTGGCATTGACTTGCATTGGTCTGATTACTGTGCAAGTAATCACAGGGAAACTCGCAAAGTAACTGCTGTTACTTTGCGAGCCGAGTCCGGCTGTCTGCTCTGTGCAAGCTGCCGCAGCTCCAGGGTCCTAGAGCCCGCCTGCTCACAGAGATGATGTAGCAGAGCTGAGATTGTTCTCAGTCTGCTCATTCCCTGTGCATAGACATCTATATCTATGCACAGGGATGTAGCAGAGAGGACATCGCGTTTTGGACTACGTCGGACGGAAGAGGATTTTTTTAAGTAAAGATGGAGTCCCTAATGGCTTTTTTTTTTATTTCTAATAAAAAAAAATTTCTGTGTTGTGTCTTTTTAACCCTTTATTGGAGATTCTTAGTGGCCGGGTCAAACGTGGCCTGACATTAAGAATCTCGGGCTTAATACCAGCTTGTATAACAAAGCTGGTATTAACCCCTTTATTACCCAGCGTGCCACCGCCACCAGGGCCGCTGGAAGAGCGGGGTTCAGCGCCAGAGGATGGCGCTTCAATGAACGCGCCATCTTCTGGGGCGGCTGTGGGCTGCAATTTGCAGCGGGGGGTGCCCAGAAAGCTTGGGCCTCCCTGCGCTGCGGATTCCAGCCCCCAGCTGCTTAGCTGTACCTAGCTAGACATAGAAATTGCGCGGAGCCCCACGCGTTATTTTTTTTATTATTTCATGAAATTCATGAAATAATTTAAAAAAAGGGCTCCCCTATATTCTTGTGTCTGGCCAGGTACAAATAGGCACCTGGGGGTTGGGGGCAGCCCGTCGCTGCCTGCTGGATCCGGCTGGTTCCAGAAATACGGCGAAGCCCACGTGAAATTTTTTTCTGACCAATCCATAACACAATGTAAATAAAAGGGACTGCATCTTTATTAACCCCTGACCATTAGGATTGTTTTATTGATTTATAAAAAAAAAAAATTACATGGGCTTCGCCGTATTTCTGGAACCAGCCGGATCCAGCAGGCAGCGACGAGCTGCCCCCAACACCCAGGTGCCTATTTGTACCTGGCCGGACACAAGAATATAGGGGAGCCCTTTTTTTTATTATTTCATGAATTTCATGAAATAATAAAAAAAAAATGCGTGGGGCTCCGCGCAATTTCTATGTATAGCCAGGTACAGCTAAGCAGCTGGGGGCTAGAATCCGCAGCGCAGGGAGGCCCAAGCTTTCTGGGCAACCCCCGCTGCAAATTGCAGCCCGCAGCCGCCCCAGAAGATGGCGCGTTCATTGAAGCCCCATCCTCTGGCGCTGAACCCCGCTATTCCAGCGGCCCTGGTGGCGGTGGAACGCTGGGTAATAAAGAGGTTAGGGCCAGCTTTGTATTATTAGCTGGCCCTAAGCCCGAAATTTATGGCGGTCACGCCAATATTAGACATGACCGCCATGAATTTCTATTAAATTGTTTTAAAAAAAACACAACACAGAGAAAAATTTTTATTAGAAATAAAAAAAAAAGCCATTAGGGACTCCATCTTTAATTAAAAAAATCCTCTTCCGTCCGACGTAATCCAAAACACGATGTCCTCTCTGCTACATTCCTGTGCATAGATATAGATGTCTATGCACAGGGATGAGCAGACTGAGAACAATCTCAGCTCTGCTACACACAGGAAGAGCAGGTGGGCTCTAGGACCCTGGAGTTGCGGCAGCCAGCACAGAGCAGACAGCCGGATTCCTTACTGTGCGAGTTTCCCAGCGATTACTTGCACAGTAAACGAGTCCAATGCAAGTCAATGCCAATCCTAGTTTTGTCAGTCTCTGACAAAACTAGGATTGCTTCAGGCTGAAGCTTCCGAGACACATCTGCGATTTGTAAATCGCACACTAGTCGCTATTACTCGCTTCCCCATTCATTAACATTGGACTCGCTAGACTCGCAACGAGTAGCGAGTCCCGGCCTCGGACTCGCTAGAGTCAAGCGATTCCGAGTAATTTAGGACTCGCCCATCACTACTTTAGCCACATAAACTTCACTTTAAATTCACTTTGTAAACAGGGCCTTTTCCTCCAGAACACTCTAGGTGATCCTGCTGACTTTGCCAAGTGTTGAATTGGGAGACCTTGGAGCCCCTGGTAGCCATCACAGGCAAGGCAGGGCCTCTGCTGCGGAGCAGAGCTGGTCCTGGCCGACTCCTCAGTGTAAAAGTCATACTTATAGTAACCCTCATTAAAGGTTAAAGCATGCATTGAGTCTGTATTACTTTTTCAGAACAGTTTACTTACAAAGTCTTGTGTAGCATGGGCACTCATCTTGAACATTGCATAAACTAAAAGGATACTGGGGACACCAGATTCCTGTACTGTATGCCACAGGGGTGTTCAATGAGTTCATGCAGTCTGAACTGTTCAGACCTTACCCCTCCCTCGGGATCCACCCAAAAGACCATTAAATGCCTTCTCCAGAAAAGGTTTTCCATCACTGTCCGTTCTGGGGTGGCTGTCCATCCAGACAGGGATGTGACTTACTGTGCCAATACCAGAGGAGAAAAATCTGGGGCCCTGTTATAGGCGAGGAGGCAGGGGCCAGCACCGGAAGAGGCATGCTTGCCTCTGGTTAACGTTCCTGTCCCGTTCTTAGTCCTGATTCCCAGATACAACTTGAAGGCTCTAGTTAATTTTAAGTGTGATAAGGTTTACAGACGTCTAATACTACTTTGCAGACTGTTTTTGTTAACTAAACTCCACCCATAGTAAGTGGTCACACTAGTAAGCCTAACAATACTTTCACATTCACTTAGCTCGCTAGCTAAATTAACGCTAGTTTAGGAAGCAGGAGTACAAACAACAAGTACAACCAACTTGGGGCAACAAGAAATCCCAGGCTGGCCAAAGTTTCTTTGGAAAAACATAAAAAGATGGGTGGTCTGGGAGTTCCCAATTTTCACAATTATCAGCAAGCGTCAAACTTGGCACTGTCCAGGGGGTGGATGTCTGATAAAGAGGAACTCTCTTGGATCTGCATAGAAAAATCCTTTAATAACAACAAAGATTTAACTACATTAATAATTGCTTCTTTACTTAATCTCTCGATACTCCCTCCCTAAACACCCTACACTAAAATCCACAATAACAGCTTGGAGATTATTAATAGCCAAATCAAACAAATACAATAAACTAACCTCCCATCAAAAAATTCCTCTGGAGGTACTGGAATATTTCATTCCTAATCTTGAAACTGCAATTTGGCACAGCAAAGGTATAAGATACCTTAAGGACATCATAATAAATGGTGAACTCATTCCATTTCATCTCCTACAAAATAAGTACTCTCTTTCCTCCCATGATAGATCACCAAGGAGATCAATCAATAATTACTTAACTAACCACAAACTGACTCTCTCCCTTCCACAAAACATCTCAGACTTTATTGATTTCCCAAGTATCAAATCTCAATCGAAAACCAATTTTTATTTACAGAATTATAAACGAAGACTTAGAACTAAAGAAACCCACATTTATCTCAGCATGGGAGGAAGAATTAAACATACAAATCGACACTAAAGATTTGGCTAGAGCCCTGGAGCTGTCATAAAACCTGTATAACCCAACAAAACCTTACAAAATTTTGTCCTGTTGGCATTAGACTCCTGTCAAATTAAAATTCATTAATCCCTCGTTCTTCTCTGATTGGAGGGAATGCCAATCAAAGAGAACTCTATCCCACACCTTTTGGAGTTCCCCAAAACTTGATAACCTTTGGGTAGAAACTATACAACTCGTACAGAAAATCACCGGACTTAAGCTTACCTTATCGCCACAACTAGTTCTACTTTCTATTGGACTAGATAACCTTCCCAAAAAACACAGATCTGTCACATTCTTCTTTCATTAAAAATCTTACTTGCATGGAAAAAGCCTGAACCACCCACTATATCAGACTTAATAGACAGAATTACACTTCACAGTATATTTGAATTTAACCATGCCATGAGAAATGACACTATACACAAATTCACAGAAAGGTGGGAATTTAGGGTCAATATCTTTTCGCTGAATTTATTGAATTTAGGCCATTTTGACTTTGACATACCTCAACATGCAAACACCAAAGTGAAAAAAAAATAAAATAATTGTAGTTAAGTCATGATCAACCAGTAATTGTTATCCCCCACAGATCACAGAAGGGTAAGGTTTGAAATAGAATGGAACCATAAAGATTGGTAAGAAAAAACTGGGTGTGTGTGTAATGCTGGTATTCACTGCACTAATTGGCAGGGATGCCGATGTACTCATGGCACCACTCGCCGCCCTGCTGTACCTCCAAAATCTTTGCATGCTGCAGCTTCCGGCTTCTAGCATCCGTGCACGCTATGTGGGTTTCTTGGTTGCACATTTAGATCGTGTGCTCACACTTCCCACTCCTTAATGGGAAAACGAGCACATGTGTGGCCCCTATGGCAAGGCGCCACAGGGAGGTACTGCACCCCAAACAGAAGGTGTAGTGCCTCCGTAGTTATGGGTTTGGGGTTCCCCCTTATGGAGTCTGTCACACACACACAACACTAGGCCACCTTAGAGTAGGGGGCTGGTTATTAGCAGGTCCCAAAAGGGGGTGGAGCGTAGGTTAGAGCGGGAGACTGAAGAGAGAGTAAAAACAAGTTAGTGCTGGGAAGGCAGCCAGAGAGGATGTGCCTGACAGGGCTGCTGAACAGGAGGACACCTCGCTTCAAGAGGGTGACCCAGAACAGAAGGAGACGACCCAGGACCGGATGGAGCCGGCTGGAGAAGTCTGGGGATAACAACCGCATAACGGAGCCGAGGCAGTCAGCGGTCTATCCCTGACTGCGAACCGCCCGACTGTGGGACCGAATAAGGGAGCCGTAGTGCCACAAAGAGGTATCTCCACCTCAGTCCCGAACAGGTCCTGGACACTCTGGATAACGGGCCAATTCCGGTGGCAGGAGGATCTGTTTGTTGTCGCTCCCGTCCGTACCAGTAAGGAACAAACTGTGTCTACCAGTAACAGACCAGGGGACTGGCGAGGAGCTCTGCAAAGGTGGTTAAGGAAAGTGTAAGTAAGTACTGAGACCCTGAAAGCCAGAAAAGAAGGAACACCGACGGACTTTATAAGGCTACCCAAAACCTGTTGCTACACCTCTGTTCAACAAGACTGTGCCTGAGAACCGACTGTGTACTGTACATCTGCCCAGTATCAGTAAAGGACTTCTTGAGTTGAATCGGTGTCTGTCCTCCTTTTCCGCCGGCACTCCAAAGGCCTCAGCATCATCAGAGGGTTAAGAACAACTACTCCCCTCATCCACCCATCTGCCCTGAGGTATAGCTCCACCTGTGGGGAGATGTAACACCCAAGCTGCACCTCCCTCACCTCAGCGGCCGGCCGCAGCGCTCGTATCCCTATTACCAGGTATCACAGGTGGCATCATGACAACATTTTCTCCCCCCCCCATCCCCCATCATCATCTTTCAATGAGGGTTAGGGCACGGAACCGGGAAATTGACCACCCGTGATCCCCGTTACAGTCACCCACTCATCCTGATATCCGAGTATCCCACCCTGGCTGACTCACACACACTTAACATGTTCCCAGCTTATAACGGGAAAAGTACCAGGTAATACCTTGATGTGTTCCCAACTTTTTCTGAGCAGTACCAGGTGACAACGGTTGCAATCTCCTCAGCCGGGAAGTTTAAAAAAAACCCCACCCCAAGGGGGGGGTTTTTCGGCCGGCCCCAAAGGGGGTTACTTTAAGCAACTGGGGAATTTTAAAAAAATTTTTGTGGAACCCCCCAAAGGGAACCCTAGGGGGCCTGTGGAGGGATTTTTAAGAAAGCCCAAAAAAAAAAGGGGGGGGAACGCCCAAAACTTACCCTGGGGGTTGGGGGAAAAAACCCCCCAAAAACCCCCCCTGTGCCCCCCCTGGGGGCCCGTGGGGCCTTGGGGTTTCCCCCCAGCCCCGGCTTATGGCCCTTTGGGGGGTTTTGGTGGGGAGGATCTTTTGTTTCTCGTTTTGGCCTTCAAAAGGAAAAACTGTCCATTTTCGCCCCTTCCCCCTTTTAAAAGGGGTTTAAAGGGGAAATTAAATTTCTCCCCTTGGGGGGGGCAACATTTTGGCCCCCAAAATGTTTTGGCCGGGATATTTTTTTTAAAAAGAGGGTTTAAAAAACCAGGCAGCCTTCCCATAAAAAAAAGGCCGGGTTGGGGGCCGCCTTTTTTCCGCCATTTAAAAAGGTCAGCCTATCGGGGGGTTGAAAAAACTTCCCCTCCTCCCCCTCTCCCTAAAGTCCCCTGTCCTTGGGTAAACCACCGCCCCCAAAAACCAGGGGCCGGGGCAGGTCTTTCCCTTTTTGGAACCGGGGGTTTGGCCCCATGTTTTTCTCCCCCCCCCCCCCCCTTCATATTTTTTAAATGGGGGGTTGGGACAAAGGGAAATTAAACCCGGGCTGTTTTTTCCACCCCCCCACCCGAAAATTTTTTTCCCCCTTGTTTCCAAACTTTCCCGGTTCCCCTTTTAAAGGGGAAATTTTTGGTTTTTGTTTTCCAACCCTTTTTTGGGGCAGAGGGGAAAACGGTTTGAACCTTAATTAAGGCCTTCACCGGGGCCTTAAACCCAACTTGGGGGAGTCCTAAATTTTCTGGGAAAGGTTTGGTCCCAATAGGTCTACCATCCATTCCAACCCCAACTTTCTGGAGTTTAACCCATTTCCCGGTTTGGGTGATGCGGGAATCAAAATGCCCTTTTCTGCTACCAAACCCAACAACTTGTGCCCAAAAGGTTAAAAAACCCAATGCTTGGGGACCAAAATTTTTTTAAAAGCCCCGGAAGCTGAAAAAACCCTAAAAAAAAAAGGGGCCGGGAGGCCGGCGGGAACGGGAGGGGGGAACTTTTCAAAAAGTGCAGAAAAATTTTTTTTAATTTTTACATCCCAAAAACCCCAAATCCCAAAAAAAACGGGGGAAATTTTAAAAGGGACACCCCCAAAGGAGTTTGGGAGGGATTTTAAAAAACCGGGCTGAAATTTTTTAGAAATTTTGGGGCACATAAAACCCTGGGGAAAGCTGGGCTCGTCAAAGGCCCCCCAAGGTTTTTTTGGCCTTTGTCGGCAAAAAACGGCCCTTTCCCCCCCCTTTGGGGTTTCAGGGGGGTTTTAAAAAGGCCCAGTAAAAAATTGTTGGGTGTTTCGGGGCCCTTTCCACACCTTCCCCCCTTGCCTTTGTTGGGGTTTCCAAGTAAACCTTTTAAGAATTTTTTTAGAAGCCCCTTTCGCACAGAAAAATTTGGGGGCCCCGCCGGAAGGAGTGTGAGGGGGCCTTAAACTTGGGAAACTTGTAAGGGGAAAGGGGGTGAGGATGCCCCCGGGGAAAAAAGGGGGGGGGGACGGTAAATTTCCCGGAAAGAGCTGTTGAGGGGGGGTTGAATCCCGGAAAAAAGGGGGGTTGGGTGAACCCCCTTTGGGGGGAAAAAAGGGAGGCCCCCTTGCCCCTGGTGAGACTGGGGGTCCCACTTCCCACAAAATTCCCGTTTTTGCCTCACCAAAAAATGGGGCCCTTTTCCCAAGGGATTTCCGGTTTTTGTGGTTAGGGGGAAATTTTTGGGAAAAAGGGTTTTTCAGGGCCTGTAAAAGTTTTTCCCCACGGGGGTTGAATGGGGGACGGGAAAGGGGGAAAATTTTGCCCCTACCCCGATTCCCTAAAACTGCTGCCGGCCCCTTCCCCCTAAAAAGGGCTTTTCCTTTAAAAATTGTGCGTATTTTTAACATTTGAACCCTTTTGGTTTGTGGGGCTTTGGCAGGGTTTCCGACCCGGCGTTAAAAAAGTTTGGGGGCCCAGGAATTTAACGAAATTCTGGCCGGGGCCCAAAGGATGTGCTTGTTTATTTTATTTCCCCCCGGGGGCCCCCCTAACCGGGGAGGATGGGGCTTGTTTACCTAAATTTTGGCGGGGGATTTGCTCATGCACCCCTTTTTGAAGCCTACCCCTTTGTGGGGAAGAATGGACTCTGTTGTACACCCACAAATCGGGTTTTTTTGGCTAAAACCATGGGCCTGAATCTTTGGGGTTTTTTTGGGGGTTTTAGGGGGGGCAAGTTTTGGGGTTCCCCAAAATTTGTGGGGGCCAAAGGTTTGGGGCAAATGGCCTTTTTGGGGTTTCTTGGGGGCCCAAACTTAAAAATCCCGGGACTCAAAGCCCTCTTTTTTAAAAAGGCCAACTTTGTGCGGTTGTTTTCCCGGGGAAACCCCCTTTGGGGCCGGGAATTTCCCCCCTTGGGGCAACCCGGGCTTCTTTCGTTGTAAAACCCCCTTTAAGGGCCTCCCTCTTTTTTTGCCACTGCCCGGGTTTCCTCCCCCCTCGGGCTTTTCCCCCCCTCCTGCCATTTTGGTTTGGCCAGTTTTTTCCGGGTTTTATTCCAACACCGTGTTTTCCTCTTTAACCCCCCCCCTTCTGCTTTGGGGGGTATGTTATCATTTTCGCCCCCTTTTTGGTTGGGGGGACCATTTTCCCCACCAAAGGGTTGGGGGTGAAAACGGGGTGTTAAAAAAAAAAAAAGTTGGGAATTCGGTTTTTAATAGTTTTTTAAAAAAAATTGAAAAATTTTTTAAAAAAAAAAAAAATTTAAAAAAGGGGGCCAAAAAGATTTTTTAATTGGAATATTTTTTGAAAGTTTTTCAAATTCCAAAAAATGTGGGAAAATAAATGTCAAAAAAAAGGGGGACTTCTTCCTTGGAAAAAAAAAAAAAAAAAGGGAAAAGGAAAAAAAATTTTAATTTTTTGGGAATGGGAAGTCCCGGGGGAAAGGCTAGGAAAACTTTGGGCCGTGGTGGGGAAAGGGGGTTTGGGTTGGGCCAACCCTTTTTGGGGGAAGGCATTTTTTCCCCCCGCTAACCAAATTTAAAAACCCCGTTGACCCCGGCTGGGTTGAAAGGGGCCTTGTACTGCTGGGTTTTAAGGTATTTGGCGAAACAGCGGCGGGAGTTGGGGATTTTTGGCCCTTTTGTTGGGGGAAAATTAGGGCGGGGGGACCGATGGCCTGGGAAGGCAACCCCATCAGGCCCAATTTTCCCTTGCCCCTTCCAAACCCCCCTTGGGATTTCAAGCTTTTCCGCGAAAGTTAATTTAAAAAGGGGCCCCCAAAGGGGGTTTCCTGGCAAAGTTATTTTGCCCTTTGCTTTTTAAAAATTTTCCCCTTTTAAGAAAGTCCGGGACAAAGGAAGTGGTATTTTATTTTTGGGGGTTAATACCTGGGGGGGTTTTTTCAAAAAAAAAAAGGCAGGGTTGGCTCCCCAAAAACCACCCCCCAAAGGGCGTTTGAAAAAGCACGCACAAAGAACCAACAGTTTTTTAGGAGCGAGAATTAGTGAAAAGTCTGACACAATCAGGTGCTGTGCAAACTTTTGTATTTTACTGTTACTTTTTGCTTAAAATCCTATTTTTGTGCAAAACACAAAAAAAGGCCCCCGTACGCTGCCCCCAAGGGCACACACTTGCCCCTTTGTAAAGCACGCACTAAAAACCTAACAGTTTTTTTAGGAGCGAGAATTAGTGAGAATTTGGAAAATACCCCGTTTTGCTGACTTTATTATTCATTGTACCCCTGCTTATATCCTTTTTGGCAAAACACCAAAAGTGCAACCCTTTGGGCGCCCCCGGGGGGCCACACATTTGGGGTTTTTTTAAAGGGGCACGCACAAAGAACCTAAAAAAAATTCCCCTTTTTGGAGCGAGAATTAGTGAGAAGTCTGAACTATGGGGGACTGTTTTAGCTTTTGTACACCAGCCCCCAGATATGATAAAGGGGGTTTATATTGCCACTGGGAAATTGTTATATCCCCTCCCTTGCCTGTTTAAGTACAATAGTCCTAAAAAGGGACTGTTTTGGTCACTAGAACCCTGTACCCCGGACCGGGCCCTATACCCTCCCGGCCTTTTTTCCCTTCCTATTTCCCCTTTTTTAAATCCTGAGGGGGACGGGTTGGGGGTCCCAGTTTAAACCCCTTGGAAAACTCCCCCCTGATTCAGAAACCCTCTCCTGCCTGACTGTCTGGATCGCTGTGTGCAGAGCCAGCCGGGCCCGGGTTTATAAAAGCCCTCGGTCAGCTGTGGGGCCCCGGCCAATCATGAAATTCCAAAAACAAAACGGGCTGTGGTTTGGGCAGTGGTTTGCCACCCAACCCTTTGATGTGGGCTGGCTCTCAAAAAAGGGGCCAAACTTGCGGGAAGGGGAGGCCCCTGAGCAAAAGAAAGAGTATCGCGAATTACTCGGGTACTCCCGTGTAGCCCGGAAACAGTGAACTCGTGGGGGGTTTAACCGATTTTGTTACAAGCGTACTCGTCATCCTACTCAAAAAACCCTTCCCTTTAAAGTTCTTGCCCAATTTCCCGGGTTTTCCTTGGCTCTTGGTGAGTTCCGGTTTTGTTCCTCTGTTTTTGGTTTCCCAGTCTGTTTTAAATAAATTCTTTTCCCTGTGTCCTGATTCACCCTGATTTCCCTGTTTTCCTTTTTTTGTGAGGGTTTACTGTGGTCCCCTGAGGGCCCCAGTCGCCACGGTTTCCCCACTGCCCCTAGACAGGGTGTGGTGCCCCCAACCCCAGGTAAGGGGGGGGCCTACCCAGTACCCCCACCACACCCAAACAAAAACCCCCGGCCCAGGGGGATGGGGGAGTGGTCGACCCCCTCCCTGGTAAAGATAGGGAGGTGGGGGGCCCCCGTAGGGGGGGAAAAAAACCCGAGAGTGAGTGAAAAAGTCAAAGGGGGGGGGAAAGAAAAAGGGAAGGAGAAAAGGGGGGGAAAGGGGGAAAGGGAAAAGGAGGAAAAGGGGAGGGTGGGGGCGGGGTTGGGGGTAAGGCCCCGGAAAAGAAAAACCCCGGGGGGAACGGGCCCGGGGCCCCCCAGGGAGGCGGGGGCCTGCATTTCCCCAGGGGGGCGGGGAAAGCCAAAAACCAAAAATTGCTTATTCACGGGCCAAAGGCGGGCCCTTGGGGTTTCAAGGGGAAAAGAAAGAAAATCCCCGGGACGGGGGCCCGAGGTTTTGGGCGCGGGAAAATGAGCATGGGGCGCGGGCAGGAGGGGGCGAGAGCCAGTACAAAAAAGACAAGGGGGAAGGGTTACTCAGAACGGGGCCTTCCGGTGAATTTCCCCACCTATCTACCGGGAAAGGCTTGTGGTGGTCCTGGCTGTAGGACACAGCACCAACTGGAAACCGTTTACCCGAGACTTTTGGGGTAAAAGGGGTTGGAAACTGCATCCAGCGGTGCCCTGAGTTTTTCCCTTTTCCCCCCCCTGCCTTTGCTGCACATAGCCCCCCATCTTCTAACTGACTTTCACATTGGGCCAGGGGGCCCATGCTCAAAACCGTGGAAAGCGAACCATCCCAGCTAAAATTACCTACGGCCCCAGAGGCCCTTGATTGCTGGTCGGCCATCCACCCCATTGCGAAACCCACTGGGGAGTCTTTTTAAATTTTCCCTTTACAAAAATTCCCCTTTTTTTGACAAAACGGGGCCTTTGGGAACCCTGGGTCATGACCCGTGACCTCCCCTAAAGGGAACCCCCGACTTGGTTCCAAGTACCCCACGGTCCTGGTGGAATTTTCAGTACCATCCGTTTTTCCTGTGTCCTTTCCCTTTTTTAAAACATTCCCTGCTCATTTTCCTAAACCCTTTTTCCCTTTCCTGAAAATAAACTGTCCTTTCCGGGGTTCCCGTTTCGGGCCCCAAGTTCCTGTATCTTTTCATGTGCCCCAATTGACAGACTGTGTTCCTTTTTTTCCTTTTTTGTAACCTGAAAAAAAACCCTGTTTTCCTGGGGTTTTTTCCTGTTTTTCAGTCCCTTGCCCGTGTTCCTGAACCATGTTCCTGCCTTTTACCTAAAACCCCTGTTCCTGATCCTTTTCCCCTCTGTTTCGGGAACCACCCTCCCCCCCCACAGTTTTTCTTGATCCTTTTCCCCACCCAGGGGCTTACTCCATCTTCCCTGTTAAATTTGTGTGCCCTTTTCAGACTGGGGAAAATTGCCTTGAAGGGGGTTCCTGGGGTTTCTACCAGTAGCAAAAGTCCATGCTCCAATCGGGGTTTTGCCTGGATTTTTTGGTCCAGGGGATCTAACCCCGTTTCCCAAATTCAGATCAGTTGAAAGGCCCCCGGGCACCGCTCCCCAGCACACCTCTCCGGGTTGCTCTCTGCTCCTTCCCGATGGGGGCACCCAGTGTAAAGGGGTGGGGCTGTGTTCAAGGCCATCGTGGGTCCTTTTCCCTTTGTCTGGGCCACCGGGCTCACACACCCGCACACTTCAATGGTCAGAGTCTTGAATCAATCAGGGGTTTGCACTAGGAAGGGGCTCGCTCCCCCCCGGTAAAATCTTGGGGTTTCGGCGGGCTAAACCCGGGAACCCCCCTTGCCCTTTTAGCTGCCCGTCCTCGGGTTTATTTAGGCCCCCTCCACTGCGGGGAGGTGACAAAATTATTGTCTTATATGCTTTTTGCTTCCCCGGGACTTGGTAGTAAACCCCACCCTTGTGCTCTCCTCTTTTTAAAAACCCTTAAAAACCCTCCCCTTTTCCCCGGGGCTCGGGGTGTTTCTCCCCTGTTTGCCCTTACCGTGGGTAAAAGGCTAACCCCTACGAGGGGCCCCCCTGGTACTACCCAGCGTGGATTTGGGCCCCCGGGGCTTGCCCCTGACAATCCCTGTATGGGGGTTTGGGGTTAAACTAGGCCCAGCTCACCCGGGGAAAGTTGGGTTTCCCATGGCCCAGTGGGTCCACATTGGACACCTTCCCCGGTTTGCGGGGCATCAGTCTTGCTTTCGGGCCCATAAAGTAAAACTTTCCCCACAATACTTTTTTTGATAATTTCTGCTTTTAGAAAAATTAAAATTGCCCAACTTTTTTTAAAAAATTTTAAAATTGGCTTTGCATTTCGTAAAAAGTTCGAGGTTTTTTAAAAACCCATGAAGGGGGGGCCCAATTTGTGCAATCTTTTTTTAAAATTAGGGAAAAGTTTATTCAATGGGGCAGGCATATAGAGGATATTTTGTTTCGGGATATTCAAGTTTCAGGATTTTATGAATAGGTCAAATTTGGGATCAAGTTTTTTAAACCCTTCGGGATTTTTTATCATTAAGTCCCTGCACAAAATAGTGGGCAAATCCCCTGAGTCCTTTAAAAGGGGAAAATGTGCCCCTGTCCAAAATTTGTTTGTCCCGGGTTTGGCGCTGTGTTTTTGGGTTTATTTAAATAGTGGTGCCTTTTCCCAAGGGCCCAAAAAGGGAAAAGGGTACACTGATGATGGGGGTATTTTTCAGTGGACATCTTTTAGGGTGTTGGAAAAATCATTTATGCCCACCTTTTTGGGGTATGTCAGCAAGGGTCGGGAGGGTGTTACCAAATTGGAAAGTAAAGGGGCTTGTGTTTGAAAAAGCACTAAAGGGACAGAGGAAGAGGTATTGGGTTTACATTCAGACAAATCTTTTTTGCACCTTTTTTTGTGATCCTTTTCTTTGCAGTGCACTGCAAAAAAACGGATCAGTAAAATTGGCCCTGACCCTTTTTGCCTTTCAGACTGGGAATTTTTTGGGACAGACTGATTTTTGCGGGGGAAATCAATCGTTTTTTTCGAAAGTGCTGTTAGTTTAAAATTTGGTGTTTTTCTCCTGGGGTTTTTTTTTTTGGGGTCCCCTTGAAAAATGGGAAAAAAACAAAAAAAAAAAATAAAGGGCAACCCGCACAGTGTAAAATGGGGGGGTTTGTTTTTCTTTAAAAAAAGGATCATTTTCCCCGGGCTAAAAAAAGGGGACCACAAGCCCAAAAAAAAAAAAAAGGGTTTGTATCTGAATGTAGTTTGTTTATTAGGAAATTTAAAAGGGTGTGCTGGCAGATGAGGGCTTTTCTGTTTTAAGAAACCCAAAGGAGTATGGTATGAGGCGATGGGAGTGGGGAAGGCAGAAAAGGAGGGAAAAAATGGGTATAGAAAATATGAAATGGGCGATTTGGGAGGGGGGGGGAAAAAATTAATTTAGGGGGGTTGTGGAAATTGGGACGTGGGGGGATAAAACCAATGGGAGGATTCGGAGGGTGGGGGAAAAGGGGATCTGCTTAAAAAAGGGGCAAGAAGTTTTTTTACACCCAAGATAGAAAGATCTTTTTGGGAAAATGGAGTAAGTGCACTTCCCCCTTAATTGGCCAAAAATATCATTTGGGATTTTATTGCCCAAGAGAGTCGCTTTCCTCCCTTAGGGGGGAAAGGGAAAAAATTTTCTTTTTTCCCTTCATTGAAAAAAGATTTGGGGCTGTGAATTCCCTCTTTTCTCCCCTCTTAAATTAGTAACAGGAGCCCAAATTTTGCTACCTTTCTTGATTTGCAACTATTGTTCCATTTAAGTTTTAAAAGATTAAAATCTTTTTCATTCATGTATTTTAAGTCATATGTAATTACGGGCAATCGGAAATGGGATTTTGGCCAAGTTTTTTAAAAGGGCCATGCTTTTGGGCAGATATAATGGTTTTAAATGCCACTCCCAACCCAAACTCTGGCCTTTAATTTCTTTTTTAATTTCAACTTTATAATTGGGAAAAATTGAAATTTTCCCTTTTTTTTAATATAGGTTCAAAATTTAATTGTTTTGGGGCAGTTACCAATGTTATTTGTTTATGCAGAAAGGGTTTAAAATTGTAATGTTAATTTTAATTTACTTTAAATTTTTTTTTTTCCCTTTTACGTTTAATTTTAAAAATAAAGTATTTTTTAAAATTAAAACCTGCAGTTTTACTTCAAACTACTGTTTTTGTATTCTTTAGATTTAAAAATTACAATGCCTTTCCTTGATTTTTTTTAGTGCAAAAAAATATGCATGGGAAAAAGGTGATCGGAGTGTAAGTAGTGCAGCGGTTAATAAATTTTGGCAGCTTTTGTTAAAAACCCTTCAGTAGGTAAGAAAAAGTGGCATTTTTGTAAAAAAATCCAAAAATTTAATTTGATGTTTGTGCCCTTTCTTCGTCTTCTCTGTATTTTTGTGTTAATTGATAAACTGACCTTTTTTAAAAGCGGGGGTGTGCTTTCATACAAAAACTAGAAAAATTTTTCTACAAACTTTTTTTCCAAAAGAGGGGGGGGGGGGGGGGGCTTCCGGGGGGGGTTGGGGGGGGGGGGGGGGGGGGAATGGTTAAAATAATTTGGAGGGACTGATTTATACTAAGCTCTTTTTAAGAACAGACCCAAATTAGGGTTATTTGGGACAAGAGGGGGGGATTGCCCACCCCACACCCAGTTTTTCCTAAATTTAAATTAACCAAATTTTAAAAGGGGGGGTTTAAAACCCCACAGTTCCCCTTTTTAACCCTTTTTTTTATCTCTTTTGAGATTCGGGCGTTTTGGGGCCAAAGCCCCCAAAAGTTATTTCCAAAAACCAAAAAGTTTACCCAATTTTTGTTTACTACTATGTATACGCATAAAATTAAAGGGATTCGGTCGGGCAAATGTTTCTATTTTGGTCTGGGGCCCAGGGTGTGGGGAGTGAAATTTGTTTTCTAGATATATGTGTTTTAAATAGGCGGGTATGTTTCTGACCCAAAAATTTAAATTTTTAAAAAAAACACATTTTTTAAATAAAGAATAAGAATTTTTTCTGAACCTAAGCGGGGTTTTCTTGTTTAAAAAAGTGGGATCAACTCCTAAAAAGCACCCCTTTTTATGCCCCTTTGTCCATGATTTACAAAATTTAAAAGGGCCCCCCAAACCTTGGGCCCGGGCCCTTCCTTTTTTTTTTAAAATAAAAATGCGTTAAAAAAACAAAAAATTTATTTCGGTTTTGACCCCATTTTTGTGGGAAAAAACGTATGGGTTCCCATCCTGTGTACCTTTTTAAATGTTTAAAAAAAAATTGGGTTCTCCAGGTTGAAAAAAATATGGCCCATTTTTTTAATGTGATTTCCCCTTTTTGTTTGGACACATAAACAGAAAAAAAAAGTATGACACGGGAAAGGAAGGGGACTTTTATGTTTTTAAAAGATGGGGAAAAGATACATAAAAGGAATAAATGATGGGACGACAGTATATACTTGACTAGCTTAGAGTCTGGCGCTCCCAAAAAGTTTTTAAATTTTAAATTGTTTTTTAGTTAAAAACCGTGGACATACATACACTCACACATCCCTACATCTTTAAAAATTAAATTTTTTAATATTAGGCGGGCTTTCACAATCAGCTTTTTGCTCCCAAAAAAAGTACAAGGGGGTTTACTCCCTTTCGGGCACCTCAGGGGCTCTCCCCAATGTAAACATGGCCCCCTGAAAGCCATTATAAAAAAATTAAAACTAAAATAGGGGCCCCTTTGTCTTCTGAGCTTTCAAACTCTGCCAAAAAAGGGAAATTTTTTCTCCCCCTTATCGGGTTTTGGGTTTCCCGGGGGAAAGAAATTCCCTCGAAAAAACTTTTTATGGTTCACTTTCCCTGTTACTTTATGAAAAAAAAATTTTTTTTTGGGCTAAAACTTTTTTATTTGAAAAATGTATTTTTTTTTTTTTTTCTGATTCAAAGGTGTAAAATTCTGTAAAGAAACCTCCCAATTTTAATTTATTTAAATTTAACTTTAGAAAAATTTCCCAAGGGTTTGTTTTTTTTAAAAATTTTGGGGTTTCATTTGTTGGGGTTTTTTCTCTTTTTGGGGCCCCTGCAAATGTGAATTTTACCCTTTTTTTTTAATTGGTTTAAGTTTTTGTAAACCAAAGGGTTAGTGGGTCCCTTTCACTTTGACCCCTGGGTGCCCTAAAAACAGGGGTTAGAAAAATATATGGGGTATCCACTTTACTCAGGGAAAAGGGGGCCACAAAAAAATGATAGGGCCCACTGGTCAAAATTTGGAAAAAAAATTGTTGTGGGAAAGGGGTGGAACGGCTTTAGCGCAAAGGGGAATTTTTGTTACTGTGTCTCAAATTTTTTTTATTTATGTGTAAAAAGTCGTATGTGAAAAGGTCCCCTAGAGATTCAAAAAAATCTGGTTTTTAGTGAATGGAGGGCATATTCCCATGTAGAAATTTTTAAAGGGAATGGATAGATAGATAGAAATTAGATAGTTTAAGATAGAAGATAGATAGGATTAGAATAAAAGTCCTTTCCCAAAAAATTTTAGAATATCTTAAAAAACGTTTTTTTTATTTCAGTAATTAAATTATTTTAAAGTGAAAATTTTTTTAAAATTTTAGAGTCATTAAAACAGTTTGTTTCTTTTTCAAGGGGTTTATTTATTTTAAAATATTAATGATTAGGGTTTTACACCCAATTTGAAAACCCAAAGGTCTTTATCTCAAAAAATTTTAAAATTATTATATAAGCCAAAACGGAAATAATGATTTTTTTAACAAAAAATATGGGGCCCTACGGGGAAAAATGTAAAATGCACTCAATACTTGGTCTTGGTTTCCTTTTGTATGAATTGTTGCATCAATGGGGAGGCATGGAGGCGATCACCCTTGGCGGAGGTTTTGGGGGAAAACCCCAGGTTGCTTTGTTTGGGCCCCTTTCATCTCATCGCATTGTTGATTTGGGTTTGGTCTCCATTTCCTCTTGCCCAATACCCCGTAGTTTTTTAAATTTTTTATTACCGTTTTTTAAATAAGCCCCGTGATAAGGGATTAAAACTTTTGGGGGCCCCAAAAGCCTGGGAAAGAAAATTTTTTGGTTTAAAAAAGGGGGGTCCCCAGAAGGGCATAAAGGGCCCCCAAATTTTGGTAACGCGGGCCCCCAATTTTTAGTTTTAAAAGCCCCAGTGGGTAACAAATAAAAGGTTCCCCAAACCACCCGATGTAGATTACACAGCCCCAAATAGTTTTTTTGGGCCCACTTTTAGATCGGATTTTTTTCCCCAAATTTAAAAATTTCCCCCCAATTAAAAATAAACATTCCCAGCTAGCAACCCCCCCGTTTTTTTTTTTGGCAGGTAAGACGTTCCCCCAGCAATTGGTTCTGGGTTTACCAAGTTTTTCGACATTTGTGGTTTTAAATACACAGGTTTGATGTTTGGGCTGTTGGATCCCCAGCGGGGTCCCCGGGAATTCCCAAAAATTTTTGAATCCCCCCCTTTTTTAGCAAATCCGGGGCTTTTGGGGAGGGGGTTTGGGCACCTTTTTTCCCACCCCCTTTTCCCACATTGGGAAACCCCCCAAACGGGAGGCCCCCCCAAAAAATTTTTGGGGCTTCCCCCCCTTGTGGAGGGGGGGGGGGTCATGGGGGTCTTTTTTTTTTGTAAAGCCCCCGCCCCCCAGAGGGGTAGGTATTAAAGCCGGGGGGGCTTTTTCCCCAAATTTTTTCCAAAATGGATTTCCGGTTAAAAAGGACACACTTTTGGGTTTGTTACTTTTAAAAAATTTAATTTTTTTTTGGCCACCCAATTTTTGGGATCCATTTTGTTGGAAAGGCAATAAAAAAATATTTTGGGTTTGGGGCCAAAAAAACTCGGAAACTTAAAATTTTTGGGGGCTTGGCTCATTTTTCCCGGGGTTTTTCCTTTGGGGGGGGGAAAAAGGAAGGGTTCCGAAAAAGTTATTTTTTCCCCCTTTAGGTTCCCTGGCCCCCCCCCTAGTTTTTTGTTCCAAACCCCTTTAATGTTTTAAAATTAATATTTTTTAAAGGGGGTTAAAATTAATTAAAAAAAAAGGTTTTTTCAATTATTCACTTTTATATGAAACTCCAGTTTTAAGGGGAAAGGTCGGGGTTCTTGGTTTGGGGTTGATTGCCCCCCAAAATTTTCTACCAGATTTTAAAAAGGTAAAAAATGTTATGGGTTTCAAGCTTCTAAAAGCATTTGGGGAGGAATTTTTTTGTTTTTTTTTTTAATTTTCACTTTAAGGGTTTTTAATATTGGCGGGGGAAAACCCCCTTTACAAAATTTAAAAAAATTTTTGGGGTTTTCCCTGGTTTGGGACCCTTAAAAAGAAAATAAGGGAAAAAAAATTTTGGAGGAAAAGGCGGGGCCTTCCCATTTTTAAATGCAATTAAACCTTTGGGGGGTGATGGTGAAACAATTTTGTTTTTTTGGTTTTTTTTGGGTGAAAGGGTATACCCTCCAAAAAAATTAAACATTTAAAAACGATTCCTGGAAGGTTGAAAAAAAACTTACCGTATATACTTTTGTATAACCCGCCCCGGTTTAAGCCGCCCCCCTTATTTTTTCCCCCCAAAACCCTGGGAAAACTATTGACTGGGTTTTTTAAGCCGGGGGGGCCCCCAGCCACGGGTTTTACACCCCCCCAGCAGGTGGTTTTCCCCAAATCCCGGGCTAGATCCCAGCCCCAGTTGGTGGTATAAAAGCGGGCCCCAGTTGTATTTCCCCCGGGGCCCCAGGGGTATATACAGCCCCAGGGGTGGTTTTACGCACCCCCCAGATATATACCCCCCCCAGGGGGTTTTTTTTAACCCCGGGGCCCCACATAGATACACCCCCGGGTTTTTTAAAAGGCCCCATTTAGTTTAGGGGCCCAAGAGGTTAAAAGGGCCCCGCTAGTAAAACACCCCCCAGGGGTGGTTATACGGGCCCCCTTTTGGGTTTTGGGGCCCCCCCAGCGGGCCTTAAAACCCCTGGTTTATTCACCCCGGGGGGTAGTATCCGGGGCCCAGGCTTTTTTATTTTCCCCCAGGGGTTTTGGGGGGCCCCATGGGAAGGGGGCCCCGGAAGGTAAAAAGCGGGAAGCGAGTTTTAAAGGAAGCCCCAAAGTAGCGGCCCCCTTTTCCAAGGTTTTTCCTCCCAAGGGGGGCCTTTGTGGGGGGGGGAAACCCCATACTTTAAGGGGGGCCGTTTGCCCGGCCCCCCGCCCCCTCCACCCCACTGGACCTCCCTTTGGGGGGGGGGTTTTCCCTTTTTTGGGTCTAAAAAAGGGAATGGAGTTTCGGCAACGACCCAACAAAATAAAATTTGATGCCAAATTTGGGGGATTCCCCAATTTCAGGGGGCCGCCGGAAAAAAGGGTGCAGGAAAAAACTCGGAACGTTTTTTAATAAAATTTCCTTTAAAATTTTTTTCCCAGGGTTTTTCCCCCTGTTTTGGAAAAAGGGGATCCCTTAAAAATAATGTTTTTTTAACGGATTTTACCGTTTTTCCCAAAAAAATTGGGTTCAGCACTGACCCCCAATTTTTTCTCCCGTAATTCCCCAAAAACCTTTTATAAACCCGAAGGGGGGTAACCTTTTACCCAAATTTTGGGTTTGGAAAAAAAACTCGGGTTTAAAATACAGGGGGGCCATTTTTAGGATTTTTAAAATTTCCCCTTTTGGGAAGTCAAAAACCCCAAAAATTAAAAAATTTAAAAGGATTTTTCAGGTTTTTTAAAAAACAATATTGCTTTTTCGGGGGCAGGCCCCCTTTTTTAACTAAAATTTTTTGGGTGCGTTGGGAAAAAAGTTTTTTTCCCAAGGGGTTTGTACGGAATTTGCAAAACTTTTATTGGCCCAAGTAACGCTGGTGCTAATGAGTGATGTGTTGATTGTGAGTAATCTGACACTTTATTCCCCGCGGGTTTCAGTAACAAAGGGAGTGGGGGGCCCCAGCGGGGTTTTTGCATGCGTTAAAAAAGAAAAAAAGCCCCCCCCCGCCAGGGCCCCGGGAAAGCCTTCCTTTTTAAATAGCCGATTTTGTTTTTGGGGAAAGGCCAAACACAAATTTGGATTAATATTAGACTAAATTTCGGCCCGAGTATTGAAAACTATTTGTTACAAGTATAGCGTTTTCGAATATTTCGCTACTCGCTCATCCCTACTTAGAATCCATCAGTGAGCTTTTTTTTTGGTGGAGTTTTAAATCTATTTCAGAGCTTCTTTTAGCGATTTATGATTAAAAAAGTTAGGCCAAAGTTGATGTTGGTAAAAACCAGACCCAGAGGAGCTAAAAAAAAACCAAAGTAATAAACTTAATCCCCTTTTTCCTTTCAGAATGAGTTTACTAACAGATTTTAAAATTTAACCCCATTTTCCAGAAAAGGCCAGTAATTTTTCCCAGGGGGCAAACCAAAAGGGGGGCTTGGAAAAAAAAATTTTCCCAAAAAGGTTTAAATCATTTTAGGAAACCCTTTAGTTTTTAAAAAATTAAAAATTATTTTTTTAAAGTCCAAAATAAAAAACATATTTATTGGTAAAAAAAAAATACCCTTTTAAAGAGTTTTATTTAAATATGCTTTACATTCAAAGATGCAGCATTCATGACTCCACCTCCCAGTTGTTGGGTTTTTTTTTTTTTTAAAAATTTACCCAACTCCGCCAATTTTTGTTTCCCAAATTTTTCACTCCCATTTTTGCCTTAAATTTTCCTGAATGCAATGGGTTTAAAACTGCATTGCACTCACATAATGGTTTTCCCAATGAATCTTGTTCATGTGAAAAAATTTTTCCCTTAGATGTAATGGGGCAAAAAAAAAAATTGAAGAAATTGTTGTGTAGGGCCCGGGTATATGAGATGAGTTTCCCCCCCCCCCCCCCCCCCCCCCCAATGCAAGAAAAATGAGGGGAGAAAAAATTGGACAGCACTTTTAACCCCCGGAGCCCCCACACATACTTACCCGGGGCGGGGATGTGCAACTTTTTTCGACCCCAAAGGGGCCGCTCGGGCCCTTTTCTGCTACCTCTGCCCCAGGGGCCTGTCCCATGTCGAAACAGGTCTCTGGGGTTTTGCTTTTGGGTTCAGGCCTGTGCTCCTAATTCTCTTAAATGGTCAGGGGCCACTGGGGGAAAGGTGCCTGACAACAGGGTTACTTATTCAGTTTTCTGTTTTTTCCCAAAGTTTGTTGTTAGGCCCTTTTTTTTTCCCTGTGTTCATTATCTTTTCCCTTTTAACCTCCCTTTCCCACAAATGTCAGTATCCCCCGGACACCATACCTCCCTGATTGCTGTCCTGTGTGCAACACCCGTCCAACTGCACCCCCACCTACATACAGACTGTACCTCCCCATACCTGAGTCGGTCTTTTGCACCCCCAATGTTTTTTTGGGGAAACCTCGGGGGTTATTTGAAGGGTTTTTTCCTTTTGGCCCAAAGGGGGATCCCCCCCCTTGCTAACCACCACATTGCTCTTGGGTTATAAATTTTCCCATCCCATGGGCCCTGCAAAACTCTGACCCCCTTTTGCTGCCCGCGTTTTTACGGGAGGTGTCTCACTTTGCGGGACCAACAGGATCAGTTATTTTGGGTTTTTTCGATCTGTGAACACCCGTTTGAAAAACCCTTTGGGGACGGCTTTCTCGCTGAAATCTTTCCAGTGCGGGATCCAGCAGGGACAGATTGTGTATTGTTGTCTGTCCCCCAAAACCCTTTTTAAAGAAGGGTTATTTGGTAAGATTAGGATGAATGGCAGGAATTGTTTCCCCCAAATTTCCCCTTGGCAGCTGGGGTTGATCTCAGGGTTCCAGGAGGATCTGGAGTGATACATAAAATTGACCCAAATTTTGGCTCCCATCCCTCCAGAGATAAAACTGGTGTGCAATTTTCCCTCTGCCAACCCTAAACCCTACGGAAAGGGAGATTACTTTAAAGATGTTGGAAAAAAAGCAAGAACCCCATAAGGGCCCAGGGTTGTGTTTTACTTTTTTAAAGTGTGGAACCTTTTTCATCCATGAAATTTTCCCTGAGGCCCAGGACTTTTTTGCCGGGGGTTTTTTGGGTTTGGCTTTTACTAGGGGAGAAAAACCCCCTTTTTTCCCTTTTGACCCTCCCCAATTTTGAGGCTTTGGTTTTATGAAGGGCCTTTAGATTACGAATTTGCTAGGGCTTCTTCATTAAAACAAGTGTGGGGATCAGTACCAAAACCCCCTCCGACATTTTAAAAAGCCTGGCCCTTCCCGTCAACTGTCAATGGAGCATTCTGGATTTTAACCCATACACTTTGTGCCCCAAAACCAGTGGCAATACAGGTGGGAGCTTCCTTTCAGAGAAGATCATTTCTTGCCCCCCCCCCCCCCCCCCCCTTTCCAAATTAAACCTGCCCCATTTTTCCCCTTTGGGGCCCTGCCCGGCTCTGTTCCACAACCTCCCCTAAAATGGAAATCCAGGAAGTAAACTTTTGGGAAAAACAAAATTGCAAAAAAATGTTGTCTGGCCCCTAAACCCCTGGGGATGAAAAACTCTGGGGGTCAGTTCTGTTTTGCGAATTCAGTCCCCAAGGAAAAAGGGTTTTCTCAAAAAAAAAAACTATGCACCCTTTAAACTTTCCACCAGCAAATTCATACATCTCCCAAACTCTGGGGGACCCCTTGGGGGAGAAAAATTTTTCCTTTCTTTTTAACTGGTAAAGGGGGAGGTGTAAGTGGGGGTATTGTAATGCCATTTTTCCCTTCCCGGCCCCCGAACTGCGTTTTTCCCTTTTTCCTCTCCAAGGTGCCCATGTCCCTTTTCTGGGGTATCTTGCTCCTGGGGCCTTTGCCCCCACACAGGTCCCCCCAGGGGTGCGCACAGAGCAGGGGCTAAGGCCTCCTTCCATGCTCTTAAAGGGCCCAGCGCCTATATTGGAAGTCCCCTTCCCAGCCTATGGCTGGGAGGCACTGGGTTTTTAAGGCATTTTTTTTGGGGGAAAGGTTCCCTAGCAACGGGGGTTTTTTTAAAGTCATTTTTCTCCCGCCCCCCTAGTAGTTGTGAGGCCCAAATTTTCCCCTGTGTTGTTACCTTTCCTGGCCCTCCCTTCCAAAAACCTGTCTTTGTCTGCCATCCCCTTTCTTGTCCCGGCTTCCCATCTTTATCCTTTCCCAAGAGGCGTCGGGCTGAAACCCCACCTGCACTACAAAAAAATACCCCCCTTTCCCCAGATTTTCCCCCTGCTTTTTCTTGCCCAAGGGTTTGCCCGGGAGGTGTCTGCTGCCACATTTTCCCAAAATTGTGGCCTAGTGTTCTAATAAACAGATGATAGAAAAGATTAGATACATGGGGAATAGATGTAGATGGGATACAAACATAGCCTTTGAGCAGCAAACCATTCCCAGCTCCACTGCACTCTGCATGCCCCGGATCCCTTCTGTAAAGCGTTAACGTAAGAAATGTTACTGCTCTTCATCCCGTTTATAGTCTTGTTTTGTTGACCCCCGCATCTGAAAAGAGCAGAAATGTCGAAATTTAATCCCACTGTAAACTTTGGTGCCCCCCCAATGTGGCACAAACAATTTGAAAAAACCCGGAAAAAGGAAAAAAAGGGAAAGCTCGACAAATAGGGAGGGGGGAGAGGGGTTACCTTTGTTTATTTCCCCTGTGGCGGGAAATTGACCTCCCTAAGCCCCCTAACATTTCCCTTTCCCCCCCACGTTTGTCACAGGGCCTAGGCCCTCATTTCCCCTGCATTTAAACCTGGCTAGTTTACAAGTCAGGAGGAAATTAGTTCTAAACAGTACAATAATACAACATGGAAAAGGGGGAAGAAGACAGGGGGGAAAATTTGAAAAAAAAGGGGAAAAACCCTTAAAAAAAACTTTTCCAATGGGAAAATACTAAAAAAAAAAAGCGCACCATTTGTAAAAGGGGTGCTCTATGCAGGCCCTTTTGCAGGGCAATTCCTCCCACACCTTGTTGTGGGTTTGGGAGGGGGTTTTAAATTAGCCTCCCACCTGGGCTTGCTTCCATAGGGGGGTCTGACTGCATCCTGCAATTGCATTTTGGTTTTTTTTTTTGGGCATCGCAAGCGGGAAAAAAAACCAAATCAAAAATTTTTGTCTCAAAACTTCAGTTTCTTTCAGGGGACGGGCTCCTTTAAAAAATTGGTAAGCGAGAAAGGAAATTTTCCGGGCAATAGAGGGGAAAAGATACGTGACAAATTATAGAAAAATTGGAGTGATCCCCAAAGAGCGCACCTGAGATTATAAACCACAAGAAAAAAAGCAGCAAGGAGGGGAGTCTTTAAACCGTGCAGCACTAAAATAAAAAAAATTTAAAATTTAAAAACACTTTGTTCAAGCCTGGCCCAAAAGGTCCCCAATTTGGGGACACACCCCATGACTGGCCCACCTTATTGCTTTCACTTTTCACTGGGTCTTGGGGCCAAACGCCCAGACCCACGGGTGGCGGGGCTGTCAAAACCTTTGAGTGCCCGAACAATCCCTCTTTTGGCTTTGATCGACGGGGCGGGAAAAAATCTTAGAAGTTTTGGAAACCTTGCTTTATAAAAAAAAATTTGGGAAACCAGTGACAGTCTCATGTTTTTAGCTCTTCTTTTTTTTTTTTTAAAAGGTTTTCCCTTTTGGGGGAAATACTTGGGAATTCCCTGGATATGTTGGTTTCCCCTGGTTTATGTCGGACCGTTTTTTTTTTTTTTAATGGTGATTTAGGAAAGTGCTGGGGGAGCTTTTTTTTAAAAAAAAAGTTTTTGGGCATGTTTTTTTTGATTTTAATTAAAAGGGTTAGAAAGGGGGTGTCTGATAGGAAAACATCTTCAAATTAAAAATTAAAAAACATCTAAATAATTAAGGTGAGATTTTAGACAGTTCAACCCAAAAATTAAACCAGGGTACCATTACCCCAATTTCCCCGGGACACCAAATAATCGGGGGAAAAGCCGAGGTGAAGAAACCGAAATTTACACTTTTAATGGTGTGCCATTTCTGAGGCAGTTTTGTGCCCGATAGGCTGGGGAAAAGGGCCCAAAAAATGATAGGGCCTTCCCCCAAATGACTTTACTTTGCTGCTTATCAAAAAAAAGGGAGTGGACCCTAAGTGGGTTTTTTTTAAAAATTTTTTATTTAATTGGGGGTTAAAAAAAAACTTAAAAACTTTCCCAAAAATTTTAAATCAACATGAAAAAGGGAATTAAAAATCTGAAAGTTTATAATATGTAGGGGGGTTGGGTAATTTTTTTATCCCGCCAGATATCTAAGTTTTTTTATTTTTTATCTATCTCTTTGTATCTATTACTATAATTATTTTATACTTATTAAAATTTTATCTTTTTATTATTTTTTTTATTTTTTTTATCATCTGTCTTATTTTTTGATTTTGGGTTGCTTTTTTTATTTGGAAAACGGCTTTAATTAACATTTTATTTTTAGTTGTGCAAAAAAAAATATTTAAAAATTTAAATTTCGTAAGAGTTGCTTTCAATGTCATTTTGATTGACTTAAAAGATACTTTGGTGAAAAAAATGTGTAAGGCAAAAACACTTTTAAAAGAAATAAAGGTGATAGGCAAGAAAAAAAATTTTATGGAATGCAATCGTTAACTTTTCAGGTAAGTGTTTTGAACCCGGGTTTTATATACGCTGTCGTGAAAAAAACCCCCATTTGTAGTGTAAACTATATTTTTTAAGAATATATATTTTTTTGACCATAAAATTCACCCGGCACTTTCATGTCCGTTTCTCAATTTTTAAAAAATAGATGATTTTAATTTTAAAACGTCATACTTTTTTTGATTAATTTACACATGCTTTAAAATTTTCCCCAATTTCGTTTTTCCCTTTAAATTTTTGGTTTTTAAAATTTTGTCTGTTGTTGGGTTTTCAATTTACAAACTTTTTCCTCCACACGGGGCATGAAATGTATAAGCTAAAAAGAAAAAAAATGCTTTATTCATTTAAATTAAGAAAATTTTGTAAATTTGGGAAGCCCAATTTTTTTAAAGAGTCACTTGTCCCCCCAGTTTTAAGAGGGTTTTGGTTTATATGTGGAGTTGCTTTTATTTGGGTTGATTTTTATACTTGATTTTAAAACTTATTCAGAAAGAAAATTTTTAATATTAACAAAAAAAAGAAAGACAAAGTCTAAAAGGGAAAAACTTGATTCAACATTTATTTTAAAAATTTAAAAAATTTTTTTTATTACCCCTTTCATATACAACAGTTTCACACAGCAAAAAAAGGGTCATAAAGCTGGATTTTGTATTAAAAACACTAGTTGGACCTTTCCCAAAGCGCTAGGGGTGTGTGATATTCGGCGAATTTGGTTTTGTGCAGGGCCCTTTGGGGGGGCCTTTTTCAGCGGGCTGATTGTTATTTTTCAAAATCCCCCAAATTTTTTTCAAGTGCTGGCCCAAGGATTTTTGGGGACAGCTCCCCGTGTGGCCGATTTTCCTCTGCGACCATCTCCCTGGGTTTGTGCCCGAGTTTTTTTAGTTTGATCTTTAAATCCCCATATCGTGTCAGTTTTTCCCCAAATTGTTTTTTCCCCAGTCCTGCCAGTCTTGGGGTTTTCGATCCAGATTCCTTTTTTTTTTATAATGGTAAGGTCCCAAAAATTGGGGTTCCAAAAACTTTATCAGGTTTTTAAATTTTTAAGTCCCTAGTTTGTTTTGAAAATGTTTATTTTTAAAAAACCTTTTTTAGTTTCATTATCCCTCATTTTTGTGCAGGGAGATGGTAATTGTGGGACGGGTTCCCGTGAATAATTTAGCAAAAATGTATTTTGCCCTTTTCTTTTAGTTGTTTTTGCGATCTTCTTGCAGCAGGGTCAGTATATTTATCCCTTGTTTCTTTTGCTTTCCTTGCAAAAGTCGACTTGAGAGTCTGTAGTTGATTTTTCAATTTGGCTTTAATTGCTTTTTTGCAAATGGCTTGTCTTGGGCCCTAGAAATTTAAACCCCTGTTTTTTTTTTAAAAAAATTTCCATTAGTAAGCCCTAACCAGGTCTTTTTCCTTTTTGACTTTTCTCGCGAATTTTTTTTTAAATTTTCAAAGGGAGTTTTTTTTTGCCCAAAGGGTTTTCCTTTTTGCTTTGTATGCTTTTTACGGTATTCACTTTTTGTCTTTTGTATGTTAAACCCCTTTCGTTGTTTCCCTTTCCCTCAAAGGCTTGTTGTTGGGCCCCTATCGTGCAACCTTTAACTGCCAGTGCATGGGTTTTTCTTCTTTTTACAGTTTAAATTCACTTGTAAAAGCCCTTTTCCTCCGGGGTTTTTTTTTGGGAGGTAAAGTCTGGGCAAATCATCGTGAATGCAATGAAAAGGGATTGGGCATCAGTTTTTTTGGTTTTTTTGTCCCGATCATCCAGCTCCCATCCGTGTGTATCCCAAAGCCCGTTTTTTTGGCCTTGTGGTATTCCCCCCTTTTTAAATTTCTTTCAAAAATTTTTCCCGGGCCCCTTGGTCCAAAATTCCATTACTAAACACAAATTTTTTAAAATTTCCTGTGCTTGATGTTATCCAGCTGTTTTTGCCCCGGTATTTTAGGCCGGTGGTTTTTAAAGGTTTGTCAATTATTATTAATATTATTATTATTTTTATAGGTCATATATTCTATTTTCAAATTTTTCAGGGGAGAAAGGGGCATACATAGACAGGTACAACAAACAAAGAGTAATACAAGACACACATAAGTACAGAAAGAGAGAGGCCCCCCGGGCCAAAAAGGGCCAATAGTCTACCAAAAGGGGTTTTGGAAAAGGGTACACTAAGTAGTTGGGAGATTTGGTTTTGCAAAGGTTTGGTGGAAAGGGTGATCACTCCCCGGGTGTAGGCTTGTTGGAAAAGGGGGGGGTTTTTTCAGGTTCCCTTTTTAAAAATTTCCAATGGGGGTGAGGTTGTTTTTTTGGGGCAAAAAAAAGTTTAGATTTAAAGGGAGGGTGCACGGGAGAAATTTTTGTATTTTGGTTGGGTGAAGAGAAGGAGATCTTGAGAGATCACCCGGTTCCATGTGGGTTTAAATACCGGGGGACCTTTTTACAAATTTTTTGATATTTTAAAGATAGTTTACCCCCTTTTGTTAGGGTAAAAAAAGAATTAAAAAACCAGTTAAAAGCATGGAAATTTAAAGAAAGTTTTTCACCCTTTTTTGGGAAACAGAAAAAAAAATTTTGCAATCTGAGAGTCCTCAAATGGTTGATACCTTTTAATGGGTTAAAATGGGTAAAGAAAAGGTTTAAAAGGCCCATAGCCAAGGGGCCATAGTGTCCCGGAAAACTTGCAAGGTTACCATCTTTTGTTGTTTAAAAAATTCCCGAGGAGTTGGAAAAACCCCAGCTAAAAGGTTTAAAAACAGGGCCCCCCCATGGGGTTAATTAATTAAAAAAGTTTTTACCCAGAGGTAGGGGGACACAAAACCCAGTTTTGGTTAGTTTTTTTTTTCAAAAAGCAGAAAAAGGTAGATGTAAAACCCCAGTGGGGTTTTTTATAAAAGCCCCGTTTTAGGAAAAAGGGCCCCAAGGTTAAAAAGCAGCCCAGGGTCCCCAGGGAAATAAATTTAAAAAGGCCCCCTTGGTTGGTTAAAATTCACCCCATGGTTTTAAAAAAATACAAACCCCAAAATTTAGGGTTTTAGGGGCCCCCAAAAAAATTTGGGGATAAAACACCCAAAAAATTTAGGGGAACAGAGCCCAAGGGCCTAAAAAATTTTCAAAAAAACCCCCATGGAGTATCCAGGGCACAAAAAAAAGGTAAAAAATAAAGAAAAACCCATATTAATGAATTTTTAAAACCCCCCAGAGGTTTATAAAAAATTTCCCCTTTTTGGTTAAAGGGGAAAACCAAAAAACCCCAAACTTTTTTGTTAACAAGGGGGCCCCAAAAGAAGGGGTTAAAAAACACCACCTTTTTTAGTTAAGGGGGAACCGGGGGGTTTTATTTTTAGCCCAATGGTTCGTTTTTACAAAGGGCCCCAAAAATAAAAAAAATTAACCCGGCCCATTTTAAAAAAATACCCGGGCCCCAAAAAAAGGGAAAAAAATAAAAAAAAGCCCCTTTTGGGTAAGTAATTTTAACACCAAAACCAAAAGGTTAAATTTTAGCCCCCTGGTTAAAAATATACAAAAAAAGGGCCCCCAGGGGGGTAATTAAAGAGGGCCCAAAATTTGGTAAGTAAAAAACCTTTTGGGAAAAAACCCAGAAAAGGGATTAATTTTGGCCCAACCCCAGTTTTTTTGGTTAAAAATATTTTAAAAAAAAAACCCCCAAAAAGTAAAAAAATTGCAAAAACCCCCCTTTTGGAAGTCAAAAAACCCGGGAAAAACCCAAAAAAATTTACAAAACCCCAAAAACCGGGAGTTACAAAAGGCAGCCCCAAATATTGCCCGCCCCACCCCATTGCGTCCCCCCTTCCGGGTTTTTACCTGTAAAAACAAAGGAAATATTAACCAGTGTTCCCGGGAAACACCCCCGTTGGCCCGGAACAACCGGGGATTCCTAATCTTCTGGTTTTTTGTTTATTTAAATTAGGGGCCAAAGACCAAATTGGGGAACGGGACAGCAGGAAAAGGGGGTCTCACTGAAAGGGTTGGGAAGGGGCGCCTCCCCTGCCCCCTGGAACCCCAGCTGGTGGCCAAAAGGGGAAAAAATTGTATTAATATAATTGCCTACGGGACCCGGGGAAGACGCCTGGGGGGGTCATTACTTTGGGGAGGGGGGGCTTTCTGGGGAATTTGAATGTACCGGATTCCGGCCCCCAAACTTCCCCGTATAAGCCCGGGGGGGTACTTTTCCAAGGGGCCCAATTTTTGGGGAAAAACCCCGGGGGAAAAACAAATAAATTTTTTTATATAATAAAATTTTATAAAATAAATTTTTTAAATATATATTATATATATAAAATATATAAAGCTGTTTTTGTGTATGTTTGTGGGGTGTGGTGGGATGTATGTAGTATATTTAATTTGGGATCTACACCGTGCAACCTACAGCCCCCCAAAAAATTTTTTTAAAAGTACACATCTGGACCCCGGGGAGCGTTTTATAGGCCATGTTGTGTGGGAAATTTTTTAAACCCTTTCGCGTTCCATTTCCAAAACCCCAAAAAAATTTTGCCCCTATCTCATAATGGGGGAAAAAAGGAAATGGAAAAGTGTTGGAGAAAAAATCAACAGCTGCCCCGCTACAGCCACAAAATTTTTTCCCAGTCCAAAGTTTGGACCCCCTTTGAGCGTTTATAGGCTATGTTTTTGAGGGAAACCCTTTTTAAAAACCCCGGGATTTCCCAAATTTCCCCCCAAAAATTTTTTCCCTATTACTTTAAAGGGGAAAAAAAAGGGCATTTACCAGGGGACAGTTTTTGGGAAAAGAAGGGCTTAATGATAAAGCCAAAGACTAACAGCTTTTTCCGCATTATAGTAAATAAGGTGGGGCCCCGGGCATGGGTATTCACCCGCATGGGGAATGTATTAAAACCCACACAGACAAAAAGTAACAGCAAGTGTATAGTGCTAAGGGGCAGCCCCAAATTGGATACTCACCACGCACCCGAATAAACCCCCACACCACAAAGGGGAAAACACAACAAGGGACACACCCGACACACCCCCAAGGGGACACCCCACACACCCTTTTTGGACACTTTCACTCACCCCCCAGGGACCCCCAAACACACACACCACAAAAAGACTCACACAAAAACGGGCCCCCCACACACCACACAGACCCCCCCCCACGGGGGGCAAAAAAAACATACCACCCTATAGGGGCCAAAATGCACTCCCCCCACGGGACCCACACACAAACCCCAAAAAGGGCACACACCACACAGACCCCCCCCCAGGACACCAAACATACCCAACCCCATAGGGAACTGACTCACCCCCCAGGGGGCACACACACACCACAAAGGGACAAACCAAAACAGAGACACACCACCCCACAAAACACCCCCCCCGGGACCCCCACACATACACACCCTATAGGGGGCCATGCCCCTCCCCCCCACGGGACACACCCCCCACAAAGAGGACACACACAACAGAGACCACAAAACCACAGACCCCACACCCGGGACCCCCACACACACCCTTTAAAAAAGGGTCAAATTTGGCACTCACCCCCAAAAGGGGCACACACCTACAACAACCCCAGGGCCCCCACACACCACACAGAAAAGAACAGAAAGTGCCCCATCACCCTTTACACCCAAATCGCCTCATAATGTGCTTTCTTTAATTTCTAAAAAATAAACATCTGATTAAAAAAAAAGCCAAAAATTGCAACACAAATTTCCCTATTTGGGAATTAAGGCAGATGGGCAGTCAATTTAGCGTTTATTTGTGGATGTGTGAAAGGGAAATTATACTGCCATGCCGGAGGGAGGGGGTTTTCTGTTGGCTGGAGATTTATTAGGCTGCCTTTTTTAGTAAACAATCACTGTCAGCCCTTTTTAATTTTTTTACAGGTCATTTAAAATGACATATTCAAATTCTTTTTTTGTTTTTAGTAACATCAGTTATTTATTTTTAAACCCCGGGGGTTGGGGGGGTAAAATTTCAGCTAATACCCTTTTTATATATATACCGTTTTATTTTGTGAAAAAGCCGGCCCCCTGTATAAACCGACCCCCCTAATTTTGCCCCCAAAACCTGGGAAAACTATTGACTGTGTATAAGCGGGGTGGGGCCCCCGCACAGGTAAAACAGCCCCCGCAGTGTGGTTACAGCGCCCAGAGGTAAAATAAGCAGCCCCGGTTTGGGGTATACCAAACAGCAGCCCCAGTGGAATATTCAGCAGCAGCCCCAAATAGTTTGTTACAGAAACCCCCAGAAAGGGTTTATACAGCAGCCCCAAAAAAAGGGTGGAGTATACGCGCCCCAAATGGGTATTTACAGCCCAGTGGTAGTATACGAGCCCCAGGGTATTTATGCCCCAGTGGTAATATACAGCAGCCCCCGGGTATATACAGGCCCCCGTGGAGTATACAGGGAAAACCCCCCGGTGGTATTTACAGCCCCGTGGTTATATACAGCAAACACCAGTTTGGGATTAAAACAGGCCCGTGGGGAGTATACAGGCCCTTTTGGGGGTTTTCCCCTTTTAACCCAAAAACCAACCCGGGGTTTTCCCCCCGGGGAAACCCCCGTGCCCCTTTGGCCCCCCTCTGTGACTTCCATTTTTTCATGCCCTTTTTCCCGTCCCTCGCTGGGATCCCGGGGGTTTTCCCGGGCCCTCGGCGGTTTAAGTCTATGGGCCCGGAGGCCGGAGTTTCCCGGATTTTTTAGCAGGCCCGGGAGCAGCGGGGGCGGTGGGACCGAGGGGCGGGGTTTTGCAGAAGACCGGGGGTGGTAAGATACCGGGGGGGGGGGGCCCTTTTAAAGGGGGGGGAGTTTCCGATTTGGGGGAAACAAAAATGCCCCTGCTTTCCCCCCGCCGCCGATGGGCAGGGGGAAGCAGTGATTTATTTTAAAAAGCGCCGGACCCGAACCGTATTGACCCCTGATAGGAAGGGGGAAACTTTTCGCCCCAAACTTAAATCCACGAGTAAAATCAAAATATTTTTATATTTTATATTTTTAAAATAATATATAAAAAATGAACAAAACCCCCCGGTGGAGCCCCAGGTATATGGAAAAATTTTGGATATGTAACAATAATGCGTAATATAACTGACACCTAAGTGTTTAAAATATGTGTGCCCCTTCAGACAGGGGAAATGATAGGAAATTTTTAAAAAAAAGTAGGAAATTTGGTTTTTTAAACAATTAAACCAATTCATCACATCACCCCCCCAAAATTTTATATTTAAAAAGCAATATATATAAAGGGCCCGGGAATAAACAGAGATTGTTTAAAAATCAGAGAAACCCCATAGAAGATTGGTGATCAGCCCCTAAGGGGAGGGAGGGAATAGCAGTACCTTATGACACCCCTTTGCACCCTAGAAACCCAAGGGGAAAAGATTTTTGGGGAAAGTTCCCGGGGGGCCGGCCCCCCCGGTAAACGCCATCAAGCGGCTTTTTCAGGGGAAAGATGAATTTAGTTTTTTGGTTTGAAAATTATAATTTGCTTTAAAATTACCCCCTTATATTTTTGACCTGGGGCCCCGGTCAGAAGGGGAGGGCAATTTAAAATAGGGTATGTGCCCCAGGGCGTTTTTCCGCTGTTTTCCTGCCTTTTCCGAAAGCAAAAACCCTTTGTTTTTTTGTTAATTTTATGTAATTGTTCCTGCCGTTGGGCTTCCCAGCAAAAAACCCAAAGTTTTTTCAAAAACCGGGGCACAAAACATTGGTTTTGCAAAATGTCAAAAGAACCCGTCAAATACCCGCGTTTTTGGGGGGATTGCAAAAAAATTTTACTTTTTTCATTTTTTTTGCGTTTTTGGTGCAGTCAAAGGGGAAAAAAGCAAGGGAAAAAGCAGCATAAAAAAAGCCGGAAAAAAACCCCAAAAAAATTTCATTTAAAAACGTGAAAAACGCGCCCCCAATAAATCTTTGCATTTCTCCTGTTTAAGGATTCCTCAGGGTTTTCCCCGCGTTCATGGGTGCACAAAAACGTCCTGTGGGGACTTTCCCTAAAGAGTTTTATTGCACAGCAGACCCCCAAAAGCCTGCATCAGGGTGGCTCCCCCCGGGAAATGCATGCTTGCAGTGTGAGCACCCTGGTAAAAAAGGTTGTTTTTCCCAGGGGACAGAAAAGCAGGCCCTGCATGAGAAAAACGCCCTCCCGGAAGTGATGCCATCAAATACCATGGTAACTGTGCTTGATGTTTTAGACAAAAAGCACAAAACAGGAGTGGAAAAACGCCTCCCCCTCGAGTGTTTATGGGGGGTGTTAAGCATTTTAGACGGGTGCAGGCCGTCCCCATTTCAAGGTTAAATTTTACCGGCCTATAGGCCTTGTTTACGCCCTGCCCCCTAAATCTGCCCTTATTTTGCAAACTAGATTGCGGGGGACTATTTTGGGGAAAACAAACATTACAAATTTCAAAGGAGGGGGCTGTACATAGGGGTAACTTGTGGGGAGAACCCATAAGAAAGTTACCATGCAAATTTAAATAGACCCGTTTACAGTCAAAATTTTGGGCCTATTTTAAAAATTTTCATATTTGCATTTATACAAATTTTTTCAGAAAGGGGGGGGAATTTGGGATTTGAAAAAAAAAAAAAGAAAATGAGAGTTATTTTGACAGTACGTATTTTTCCCCCCTTTTTTGCAAACACAAAGCTATAAAACCCCGTTTTTGGTCAAAAAGATATAGATTATTTTCACTGCCTTGTAATCAAATTATTTGTATTATTTGACATTTACATATTTACACATGCATCTGATTCGTTTCTGGGACAAAGTTCCCGATTTCAAAAAAATCACCAAACATTTTTGCTGGGTTTTTTTGGGATCACTTGGTCTGGGGAGGATAGGGGAAAAAAGGTTGGTGGTTAACAAAAATTTGTTTTCCCCATGTGTTTTTTTTGTAAAAAAGTCAAAAAGTTAGAGTAGGGGAAAAAAAAAATGAAAAAGGGGAAAATTTTATGAATCAAATGTTAGGATGGGCCATTGTAATAAAAAAGGAGGCAAAACTGAAGTACAGGAAAACACAATGAAAAAGTTTCCCCAATTTTCCCCCCCCCAGAAGAGGAAAAAAATAAGTCCTAAAGGGAGTAAGACAAACTGACCCTATGAAACCCTACGCAGCTTTTTTTGTTGGGGTTTTTCATTTTTTAGATCGACTGTGTTTTAAAATAACTCATGTCCTAAAGTTTAAAATAAAGATATTTGTAAAAATCTTTGCTTTTAGGAAAGGTAAATTTTCAAGTGACATGTGTTTGCGAAAACCCCCAATGGCCCAGTGTTTTCAAAAAAATTTAAAAATATATATTTTTATTATATATTAAAATATATATATATATATCAAAAATTTCCCAAAATGCCCGCAAAAAAACCTTAGAATTATTTTCTTTTTTTTCCCGGGGCTTTAAAGGGGGAACAGGCAGGGAAAATTGCACCCGTTGGGGAACCCGTTTTTTTTAAATTTTTTTATTTTATATTTTTTTTATTAAATATTTGTTGCATTAAAGATATCAGTTTAAACTTTTCAAGTATAGCCCCCCGATTGGCCAAAAGGATATTTAGATAAGGGCCCGTAGGGATTCCCAAATGTTTGTGGATTAAAAACCCCATAAAAACACCCCAAAAAAAACCTTCATAATCTTATTAGAGTTTCAGAAATTTTTCCCCAGGGGTTATTGTATAGAGGGGGGCGGAAAAAGTCCCCCCACCCTTTTTATGAAAAAAACCCCAAAAAAGATGAGAGAAATAAGGTTTTCATTTAGAAAATGGCTGATCAAAAATTCAACCCAAGTTTCAAGGGCACCAGATAAGGGGTAGGTTTCAAACATGGGGGGAAAAAATTTGTTTTTGGGGCTTGCCAGTGCTACCGCCATGGTAGGCCGTTAATGTTTTCCCTTTTTAAAACCCATGGAGGCCCCCCCAACGCTCTTGGGGCGGGCATCAAATGCAAAACAGCGCTTTTAAAACGTAAGTGATCCTAACCCAAGAGGGCATTTAAAATTTTATTACAAAATGAGATGAGCACGTTTTTTTTATTTTTATATATATATATATATAAACAAAAAACAAAAAAATAGGCAGCACTCTATACTTATTCCCAAGGGGGACCCCTTTTTTCCGGGGCCCAGGGGGTTTTGATGCAAGTTTCAGTCCACAAGGGCTTTCCCCAGGCCTTTGTGGACTAAAAAGGGTTTCCAAAAACCCTGGGGGCCCCCAAAAAAAGGGGTCCACGGAATAAAATATTTGGGGTGCCCGCCCGTTTTTTTTTTGTTATGTTTTACGCAGTGGGGGCACTAAAAAAAAGGGGGTTTTTAAAAAACGCATGCGTTTTTTTAAAACGCCCAAAAAATAGTTCTTTAACTTTTTTTTGGATGCCTGGGTGGGTTAACATAAAAAGCATGCAGAAATGAAAAAAAGCTTTCAGAAAAGGGTTTCCCTTTTTTTTAAGGCAACCCCAAAAAAAAAACTTTTCCAAAGGGGTGGGCCCCCCGCCTTATTTTATAATAATAACAAAAGTATTATTCCCTTCTATATAGCGCTATTAATTTTACATCCGTTTTGTATGAATATTTCAAAAAAAGAAAAACAAAATTTTGGAAAAGCATTTTGTTTAGATTTTTTTTTTGGGAATTTCGCGGCCTTTTTAAACTTTCTTCCCCCTTACATGCATTCAGTGGTAAAAAAAGTAGGGGCATTCAAAAATACAATAATCTTTACCCAAAAAAATTAAAACATATGTTTATGTTGGGGGGGGAAAATGAAAAAAAAATTTGACTTTTGGTTGGGTTTTTGAAAACAAAAAAGCCAAAAATGGAAATTAGCCCGGGAAGTAGTTCATGGAAAACACCCAAACTTAGTGTTTTCATAGGGACCTCACCAAAAGGGAAAAAGATGGTAACCCGGTAGTGAAATAAAAAAATCATTTAATAACACAAAAAAGAACCCAAAAATAATTTTCATTTTTTTCATTTATTAAAAAAATTTGGGGTAAAAAAAAAACCCCGGTGGTAAAATTTTTGTCGGAGAACATTGTATGCAGGACCTTGGGGGCGGATGGCCTTTTGACATGGACGACACATTGGGCCCCCTGGTTTAAAACCCCGGGGGTGGGCCCGCATCACCCCTTACTTGCCAGACAGCCGCCCCGTAATTCATTTAAGTTGCCCCCTGCACGGGTCAGTGGAGGTGGAATCTCTTGGGCCCCCTCCTGTTTCTCTACAATGCAGGGGGTTTGGCCCCTTTCACCCCCACTGCCCCAGCTTCCCAGTCACAAAATCTCCTGCTATACACCTTGTTTTATTAAAGTAGACCTTACTGTGCTGCCAGGGCAGCGTTGTTTGCTTTTCGTGCCACACAACCCTTTTTGGGCCCTGTTCCTAATACTTTTCAGGGCAGGTTTTTATGTTACCACTGCAGAGCCAAAACCAGCCAAAAATTCCTGGGTAAACCCGGTGTTTTTTGTGCTAGAGGGAAAACCTTATTTGGTGCCCCACTGGGCCCCAAAATATACGTAATGTCCCACAGTATTTCTTAGTAAAAAAGTTGCTACTGCCCAAAGAAACCCTCAACCCCCAATGCATTGCTGGTGCCTTTCGGGTTTTTTTAAAGTTACAAATGGGGATGGGTGTTGGAAAGTTCTCTATTAAGTGTACACAAAATTTTAAAACAAAAATCACAATTTTATGGCCAATTTTTTGGGAAAAGGGTTTGAAACAAGTCATTTTCTTCAGTTTAATAACTTGGAATAAAGCTTTTATAATTCTTTAAGTTTTAATGGGGTTTTGGGTCAAAATTTCACCAAATGCTCCCAAAAAAAGTGGAGGGAAATTTAGGGTCAAACAAACACAATACTTTTTTACCTTTTTGAAAATTTTGGACCCTGCTCGTTCCACTTCTTTGGGGGGAGCAGTGGAAAATTGTAATGGGATTAGATAACCCTACTTCTGGGGGGGTGTCCCCCATTTTAGGGATTAGTAAAACATGGATGGGATTTGGGGGGGTATCACCAAGGGCATAAATTTGAAAACATGGGGGGCCCCTAGCAGATGTTCTAATCCCCTCCCCACCCCCCCCAGAAAGAAATTTAAAATGTATATCCAGGGGGGGTCACAGAAAAAGCAAAATTCCATAACTTTTTTCACTTTTTCAAAGTAAATTTTTATCCTATTGAACCCTTAAAATTTTACCAAAATAAGTCCCCCTATACTCAATGGGTCCCAAATTTCTTTTCCTTTTAGTAACCAAAAGAGGCCCCCCCATAGTGCACCACACATTAAAATGCATCCCACATCAGGTCCTAGAGTATAAACGTGGCCCATAAATGGTTTCCTGCAAAAAATAATGCAAATTATTTTAGTTCTCCATACCCGTTTAATGGCCCAATATAATTTGCAGGTCAATTCTTAAAATGCCCCCAAAAAATTTTTTAAAAACCCCTGCAAACTTTAGAACAGGAAAAAGGGTTACTGGATTCCCCCCTTTTTTTAAAAGCTGTATTAATCCTCCCCAGCCCTAAAAGGGACCAACCCTGTTACAAGAGCTTTTGAAGATGGATACATCAAACCCCAAACTCGTTTGACCAAAAATTTATTCTTTTTTCCGCGACCTGGGAAGAATTTTGTCAATTATAAAAAATAAATTAAATAATTTTATCCCCCATTAAAAAATCCCCCCTTTTGTTTTGCTCCCCCACAGTAAATTTTTAAAGTGGGACTTAAGTGCTTATTTCCTTTTAATGGGCCCCATATGTTCTCCCTATAGTTAATGGTATTTTCCCCCAAATTTCGGGTCCCTATAAAGTTTCCCCCTATATTGCTAATTGGGGGTTATTTCCCCTGGGTCTGGGGGGATATCACAGAGGGGGGATTTAAATACTCCCCGAGTCAAGTAAACACCCAAAATGGGGATTTGAAAAAAAATAAACTATGTCAGTGTATTTTCCTTTAAGAGGGGTGTATACTGAATGTCAGAGCTTAGTTGTGTCCAGGCACAAATTTTTAAAAGGGTGATTACGCCTTTGGGCTTGGGGGGCCCCTTCAGGGTTGTTTTCCCCTGGGACCTCTCAAACTTGATTGACATGCTTTTTTGAAACTTCCTACCCTTTATATTTCCCCCTTAGATTGGTAGTCTAAAAAAAGGAAAAAAAACCTGAGCATTTTTTTAAATGTTTTTTTCTAAGGGCTGGGAATATTTTTAAAAAATTGCAATAAAAAGAAAAGGGAATTTTGCCCATGAGCAAAGGGCCCGGGGGGTGTAGGGGTTTTAAGATTAGGGCCGGGACTCCCTTTCTTTGGGGGGTTTTCCCCCCTTTTCACAACCCCCAGGGTTTGGGGCCCCTTAAGGGGAAAATTAAAAAGGAAAATTTGGTGGGCATTTTGGGGGGTTTTTTTTATTTCCCCCTTAATTCGGTGGAAACCACCCGGGAGGGCCCCCCCGGGGGGAATCACGCTTTTACCCCAGGTCCTTCCCAGGTAGGAAAAAATGTTGTTGCCCGGAAAACTGCTTCCGGCGGCGGCATTAAAGGAAGCAAAACAAAAGTTAAAAACCCCGGGGGTTTAGGAACCAGAGGCAAAAAAAAAAAAGGGGGGGGGGTTTAGGCTAGGGTCCCTTAGAATTGAGGTTTTTTTTAGGGCCTTTAAAAAAAAAAAGCCCCCCTGGGTTTCTGGATGTTTTTTTCCCATTTCCCTTTTCAAAAAGGGGGGTTTTTTTAAGGGGGGTTTGAGGCACCCCCCGTTTTTTGCTGCAATAAATTTTTTTGCGTTTTAAAAACCGGGGTTTCGTTTTTTTTTAACCCCTAAGGCCCAAAATTGGAAAATTACACCTTTCCCCTTTTGGGGGGAAGGGGGTTCAAATGGTCCCCCAAGTTCCAATTTTCATTTTTTTGCATTTGGCGTTTTTGAATTTTTCAGAAACTTGTGCAAAAATCCCCAAAAAAAAAACCCCCATGGCCTTTTTAGGGGTTTTAAAAACTGGCCTTGGCTATTAAAAAATTTCGGTTTTTTGCTAATTTTAAAATGGGGGGGCCCCTTAAAATTTTTTGGGGGCCCCCGGGTTTTTTTTCCCCCCCAAACCCCCTTTTTAAAAAACCGGGGAGGGTTCCCCTTTTTTTTAAAAAACATTTAAAATAAGGGATAGGAAAACCCCCAGGGGCTTAAAATAAACCCAAATTTAAAAGGCCCCCAAAAAACTTTTAAAAAATTTAAAAGGCCCTTTGGACCCTAAAAAAAATTTTCCCCCGGGGGCCCCGCGGTTTTTTTTGTACTTAAAAAAAAGATGAACCCGTTTTTCTTTAAAACTTTTTTTAAATTCTATACCCCCGGTTTTTTGGGTTTTTTTAAATTAGACCAAAAAATTAAACACTATATTTTTTGTGATTTAAAAGGGTATTTTTTTCCCTTTTTCATCCCTTTTTTGGGGAAATTTTTTAAAGGGGCAAAATTTTAATGTTGGCCCCTTTTTTGGTTTTTATTTCAACCTATTGAAAAAAGGTTTTTAAAAAATCCTTTCCCTATTAGTTTTTTATTCTGGGGGGATTGGGGTTTTTATGTTTTTTGCAGGTTTGGAGGCAAATTTGCCCAACTTAAAACTTTAAAAGGGAAAATTTTTTAAAAAACCTTTTTTTTGTTTTTAAGGCTTTTTTCCTTGGTAAAAAAAAAGTTTTCCCAAAATTCCAAATAAATAGTTAAACCCATTGTTCCCCTTGGATTAAAACCCATTTTTTAATGGGTTTCCCTTTCTTTCCGTCATTTTAAAGTGGAAAGACAAAAAATTTTTTTTTTAAGGGCATAGGTTTTTCCCCAAAGCTTAATTAAAGCAATCTTTTTTAAAAAATTTGGGGGAATGGAAAATTTTTTTAAGGGTTTTTTGGTGAAAAAGGAAAAAATTATGTTTACCACAAAGCGGTCTTTGCTTTTCGGGAAACGCCCCTTAGGGGTTTCCTTAAAACATAATTTTTAAAAAGAAAATTTTTTATTTAAAAATTAATTACATGTAACAATTAAAAAATTTTTTAAAAAGGGTACGGGAATGCCGTTTAAAATTGAAAAAAAAAATTTATTTTAATTTAAAATTTAAAATTTTTAAAAAAAAAATTTTTTGGGCATCCAAAGGGTTCCCCTTTAAAATTTAAAAAAATTTTGTTCAATTTCCCCGGCTCTTTGTTCCCCCGTTTCTTCCTTTGTCTCCCCGCCCAACCTTTTCTACCGGTTTTGGTTTGTGTACCTTTTTTTCCCCCGCTCCTCCCTTTTTTGCTTTTTCTAGGATGTGGGGTTTTTCTGAAACCTTGTGTAAATACCTCCACTTCCTGGCTTTCCCTTTTACTCCCGCTACCCCGGTGAGAAGGACAGAATTTTTTTGGGGTGCAAGGGAAAACAAAGTCTTTTGAAACCCGCAAACCCGCTCGAGGTCAATTGTGGCTCCAGGGGTTTAACCCCACAAGACAAATTTTCCCCACTGCTACTTGTACCTTTTTTGCATTGTAATTAAACTACTGTCTTCTGGTTTCCGGTTCAAATAAAACCCCCCGGGGGATTTCTCTTGTCCACGTTACTCCCTCCATCCGAAGTGCATTTGGTCCTGTTTCCCCTCGTTCAAAGGGTAAAAGGTAAATGCTTTCCACCCCAAAAACTTACTGGCCCTTCATTCCCCTTAAGCGGGGGGACAGAACAGGGCAAAAAACTGCTTTAAACCAGCCAAAAAACCCCCTTTGCCTTTAAAACCCCATTATCCAGCCAAAAGACTCCTTTGGAAACCAGACTACTGTGGGGAAACTGTCCGGGGAAAAAGCACTCGCCTGTTTGGCAAGGGGATCCCTTTTCATCCACCCGGCCTTTAATCAATCTCTGCATTTTAAAGGAATAGTTGAGGGGACCCCAAAGTTTCCCTCCCTCCTTTGCCCATTGCTGCCCGATTGTCAGACTGGAAAACCCCAAAAATTCTTCTAAAACCCCCTTGGGGAAAACTTTTTAGGGGTCTTTAAGGGGGCTGCATGCGATTTTCCCGACCCCCCCTTTTTCCCAAAAGTTTATTTCTTAAAGAGCAGGCACCACCCAAAACAAAAATTTACCCGGAAAAAAAAACCTTGCACAGTCCCCCAAATACTGGAAAAAGAACAAAACCCCAACCCCCCCACTTTCCCGATGAAGAGCAAACGAAAAGGTTTTGTTCCCAGGATTCCCAGTAGCGCAAAAAAAACGCTTTGTGTCAAAACCCAAAAATACAAAGGGTATTTGAAAACCCATCCCCCTATCGGAAAGGGTGAATTAATGTGTTAACCTTGAAAAACTATTGGGAAGGGTCTCTTGGGCCCCCGTCAAGACTTTAAAATCCTCTTCAGGCGACCCTGCAAACATTTCAAGCCGCCATTGAACGGAAATGAACAAAAAATAAGCCAAAAAAACCCGAGGCTGTTTACAAATTACACTACCTTTTTTAAAAAAGGGTCCAAAAATTGACGAAGCCCCCTTAGATTTGGGGCAAGGCAGAATCGGTTTTACAGGGAGAGAGAGGGCCCAAAGGGACAAAAAGTCAAAAACGAAGCAGAAAACCCCTATTTTTCACAGCAAAGGGAAAAAAGACTCCCAGAACAACCTCATCTAGACGGTTTTCCTCATCAAGAGGGCATCATCCTTTAAAAAGCTTATTTCCCCCAGTGACCCGAATACTAGAAGCTCGTATAAGAGCAGAACCAAACCAAAAATGAGACGTTTCCCTTTAAAAGAAAGAGAAGCCCAAAAGCGGGGGGCCCAAGGGGCAGAAGCGGAGGCCCAAAAAGGGGAAAAAGCGGAGGCCAAGAGGCAGAAGCGGAGGGTTTTGGGGGAAAAATTTTCTTTTAAGGATGGAAAAGGGGGAATCGCGTTTTTGCCCGAAAGTGAAGGCTACTCGAGAAAACTTTACCCAAAGGGCCCATCCCGTTCACTCCCCCCACAGGGAAAAAAAGGGGGATCCCCGGTTTAAACGAACCCGAGGGCTACGTGTGAACCCGGGTTTCCTGGTAAAAACCCCGGCTACATCCCCAGTCCAAGCCAACAAAAGCTGAGATCTCCAAGTCAGCTCAACCCCCCCAGCACCCAGAAGTTAATTTAGAGTAAACCCGGAGTTGCCTTTTCAAATGAAGGGCACTACCCGCAGCCGGTTTCCCTGGGGATTTCTCCATCTACCCTCCACAGCTGAAAAGCGTCATCAGAACTCAGGGGAAAACCCCGCTAACCCCCTGCCGCCAACATCATTTACCCGGAAAAATTTCGCCCTTTCACGCCAGGCAAAAAAACACGTCCCCAAAAAGGCCCTCACAAGTTGTCGTTGGCAACAAGCAGTTTAAGGAAATCCAATATGTCGGAGTTTGCCAGGTTTATGGTGAGCAGAGAAACTTAATCAACACCAGTCTTTCAAAATTCGAGGAAATTTTGGGCGGGGAGCCCACAAAGCTTTGGGGGAAAGGGAACCTTTTAAGGCAGCAAACGCCAACCTCGTCTCCCCGGGAACAGGAGCTCGACCTCATGATCCAAAATGGTGGGGCCCCGATTCTTCAAACTGTTTTCAAGGGAAACCTTAGGGCCCGTTTACGTGGGACAAGCAGGAGCGGTCTTGCTGCTGCCCGGCAAAAACTGGAACGCAACCCCTTTTGGGAGCGCAGAAAGCAATAGAAAAGGCCCTATTCAAGGGGGACTTCAGAAAGTCCCCAAAAAATCAAAACCCCAAGGGGTCCACAAGCTTTAAGACCTAAAATGATTTGCTATGGAGCTGGAAACTCGCCAAAAAAAGGGGGCCCTCGTCTCTGTTTCCCGGGCCCGTGTTATTAGATCAGACTGGGTGAACCCAATCGTGATGAAGCTCCATTTATTGCAGGAGGGAAATGGGCCGTCAGTCCAAAAATACAAGAGAGTGCATGGCATCACCTTTCCCCCAATTAACCCTTTTTTGCAGGGTTTATCAACGACCAAACCCAAAAATTTAGGGGGAAAGACCCCCGCCCTTTTACTTTTCCCACAGCTTAACACTGCAAACTTTTAACTACCCCTCATCGAAGTATGAAGGTTGGGGCCCCCCTTAACCCGGAAAAAAGTAGAGATTTTTGGGAAATCTTTTGGTGTTAAAAAAAGACTAAAACCCCCCACCTGTGGTAAACCCCCAAAAGGGACACGTACCCCTTAAAAATGGGAGAAAAAGTTTCATTAGGAAAGTCCCATTCACAAGAAAACCCCACTCACGAGCAAAGGGGCCCGGGGGGGGTTTAGGTCCAAGGCCCCTTTAGGGGGGGCGCAAGAAAGTCCCACCGGGGTGGGGGTATGTTTCAATACCTTCCCGGGGAAAACATTTTTGGGCCCAAAAAGGGGGCCCCCCCCCCCCGGGAAAAGCTATAAAATTTCCCAATTTGGGAAAATTAAATTTTTTTCGGGAACCCCATAAAACTTCCAAACCCAAACAAGGTTCGAAAAAGGTTTAATTCCCCTGAGGGGAGTTTAGGAAAAGCTTATAATTCAAGGGGGGAAAACGCCTTTAAATTAGTCCAAAACCGGCTGAGGTCTTTTATTTGGGGGGAGGGGTCTGAGGTTGTGCTTTTTGGCGTTTTTTAAAGGGGGAAAAAGGGGGTGGGGAAAATGTTAATGGGTTAAAAACAAGAAAGAATGGAGTGTGATGAAGGGCCCTAAATACTTACCAAAGTATGGGTTTTGGCCTGAAACCCAAAATTTTTTTGAAACCTTTGGGATTAAAGGCAATAAAACCCTTAATTTTAAAGACCTGTTAAAGGCCCCTTTTTAGAAAAAGGGAAAAATATTTAAGGAAAGCCAGGGGACCCCGGCTTCCCCCACAAATGGAAAAACCCCGTGGAATAAACCCTTAAACCAAGGAAGTGCCAAAAACCAACCCCCAAAGGGGAATTCCTACCCCGGGAAACCGCACCCACATTTTCCACCTTGGAGGGCCCCCGGGGTTATTCCCCCCAGGGGGGTTTAAAAAAAGAGGGGTTCGACCCGGGTTTTTCAGAACCCCTTATGAGCCCCCGGGGTTAAATTTTTAAGGGCCCCCCGGGGTAAAAAGCACCAAAAAACGCCCAGGGCTTTTTAGGGGCCCCCGGGGTTTAAAAAGGGGTTTTTTGCGCAAAGGGGTTCAGAGATTAATTCCCCAAGGGCCCCAAACGTAAACGGGATGGAAGCACCCCCTTTTAAAACCAAAAACCCCGCCCTTTATTACGGGGTTGGAAAAAAGAGGGAACCCCAGGGTTTCCCGCCCCCAGGACAAGGCCCCCATATTCCCATAACCCCCATTGGGGAAATCAGCCCCACAAATAAGGTCCCCACAAGGGAACCCGCCCCGTGGGAAAAAACAAATTTATTAAAATACTGGGAAGATTTTTAAAGACCCCAAAAAAAAATGGGTTTTCCCCCACCTTTCGAGCCCCCAAAAGGGGTAATTCCAAACCCCCGGAAAACAAGGGGTTTTCAGACCCCCCTTTTTCAGGCCCCCTTAACACATGGCCCCCCTTAAAAAGAGCCCCCCGTGGTTTCGGACAAGACTTACAAAAACCCCTTGGAAACGGTTCCCCGTTTCGGCCCCTTTCAACCGCCCCTTTTTACAGGAGAAATTTACAGGCCCCGAGTTTTTCGGAAAACCCGACTTATTATGTTTAAGGGCCCCTTTAACCCCCGGGTTTTCTTTCGGTTTTTAAGCTTTGACCCTGTAATGAACCCAAAAAATAATTTAAAAGGGGGTTTTTCCCATTAAATTTTTAAAGTTATTAATGTTTAATTTTTTACTCGTTTTATGGCGGCCCCCCTTCTTTAATTGCTTTTTCCTCCCCTCCTTTTCCTTTTTTGTTTTTTCCCAATGTGGGAGTGTTTGGTCGCTTTTGGGACTAACCCAACTTCCTGGGGCCATTTTTCCCGCTACCGTGGTGAGAAAAGGGTCCCTTACATTGGCCCCAAAGGCCCCCGTCCCGAACCGCAGCAAACCGGGGGTTTTGTTGGGCCGGGTTTGGCCCCACAAGAAAAACCCCCCAGACCCGAGGGTCAAAAGGCGGAAGGTTTTAAAATACACCCCCTTCCTCCCTATGGGGGACGCGACCCACACGGGTTTTCGGCCGCCGGGGCCCCCGCCAAGGAAAAAAATGCCCCCTCCAAATTAAATGGGGGCCCCCTTTTTCCCCTTAAAGGGGGCGCCCTTTTGTAGTAAAAATCCCGGGGTTTAATACTTGGGTGGGGCTCAAACCCAAAAATTTCCCCATGGGGAATGTAACAGGGGGGGAAAAACACATCCAACCCAAACCCGCCCGAGAACCAAAATTTTTTTTGATCCCCCCAAAAAGTCACGGCAGGGGGTTTGGTTTTTTTTTCCCCCCCGGGTTTGGACTTGTTATTGCTAACCAAAAGAAGGTTTTGGGAAAGCTTTTTTTAATCATTTTCAAAGGAATTTGAAAACGGGGGTTTTTGGGTGGGATCCAAAAATTTTACTTTGAAAAACCCCTTTGGAACCAAATTTTTGAAGCCTTTTTGGGGATTTTAAAAGGGGCCCCTTTTCCCCCCACCCTTTTAAAAAACCTGGGGTTTGGGTTTTTTGTTTTTGGTATTGGGCCAAACAATTTTTCTTTCCTATAAAAGGGCCAAAATTCCCAAAATTTTTGAAGGGGACCAAAAAAATTAACAGAAAAACAACCCCCAAAAATGAACCGCCTTTCCCCCCCGTTTAACAGGGGAGGGGTTTTCCTTTTACGTTATGTTAATTTTTTAATTTTCTCCTCCCAGGAAAAAAGGGCCTCCCAAAATTTTAAGGGCCCTTTGCCGTGTGGCCCCTTTGCCCAAAATTAACCTTTGGGGGGGTTTTTAAAAGTTTCCTTTTGGGGAATTCCCTTGGGGACCCACAGGGGTTTATTGACCTAAACTGTAGGATCTTTTTGATCGTTGCTCGAGATGGATGTGGTCATTCCACACTGTAGTCAACTGTCGGACTGTCTCAAGGAGTGCAGGGGTTACTTCTCCAGAGGCATTCTCTACCACCACCTGCCCCCCCAGCACTCTATCTCATGGCCACTGCTGGAGAAGAGGATGGAGGAATTAGGGGAAGACCACCCACTCTAGAACACTCCAGAGGAACTGTGACAACCTCGACAAGCTCTTCAAGAACTCTGGCCCCTTTGGGTTTCACTGCAGGTGGCTGGCTTACATGGTCAGATTTGGCTAGCAACCAATGCTCTATCCTCTCCTTTTTGGCCTCCTGCTGCAAGTCTTAAAATTCCTCCACGGAGGCGACCCGACTTACCCCTATCAAAAACCATCCCTTGCTGATCATTACCTTCTTGAAGGTGACCAAATCCCCAACATAGAGGGTATGAAGTCATGATGCAGTCATGCAGCAGGGTGGACCAGTTTATGTAGCACCTTTCATCAGTCCCATCTTTGGCTAGGAACATAAACCCCCTCTTCTTGAAGAAGGTCACCACCTGGCCATGGGTACATTTCTACTCAAAATCGTTATACTTAGGCCCCTGCAACCACTTTTGGGCGAGGGCAACTGAAAGCCTTATTTCCTCCAGAAATGACAAGGGTAATTCATGCCTATGCCTATAATGATACCTGCTGGGAGAAAATATGGGGCCCCACATGGCTTTCTCCCTCTGGTGGGGGTGCTACAGAAGGTGAGGAATCAGGGGCTTCTGTCTCAACTACCTCCTCTTCATCATCCTCCTCCTCAATATGCCAATCTACCAGATGAAGGTTTAATAAGGCCAGGCATTCTGCAGGGACCTGCCTCTGACTTGTGGTAGTCAAACTCCCAGCTGGCATACATTCAAGCAGAGAGAAGACAGAAGAGAGAAGATAGAAGACCAGGAATGTGGAGGGCTGCATGGGGTAATACAGATGGAGTCTTTAAGCGTGTCTGTGTCTTCATTTCTAATAAATATTTTTTTCTCTGTCTGGTGTCTTTTATAACCCTTTATTGGAGATTCTTAATGGTCTGGTCTAACTTGGCCTGACATTAAGAATCTCAGGGCTGCTAAAACAAAGCTGGTATTAACCCGTTATTACCCAGAGTGCCACCCGCCACCAGGGCCACTGAAATATCCTCGTAAAGCACCTGGAAATGATGCTTATTAGAAATGCACCATTTTTAGGGTGGCTGCAGACTGTTATTCTTTAGTGTGGGGGGGCCCTAAAACAATGGGCCCTCACCCCACTGAGAATACCAGCCCTCAGCTGCCTAGTTTTACTTGGCTGGCAATTAAAAATAGGGTGGAGCCCATACATTTTTTTGCCAGTCAAGGTAAAATTAGGCAGCTGAGGGTGGCAGCTTGCAGCTGTCTGCTTTCATTTAGGTAGACTTAAAAATACTGTGAAGCCCCACATGTTTTATTGTTTTAATACTTATTTAACACCCTATAATAACAGGTTGTTTGCCAGGCACTAATTTGTATGGCAACCAAGCAAAATCACTGTCCATATTGAGAAAATCCATTCTGACTACAACAGCCAATCACAGAGGCTCTCACAGAGTGTGAGCATCTGTGATTGGCTGTTTGTCTGACAGTGCAATGAATATGCAATTAGCTTAATAGGCAGCCCTGGAAGTAGCAGATGGAGACTGTTAAACCCAAAATACCTATTCTATCTATCTACTCTTTTCTCAGTTTATACATCATGAGAAAGACCATGTTAAAAACGCATTGTACACTGACCACACTTACACCACAACCACACCACACTCATTGCACTCCCACCACACTCGCACGACCATATGGAAAGCGCTCACATGACTTTCATGCATCAAAAATGCTCAGATTTTCACGCTTCTAGTGTGCCTCCACCTTAATAGACAAAGTGTAGAGTAAGGGGCATTTGGAATAACTTTGCTGCAAATTGAATTTCCCTGTAAAATCCATGAAATTTGCCAAATTTGATTCATTCATCTCTGTTTATCAGTAATATATTTTATAAGCTTGTATTGGTTTGACAAAAAAAAATCATTTTTTTAAATGAAAAGTACCACTCTTGTTTATAGGCTTGGTCTCTTATCGCAGTTCAGCCTCTTTCCAGTTAACAGACCTGTATGATACCAGACACAAAAGGACATTGGCAGTACAGTTTATGAAAAAAATCTCTCTTTGTATTTTCCTTCAAATCTACTATTTTTAATTTAAAATGAAATATAAAATTGCATATTTGCTATTACTTCACATCAAATTATTTATGCATTTCCATAATATCGTTATTTAAATTGCAATAATTTTACTGTAACACTGTAAATACGACGTGGTAAAAGTATTTTAACGCATCTGCAAAACAACTAAACTGTCACAGCATAATGCATTATTAAGCTTGGGTTGACAGTTTTATGCAGGGAGTCAATTAGCGAACCCACATTCATTCCTCTCTGCCCAAATAATCTGTTAGAGATAAACAAGGGTTTTGCTGACAGGAAGTTAAGAATTTTCAATAGCAATATCTAACTACGGAATATATCTGCAATGAAAAAAAATAAAGTTTTCTTATATTACCGTAACTGTTTATCAAATTATTGTAACAAATATCTCAGACTGATGGATTTGTTTGCAAAATGTTCCACAGCTTAATCCTATTAAACTTAAACATTAGCCACACAGATTTTTTAAATAGTACCAAAAGTGAAAAATACAAACCTTCCAGTGTTTTCTTTTTATGATGGTGGAAAAGCAAAACAGTATGTATTTCATATTATACATTATTAATTTACTAACATTAGTTGCCAGTCTGATAAGTTCATGTACAAACAGGGCACTGTCTAACAGCCTCATAGCTCATGTTACACTTGAATACAACACTTCTTTTTTTATAAAACCCATGAAAGGGAATCTGTCAGCAGGTTTTGCTATATTATTTTACAGTAGCATAATTTATGGTCCGAATGCTTGATTACAGCAATTGTATCACTTACTGCGCTGCTTGTGGCAGTTTTGAAAGAATCCCTGTTTTCTCTTCTATAGATGTAGCAGTTCTTAACATTCAGAGCTATGTATAACTCTGCCCACACTCGTGATTGACAGCTTCCTGTTTAGAGTTTATATTGTCAATTAGCTGCCAATCAGCGGTGAGGGCGGGGTTACATAAATTAGCTGAACTGCCTTACCCATGGCACCTAGTCCTCTGGTGATAAACTCCTGCTGATAGAACACTGCCTCTGAGGTGGCTGATAGTATCCTGATAAATGCAATGATATTTGTAAGCGGCCAAATTCGGTGAGTTTTTGCTGATAGAACACTGACTGTGTTGAAACTACAGCATACAGCCTAGTAACTGACACATCATTGAAATCAGAATTTAGCCACTACATCATCCTGCTCTCAGATTAAATAGCGAAAACCCGATGACAGATTTCCTTTAAACTGTAAAGTTACTACTAAGGCCGGCTTCACATTACGATTTTGAGGCATCTGAGTGTATCCGTGTTAAATCGGATACACTCGGATGTGATTTTGCCTCCCGTGTATTCCTATGGTGCTCGGATTGTGCATAAATCGGATGACAAAAAGGGCACATCCGAGCGCAATCTGTGCCCCATAGCTATACATGGGAGGCAAAGTCAGATCCGAGTGTATCCGCTTTGACACGGATACACTCGGAAACTCTGAAATCGTGGTGTGAAGACAGCCTTACCTAAATCAGTGCTGCAGTAATAACAAGACTTTGGTGGATAGCAAATTTTTCTCTACTACTAACTCACAAATAGCGTTCTTGAGTATATTATTTTAGTTAGATCTGTATGCAAAAAGGAATTTAAAGGCTGCACTCTTCTCTTACCGTGCACCATATTAAACTGAAGAGAATATGCACCTTGCATATGAATGAAGCCACCAAACAACATAAAATACTTTTTTTATTCATAGATTTATAGCTTAAATTTATTGAATACACACAGAGAATTATATATCCTTAGAGGTTCTTATGTGACTCACTGGAGGTGTGCATTGTTAAAAATGCTCTACTTTGTTAAGAAAAAGAAAAACATTTTTCTCTAAGTCAGTGCTGACAATATCCTTTAAATTGCAAACCTTCTATTACTGCTTGATACCTTGGATGTTTTGCTCATTTACTGCACAAATTTGCTTTGAAGAAAAGAATAGCTTAATTCTTTGTTCCAGTTTTCATCGTTTCTTTTCTTTTAGAACATGAAAAATTGCACCAGCCATTGTAAAACAATTGTTAAGATATTTCAGTTGTTTTTATTGTCTAATTGAAAGTAAATATCTTTCGGCTATAGCCCTTTAAATGGCCCTTTATAGGCTGCCAAATTAGTTTAGGAAGATTTATTAGGTTTTCCTTCCAAAGAAAACAAAATGCAACGGCATTGTGACAAATTGGGTTTTAGAAAGTTTATTTAAGCTTTTCTCCCATTTCTGGTAACAAATCACAACTGTTTAGCTGGACCTTATAAAATGACTTGCCAGCTGCTAATGTTGATTTGTAGGGAGAACAGAACCATCACCTATAGGATATAATTAAAATACCTTCACTGGTTTGCTGCCTTGGAAAATTAATTGAATTTCCACTGGACTGTGGGAGTTTATTATTACCGTCAGGTAGCATATGGAATTTTACTTAAATTTAGTTAACTTAAAAAAAAAAACAAATATTGAAGAATTCACAGATCATTGCTCTGCTGAAATGTTTGTAAAAGACCGCATGAAAAGAGCACTGTGTCCAATAGGTATTACTTTACATTTCCACAATACTTCCAGAAGGTTGAAGAAGTCTATTCTTTCATTTCTTTTGGTACCTAATTCCTTATTAGTGATGAGCCACCACCTAAGTGTTCAAATTTTATTTGACTCACCAAATTGGGGTGTGTTCGATGAATTGTTCGTCGAATGTTCGTTGAACACCGTCGAACCCCATTGGAATCAATGGCAGACTACAGCAAACACATAGAAAACATCTTCAAAGGTGTCCAAAGGTTTCCAAACTACTCAGAATAGACAACAAACACCAGGAAAAGTGACAACAATCTACCCACAGTACAAATAGTCTCATGGCGTAGCATGGGTGCACGAGACATGGTCTATGTCAGCCTGCACACTCTTCCAAAGCACTTCAAAAAAGAAGGTGATCAACCCTAGAATGCATACCCATAGAAATCTACACACTCACGCACCTGGGGCCTTTTAGGCCCGCTTTCAATTATAATGGAATAACTAAAAAAAAATACTTTTCAAAGTTTATTGCAAAGTAAGGATGCATTCCCACTAGCGCTGGAGTCTGCCAGGACGGGATTCCGTAATGGATCTGACCTCCTGGTGACCCCAGCTAAGGCTGGCGGACTCATACCTGGGGCCTCGCAGGCCTGCCAGGTTACCTGTTTTCTATTTTCTGTAAAATTACTTTAGCTAGATTTTTGAAACTCTAGTTATTCCTCAGGTATATAGTTGTTAGTAATTTCCAGTTGTTCATATATTTTTATGCTATAGGCATTTCGGTATAACAACCTTTTTTTGGGACTACCCCATATTCACGCACCTGGGGCCTTTTAGGCCTGTGTGCAAATAACACGGAATAACTCAAATAAAAATACTTTTCAAAATTTATTTTACAATTGCAAAGTAAGGATGCATTCCCAGTAGCGCTTGGGTCCGCCAGGAGGGGATCCGTAATGGATCTGACCTCCTGGTGACCCCAGCTAAGGCTCGCGGAATGACTGTGCCATTGTAATTTTAGATGTTAGTAAACTAAAAAGAAAAAAAGAAAAAGATTACAATCAGGCTTGTGCACTGTAAACAGTATGAGATAAGACTCTTTGTTAGGGTCCCAGCGCACCAAGCGATATAAAGCAGGTAAAGTGCAGCCCCCCTCCTCTTACCTCCAACAGATCACTTTCTTGTAGTGCAGTAGAAGCCTCTGGTTTTGGAGCTCAGAAAGTTTCTATTTCCAGACAAAAGAAAGCTGACTTCTTCCTCCAAAGCTCCAGCAATTAGGACAAAAAGACCTGCGATGAGGTCAGAGACACATGAATTTGTGAGGGTGCCTCCCTTCCAAGATCACATGACCATGTTGTCATGCAGAATCCACACTCTTCCCAGAGTCATAAAAGTTCTTCCCCAGCAACAATACAGACAAAAAGACTGAATATCACATGTAAACCTAGTACGGGCCTAAAAGGCCCCAGGTGCGTGAATATGGGGTAGTCCCAAAAAAGGTTGTTATACTGAAATGTCTGTAACATAAAAATATATGAATAACTGGAAATTACTAACAACTATATACCTGAGGATTACCTAGATTTTCAAAATTTAAACTAAAGTACTTTTACAGAAAATAGAAAACAAGTAACCTGGCAGGCCTGCGAGGCCCCAGGTATGCGTTCTAGGGTTAACATTCACCTAAACTTTCAGAGGTGAGTGAAACTGACTTTGAATTGACAAATGGATGAGTTATAAGGGAAAAAGTGGCTGTAATTTTCTACATTAAGTAAAAAGAGGTGGAGGAGTAAAAGGAGGATGAGACACAAGTATGGGCATGTCACTCCCTGCTCAAATCATGTACCACATAGCAAGGGGACCCCAACAAGAGTTCCACTCTTCTCAAAGGGTCAGACCACACCAAAATAGCATCAATTGTCCCAGACCAAAAATTGCTGAATGGCCCAGCCTGCCTGCATGGCATAGGGTCTGGAACAGGACCTGACCTAGCATTTCAAGGTTAAACATTGCTCAACAACTATAGGTTTTGTGGAGTATTCAAGAGGTAGGTCAGTGACCTGTTTAAGCTTACTGGACCGGATAAACTCAAAGCTCATGCAAGCGCTCTCATCAGTGTTATGCCCTGCCACACACAGGTGAAACAACTATATGTTTCGTGAAATATTACCGAAAAAAACTAGTCAGGTAGGTCAATGACCTGTTTAGGCCTAGTAGGCTGGAAAAACTCAAAGCTCATGCAAGCACTCCCATCAATGTTATGCCCCACCACACCAGGTGGGACAAGTATCAGTTTCATGGAGTATTACAGGAAATAATAGTCAGGTAGGTCAGTGATCAGCTTAGGCCTACTGGGCCGTATAAACTCGAAGCTCATGCAAGCACTCACATCAATGTTATGCCCCGCCACACACAGGAGGGATTATTACAAGTTTCGTGAAGTATTACAGGAAAAACTAGTACCATCTTCTAGCCAAACTAAAATGTCTACTTCTTTTCGTGGACGATTCGCTATCATCCCTTTCTTATGCAGCAGAGCATCGCTAAAACTTGTAGATTAGGCCCAAAAGGAGCAGGTGCTGCAATGGATATCAAGGGATACATCAAGTGGGCTCTCCTCCACCTCAACTTCAAAATCAGAAACACTCCAGTCCTCACAGGTGTCACCCGAATCACACTTGCTTCCTCACAGCTCACAAGTCTCCAGCTGCCCTACTGACTATGGGTTAACACAGATGGGTGAATCTGCAGAGCTCTTTGATCATACTATAACTTGGGAATCAGAGGTCTGCTCCAAAGCTTCAGTGAGTCAAAACGAGGAAATTATCTGCACCGATGCCCAATATCTTTGTGAGTCGGATCGAGGCCCAGATGAAGAAGGGTCCGATCATAATGTAGACCCTCATGCCCAAACTGTTACCACTGTTGGTGGAGACAATGTGGCAGATGATGATGAGACTCCGATACCTGATTGGAACTACAACTTGACTTTGAGCTCAGGGCAGGAAGAGGTTGGCTCTGAGATGGCGAGTGTGAGAACACACAGGGTGATGATGAGGTTGGAGATCCCACTGACTGTCAACCCACAGGAAGGCAGTTCATGAGCTCACAAGAGGAGGTGGAGGAGGAGTCTAGTGATGAGGTTAGGTTGCTGCTTCCTGGACAGAGTCATGGAAGCACATCAACAACTGTGTCCTCAGCCACATCTCAGCCTCTGTACAGAAGCTGTGGTGGCTCTGCAGGTCGCATGGGCGCTAAGCCTTGCCCAGCCTGAGCCTTTTTTCAGATCGCAAAGAATGACCCAACTCATGTTATCTGCAAAATTTGTAAATAAAATCTGAGTAAAGGACAAAAAATCAATAGTTTGAGTGCTTCATGCATGAACCATCACATGGACATAAAGCATAAGTCACAGTGGGAAGTTTACTGTGCTACAATGCAGCCTAGCGGGCCTGACTAGCCACCATCTGCCCCATCAAGTGCATCTCCTTCTTTTTCATCCTCTGTGACTGTGGGGACAGCTTTCACACAGGCTTCCACCTCTTTACCCGCCACAGCCAGTGTGATTGACAGGTCATCAGCTGTTTTGGAAGTGGAAACACCTGCTGTTGATGAGCGCTGTCAGACATAGAGAGCACCACGTTTTTATGAATCCGACATAATATGTCGGCCTGCACCTCCCTTACAGTCCAGCAATTTGTCTGGGACACCCTACTCATCCCTGTCTCAGCACAGCAGCCAGCCCTTGGTCCCTTAGATGAGGACAAGTAAAAGACAATTTCCTCCTACCCGTACCCATTCCAAAGCTAAGAGGTTGCATTTCACCATCTACAAGCTGTTGGCTATGGAAATGCTGTCTTTCCGACTGGTGGATTCAGAGGATTTGGCCGTCGCATTGCCCCAGTTCCAGATGGCCTGTAGCCACTACTTCTCAAAGAAATCTATGCCTGTGCTACACCAGCATGTTGCACACAACAGCACCACTTCTTTGAGAAACTCTGTGTGTGACAGGGTGCATTTCACCACAGACACTTGGACAAGAAAGCATGGACATGGGTGTTTCATGTCGCTGACTGGGCACTGGGTGACTATGGTGATAGGAGAAGGGGCTGCAGTACAAGTCTTGCCATCCCCATGGGTTGTGTGTTAAACCTCTGTATGCTCTGTATGCTTCTGCCTCCTCCACCTCTTCTAGTTCCTCCACCTGCGCCCAAAGCCTGTTTGGTAATGTGACACACGTTCAAACTGCACAGAAGAAATCCAGCAAACCTCCTTACTATGCCAGCAGCAAGGCTCAACACCATCAGGCAGTGTTTATATTAAATGTCTGGGAAATGGGAATCACACAGCTGAGGGGTTGTGGTAAACTCTGGAGAACGAGTTTAATCAACGGTTGTCTCCACTGAACCTTCAGCCAGGGATGGCCATGTGCGACAATGCTGCAAACTTGGGTTCAGCCCTTCGCCGGATCAAGGTTACACATGTGCCTTCTATGGCCCACGTCTTGAACCTGGTTGTCCAGCAATCTCTGGCCCACTATCCTGGCCTAGATGCTCTTCTGCAGAGGGCACAGTTGCTGTGTGTTCACTTCCGCCGTTCGCATCTCGCAGCTCAACGACATGCATCTACAGAAGTTTTTCGGCCTGCCGGTTCGCCGCCTGGAATGCGATGTGCCGACTCAATGGAATTCCACTCTGCACATGTTACAGCAAATGTGGCAGCAGCCACGAGCCCTAGTGCAGTATGTTATGACGTATAGCCTGGGCCAATGTGATCCAGAGGTAGGGAAAATCACGCTGCTCGAGTAGCCTCAGATCAAGAACCTCTGCACCCTTCTGCAGAGTTTTGAAATGGCTACTAAGATGCTTACCGCTGACGACACCATTATCAGCATGACTATTCCGGTCATCTACATGCTGGAACACACTTTAACTAGTATTCGGAATTAGGTGATGGGCCAAGAGGAAGGGGAGGAAATAGAGGAGGAGGCAAATGCGGAAGTGATAACAAGATCTTAAAAGTTCCAGACGGTCGGCAGCACCAAGGCGGCTGGCATGAGAGGGGGGGGTAGAGGGAACGAGGGTGCATGGTAGCAGCCAAACTCTTGATGAAGATGCAGGAGCTGAGGAAGAAATGGAGGAGGAACAGGTGATGGGCATGGAAGACTCAGTAGATGAGGGAGATCTTGATCACATTTTTGTTGTGCGAGGTTGGGGGGAGCGGGCAGAGGAAGCAAGCATGAATGTTACTTCTTCGCCACTAACACAACAAGGACAAGGACTTGGGCCTCCTGGATGCGCAAGACACATGAGTGCCTTCTTGCTGCACTACCAGCAACATGATCCTCCGATTGTTAGAATTTGAAGTAATGCTGATTACTGGGTTGCCACACTGTTAGATCCCTGGTACAAGATTAAATTTTGCCAGATGCTTCCTGGCCTGGAAAGGGACTCATGTAGGCAGCAGTATCAACACTAGCTTTTAGACAACCTTAGTACTGCTTTTCCCCAAAACAACAGTGGTGCCCAGAGTGAATATCGCAGTTCTACCTTTCCAACCCAGGGAACGTCGAATAGTCATCACTCAAATGTTAACAGTAACAGTGTATGTAGTAACAGCAATTTTGTAAAGTTGCTTTACTTTTTTTTAGGCCATACTTTGCAACGCCAGAAGAGAGAACATGCTTGACACATAGTGAATGCCTAGAGAGGATGGTGTGGAGACACGGGGGTCAGTGGGTGCTCTCGTCCACTGGCCCAGCTGCATTTAGCAAGACAACCTAGACCAGGGCTCATCCCCAAACTGAACGCACGAGCTCCTTATCCGTGGTCAGAACACTACTCAAACAACACTGGGTGAGGGAACTGTTATGATCCAGTGACCTTGGAGCCACATGAATATTTTTCACAGGAGTAAGTGGTACCTATACTGACTGCAGTTCCTGATCTAACCCCGCAGAAGTAGCCGTGGGATGTGACTAACCATACCCTAGACACCTCAACACGGCCGGAGAACTAGCTATCCCTAAATATGGAAACAGGAATTCTATCTTGCCTCAGAGCAGAACCCCAAAAGGATAGAAAGCCCCTTACAAATATTGACTGTGAGTAAGAGAGGAAAATACACACTCAGGGAGAAAACAGAATCTAGCAAAAGAGGCCACTTCTAGTCAAATAGATAAAGACAGGACAGAATACTATTGCAGTCAGTATAAAAATCCTTTCAAAAATATCCACAGCAGATAATACAAAAATACCCCTGAGTCTACTCAAGACTCGGCGCTCTCTAAATCTGCGGAACTCCTGTGAATCAAACTATGCTAAATATATGCTGACACAATCAAAAGCTGAACAAGCCAATAACAAATGAATAGCACATAAATCGTAGGAAGAAAACTTCCTAACAGAGAGCAGGTTAAGACAGACATTCACTCTGAGCAAAAATACACAATTTCAAAACAAGCACACAGCGTGTGTGGCACAAGAAAACAAAACCATTCACTTGGCTTGGAAGTTTTTCATCAGGGCAGGAAAGAGACCAGGCAGAGGTGAAACACCTCCAGGACAATTGACAACTGGCAAGGACTCAGGAAATTCTGCAAACCTAAATACCCCAGTCAGAATTGCAATTATCCAATTCACCTGAGCAAGAGTGCAAAACAGGATCAACTGCATTACCAGCCACAACCACAGGAGGGAGCCCAAAAGCAGAATTCACAACAGGGAACCACAATATTAAGGCTTTATTGGATCCCCAAACAGTTAACAGCATATAACACATAACCAGCAAAACACAACAATGTAACAGGGAACAGAGTCTCACCCTTCCGCTGGCTCTCCAAGGATTAGAATATAGCACAGCAAAGTCTGTAGCCAGGTGACTGGATCGTCCCAACCTGGGTTGCGTCCTTATGCAGTCTTTGTTATCCCAGCCGAATCCAAAACATTCGATGCTGAAGTCTTTGTAGAATTATAATCCAGGTTCTGATCCCCTCGGTCGGCACCGTAATGCCTAGGCCTGGGGTTATGGCCCGCTAATCAGGTCCGTAGATCCTAGACTAGCTGCATGTATTAAGTCCAGTGCACCTCTAGCCGGGACCGAAATCCCTAGATAGAGGTCACTAGACAAACTCAAAAACACCCTGGTTAATCAACAGGTCTCCTTATATACCCTCAGCCCTCATTGCATTATATTGGGGACTTCACAATTGGTGGAATAAAACTGTCTTCTCATTGGCTGGATCTCAAGCCTAAAACATTTCTAGTAGCATTGCAGTCCTGTCAAGGAAGAGCCACATACTGATTGATATAGCAATGGAATGTTAGTAGGATTAAATTCTGTCAATGGAGAGCCACATAGTGATTGACATAGCACATAGCAGGGTACATTTAGTCTGCAATCCATGGCATTAAACAATGGTGGCTGAGGCCATTTACATAGAGTCAACAAACCACATAGTAATACAATGGCATTCTAAAAGGGTTAAGTTAATCTGACCTTCTAGAGGTGAGATAATTGCATTACAAACATCAGCATCATCAAACATCTACAAGACTGGTAGGAACAATAAGTAAGGTAAACAAAATACAAAATAATGTCTGGCTAGATTTTAAGAACTTAACCCATGAGTGGCATATTACAAGTTTGCAAACCCAAATACAATATTGTCTGGATAAATAAGAAATCCTCATAGGTTATACATTAAAGGGGTCCATTTTGTCACAGATGGTACAGGAGTATCTACAGCTGAATATTGATGCCATGACTGTGGAACTAGACCTTTGTGCGTTTTGGCCTTCAAAACTGGAAAAACTGCATGAGCTTGCCAGCCATGCCTTGGAGACTTTGTCGTGTCCCGCATCCAGCGTTCTCTCTGAACGCGCCTTCAGCGCTGCTGGTAGTGTGCTGATGAATAAGCGCACGTGGCTGTCCAGTGACAGTGTAGACAGAATAACGTTTATCAAGATGAACAAGTCATGGATCTGCAAGGACTTTTCCACCCCTGTGTCAGCTTGTGTACTTTTCAATGTGCTGTATTAAACTCCCATTTCAATATATCAACTCTGGGGCAATTGATGCCACTTAAGTGGTGGCTGTGCTTAATTTTTATGAAAAATGGAGACTGTTGGGGAGTCCTTGCTGTTTGTTGCTTCACTTGAGTACGGCTCTCTGAGCTTAGTACCTATCCCTGACACTCCTGCCCCTGTTTCTGAATATCCAACCTTTATGTCCATCGAACCAGTGATTAAAGGGAACCTGTCACCTGGAATTAAGGCCCTACATTATCACTACCTGTCCCTACACCTTCCTAGCTGCTCCCTATCTATCCCTATCTGTGCTAAAATGGCCCTATAAAAGATTAGAAAAATGAATTCTAACTTACATAAGTCCGTGAGTAAGGGGACTGAGAAGGCGGTGCCAGGCTCCATGTGGCACTCCTCCATGCGGCTGTGTACGCCCTGCTGGGCGGCATTATTGTTTCTTTCTCTCCGCCACTTTATTTGGACTCTCCCGCCCTCTGGAAGCTTGTCATGCACCGGGCACTACTTCACTTCCGGCCCGATGCATTATGGGGCCGATCATGTGATCAGCCTCAGTGCATTGTGGGGCCGATCACGTGATCAGCCCGGCTTCAATAAGCGCATTGTGCATGCGCAGAGTCGGGCCGATCATGTGATCGCCCCCATAATGCACTGAGGCTGATCACGTGATCGGCCCCATAATGCACCGGGCCGGAAGTGACATAGCGCCCGGTGCATGACAAGCTTCCAGAGGGCGGGAGATTCCAAATAGAGGGGCAGAGAGGAAGAAACAATAATGCCGCCCAGCAGGGCGTACACAGCCACATGGAGGAGTGCTACATGGAGCCTGGCACCGCCTTCTCAGTCCCCTTACTCACTGACTTATGTAAGTTAGAATTCATTTTTCTAATCTTTTATAGGGCCATTTTAGCACAGATAGGGATAGATAGGGAGCAGCTAGGAAGGTGTAGGGACAGGTAGAGAGAGTGTAGGGCCTTAATTCCAGGTGGCAGGTTCCCTTTAACAAATTTGCTGTATTCACATCCACCATTCTTGGTTGCTTAAAAGTAGTGATTACTATGTCTCCCTTAATATTTACGTAAACTGGTTTTGGCCATCAAACCAGGTTTTGGCAAATGTGCTGTATACACATGAACAGTTTTTGGGCCCTGAAAAGCATTGTTTGGTCAATCTTCACTGTCCACCAAGCATATACATCACTGACCTACCTGACTAGTTTTTCCTGTAATAGTTGTGGAGCCCACTGGGACTGGGTACTCGGTACTGGACCGGGTTACTGCTGGGGATATCACAGGGGGTATCACGCGGTCCTTGGTCCGGACCGTGTCCTGAGCCCACAAGTAATAGGGGGTATATTTACAGGGAGTTTGTCATGACACCACCCACGGGTTGTGGTCAGGGTGACCACCGCTGCTGCAGAACCTCCGGGGATGATGTTTGGCAGCTGGGGATGTAATGGCTTGCCGCAAGTAGAGCTTGGTTGCCCAGGGCAGCGATAGTAACAGTCTATAGATGGTGCTATGGATATTGCAGGATAGGGGTAGTAGTAGAGATGATAGCTGCTGGTGAGGGAACGCAGGATTTGAGCACAAGGATCACACAAACTCACGGATTTGACGTTTTCCAAGTCTTTACTGTCCACCGGCCGGCGCTGAACTTCAGCACCTGGAGAGCTCCTGGCTGAGATTTCAGAACCGCAGCTAGCTCCCCACTAGGCGCGATTCTGACATTTCAGCAAGGGACAGCTCCAGCAGCTGCGGCTGCCGATTCCATCAGAAAACAGGACCGCGGGGAATATTTGCCATCCGGTTATGTTTGTCTGGAGCTGTCAGGCTGTGTCCGGTTCATCCAGCAAAACACCGGACACAGCCTGACAGTAAAAAACCGTGGTGTGAAGCCGGCCTTAACTGCTTCCATGAGTGGTTGATGAAGTAAAAAATACTATGTAGAAAATGGCTCCATTGGATATAATTAATGCTTCTACATGAATATGATGCATAGTATAATCTTCCTTAGGATATTGTATGTTAGTAGAAAATTTGAATCATACGTTTCATATCACCTCTTTTCTTAACAGTAATAAAATCAGAACTATTTATATGAAATAATTTGATAAAAATTAGCCGAGGTTACAGCTCTTTGTTTATATTTGCAATCCCCAAAACCTTTAATTTACTTTGAAAGCTGAAAGAACATCTTACCATTAAGAACAGCAGGATCATAGATCAACAATATCACACTTACACAAGATTTTCAAACATTGAACTAGTGTGATATTGCTTATGTGTCTTCATGCTGTTTTTAATAAGATGCAATAAAGGGGAACTTTTAATGTTTTAACACCTGCTGCTCAGTATTTTGCTTGTCTGATTAATAGGTGGGTAGCAAAGGACATAAAGTTTTTCATCTTCAGGCACTAAAGTAACTTGATGAATTTGTAGTTGAGGAAATTTTCCTCGCCTTTACTAAAAGAGTTTCACATCTGTTTAAACTCATAGGAATTGTGGTTTCATTTGTAATGGAAAAGAAAAATATGTTCCATAGTTTCAATAGTTATTATACTATTGGCAGTTGATGCGAGAACGGAGATAAAATTAAAGTTGAATTTTAAGGTTCACTTGCCCATAATTCAAGAGATTCTTGGTCACCTGATCCACAAGTGATAGACATGATTAAAAGGAAAAAAAGGAACTGTACTAAAAGCAAGAGATTTTAAGAAAACTGATAGTATTACCTACTAGATGCGAATGAGTTCTAGTTGTCCTAGAAAATACAATTGTTCACAGTAAACTGGACTTTCCCAAACTCTGATAAACTTTCCGGTTTAGTCACTTTCATTCCCTAATATAGAAAGAATAAGGCTTTGTTCTTTCTTAGGTATAATAGTCCCTACTAGAAGAGCCGGTTTCTAGAAGGCTTTATAATAGGCTCAACATTTTGTGCTCCATTTTTAGATTTAAGTACACCCCCCCTTCCACAGGATCAAGGTATAGAAGTTCTATTTTTAATAGAAAAAAGAATCCAGAACTAATAAGCACACCAATAAATAAAAGAGTATAATTAATTACCGTAGTTAAATAGTATACATTTTGCATTATACAAAAATACCGTCAACTCTCCAAACTACAAACATAAGAAACATTAGTAGGCCATTGGCCAATAAGAAAGCAAACATGATTAAAAAAAACTGAATATGTTGCATATTGTAAACTAGCTGCAGATAAAGATTTACAAATTAGCCAGTGTTTCAGCTGCTAATACCTAAAATAGTTACCAACTATTCAACCAATTTTATTGTGCAAACTATGTTCAGGCATACAAAGCAAGTTGTATAAGGAGACAGCCGTGAATATATAAATCGACATTCAAACAGTTCAAACAACCCTAGAAGTAAGGAAATAACGTTTTTCACAACACTGGTATTCACACTTTCACTCAACGAGCTTTGAGATTCAATTAAGACACTTGAGTATATGAAGGAATAACATGTTTATCTTCATTAGGTGCCAATAACTCAGTGATAGTTCATTTTATGCAATCGACAAAATGAAGGAAATGATGAATCTCCGCTGTTTCTTCATAATTTACGCAGGTAGAATGAAAATGTAACAGAGTTCTTGTTGAGTAAATAATCAAAGTGCTTCCTGTGAATTCACAGATCATACCATTCCCCAGCCCACAGCAAGTGTAGAGAAACGTGTAGATAGTGGTGCAGTAGATCTCTGATAGTGCTAGTCAGAAACTGCTTGTAGGGCTGGAGCCAAAGACCCCATCAGACTTGACTGGACCCCCACCTGCAACACAGCATATTGACCTCTGTGGTGGGACAGTCAGAAACAGTGCTGTAATAAATCTCCCTTTTTCTTGGATTGCTAAGAAGATCTAGCCTGCAGTTAAGTGAAAGGGCCAGTCAGAGGGAAGATGATGGACTCAGGAAAATGGTTATGCATGTGCCCTGTCATGTGTATTGTGGATTTTGTTGCTAGTAAAGTACATGTTTTAAACTGTGGTGGACTGCTTTTCAGTGACCTTACACAAGGAACTATGCAGTGGAAATGGACCGGTGGTCAAGACTACTAAAACAGCAGAACAAAGTAAGTGATCTCCCACAATCTGTGTCTGTGATATGGTCGGGCAAGAGCACCAATACCCTCGACAACGACTACTACTGCCACCCGAAGGACAATGATGGCTGACGCCTCCCATGGCCCCTAGGGCTCTCTTGATACTCAAGTCACATTAACACACACATGTATATATAGATATAATATATATAATAAATAATGTAATATATATATATATGATTTCCATGGGCAGGAACATATAGATGGCAGGCAGCTGATTGCGCTACTCTTGTTCTTACTTTTAGCTCACTAAAGTTCACATTATATTTCTTGATGAACATCTTAATCTTTGTGGGGAAATGTGTTGATGTTTTAACATTCATAAGTTTACTAAGCTAGTTTAAAGTAAACATATATGAGGATTCTTTTTGCTTTGACCACTTAGCCCTAATCTATTATATACCTGCATTTAGACTGTGGCTTTGATTTATGACTGGCAAGTTTTATATGAGCAAGAAATAAAAAAGACCATGTAACAAGAAAGGCGGGCACCACACTTATACGAGTCTTAAATTGGCGTTCCACCGAACACAAATAGCACTAATTACAGTGCTCATTGTCACATGGGGTGCTACCAAAAAAAGTAATTCACATGAGCAAATAAAGGAGAAAAATGGTGCACTCACCCACATTGACGTTTGCACTTAAAAACCTTTATTGTGGTAGAAGGGTTACATGATGCAGTGAGGCAGAAGGAACTGACACCAACTCATTGTCCGTTCCTTCTCCTCCCTCCCTGCATCATGTAACCTTTCTACCGCAATAAAGGTTTTTAAGTGCAAACGTCAATACGGGTGAGTGCAAATTTTTTCTCCTTTATTTGCTCATATTATATAAGCAATTTGATCCTATGCAAACCCTCACTGTATATGATGAATGCACAGCCCCCACACACACAGTATGATGCCCAACAGTCCCCCACTCTCCACATTATACCACCAAAGCTTCTACACAGTCAGGATGACAGTATTATGATTCCCACATACTGTCATTCCAACCCACAGCTTACCCACAGATAGATAGTATGATGTCCTCACAGTCCACCCCACAATATGATTACTTACATCCCCACTCACAGTATGATGCCTTCACAGCTTCTCACCAAATAGAATTATGGCCCCACAGACCCTTACAAGTACCGTTAGATAAAGAAAAATGCTATACACCCACCCAACACTAGATCCTGGAATATCCACTGTGATGCAGCAGATCGCTGCATTGATAAAATGTCTGCTGAGGGTGTGTCCTGGCGGGCCACATACTTCCTTGTGGGCGTGTCACATCGGATATAAGCTAAACAGGTAACCCAGAGCATGGGGAGTTATGTGCATTGATGGGAGTTAGTTATTGAAATTGACTAATAAGTAAGATGCAGTACGTTTCTGTAAAGTGTGCGGATGTATCTATTGAAGATATTGGACTGTATGTCAGTTCTGTCACATTTATATGGCTTACAGTGGGTTATGATTGTGTAATATACCAGAAATGGACTTATTATATGGAAAAGCACAGCTATATGTTTCAATATCACTGCCAAGCGAATGTACCCCAACCCGCTTATTGATCGCTATGTCACAATTGGTGGAGAATGCGGGCACTCATGTAGTCTTGTTGCTAGGGACAATGGACCAGGTGCACGTCTCTGGATTCTGCAGTAGTGCAGCCTGGTTGCTGGGGGCAACAATATAGCTGAAGCAGCACATGCAGAAGCAAGCATCTGGCTGTGGGTCAGCGGGGCCCCAAAGATATAAACGTCTGTCTGTAACTTGGCGGGGATACAAAGCTGTTCAATGCACTTAATCCAAGTTTTCTGTGGTTCGGAGGAGCGCACCAGGACCAAAAGCGATCGCAGCAGGACCTGTGCAGAGTGCCTGGCCTGGATCAATGTGCAGCGCCAGGATGTTCAGCGACAGCCATGGGAAGCGAAGCAGCCATGTGTGAGGTGGCTTACAGTGACACTTTTGAGGAGTTCTATGACTTTGGGAAACATGTGCATCAGCAGAGAGTCCCAAAATGGTGCGGTAATCCAATAGAGGGTAGTTGCCCAAAAGAGGGCAGAGACCCAGAAAGTGGTGGTCACCCAAAAGGGGAACAGAGTATCCTGAATCCAAAGCGGTGGCTCAGATGGACTGTAGCAGAGGACAATTTTGTTTGTACGATGTGTGTCCTGTCAGCAATATGGACTACCCACCCAGAAAGGCTCCATGTGTTTGTTCCGTGGCAGTCAATATGTAATCTGTGATTGGACTTGTAGACTCTGGGAGCCTGGTGAGCCTTGTTAGGGCCGTGCCTGATATCTACCTGATGTCCAGAAGGAAAAATTGAAGTCACCTGCATTCATGGGGACACTAAAGACTATTCGGTGTCCAGGGTGGTACTCAGGACAGCCAGGGACATTGCAAGCCATTATGTCGCTGTAGTCCCGAACTTAAACTGTCCGGTGTTAATTGGCTGGGACTCTAGGCTGTTCTCAGACCTGTGGAAGAAGGGACCTCTGCAACAGCAGGAGTATGAAGGGCTCTCTGCTGATGGGGTTGTATGTGATAAGAAAGTAGCACCTCCCAAAATTGACGGTACAGACGTAGGGGTGACCAGAGGAAGGTATGCGTCTGCTCAACTTAGTGACCTGAAACCACTTTAAGTGTACCACAATATGACTGGAAGTAATGTGATAGCTAAAAAGAATGGAGCTGACACCAAGTTAGAGAGTGACTTGGGGGTTCACCATGCTGTGGGGTGTGACACAGACTGCAATGATTACTGTAACCCTGAGAAAGAAAGAGAGAACAGTAAGGAAGGGCCCAGCAAGAATGGCAAATCCTCTAGTCGCCAAAGGTACAAGGGTCACAAAGAAGCTGCACTAGTGGCTCTTGCTGGAAAGCTAATTAAAGAGAAGGGATATGTGCTTCCCATGCATGTGCAAGCTCCCTTCCAGACTCTGCGGGGATCAAGATGGAAGAGGAGGTGACGTTGTCAGTATCAACCTCTGGTGCAGTGACAGACAACAAAGAAGATAAGGAGAAAGAGCCGGCCCAAAGATGATGGGTGTGACATCTCGTGTGTCTAACCAGGTAACTGAGGACCTCAGTGAGGTGAATAGTGCTATGGCTGAGTAGGTTGAAGACTCCAAAGGCTCTGAGGTTAAAGAGATGGAGGGCATGAAACTTTCTGAAGGAGACACCATTGAGCCCCAAGAGAGGGTTGAAGATGAGGCTGCCGATTCCCAAGAGACAGGTGAAGTGGCAGAGGTCGAGAGTAAAGCAGCGGATATGCAGGAAAGGAAGAAAATGACACTGCAGAAGCTACCAGGGGTGTTGCATGGTCCCAAGAGGGGGGTTGCAAGTACAGAAGTGGTAGAAGCCACTGGAGAAGGGAGGTATGAAGTGAATACCTCCTCGAGTAATGCGAGCTCAACTGGCTTGGTAGATGTGAAAGCCAAAATTAGGGACATCAGGGAGATGCTGAAAGTCTATTTGAAGCAAGAAAAGCTTTGGAGAATGTCTGTCGAGAGTCAAGTGGGTGCATTGGAGACAGAGAGGTCTGAGAGGACTCTGCTGATAAAGGATCTATTGAAGCAGGAAAAGCTTCAGAGACGGGCTGCTAAAAGGTGAGTAGCTGACCCGGGGGAAGAAGTTTCTGAGCTTAAAGGTCGCCTGACACAGTACCATTTAATGAAAGAGGTAGACTTAGAGAAGGTGGAGTGACAAGTGTCCTTCCTGGTCGAACAGGGTGAAGAAGCTGAAAGTCAGTTGGCCCTGAGACCTGAGCCAGATGATAGTTTGAAGATCACTGGTGAGGCAGATATAAGTGCCTCGTAGATGTACCCGATGACTTAAGAGAAGAATGCACCAGAGAGTCAGTGCATGAAGAGTTTAAGAAGGCAGTGGGAGTCTGTAAGGTGCACTCAACCTCAGAAGCTCAATAGTTGGTGGTCCTGTCCACAACCGAAGTCACAGTGAAGAGGGTGGCTATTCTAAATGACATGCACTGGCAATGTGTTCGCATGAAGCGGATTGTCCAGTTGAAGACTGAAGAAGCCATTAGACAGCTTGAGCTTATGAGGAAAGCTCAAAGTCTGCGGGAAGAATTCATCAGGTGCCTCACACTCTGGTAAGAAAGCTCATTGGGAGAAATGGCCAAGCCATGAAAATGATGGTGAAGAAGTCTGGTGTCATGAAAGTAAGTGGTCCACGCAATCACCAGGCCTGGATACCTTGTGAAGATGGTATGGTGTCATTCTCTGCTCTAGGAATGGAAGAAAATCTTGCATGTGTATGAATGCTGATGGAGTATTGGGTGACCTACCTGCGAGAGGTAGAACAGTTGAATCTCGCAAGACTGTGAATGGAGAGACAGTGTCGTCTGAGCAGCAGGAGATGGCAGATGTCTGTATATCGTGAGACCCAACAAAGAAGGGGCCCTTCAAATAATAGAATGGCCACAGCAGAACTTAGAGAACTTCCAAGATGTCCTGAGGGTAGTGTGCATGTGTTTAGTGGTAGTGAGTCCTCTAGTAACTCAAGTCTGAGAGGCCCACTCAAATGACCCAATAGAGTATGTACAGGACAGAATCAGACCTGACCCTAGATACAGAGGCAAGTAACTCTCACTACTGTAATGACCGATGGGAGTGGGGGAGGTCTGACAAGTTTACGACTCGGTAACAAAAGTAGTGTGGTAAGAAAAGGGTTTTCAGACTGCGCTCCGGCCTGGACGAATAATCTCAACTCGCGGAGATATATTTAATATGATTTTTATTTTCTATGCATTTCGGGATTAACCCTTCATCTGAAAAAAAATCACAAGGTTAACAGATGACATCACATCTGTTAACCTTGGGTTTTTCCTGATTAAGGGTTAATTCCGAAAGGCATAGAAAATAAAAATCACATTAAATATATCTCCGAGAGTTGAGATAATTCATCCAGGCGGGAGTGTGGTCTGAAAACCCTTTTCTTTCCACACTACTTTTGTTACCGATTCAAGGGTGATTGCAGCAGCGTGCCATCAGTATATCACTGGATATATCACGAGTGATCTGGTATGGTTACGACCCTCATAACCATTATTTAAGGTAAGAAGTGCTCGTACAAAGTTATTAATTTACACACATGTATACCCTATGTGCACTTTTTTCTTTCCACCTATATTTTATGAGGTTACGACTCGGACATGTGACATAGTGATGTCTGATAGTGAGATATTCACAAACAAACAGTGACGTTGATGGGTTGTAGATCCATGAGGAAGGGGTTAATGTTGATGTCTCCTGTTCCAGGAGCTGAACAGCACAAATATCAAGTGCTGGGACTCTGTTTAACCTGTGGGTTGTAATGCGCTTGTGTATATCATATGTTCAATACTGTGGGCTCGAACATGAGAGGGAGGATATGTGATGCAGCAGATCGCTGCATTGATAAAATGTCTGCTGGGGATGTCACCTAGCTGGCCATGTACCTCCTCTTGGGTGTGTCACATCAAACATAAGCTGACTTTCTCATGGTCACATGGTCTGTGATGTCAGCAAATTTCCTGTTTCCTGTTTGCGACACTTGGTGAGCTGTGAGCTAGTCTGGAGCTGTATGAAGCTCCTGAGTATTCTGAGAATCCAGAAAGCTACAGAGAGACTGGACTAGAGACAGGACCAATATGAAGCTAGTATGTGAAGCCTGCAAATCCGTTAAACAGGTAACCCAGAGCATGGGGAATTATGTGCACTGACAGGTGTCAGTCATTAACCCATTACTTGCCAAATTAGCAATTTTCCTTTTCGAAAATAGGTGCTTGAAAGCTCTCTGGGTGGAAGAATATTCAATTAAAAATGACAATGACATGATTTCCTGTTTTGATAACATTCATTTTACAAACACAACCCAAAAAATTGGACCTACCGTATATACTCGTGTATAAGCCGAGTTTTTCAGCCCAAAATTTGGGCTGAAAAGTCCCCCCCTCGGCTTATACACGGGTAAATACGGTACCTCTGGGCTGTGGAGGCTGGAGGAGGCGGGGGGAGGCTGCTGTATGAGCGGCCCCGTCACGTGGGGCCGCTCATTATATATGCACTGCTTCCCCCTGTCAATCAGCGGCAGGGGGAAGCAGTTCATATAGCCCCCCAAAAGCTGGCACTGTCCCCCCTTGTAAGGGCCCCCCCCCCCCCGGTGCTTATACATTACCATCCCAGTGTTCTGATCGGCGCCGCTCCTCGGTGCTTCTTCATCCTCCCGTCCTCGCTGGCTCCATCCGTGATCTCCGGCTGTCGCAGCGATGTGACGTCATCGCGCGACCACCGGAGAACCCGGATGCAGCCAGCGCGGGAGGATGAAGACGCAGCACGGAGGAGCGGCGCCGATCAGAACACCGGGATGGTAATGTATAAGTAGCGGGGGGGGGCCCTTACAAGAAGGGACAGTGCCAGCTTGTGGGGGCTGTTGGTACCCCCTGGGGGCTGTTGGTACCCCCAGGGGGCTGCTGGGTACCCTCTGGGGGCTGTTGGTACCCCCAGGGGGATGTTGGTACCCCCAGGGGGCTGCTGGGTACCCCCTGGGGGCTGTTGGTACCCCCAGGGGGCTGTTGGTACCCCCAGGGGGCTGCTGGGTACCCCCTGGGGGCTGTTGGTACCACCAGGGGGATGTTGGTACCCCCAGGGGGCTGCTGGGTACCCCCTGGGGGCTGTTGGTACCCCCAGGGGGCTGTTGGTACCCCCAGGGGGCTGCTGGGTACTCCCTGGAGGCTGTTGGTACCCCCAGGGGGCTGTTGGTACCCCCAGGGGGCTGCTGGGTACCCCCAGGGGGCTGCTGGGTACCCCCTGGGGGCTGCTGGGTACCCCCAGGGGGCCGCTGAATAACCCCTGGGGGTTGCTGTATAACCCCTGGGGGGTGCTGTATAACCCCTGGGGGCTGCTGTATATACTGCTGAGGCCTGTATACCACTGGGGCTGCTGTATATACCACTGGGGCTGCTGGGGCTCCTGTATACTACCACTGGGGCTGCTGGGGCTCCTGTATACTACCACTGGGGCTGCTGTATACTACCACTGGGGCTGCTGGGGCTGCTATATACTACCACTGGGGCTGCTATATACTACCACTGGGGCTGCTATATACTACCACTGGGGCTGCTGGGGCTGCTATATACTACCACTGGGGCTGCTATATACTACCACTGGGGCTGCTATATACTACCACTGGGGCTGCTGGGGCTGCTATATACTACCACTGGGGCTGCTATATACTACCACTGGGGCTGCTATATACTACCACTGGGGCTGCTGTATACTACCACTGGGGCTGCTATATACTACCACTGGGGCTGCTGTATACTACCACTGGGGCTGCTGGGGATGCTATATACTACCACTGGGGCTGCTATATACAACCACTGGGGCTGCTGGGGCTGCTATATACTACCACTGGGGCTGCTATATACTACCACTGCGGCTGCTGTATACTACCACTGGGGCTGCTATATACTACCACTGGGGCTGCTGTATACTACCACTGGGGCTGCTGGGGATGCTATATACTACCACTGGGGCTGCTATATACTACCACTGGGGAGGCCTGTATACCACTGGGGGGGGGGGCCTGTATACCACACTGCTGGGGGCTGTATACCTGTGCTGGGGTCCACCCTCGGCTTATACACGAGTCAATAGGTTTTTTCCAGATTTTTGGGGCAAAAGTAGGGGGGTCGGCTTATACACGGGTCGGCTTATACACGAGTATATACGGTAATTATAAAATCTTAGTTGCTAGAAGCAAAAGATTAGGCGTCCCAAAAAAAGGACATTGGTAGATAATGGGTTAAACTGTGTGGATTTAACCACAGTTGAAATGGACTAATAAGTAAGAAATGTTTCTGTGAAGTGTGCGGATGTATCCATTGAAGAGATTGGACTGTATGTCAGTTTCGTGATATTTACATGGCTTACAGTGGGTTATGATTGTGTAATAAACCAGAAATGGACTTATTACATGGAAAAGAACGGCTATATGTTTCAATGTCGCTGCGAAACGAGTGTGCCCCAACCCGCTTAGTGATCGCTACGTCACACCACTGACACAGTGAGCGTCGCAGCAGAATGATGTGGTGATGTCATCATGCTTCTTGCACCGAGACTTCTGCAGTTCTGTAAACTACAAGCCTAAAGAGAACTGTTGCCTATTTGAAAGAGAGCAAAAGAGAAAGTAGACCAGGAATCCCTGCTCTAACACAGAGTTTAACCGTATTGGCATGCAGGGGCTGGCTGGCCCAGGAGGCAGGGAGGAAGATGCCCCATGCCCCCCAGGCCAGTGGTCAAGCAGCAGTTTTGAGGCCTCTCAGCCATCTGTCATGTTGTTCTGGGAGACTGCTCTGACCCTGAAGCTCACTACACATGGGCCACTACTGTGAGCTTGCCCCCCAGGCTCCTCTGCTGCCCTTCAGCTATGCTATTCCCTGCATGCAGATCCTGTCCATTTATTGATGGCTTCATGTGTAAGAGAAATTAGTTGCACATGCAGAGCTTTGGTACATAACAGCCTGCCTATAGGTCGTGGTACCAATTTGTAGTGGAAAAATAACTAAAGAAAACACCAGCACTGTTAATTTGAAACATTTGATGAATGCCTGTATGGACTTGATCCAAAATTCACCATCACTCTAAAAATAGGACGAGTGAAATTAACTTTTTCTTCTAATCCATGCCACATTTCAGCTCTAAAAAAAAATTTTCTCAGGCTTTGAGAAAGCTCCAAAAAAAAAAAAGAGAAAACAATGCTTTGTGAACCGGACAGACCCAGATACGATTTTGCCCCACCCCCATGTATCCCTATGGTGCCAGATGGCTCTTATTTGCCATCCAGTTTTGTGCTTTTCCTGGAAGATCCGGTTCTTTTCGTTTTTTGCCCTGGTCACAGAATCAGAGCTTGCAGCATTTTTTGGAGCGATCCGGTGCCCATAACATGAGAGTCTATGGACGTTGGATCGCGCCAGAATCGGCAAAAAAAATCTGGTTCCCAGACGCCTGGTGCTGAAAGAGCCACACTCATTCAGCACCTAGACAGCGTAGCATTTCAGAGCCACCGCTGAAGTTCCACGACTTAAATTTCAACACCGCGGGCAGCTCCCCTGTACCCGCGATGCTGAAATTTCAGCACTAGACAGCGGCACAGACGATTCCGGCACAAAACAGGATCAGAGGGCATATTTGCCCTCCGGTTCTGTTTGTTCGGGGCTGTCAGTTGTGTCTGGTGCATCCGGTAAAAGACCGGACACAACCTGACAACTGAAAACTGTGGTGTGAAGCCAGCCTAACATGTCGCATAGGTCATATTAATGCCCAGAGGAATGTATTCTCCTCATTAATACATTATTCTAATGGTATCGTCCTCTGTATTGTTTCAGTGTCCTTATTAGAGCTCAGGCAGTTTTAGCTACAAGTCTATATGTGAAGCCCTTACATAATACCATAGCATATTAAACGGACATATGAGCTTTTGCTGTTTACAGATCTAAGTACATGTAGGTGGCTGCTATGGTACAGGTCCCAATCCATCAATCATTACTTAAAATAAACCTTTGTACCCTAAAATGTCATTGCTCTTTTAAAGGGAACCTGTCAGGTCGATTTATCCTCCAAACCTATAACTACCTGTCCCTGCAGCTTCCAAGCACATCCCTAACCATCCCTGTGTGCACTACGGATGCCTGCGCACTGTGCAGAAGCCGAGATGAGGTCACCGGCAACGCCGGTGTGCATCATTCACAGAGGTGGGACATTGCATCTCGGATGTCTGCGCAGAGCAGAGAAGCAGAAATGACGTGGCCGCTGCCACTTCATTCACAGAGGCGGGAAATTTAAAAGGGATGGCTGCACAAATGCACAGATGCAGAAGTGACATACCCATGGTCGCGTCATACACAGAGGTGGGAGATTACAATGGAGTCAGGAACGCGCCAGGGGGACCTCTTCTCAACATAAGCCAGGAGGGGAGACGGAGCCCAGTCAGTTTGCACAAGGCGGAGACTGGATGCTGCAGTGCAAGGTGAATGTAGGTATCAAACTAATTTTTCCAAGCCAATATAGAACACTATTAGGGCAGACAGGGATGGTTAGGGATGTGCTTGGAAGCTGCAGGGACAGGTAGTCATAGGTTTGGAGGGTTAATCGACCTGACAGGTTCCCTTTAACATAATGTCCCCAATTCATCAACACTGACAATATTGTAGATGATGGGGCATGGTGGAGTTAGATACCAATATTTCATGCACACCTCTTCATGCATATGCAACATCTGTCAAGCAGGATGCGCCTCTGTGCACCATGCAGGAAAACCCTGACTGGTATAAGATTTCTGGTGTAAGTAAAACCAAAACTCATAACTCCCCAGCTTTGTCCATTTTGGTATAAATGGGAGAAAGAGGCGTAAAAACACAAAAGTCACAGCATTTTTGCACAACTCATGACATTTTCCAGTTTTTCAAAGCAATTCTGGCAATAATGAATATGTCAAAGATGCATTATATTTTTGGTGTGTTTTTCCTGCCAGGAGATGCAGATTTAGTGCAGAAATTGTAGATGTCGGGCCCTCATACCATCCTCATGAAATCTGTTTCTGACAGTGTGAGCAGACACATGGATATTAGTAGCATGCTGGAGGTAATTTTGCTGGGCTCTGGCACTGCTCCTCCTGTTTTTCCTTGTACAAAGGAGGAGGTAGCAATCCTGCTGTTGGTTTGTTTTCCTTCTATTGCCCCCTCCACATCTCCTGGTGTACTGGCCTGTCTCCTGGTATCTGCTCCATGCTCTGACAGACACAGCTACCTTTCTTGACACAGCTCACATTGATATGCCATCCAGAATGAGCTGCACTACTTGAGCAACTTCTGTTGTAAACAATATCTCATGCTGCCTCTAGTGGCTAGAGCAATGACAAAATGTAAAAGTGACCAAAACAACAGCCAAAAATGATGATAACAGGAATGGTCTGCAGAACCACTCCAATGTAGGAGGTGTCTTGCTAATTGCCTACCAATTCTACCTGTTGTCTGTTCCTTTTGCACAACAGCAGGAGACATTGATTCACAATCAGTGTGGCTTCATAACTGGACAGTTGATTTCACTGAAGTGTGATTGACTTGGCGCTTACATTGTGTTGTTTAAGTGTTCCCTTTATTTTATTGAGCAGTGTAGTTATATTTTTTTCTCACTTATCCCATTCAGAGAGATAATGTGTTTAGAAACTATTGAATAAAGTACTTAAGATTTAAATATGAATGGATTAATTTTCTTCTGGTTATCCTTGTTGTCTTAATCACAACATCTCTAATACCAAACTGCAAACTAGCTTTTTATGTCTTTATTGGCAGTGGGGGATCTCCTGGGGCTCCTGCCATAGTTTTATTTTTCATTCAAATGTTAACAGATAATTTGCGCTTACACTGATGCATCTTTCAAAATAAGAAAGGGACCACTTGATGAAGATAGCATTTCTATCGAAACGCGTTGTGGAGCTGTGAAGGGGAGGAAATAAAGGTCTGTTCAATATCATCTGAGCCTCCTGAAATCTTTGTCCAAAGCGCTTCTAACAGACCACTTATATCCATATACAACTGATGCACCCTGAGCATGCATGCCAGTTTGAGTTTTTTATAACTTGATTGGGGCTGTTTATCCACAACCTGGACTATCCAGCATTGCAATCTTTCATCAATTTTTCTCTGCCATCCAAGCCCAGGGAGATTATCACAGTGCCATGGGTTGCTAATTTCTTCTTTATGTTGCACACTGTGGACAAATGAACATCAAGATCTCTGGAGACTGACTTGTAACCTTGAGATTGTTTATATTTTTTAACAATTTTGGTTCTCATGTCCTCATCCAGATCTCTTTTCCTCCTCCTGTTCTCCCTGGTTAGTGTGGCACACACAGACAAACAATGTAAAGATTGAGTCAACTTCTCTCCTTTTCATCTGATTCCAGGTGTGATTTTCATATTGCCCATACCTGTAACTTACCACAGGTGAGGTTGAATGAGCATCACATGATTCAAACCAAATTCTTTACCCACAATTTTGGAAAGTTACCAATAATTTTGTCCAGTCCACTTTTTGAGTTCTATGTGAAATTATGCCCAATTTGCCTTTTTTTTCTTAGTTTTTTTTTGTGCTGTTTAAATACAAACAAATGAAATAAACATGTATATGACAAGCCATGTGTAATTGCAATAATTTTCTGGGAGAAATATTTATAAAGGTGCCAACACTGCAAGAGCTTGTTTTTTGTGGGACGAGTTGTAGTTTTAAAAGTCAGCACTCATTTTACCGTAAGTTGCACCAAAAAACAGGAAAAAATCTTAAGTGGGGTGGAATTGTTAAAAAACACAATTCAGCTATTGCTGTTGGGTTTTGGTTTTACACTGTCCATTGTGCTATAAAAATGACCTGACTGTTTGATTCTCCAGGTGTGTACAATTCAGCAATACCAAATATTCTAAGGTCTTTTTTTATATTTTGGGGGTTAGGGAAAGTTTCATAGTTTGTAAAAAAAAAAAAAAAGAAATAATTGTATAACTATTTTTTGAGACCATAAACTTTATTATTGTCCCTTCTATAGACCTATGTGAGAGCATCTTTTTTGCTAACTGAGCAGACATTTTTATGCATATCATTTTGGTATATATATGATGTTTCGATAACTTTTACTGTAATTTAGAGGGTGGAAAACAGCGACTGAAAAACGGCAGTTCTATCATTTCAATTTTATTATCAATTGGTCGCTTAGCACACAGTGGCCTTGTTCACACATACGTTTTTTTAGCCCTTAGAAAAACTGATCAGTTTTTCTAAGGGTGCCAAATAGTGTCCCCTGTGGTTCTGAAAGTTTTTGAAAAGTTTTTGGACTTAGTCATTTTTTCATTAAAAACGCATATGCGTTAACGCATGCGTTAACAGAGGTGCCTATATGTGCCATGCGTTAACGTCTGCGTTTCCCATAGGGCCCCATGTTAAAAAAACGCATGCGTTTTTTTACAAAACCCATGCGTTTTTTTACAACACCCAAAAAACGCTGCATGCAGTGTTTTTTGGAATTATACAAAAAAATGCATGTGTTGTTAAAAAACGCACCTACACTTAAGTGCACCATGCGTTAACGCATGTGCGGTTTTTTAACAGCTAAAAAACGCAGAGAATGCCAAAAAAGCTGTTCACACAATTTAATTTTAATTTAAAACTTTTATGGACGCAGTAATGTACAATATAACTTCCTTACATTTTTTATTTTTGAAAGTGGAAATATTTTCTTTTTTAAACATTTTTACAATATATTTTTTCATAGTAACATAGGTTGAAAAAAGACACGGGTTCATCCAGTTCAGCTTTTCTCCCCCAGTTATACATTCTCCATTGCAAGATTATTTACCATATAACTCTCAACGCATTTGTGTGAAAAAAAGTATTCAGTCCGTTTTTTAAAATGCTGATGTTCTACTTGTTTTTAACACCTCATGTTGTAAGAATATATATTTTTAATATATTACTTTATTAATTTATTATCTTTCTTTTATAATTTATTTTTCAGCTCCCTTGGGAGACTTGAACCTGCAAGCGGTTGATTACTCTTATGGCCACTTTACACGTCCCGATATCGTCGTCCAACTTCTATAAAAAGTCACGTGGTTTGTGCGTTGGCGCCGATATCGTTCATGCGTTGTATGGTGTAAATGTGCAATTCGATGCAAGAACGATGCCAAAACGATATCGTGGAAGAATTGTGCAGGCTCTCCAATTGCCCGATATTGGATGGACGATCTAGCAGGATCGTTTTGTGTGATAGCCCAACACCGACTTGGAGAGCAACTTCCCCTATTCACTCCCATGTTAAATGGTCGATCCCTGGTTAGTGCGTACAAGGGGGCGTAGACATCGCAGTTGTGTTGCCTGCCGATGTCTCCCTGTGTGACAGCTCCTATGTGGTCTTGGATTACTGCCAAAAATGTGCGCGCTCCCGTGCCGTTGTATCCAATATCGGGACGATATCGGGACGTGTAAAGTGGCCATTAAGGCCACGTTACACACACAGATATATGTTCAGATATTGGTCACAGATCTCTTGTTGCAGTGAAATCATGGACACATTGTTACATTTGTACACAGCCACAAAATGGAGCAATGTGTCCATGATTTCACTGCAACCAGAGATCTTTGTCCAATATCTGAACAGATATCTGTGTGTGTAACGTGGCCTTTACTATGTATTGCAATACTGGTGTATTGCACTATATTGTAGAAATGACAATCTACTATGAAGGTCATGCTTCACAGGAGGACTACTAAGGCTGGCTTCATACTGTGGTCAGGTCCAATCCGGGGCTGTCAGGGGTGAACCTGACAGCTCCGGACCGGATCTGGACACAGAACCGGAAGGGAAATATGCCCTCTGGTCTGGTGTGCAGCCGGATGCTGCAGAGCTCAGCTGTCGCCTGTGAAGTGGTGCTGAACCGCTTCACAGGGGACAGCTCCATGGTGCTGAAGTTCAGCGTAGCTCACGCTGAACTTCAGCCGCATTTGTCCGATTCCCGTATCCTCCCAGATCAGGGCAATCTGGCCCCATAGACTCCCATGTTAGAGAGTGCCGTATTGCCCTGGATCCAGGAGGATCCGATTTGGGGAGATATTTCTCCCCGGACACAAAAATGCAGCATGCTCCGATTTTGTGTCCGGGAGAAAAATCTAATTCTCCCGGACACATGGAAACCAGATGGCAGAGAGTTGCCATCCGGCTCCATCCGGCCCCATAGGGCTGCCTGGGGAGAAAATCGGGTCCGGGGCTGTCCGGTTTACAGTGGACAGCCCTGGATCGGACCTGGCCGCAGTGTGAAGCCGGCCTAAACCTTCAGCAAGCCTAGGTCTACATTGGTAACCCATCAACTTCTCAATATCACATTACGATTGGGAAGTGGATGTTAAGAACTGGTGTGCACCCCCCAGCAAGCAAGCCATATACTTACCTTATGTATTGGTCAATCCATTTGAATCCACCAGCTGCCTACAAGGTGTATCTCTTAATCAGGCTCTCTGGATTAAAAAGTCTACAAAGTCTTGGCAAGAATGATCAAGTTAGAAAGAAAGTGGCAACATCCTGGTGGAGTGCTCAGTCAGAAAGGAATGTCATACAAATATAAAAGATTGAGCAGCAACTTCACTAGGTGTGAACAGATGTCAGCTGAAAACACAATAATATGAAAAAAACATATTCACAAGCAAGCTAAAAAGCTGAAATATTCAAACATTGAATGTTGGAATTCTACCACTGCATTATGGTACATTTACACGCGGACACGGGAAGGTAGACACCGCCAGGCATCGGACACAATTGTGCCTGTTGCCATGAAAACACCACGATGTCGCTGCATGTAATTCAGGCATTTCCCTCCTGTGTCTTGCAGAACCTATTATTTGTGTGGAAATACCATAAACCTGTCCATTGACAGCAGAGTGCAGCATGAAAACCCATTTAATATGTGGTTGAGAAATAACAGTGAATATATTACACATTGTAGCAGACTTTTTATAAGACCTAATATTTGCTATCTAATTGGACCTGATCTGATGAAGAAAGCTAATCATCTCAAGGCTTGTTAAAGCTGATAATTCTGGGTAGAAAATGGATTTTGCATATTTCATATCACTACACTATATTATTCTAGCTCAACTAGTCTGGATAGGCATATACTTTTTTACCCGTGATTAAAGATAGTTAACTAATCTAAATGCTAAACTCAATGTTTACAACAATTAGAGTACTTTCACACATGGTGATTAGCATAGTATTTTTTTTTTTACTGTGCAAATTGCATTTGCCATGAATGACTTTATTAGGTGAAACAAGCTGAAAAAAAAAATACACTGCAAATCTACTGCAATTTGCTGTGAAATATGCACTTTTGCTTCATAGTAATTTCTCACAAATGTAAAAGTGCCTTCAAACGTCCTGGTACAAGGAGAAATCCACTGCACAGGAACCCAAGATGGCAATTGAATGCTTACATAAAGGTATCGTCACCAGGGATGATCTCTGCGGCGATGTTGCTGGCAACTTAGGGGCGTGGCTAAGTTGCGGCAACATCGGTCATGAGTTGCCGTGTGTGACAGGGCGATAACAAGGCGATAAGTTGCCTAAGCAAAATCGCCATGTTTCCCAACATGTTGGGAAACCTGGCGATATTGCTCAGGCGATCTGCCTGCATCACCCTGTGTGACGCCGCAACTGTGATGTTGCCGGCAACTTCCCCCATAGACTCCCATGTTGTGGATCGCCGCCAGGGTAGAGTTTAACCCTGGGTGCTATAGTTGCCGGCAAGATTGCAGATGCGTTGCTGGCGATATCGCTGCGTGTGACATCGCAACAGCAACCATGGCAGTGCGCCAAAAAGTGCGCGCTCCCGTCAGTTGCCGGCGATATCGCCACGCGTGATAGTGCCTTAACGGTTTTGCTATAAACACGTTCATTCTCAAGTGTTTTTTAAGGCAATACACAGTGACAGGCTAATAATAGAACTCTTGCAAAGCTAAAACGTGAAGCTTACTGTACGTAAAGTAAGTATAGGGATTATTTTTATTCTGAAAGGTACCATGATTATTATATCTGACAAGTTCAAGTAATTCATTATTTACCTCCAATGTGGTAATCACTGAAACCACCTTTCCATTTCTGCAGTTCAGACTAATGATTGAAGCCACTATTAGTGTTATGCAACATGGAAAAGATAGCTAAAAAAATCTGTTGAAGGCTAAAAAGTGTTCGGAATATATTATGCATGGTTGATCGCAGCCATATCTAAATAAAACATCCGAACTCTAATGATGAAAGAACCAGAAGAAAGATGGGTTTAATTGATGGATGTTTCTAAATATGTACTGATTTGAGAACAAATTAATGGAGATGATAAATTGATTAAACATACATATTAGACAAAAATGCATTCTAAACATTAATGATCTTTTATTTTGAAAGTGCTAAAGCTAAATAGCAGAACATTGCAATACAGATATATATATACTAGATGGTGGCCCGATTCTAATGCATCGGGTATTCTAGAGCAGAGGTCCCCAATGTCAGTCCTCGAGGGCCGAACCAGTGCAGGTTTTCAGGATCTCCTTAGTATTGCACAGCAGGCAATGATTCCAATCCCTGTGCAATAGTAAGGAAATCCTGAAAACCTGCACTGGTTCGGCCCTCGAGGACTGACATTGGGGACCTCTATTCTAGAGTATGTACGTGGTTTATTTATGAAGATTTAAGAATAATGCAAAGCGAAGCTGGGTTTAAATCCTGCGCCAATATCGCTGATTGCTGGCAAGCGGCCGGGCGCAACCAATCAGCAAAGCGTGGTTGAAATCCCACGCCAATTTGCGGGCGGACTGTCCCTGTTGCTGATTGGTCAGACCAATCAGCAACGCAGGATTTGCATTACAGACAAACAGACAGAAGTAGACAATTAGTAGATACCTACAGCAGTACCGGGGTGCAGCGGTGCCAGTTTGCAGCAGTGCCGGAGTCCAGGAGGGGGCCGGGGACAGCGGCCAGGTGCAGGCAGGAGGGGGCCGGGGAACAGCAGGCAGGAGGGGCCTGGGTAAGAGCGGACGGGTGCGAACAGGAGGGGGCCGGGGAAGAGCGGCCAGGTGCGACAGGGGGACCGGGAAGAGCGGGCGGGTTCGGGCAGGAGTGGGCTGGGGAAGAGCGGTCAGGTGTGGACAGGAGGGGCCAGAGAGACAGCGACCAGGTGCGGGCAGCAGGGGCCGGGGGGACAGCGACCAGGTGCGGGCAGGAGGGTTGGGGGCCCTGCCCGCACCCGGCCGCTTTTCCACGGCCCCCTCCTGCCCGCAGCAGAGTGCTTAGCAGAGTATACGGCTGCTCAGTGGTTAGCAAAGTATATGGGGGCTCAGTGGTTAGTAGACTTTACGGCGGCTCAGTGGTTAGCAGAGTATACAGTGGCTCAGTGGTTAGCAGAGTATAGGGGGGCTCAGTGGCTAGCACAGTATACGCTGGCTCAGTAGTTAGCACTGTATACGGAGCCTCAGTGTTAGCACTCTATAGTGACTCAGTGGTTGGCACTGTATATGGTGGCTCAATAATTAGAACTGTAATGTGGCGAATGGAGCAAGATGGTGGGAATAGAGTGGGGAGGTGGGAATGGAGCAGCAGGTGGCAGGAATGGAGCAGTGGGTGGCGGGAATAGAGCAGCAGGTGGCGGGAATGGAGCGGCAGGTGACAGCCGCAGGCAAGAGGGGACCGGAAGCTGACAGCACAGTGTCTGTGAGGGAAATCGTACGTCGCTGCTTGCATCGCGGCCGCGGCGCGTGGCTGTTTTGCATACTCCTACTCACTGGTGGCGGCCGCTGGCGGCCATCAATGAGCGCCCTGGAGCTGACGCGCGATTTCAGCGTCAGACAGACACGATTAGGAGATTATATAGTAGATATACAGTGCATATACTACATATATATACTACTATATATATATTCTACGTGTACATATATACACTATACACTACATATACTGCATATATATACTACATATATATATACACAGTATATATATATATATATATATACACACACACTACAGATATATATCTTTTTTACACTCCTAACTCAAACCAAAAGCTCAACAGTTTAGCGAGCGCAACCAACATCCAACAGTGATATCTCTGCATGCAGAGAAGAGTCTCCCTACACTCATTAATCATCACAGAAGTTGAAATGCAAGAGTATAAAGTTGTTAATACTTTATTCTTTATTAATATTGTATCCACCAAATAACAAAACATGAACAGCACATGACTCATAATTTCTCAGAACTCAGTTCTGAGTAGAATGGTGTTTATTTTGTTTATCTTATTTCTAGCCCGAGATATGATAGAAAATGTAAAGCCATACCAGGCCAAAATTCACGCTTTTTTAAACCTTTAAAAATCTGTAAAAAATTTACTGATAAAGAAAAAAATTCCACACTTTTTATTAGTAATTAACTAAAGTTGTACTTCATATAGAACACTTCATAAATGTCATGTTTAGTGATATAATAGAAAAAAAATTTACATGTATAAATAGGGGTTAACATTTTTGGTTCTTTTAATCTTGTTTAATCAAACTTGAGGATATGATCACCTTTCTTCTTTTGGTTTGTTCAATGCATTTAGGTTGAAAATGCTGAGCGTTGTGATTAAGATGTATTTATCCTGGCACTTTCGGGATTTGTTTTTTATGTTTCCTTTTTGTTGCATGTAAATGGATATTTGTGCAGAGATTCAACTTGGGACCTGTCAAATTTATATATTTTTTATTTTATGGTTGTATGAGTTATTACAACTTATTGAATAAAAATTCAATAAGTTGTAATAACTCATACAACCATAAAATAAAAAATATATAAATTTGACAGGTCCCAAGTTGAATCTCTGCACAAATATAACCAAGAACACAAGTAACACACAGGCATTTTTTTCCACATTTTCAAACTAACATTTATTTCACAATTGCGCATCAAAATTTTGTATTTGATTCTTCCCAAACAAAATATAAAAAAATATAGTCTTGTGACATATCAAATGAAAGCTGTTACCGTTCTGAGTAAAATGATGCCTCTCAAAATTGGGGAGGGACCCCACAACAATTTTTTCAATTATTTATTTATTTTTCAGTAATCTGACGTCAGTTTGGCTGCCATACTTGCAATCACTCGCAGACACTGGCAGAGAGGGTGGGCAAGGCTAACTATGTCTTTAACCAATCACAATCAGGGCAGGGTGAAGTAGTGAATATGTCTGTGGTTCATGAATGGGCCCAGAAGCATGTTGATAGTGACGCTGAAGCTTCCAATAAACAAGGTTCCACTGTAAAATGGTTTGAGTTGTGTTTGGCAGCTTTCTGGCCCCTTTGAACGTGTTTTCTAGGTCCTTGATATTGCCTCCCATAGATTTGAATGGGGTTCAGACATTCAACAAACTGTTAGCTGATCTATTCAGCAAATTAAGCCAAACCTGAACATCTCTTAGTCAGATGCCACAATATATTAATTTTATATTTAGTGGGCTCATTATACACTGTGTGCATAATTATTAGACGAGTTAGTATTTTGACAATATCATCATTTTCATGCATATTTTACAACTTCAAGCTGTATAAATGTAAATATTTATTGCACAAAGTATATTAGAATATGTATATTTGGGTAATAAGGGAGGGTGTGGCCTAGCATCAACAACAGCCTTCATCAAGAAGTGCAGAATTACTAAGCAGCATAGTTCTGTAAAGTAAAAAAATGTCATTACATCCAATAGGAAGTAAAACAACAGGAAAGATCTCCCCTGTGTTTAAACATAGTCTTCCGCCACACATATTTGCTTCTTTCCTTCTTCTGGTATCTTCCAGCCCACAGGTAGGAACAGTTCCACTTTGAAAAAAATATAATAGTGCAGTAGACCAAGCTGCTTTTTCCCACTTGAAAGAGGAATGTAGCCAAAACATGGGCGTACCCAGCGTAGGGCGGGGGGGGGCAGCTGCCCCCCAAGAGGAAGGGGTAAGCGGCACTGAGCACGAGTAATGATCACTGTCGCAGCTCCTGCTTCACATGGATGTGCGCCCCCGAGGACACACATCCATGTGACCGCGCGGCTCCGATGCTCCGTGTGTCAGGGAGAGGAGGGGAGGGAAGCTTCCTGCTGCTGCTCCCGCCCCTCCTCTCCCCTGATCTGCCAGCTTCCTGCCCTGCGCATACAGCAGGCGCACCTCCTCCTCCTTCATAGGCATGGGAGAAAGCAGGTGAGAGGGGGCATGGGAGAAAGCAGGAGAGAGGGGGGGCATGGGAGAAAGCAGGTGAGAGGGGGGCATGGGAGAAAGCAGGTGAGAGGGGGGGCCTGGGACACAGCAGGTGAGAGGGGGGACATGGGAAACAGCAGGTGAGAGGGGGGCCTGGGACACAGCAGGTGAGAGGGGGGCCTGGGACACAGCAGGTGAGAGGGGGGCCTGGGACACAGCAGGTGAGAGGGGGGCCTGGGACACAGCAGGTGAGAGGGGGGCCTGGGACACAGCAGGTGAGAGGGGTGGCCTGGGACACAGCAGGTGAGAGGGGGGCCTGGGACACAGCAAGTGAGAAGGGGGACTCTCATATCATACAGCCCCCCATAAGGCTTCCATATCATATACAGCCTATGAAATAGGAGCCCTATGGGGGGCTGTTGTATATGATATAAGGACTGTGTGGGGTATTGGGGGCTGTATATGAGATGGGACTCCAATATCATATACAGCCCACCCCATAGGGCTCCCATATCAAATACAACCCCCCATAGGGCTCTCATGATGGGAGCCCTATGGAGTGGCTGTATATGATACAGGAGCCCTATGAGGAGGCTGATTTGGGTGCACTACAGCAGGTTTATATATGATAATATGATATGGGAGTCCTATAAGTGGGCTGTATATGATATGGGAGCTTTATGGGGGCTGTGTATGAGATGGGAGCCCTATGGAGGGCTGTTTATGAGATGTAAGCCCTATGGGACATTGGGGGGGGTGTATATGAGATGGGACTCCAATATCATATACAGCCCCCCCATAAGGCTCCCATATCATATACAGCCCACCCTATAGGGCTCCTGTATCATATACAACCCCCCATAGGGCTCTCATCATGGGAGCCCTATGGAGGGGCTGTATATGATACATGAGCCCTATGAGGGGGTTGAATATGATTTGGGTGCCCTATGGCGGGGTTATATATGATATGGGAGCCCTATAAGGGGGCTGTATATGATATGGGAGCTCTATGGGGGCTGTATATGAGATGGGAGCCCTATGGAGGGCTGTATATTAATGTGAGCCCTATGGGACATTGGGGGGGCTGTATATAAGATGGAACTTCCCATAAGGCTCCCCAGTGGTGTAACAAGTCTAATGGGCCCCGGTGCGCAATTTAGGCCCCCCACCTTCCACATGCACGTTGGTCAGATGTATGGGGCCCGTGTAACGTTTAAATCCTATAAAGACTCACAAATTGACCCCTCTCCCCCTTCATTATGTATTAATGTCCCTTATCCTGCTGTATATGGTCCTCCTCCTGGAATATGGCCTTTACCGTGGTATATATGTCCCCCATCATGGTTTATATGGTCCTCCTCCTCTGCCACCATAGTCCTCCAATTATTATAATGCATCCTCACATTCCTCCATACATTACAATGTATTCCCATAGTCCTCTATGTATTTAATGCATCCCATAGTCCCCCATTCATAAGGTACCCCCATAGTCATCCAATTATCATAATGCAACCCCACTATCCTCTATATAGTATAATGTAGCCTCATATGCCTCCATACATTATAATGCACTGTTCTAAAATTGTACAACCCAAACGACCATGGCTTGCCCCCCCCCTAGTTTTGATCTTGGGTACACCCATGAAAGAATGGCTCAATAAAGGCACAAGTTGCATGTTTTGGAAAAGTTATAATTGAAGCCTATGGCTCTATTAGGGACACGGATGAATCCTGTTATTGGAGAATTCACAGGGCACCCTCAACAAAGTCATGGACGAATGTCCAAAATTTGATGTGAACCCAACCATACTAATGTATTCATTCTTATGTTTTCTTTTGGTTTAACTTAGCCCTTTAAAGGCTAATAATATTTATACCATGTTAGCCAGTAGATAGAAAAATATTGGAATCTGGGAGTCCTCAGTGGTTGATACCTTTTAATGGCTAACTGAAAAGATGGTAAGCAGAGCTCTGCTTACCATCTTTTCAGTTAGCCATTAAAAGGTATCAATCACTGAGGACTCTCAGATTTGAATATTTTGCCCTTTAAAGGCTGTAATTACAGATAAGTAATTTGTTATGTTTAACAGTCATAGGCAGGAAAATCAGTAATTTAAGTATAAAAATGATTAATAGATACCGTAAACCATTTTATTGGCTTTGAGTGATATTTTAAGCTTTTGTCACAAGGGTCACATTTTTATGATACTGATTCTAAGACATGTAAACAAATTCTTTGTTGAATTGCAATTGTGGTTTTAACCTTAGATGCATTTACAGAGAGCAGAGATTGCAGACAAGTAATTACAGCCCTACGTCTGTCTGCTAGTTACAAAATTATACTTTTAATGTATAAGTGCAATTTAAAGTGCTGCTTTAAAAACTAGTTGATTGAAAGCAGCCTTGCCAATTACAATGCCTACTGTTTGACCTTGGAAATTAAAAAGTATATTTTGCAGTATTCAAAATGATATACTGTACTTTTCTAAAAAGAAACAACAAAAAACATGATAATTTGCATCACAACCATTTCAAAATCTTTTCATGAAAAGAAAAGAATAAAAAAGGAATAGAAAAATCTCCCTATCCGACCATAACCTGCTGACTTTCTTCTCCCTCTCCCCTCCTACTATGCTTCTCCCTCTCTGGAAACTCACTCATCCCCGCAGAAACTTCAAATGTATTGATTTCCACTCATTCATGACGCTGATACTGCCGCCACTCTCTACAACATCACAATAACTACAGCCTTCGATCTAGCAGCCCACCTCATATACAAGAAAACTCACACTCACAGACAACCCTGGCTCACTGGCTTCACTAAAGAACTGCGTTGGGCTTCCAGGGCGGCTGAGCAAAGATGGAGGAAATCCCGTTCCGCGGTGCACTGCGCCATGTACAAACAGTCCCTCACTAATTTCAAGGCCGCACTCACTGCCGCAAAACAAGCCTAATTCTCATCTCTAATAACTGCCCTGTCCCACAGCCCCAAACAACTATTCAAAACTTTCAACTCCCTACTCTGTCCCTCTGCACCTCCTCCCTCTCCTCTCATCTGTGCTGATGACTTCGCCTCTTTCTTCAAGCAGAAGATCGATAACAGAAAAAGCTTTGACCTGCTGTCCCCTCAGCCCTTCCCCATTGCCAGCCAGCCCTCTCCATCCAAAGGAAACTTTTCCACCATGACGGAAGATCAGCTTTCCTCCCTTCTGTCAAGATAATACCTCACCACCTGTGTCCTTGAACCCCTCCCACCTCATCCCAAACTTCGCCACAGTCCTCATCCCAAACCTAACCCATCTCTTCAACTTATCACTCACTACTGGCATCGTCCCCTTATCCTTCAAACATGCCCTGATCACACCCATACTCAAAAAGCCCTCCCTCGACCCACCATCTGTTGCTATCGCCCCATATCTTTTCTCCCCTTCGCCTCTAAACTACTAGAACAACATGTGCATCTTGATCTGTCCTCCCACCTCTCCTCCTGATCCCTCTTTGACCACCTACAATCCGGCTTCTGACCTCATCACTCCACCGAAACAGCCCTAACCAAAGTCACTAACGACCTACTAACCGCCAAGAGCAAGCGTCCCTACTACGTCCTCCTCCTCCTTGACCTATCTTCTGCCTTCAACGCTGTACACCACTCCCTCCTCCTACAGATTCTGGAATCTCTTGGTATCACTGACCTGGCTCTCTCCTGGATCTCCTTATACCTAACGGACTGGACTTTCAGCGTCACCCACTCCCACACCTCCTCTTCACCCTACTTCTTATCTGTTGGTGTCCCCCAAGGCTCGGTTCTTGGACCCTACATTTCTCCATCTACACCCTCAGCCTGGGACAACTCATTGAGTCCTATGGCCTTCAGTACTATCTCTACGCCGACGACACCCAGATCTATCTGTCTGGACCTGACATCACCTCATTACTTTCCAAAATCCTTCTTTTCTGCTTGCTTTCTAAAACTGAACATGGATAAAACTGAGTTCATCATCTTTCCCTCAAGTTGCTCTCCCCCTCTACCAGCTCTATCTATCAATGTCAATGGCTGCTCCCTCTCCCCAGTCCCCCACGCTAGGTGCCTCGGGGTAATCCTCGGTTCTTCCCTATCCTTCAAGCCGCACATCCAAGCCCTCGCCACCTCCTGCCGACTCCAGTTCAAAAATATTTCCCGGATCCACGCCTTCCTTGACCACGACACAGAAAAAACCCTTGTTCATGCCCTCATTATCTCCCGCCTCGACTACTGTAACCTCCTGCTCACTGGTCTCCCCGCTAACTCCCTTGTACCACTCCAGTCTATCCTAAACTCCGCTACTCGACTAATCCACCTGTCTCCTTGCTATTCCCCAGTCTCTCCCCTCTGCTAAGCCCTTCACTGGCTCCCCATTTCTCAGAGGCCCAGGTTCAAAACCCTAATCACGACATACAAAGCCATCCACAACCTGTCCCCTCCATACGTATCTGACATGGTCTCCCGATACCTGCCCTCACGCAACCTGTGATCCTCTCAAGAGCTCCTTCTCTACTCCCCTCTTATCTCTTCTTCTCACAACCGCATACAAGTCTTCTCCGGTGCATCCACTATAATTTTGAACTCTCTCCCCCAACATGTCAGGCACTCACCTACCCTGGGAACCTTCAAAAGAAATCTGAAGACTCACCTCTTCTGACAAGCCTACAACCTACAATAGGGCTCGATCCACCGCACCACCATATAATCTGCTCTACCCTCTCCTACTGTATCCTCACCCATCCCTCATAGACTGTGAGCCAGGGGCATAACTACCGGCATAGCAGACGTAGCGGTCGCTTTGGGGCCCGGCGCTTGTGGGGGGCCCGGACCCAGCGCCACTACGCTGCTATCCGGTCAGCTACAGGCCCCCAGTGGGTATATACAGGCCCCCCACTCCTCCCTTTCTACTGCACAAGTCACCTGTAAAGGAAAACATCATACTTACTTATCCCTGCCGGCTGCCGCTGTCGCCGCTCTGCACCGCGCTCCGGCTTCATCCGGCTTCTTCCTGGTTGTGACGTCATTGCCTGCACCCGCCGGTCACAACCAGGAAGAAGCCGGATGAAGCCGGAGCGCGGTGCAGAGCGGCGACAGCGGCAGCCGGCAGGGATAAGTAAGTATGATGTATTCCTTTTCAGGTGACGTGTGCAGCAGAAAGGGAGGAGTGGGGGGCCTGTATATACCCACTGGGGGCCTGTATATACACACTGGGGCCCTGTATGTACCCACTGGGGGACTGTATATACCCACTGGAAGACTGTATATACCCACTGGGGGCCTGTATTTACCCACTGGGGCCTGTATATACCCACTGGGGGCCTGTATATACCCACTGGGGGCCTGTATATACCCACTGGGGCCCTGACTGTATATACCCACTGGGGCCCTGACTGTATATACCCACTGGGGCCCTGACTGTATATACCCACTGGGGCCCTGAAACTACCCACTGGGGCCTGTATATACCCACTGGGGGCCTGTATATACCCACTGGGGCCCTGTATATACCCACTGGGGCCCTGACTGTATATACCCACTGGGGCCCTGACTGTATATACCCACTGGGGCCCTGACTGTATATACCCACTGGGGGCCTGTATATACCCACTGGAGGCCTGTATATACCTACTGGGGGCCTGTATATACCCACTGGGGAGGCTGCTGTATACCACTGGGGCTGCTGTATATACCACTGGGGAGGCTGCTGTATACCACTGTGGCTGCTGTATACCACTGGGGCTGCTGTATATACCACTGGGGAGGCTGCTGTATACCAATGGGGCAGCTGTATATACCACTGGGGAGGCTGCTGTATACCACTTGGGCTGCTGTATATACTGCCGGGGCCTGTATATACCACTGGGGAAGCTGCTGTATACCACTGGGGCTGCTGTATATACTGCTGGGGCCTGTATATACCACTGGGGAGGCTGCTGTATACCACTGGGGCTGCTGTATATACCACTGGGGAGGCTGCTGTATACCACTGGGGCTGCTGTATATACCACTAAGGAGGCTGCTGTATACCACTGGGGCTGCTGTATATAATGCTGGGGCCTGTATATACCACTGGGGAGGCTGCTGTATACCACTGGGGCTGCTGTATATACTGCTGGGGCCTGTATATACCACTGGGGAGGCTGCTGTATACCACTGGGGCTGCTGTATATACTGCTGGGGCCTGTATATACCACTGGGGAGGCTGCTGTATACCACTGGGGCTGCTGTATATACTGCTGGGGCCTGTATATACCACTGGGGAGGCTGCTGTACACCACTGGGGCTGCTGTATATACTGCTGGGGCCTGTATATACCACTGGGGAGGCTGCTGTATACCACTGGGGCTGCTGTATATACCACTGGGGAGGCTGCTGTATACCACTGGGGCTGCTGTATTATACCACTGGGGAGGCTGCTGTATACCACTGAGGCTGCTGTATATACTGCTGGGGCCTGTATATACCACTATGGAGGCTGCTGTATACCACTGGGGCTGCTGTATATACTGCTGGGGCCTGTATATACCACTGGGGAGGCTGCTGTATACCACTGGGGCTGCTGTATATACTGCTGGGGCCTGTATATACCACTGGGGAGGCTGCTGTATACCACTGGGGCTGCTGTATATACTGCTGGGGCCTGTATATACCACTGGGGAGACTGCTGTATACCACTGGGGCTGCTGTATATACTGCTGGGGCCTGTATATACCACTGGGGAGGCTGCTGTATACCACTGAGGCTGCTGTATATACTGCTGGGGCCTGTATATACCACTGGGGAGGCTGCTGTATACCACTGGGTCTGCTGTATATACCACTGGGGAGGCTGCTGTATACCACTGGGGCTGCTGTATATACCACTAAGGAGGCTGCTGTATACCACTGGGGCTGCTGTATATAATGCCGGGGCCTGTATATACCACTGGGGAGGCTGCTGTATACCACTGGGGCTGCTGTATATACTGCTGGGGCCTGTATATACCACTGGGGAGGCTGCTGTATACCACTGGGGCTGCTGTATATACTGCTGGGGCCTGTATATACCACTGGGGAGGCTGCTGTATACCACTGGGGCTGCTGTATATACTGCTGGGGCCTGTATATACCACTGGGGAGGCTGCTGTACACCACTGGGGCTGCTGTATACACTGCTGGGGCCTGTATATACCACTGGGGAGGCTGCTGTATACCACTGGGGCTGCTGTATATACCACTGGGGAGGCTGCTGTATACCACTGGGGCTGCTGTATATACCACTGGGGAGGCTGCTGTATACCACTGAGGCTGCTGTATATACTGCTGGGGCCTGTATATACCACTAGGGAGGCTGCTGTATACCACTGGGGTTGCTGTATATACTGCTGGGGCCTGTATATACCACTGGGCAGGCTGCTGTATACCACTGGGGCTGCTGTATATACTGCTGGGGCCTGTATATACCACTGGGGAGGCTGCTGTATACCACTGGGGCTGCTGTATATACTGCTGGGGCCTGTATATACCACTGGGGAGGCTGCTGTATACCACTGGGGCTGCTGTATATACCACTGGGGAGGCTGCTGTATACCACTGGGGCTGCTGTATATACCACTGGGGAGGCTGCTGTATACCACTGGGGCTGCTGTATATACTGCTGGGGCCTGTATATACCACTGGGGAGGCTGCTGTATACCACTGGGGCTGCTGTATATACTGCTGGGGCCTGTATATACCACTGGGGAGGCTGCTGTATATCACTGGGGAGGCTGCTGTATACCACTGGGGCTGCTGTATATACTGCTGGGGCCTGTATATACCACTGGGCAGGCTGCTGAATACCACTGGGGCTGCTGTATATACTGCTGGGGCCTGTATATACTACTGGGGAGGCTGCTGTATACCACTGGGGCTGCTGTATATACCACTGGGGAGGCTGCTGTATACCACTGGGGCTGCTGTATATACCACTGGGAAGGCTGCTGTATACCACTGGGGCTGCTGTATATACTGCTGGGGCCTGTATATACCACTGGGGAGGCTGCTGTATACCACTGGGGCTGCTGTATATACTGCTGGGGCCTGTATATACCACTGGGGAGGCTGCTGTATACCACTGGGGAGGCTGCTGTATACCACTGGGGCTACTTTATATACTGCTGGGGCCTGTATATACCACTGGGGAGGCTGCTGTATACTACCACTGGGGAGGCTGCTGTATACAACACTGCTGGGGGCTGTATACCTATGCTGGGGTCCACCCTCAGCTTATACACGAGTCAATAGGTTTTCCCAGGTTTTGGGGGCAAAAGTAGGGGGGTCGGCTTATACACGAGTATATACGGTAAACTGGGTGGCGTCAGACTGTTAACACCGATTCGGTAAGGGTGTGTGTCTTTAAGGGGGTGTGTCATTGGGGGCATGTCTTGGAGGGGGCCCCGTTCAAAAGTTTGCTATGGGGCCCTGCCAGTTCTAGTTACGTCCCTGCTGTGAGCCCTCACGGACAGAGTCTTCTTCCCTCCTGTACCTGTGTGACTTGATTGTCGATACATACTGTGCTTGTCTTTGTCTGCCCTTTCCACATGTAAAGCGCCATGGAATTTAATGGCTCTATATAAATAAATAATAATAATAAAATAGACATAACATAGACCATATGCAAATAGCAAAGCTGTTATCTCAGCACAGTCCTGAAATCATAGCATTACTCATGCTTTTCTTTTGTTCTTTCAGATAAAGCAATACTTCTAGTACAGATTAGCTATTTAAAGGGAATCTGTCACATGTTTAACGCAGCCCAAATCACAGAAAGCATTGAGGAGACACAGGGGTCAGTGGGTGGTTTTGTCCGCTGGCCCGGCGGCCTCTAGAAAGACTACATGGACGAGAGCTCATCCCACTGAATTCGCAAACTCCGTCCCCATGGGCAGAACACTACTCAGACAACACAGGGTGAGGGGCCCACAGATTGGTTAGACTTTATTGTATCCCAAAACACTCAAAGGCATGTAACAGATAACCAGCAAAAACAGATGATGTAACAAGCAACAGAGTCCCACCCTTCCGCTGACTCACCAGGGATTATAAAATTCATGCCTTCAGGACTTCCAGGGCCTACTGCCCCAGTTCAGCTGCATCCTGCTTTTGGCAGGCATCCACTGGGAAGGGATTGCGACAAGCTTAGAAGCTAACAAAGCACAGCAAATTCTGTAGACAGGTGAACAAATTGTGCCAACCTGGGTATCTTCAGCCAAATGCTAGGATCCTAGGCTGAACTCCTGTAGGAAATGATCCCAGTATTAAGATCTAGCCAAAACTGATGCTCCTAGGCTGAAGTCCTGTAGAATATGAAGACGCAATGTGATCCTGGCAGCCGGAACCGAAATTTCTAGGCCGAAATTATGAAGACACGATGTGGTCATCTAGCTGGGACCAAACTCCCTAAGCTGAGGCCACGTAGCATATGAACAACGAGTAACTGAGTCAGTCATTTTTATATCCTGAGCCTTCACCTCAGGGTATATTGTGTTCTTACTGGATTGGTGGGATAAGGCTGTTCTCTTATTGGTTGGCAGTTCAATCCGACTGCATAATACTCCTCTAAATGATGTAGACAGAAGGGGGCTTAGGTCATTTACATTTAGTTTGCAAACCACACACTAAGACGATGGAGGCCCCAAGCAGTCTGATAAGAAACAATGACTTAACAAACATAAGTTAACAAACAAAAGACCAAAACTCTTGCTTAATTAAGAATATTAACCCACAACATGCATTGAAAAAGGCTGTGTCATCACAAGCATGAATAATAATAAATCATAACTTTGTATAACAGGCAAAAAATTATCTGCATAGTTGTAAATGTCAAGTCAGATATGGCATGTGTCACTCTCCTCATAAAAAGGTTACTCCTTAGACCCCATTTAGCCTCTCATGCAGCTAGATCCGATCTCATACTTTGAACTGGTGAGGGGCAATACTCCAAAATACTCTGTTTGCAAATTGAGGTCTTGTGGGTCTATATCCTTGGTCATATGACAAGTTTCACTAAAGGTTCACTTTTGAATTTTAGAATTGTTACTTCTAATAGGTGGCGCAAGAGTTCAAATCTCCTTTGTCTCTAAAGAGACAATTTGCAAATTGTCAGGTCAGACGCATATATAACAGAAGCAATAAAAGCTGCATACAAAAGTTAATCAAAAAACAAAATTGGCATATTTTTGAACCAGACCACAGAAAAAAAATAAGAAAGCTTAAAAAAAATGGAACCAATGCAGTCAAAAAAGATCACAATAGGGTTATAAGGTACCAAATACCCACAAAACCTCAATATTTGTCTCAATACACACAAAGATAACAAAATACATGATTTAAGACATGGATGAATGATCTGGAGTGTATATTCTATGTGGAGAAAAGGCAGAAGAATGTGGCGCCCTTCTAAGCATAGTGGAGATTTAATAGTTAGGTGAAGATTAATTATTATACTCACCTTTAGGCCAGCGTTCCACTAGCATATTGCATCCAAAACATGAGCATTGGATGCAATATACTAATGCCCCTTGGCTCAGGCTCCCCTACAGTGGAAAGCAAAAGTTTGGGCACTCCTGGTCAAAACTAGTGTTATTAACAAAACAAAGTATTCACTGATCTCAGGGAGACCAGTTCAAGAAAACACTGCGGGCAGCCGGCTAAAGCGCTCAACACAGTAAATTCCTAGGCCCATTGCCCCCTGGGAATTTTGAATATGCAAATAGAGTCTGTGGAGCCTCGTTTAGGAGTCTCAACATAGGACTAGCCAGATCTTCCTCTAGTGAAGGACCTAGCCATGATAACCACCATATTAAGTGGCCCTATGAGTCAATATCCAGCTCTTTACAAGCTTAAAGATATGACAAGGGAATACCAAGGCCAGGTATCCATCCACAGACAGCTGTTTCGGGGTGTTGCCCCTCATCAGTGTGGAGTAGGATTCTGGCTAGGTGGGAGCAATGCCTAGTAGACCAACAAAACAAAGTATTCACTGATCTCAGGGAGACCAGTTCAAGAAAACACTGCGGGCAGCCGGCTAAAGCGCTCAACACAGTGAATTCCTAGGCCCATTGCCCCCTGGGAATTTTGAATATGCAAATAGAGTCTGTGGAGCCTCGTTTAGGAGTCTCAACACAGGACTAGCCAGATCTTCCTCTAGTGAAGGACCTAGCCATGATAACCACCATATTAAGAGGCCCTATGAGTCAATATCCAGCTCTTTACAAGCTTAAAGATATGACAAGGGAATACCAAGGCCAGGTATCCATCCACAGACAGCTGTTTCTGGGTGTTGCCCCTCATCAGTGTGGAGTAGGATTCTGGCTAGGTGGGAGCAATGCCTAGTAGACCAACAAAACAAAGTATTCACTGATCTCAGGGAGACCAGTTCAAGAAAACACTGCGGGCAGCCGGCTAAAGCACTCAACACAGTGAATTCCTAGGCCCATTGCCCCCTGGGAATTTTGAATATGCAAATAGAGTCTGTGGAGCCTCGTTTAGGAGTCTCAACACAGGACTAGCCAGATCTTCCTCTAGTGAAGGACCTAGCCTATTTGCATAAAACTAGTGTTATTGTGAACAGTTAGGCAAGTTGAAGATCAAATGATCTGTAAAAGGCATAAAATGAAAGATAACACATTTCCTTTGTATTTTATTGAAAAAAATATATATATTTTCCTCTTTAAAATTTTAAAATTTACAAAAGAAAATGGACTGATAGAGAAGGCAGAAGAATGCGGCGCCCTTCTAAGCATAATGGAGATTTAATAGTTCGGTGAAGATGAATGATTATACTAACCTTTAGATAAAGAATTCTGTCCCATAGACATGGTATGCTGTAACTGTGATGGACTGAGTAGTTGCCATCCAGTGAGGCGCCAAAAGAAAAGATATGTTCAATTGATGTAGTTGATGATCCCACTTAAACCAGACAAAATGAGTTTGCTGCCAAACTTTAAGTTTATATGGCAAGCCTTTCCATGAAAATAGACTCTAGATGGGGAGATAGAGAAAAGAGTGCGGGCACAGATCTAAGTGTAGACAGTCAGATTCGGTATCAGATGTGTAAAGAAAAAAGGTAGGAACGAGACGGGGGGAGGGGGTGAAAGCATATAAGGGTGAGACAGACACAGAGAGGGAAGACAGATGGAGGGGAGAGACACAGCAAACGGGTAAGAGACAGCGCACGGGGGGAATAGACAGCGCACAAGGGGGGAGACAAAAGCGCTGGGGGAAGACACAGTGCAGGTGGAAGACACAGCGCATGAGAGGGATTATATTTATGGCGATTATATATATCTATATACATAATCGCCAGTTTTGCACTTCCGGCCACTGTGCCGCTATCGCGAGCGATGGCGCGCATGCGCCATCGCGAGCCACCGACACTGGCCAGAATTGCAAACATCCTGGCACCACACACCCGCCGCCGCTCACCCGCTGACCCGCCACATCCTCCAGCTCCCCGCTGCTCCACCGCTCCCCCGCCACATCCTCCCGGTCCCCCGCAATTCCCGCCTAGCGCCGACCGCGGCACCACCCACTCCATTGATGACGTCACCGCCCGCCCGTCTGCACCGACCGCGGCACCGCGCACTCCATTGATGACGTCACCCGATGACCCGCCACATCCTCCAGCTCCCCGCTGCTCCCCTGCTCCCCGCTGCTCCCCTGCTCCCCCGCCACATCCTCCCGGTCCCCCGCTATTCACCCCTAGCGCCGACAGCGGTACCGCCCACTCCATTGATGACGTCACCGCCCGCCCGTCTGCGCCGACCCCGCCAACGCGCACTCCATTGATGATGTCACCGCCCTCCTGTCTGCCCCACTGTATGTATACAATGTCTGTCTTTGTCCACTCTGTCCCTCTCCTGTCTCTGTCCACTCTGTCCCTCTCCTGTCTCTGTCCACTCTGTCGCTCATGTCTCTCTGTCTGTCTCTGTCCACTCTGTCCCTCTCCTCTCTCTGTCCACTCTGTCCCTCTCCTGTCTCTGTCCACTCAGTCCCTCATGTCTCTCTGTCCACTCTGTCCCTCATGTCTCTCTGTCCACTCTGTCCCTCAGTTCTCTGTCCACTCTGTCCCTCATGTCTCTCTGTCCACTCTGTCCCTCATGTCTCTCTGTCTGTCTCTGTCCACTCTGTCCCTCTTCTCTCTCTGTCTACTCTGTCCCTCCCTCTCTCTGTCCACTCTGTCCCTCTCCTGTCTCTGTCCACTCTGTCCCTCTCCTGTCTCTGTCCACTCTGTCCCACTTCTGTCTCTGTCCACTCTGTCCCTCTCCTGTCTCTGTCCACTCTGTCCCTCTTCTGTCTCTGTCCACTCTGTCCCTCTTCTGTCTCTGTCCACTCTGTCCCTCTTCTGTCTCTGTCCACTCTGTCCCTCTTCTGTCTCTGTCCACTCTGTCCCTCTTCTGTCTCAGTCCACTCTGTCCCTCTTCTGTCTCTGTCCACTCTGTCCCTCTTCTGTCTCTGTCCACTCTGTCCCTCTTCTGTCTCTGTCCACTCTGTCCCTCATCTGTCTCTGTCCACTCTGTCCCTCATCTGTCTCTGTCCACTCTGTCCCTCATCTGTCTCTGTCCACTCTGTCCCTCATCTGTCTCTGTCCACTCTGTCCCTCATCTGTCTCTGTCCACTCGGTCCCTCATCTGTCTCTGTCCACTCGGTCCCTCATGTCTCTCTGTCCATTCTGTCCCTCATGTCTCTCTGTCCACTCTGTCCCTCATGTCTCTCTGTCCACTCTGTCCCTCATGTCTCTCTGTCCACTCTGTCCCTCATGTCTCTCTGTCCACTCTGTCCCTCATATGTCTCTGTCCACTTTCTCCCTCATCTGTCTCTGTCCACTCTGTCCCTCATCTGTCTCTGTCCACTCTGTCCCTCATCTGTCTCTATCCACTCTGTCCCTCATCTGTCACTGTCCACTCTGTCCCTCATCTGTCTCTGTCCACTCTGTCCCTCATGTCTCTCTGTCCACTCTGTCCCTCATGTCTCTCTGTCCACTCTGTCCCTCATGTCTCTCTGTCCACTCTGTCCACTCTGTCCCTCATGTCTCTCTGTCCACTCCGTCCCTCATGTCTCTCTGTCTACTCTGTCCCTCATGTGTCTCTGTCCACTCTCTCCCTCATGTGTCTCTGTCCACTCTCTCCCTCATGTGTCTCTGTCCACTCTGTCCCTCATGTGTCTCTGTCCACTCTGTCCCTCATGTGTCTCTGTCCACTCTGCCCTCATGTGTCTCTGTCCACTTTGTCCCTCATGTGTCTCTGTCCACTCTGTCCTCATGTGTCTCTGTCCACTCTGTGTGTCATGTGTCTCTGTCCACTCTGTGTCTCATGTGTCTCTGTCCACTCTGTGTGTCATGTGTCTCTGTCCACTCTGTGTCTCATGTCTCTCTGTCCACTCTGTGGCTCATGTGTCTGTCTCCACTCTGTGTCATGTGTCTCTGTCCACTCTGTCCCTCATGTGTCTCTGTCCACTCTGTGTCTCATCTCTCTCTGTCCACTCTGTGTGTCATGTGTCTCTGTCCACTCTGTCCTCATGTGTCTCTGTCCACTCTGTCCCTCATGTGTCTCTGTCCACTCTGTGTGTCATGTGTCTCTGTCCACTTTGTGTCTCATGTGTCTCTGTCCACTCTGTGTCTCATGTGTCTCTGTCCACTCTGTGTCTCATGTGTCTCTGTCCACTCTGTGTGTCATGTGTCTCTGTCCACTCTGTGTCTCATGTGTCTCTGTCCACTCTGTCTCATGTGTCTCTGTCCACTCTGTGTCTCATGTGTCTCTGTCCATTCTGTGTCTAATGTCGCTCTGTCCACTCTGTGTCTAATGTCTCTCTGTCCACCCTGTGTCTAATGTCTCTCTGTCCACTCTGTGTCTAATGTCTCTCTGTCCATTCTGTGTCTAATGTCGCTCTGTCCACTCTGTGTCTAATGTCTCTCTGTCCACCCTGTGTCTAATGTCTCTCTGTCCACTCTGTGTCTAATGTCTCTCTGTCCACTCTGTGTCTAATGTCTCTCTGTCCACTCTGTGTCTAATGTCTCTCTGTCCACTCTGTGTGTCTAATGTCTCTCTGTCCACTCTGTGTGTCATGTGTCTCTGTCCACTCTGTGTCTCATGTCTCTCTGTCCACTCTGTGTGTCTAATGTCTCTGTCCACTCTGTGTGTCATGTGTCTCTGTCCACTCTGTGTCTAATGTCTCTCTGTCCACTCTGTGTGTCTAATATCTCTGTCCACTCTGTGTGTCATGTGTCTCTGTCCACTCTGTGTGTCATGTGTCTTAGTCCACTCTGTGTGTCATGTCTCTCTGTCCACTCTGTGTCTAATGTCTCTCTGTCCACTCTGTGTGTAATGTCTCTCTGTTTACTCTGTGTGTAATGTCTCTCTGTCCACTCTGTGTGTAATTTCTCTCTGTCCACTCTGTGTGTAATGTCTCTCTGTCCACTCTGTGTCTAATGTCTCTACACTCTGTGTCTAATGTCTCTACACTCTGTGTAATGTGTCTACACTCTGTCTAATGTGTCTACACTCTGTGTAATGTGTGTATACTGTGTGTAATCTCTGCATACTGTGTGTCTATACAATGTTTCATGTATGTATATAGTGTGTGCTTCTCTCCTCACCCCTCCACCACTGAGCTGCATCTATCCTCTACCCTACACCACTGAGCCGCTTCTCTCCTCACCCCCCCACCACTAAGCCGCTTCTCTCCTCACCCCTGCACCACTGAGCCGCATCTCTCCTCACCCCTCCTCCACAGCCACTTCTCTCCTCACCCCTCCACCACAGAGCCGCATCTCTCCTCACCGCTCCACTACAGAGCCGCATCTCTCCTCACCCCTCCACGACACAGCCGCCTCTATACTCTGCTACCCACAGAGCCGCCTGTATACTCTGCTACCCACAGAGCCGCCTCCATACTCTGCTACCCACAGAGCCGCCAGTATACTCTGATACCCACTGACCCGCCTGTATACACACAATTCATTTCACCCCGCTCCCGATGCAATTGGATCGGGCCTTTTTACTAGTATATTTATATAATACAGTTCACAGGATTTATATTATATATATTTAGCCACTATGTGTTAAGGGGGCCCACTGAGACTCATTCACCAAGGGCCCACAAAAGCCTGGAGCCAGCCCTATATATATATAGCTTGAGAAAGAAGGGAAACCTTTGAAACATTGCCACTATGGATCATGAAAGAATCCACTATATCACCTTTGATTTGGGAGTGCTGCCTGTTTTTTCGGTTATATCGAAGGAGGATTGCTGGACACTTTCTTATACAGGTTATTGCTCCCATATTGATTTTTGGTAGTGCTTTCCATGTTTTTCTAATTTATATATATATGTAATCTAGGGGAAATGCGGCAACATTGCATTCTGGCTAATGCATTTGTATTGGAGTTCCGGAGATGTGCGGTGACTTGTGTTTTCCTCCGGAGACAGCAAATACGGCACTAACTGCGGTATTAAAACAAGCCTGAAGTGCAGGATTTGCCGATTTCAGAAGAAAATGCAAGTCGCCGCATATGTCCCAAACTCCAATATAAATGCATTAGCCAGAACATAATGTTGTTTCAATGTTGCCACATCCAGTTTTTCCAAAAAAAGCCGCTGGTTTAGAAAAACAAACATTTGACAGTTCCTTTACACTGGGGCTCTTCTTCTGTTGTCACTGTGGCTTGATGCCCACACACATCTCTCTCACTTGCTAAGGCTAAGGTCAGCCTTGCGTCATGCATTTGCTAAATGCATGCGTTATTTTCATGTGCAAATGTTGAAAAATGCATTCGTTAACACACCCATAGGCTCCAATGCAAAAAATGCACTGCAAAAGTGCAATGTGTTTGGCGCTATGCATTTTGGAAGTGCACCCAAAAAAGCGGTCTGCAGCATTTTTGGGCCTGTTATGGAAAACGCATGTTTTTTTTTTTAACAGGGGAGTCTATGGGAAACATATACATATATATATGCATATATAACGCATACGTTAAAAATGAACACACAAGTCATAGAAATGGCAAGGGAAAAAAGCATCCTTTAATGCATCCCTCAAACGGATGCAGCATCCCAAATGTGACCCTAGCCTAAGGGTATGTGCACACTGGCCGGGTTTGTGCAGGTTTAGCAGCGGAAACCGCTGGTCGGTTTCCATGAGTTTTATGTAAATTTATGTTAATCCAAAAGCGGCTCTTGGGTTAACATTAAAACCTATGGAAACCAACACCCGCTGTGCACACACCGGCGGTTTACACATGCTCATCTGTTGCTAACCCGCTGGATTCCCAGCGGGTTAGCAAAGAATGTGCATGTTCTATAAACCGTCCGGTTCTGCAGCGGCTGCAAGCAGAATCATGTGCTGCTTCCAGCCGCTGCATAACCGCCGCCGCTAACCCGCTGTGCACCCGCCAGCACCCGCCCGGCACCCGCCGCACATACCCGCCAGGAAGCCGGTGGACGGCCGCAGAGCTTCCTGGCGGGTCCGCCCAGCCGCCGCCGACCCTAACCCGCCAACGTATGTGCACATACCCTAAGTGTGTTAAATAGCTGTACTGTACTGTTACTGGAAAGCTTACCCTCTTCAGAGTCCAAACATGAAACTGCTCCCAATAGATGGATCATTTTTACACCAATTGATGAAAAGTTATTGCATCTTCCCTTTGAAATTTGCTAACCTTTTCCTGCTATCTAAATAAAAGGATAACAATTTAACAGCTTAATAAAAAGCCATTAAAATTGTTTCTTCAGTTTGCGAACAGCAAATCTCCTGTGAATACAGAAGTGAATACTTTTGCAATTCCTACTTAAGAAGCCAAGGCTTTTTACTTGTTTCTGATTTCTAAGTAAAAGAAAAATGTTTGCACGGCTTGAGAAAATGACATTTGTTCCTTCACTTTGCAAATGGAAAAAGTCTTGTGGATCCCAATATATGGATATCGGTTTTATGGCTTGTAACCTTTGTAACAGTATGTTGGCTCAAAAAGGCTTCCTCTGACAGGCTCTTTATTATCAAAAATCTCGTAATTATAGGTGTCAAGAAGAAGTTCAATTTGATTAAAAAAAATTCCATTAAAAAAATCATTAAGGAGAGGTAAAATCACAATTACTAATATTTAATTTATATTAAATTTATTATACTTCATTAAATAACAAACACATACATAATTCATTCAATAAACTATCATCCAAATACAGTAAGTAGATCTATTGCAATGAGGTAGCTGAGCTGTAGTTACACACTAAACTTTATTCAATGGTAAGGTATAGATTTGCATATGCCATTATACTTAATTATCACAGTATAACTTCTCCCTACTATAATTGGGGGAGATAAGGTATGGTTACCTGCTATTCATTAATATAGGAACATTTTATGTACATAATTCATTGTTCAAGACATACCAGTACTAATGAAGTATAAACTCTGCATCTCTTCTCTTGAACCCACTCTGTCTGGGAGATCCCAGAGAAACCCCGGCCATCGGGATCTAGCCTTACAAAAGGTTGTCCTTGGTCATTTCCACAGAGAGGCTGCTGGTTGGAGAAATCAAACAAAGCAAACACGGAAGTCAGCCCCCAAAAAGAGATAATTTTTTTACCATTTTTACAGGCTGTTGTTATCAGTGGTTCACACTATTATACTATTTACATGATGAGGTCCCTTTGACATTTCTAATGCTGTTTAGCATAAAAGACGTCTAAAGGGGTTCTAGGTACCTTAGAATGTTAAACATCTTTTCTAGGCAATTAAAGGTTCTAGTAGTACTGAAGATTTGCATCATAAAATGTGCTTGACGTTATTATACCTAGGATATATAACCATTTGATTTTTATGTTATTCTACAGGAATGTAAGTGCTAATTATAAATTATAATATAAATTATAATATATAAATTGTCTTAAGTTAACTATTAAAGACTTTTAGTAGTGTCAAGAGTTCTTTATATACGGTATATATTTTGCATTCATTTACTTTTAATATTCTTAAAGCACTCAAGGAATGTCTGACCTTTAAGAAACAAATTTGTTTCAAACAACTCAATTAGCTGAATCTTAATCATTGCTAATCAGTAAGCAACTAAAAAGGTCATTAAAACCCATGGAGTTTCCAGTTAAGATATTTATACCTAGCTTACCTGCATATAATAATACTTTCTTGTGCACATTTTAGTCTTCAATGTGCCCATTTATTGATTCTTTTATTGCTTATTATAGAAATGTTGCTATCTGATCAAAGTTTTGCTTGGATCTATAGAATGGATTTCATTTAATTCACTGTTTGACTGTCCCCAATGCCATGCAAGAAAGTATAATGCCAAGCTAAATCAGGACATGTTTGTCTATAAAAAATGTTATTTGATAAATCCTACACAGGTCATTTGGTGGAATTTACCACAACCATTAGAAATCCGGCTTGCTTTATGTTTGTTATAACATTTTAGATATAAAGACATCCCTGACTTTATGTTCCTATATTCTTTTGTAAAGTGTTTGCATTTTAAGAAGTACTGGTCTTGAATTTTTGTAAAATTAAAACAGAGTGCTTATAATATTGCATAAAGCTGCAAGAGACTTATTTATATACTCTTATTACAAAAATTTCATCTGGATACAGTCTTTAATGAGTGATTACATTAGTGTGAGCACTAAAATGCTCAAGTACTCATTAGTCGAATCGAGCAGGTCGGACCCTCAAGTGGGCTCAATTCGATGTACTAAATGTAATGGAAGTCAATGGAAAACTCAAGCATTTTTCTGGAAGACCCTAATAGGACGGATTGGGAGGCAGGAAAATGACTGAGATGGATGGTAACGCCACTCAAAAGGAATGGGAACAGCATGGGGGCACCTGGAGGCATCTCTGACTCCCAAGTCGCTGCTGGGAGCAATGTCGACAAACTATTAGGCTGTTTTTATTAGGCACAAATGGCTTTTTATCACTTTTGTATGCATTTTTGAGTGCAGATTTGTCACAAATTCTGAGAGAAATCCTCGTGCTTGCAAAGTCAATGAGAATCCTGAAGTGTCATGCACACATTTCATATTTGTGACTTGCAGATTTGGTGCAGAAAATAACCTGCAGCATGTCAATTCTTTGGGAATGTTCACACGTTTTTAAGACTTGGTTGTAAACATTTCTACACCATTTCTTCATCACTTGACAGGAAGGACGCAATGGCAAAAATGCGTGATTTGTTGTGTTTTTTGCATGCATTCTTCACCAGCGTATTTCCAGCATTTTTGCACATCAATGAATGAAAACTGCATGGAAAAATGCATCAAAAACACAGCAAACGTGTTTTTGCCTCTACTTTTTTTCCTGCGAAGAGATGCAGAAATGATATAGAAATTTCTGCAACCAAATGCTCAACGTGGGCACATACCCCTACAGTCCTTTTATGGGTATACTTCTGCATCTTAAAATCAAAAGTTATTTTAAGGACTACATACAGTGGGTATGGAAAGTATTCAGACCCCTTTAAATTCACTCTTTGTTTCATTGAAGCCATTTGGTAAATTCAAAAAAGTTCATTTTTTTTTCTCATTAATGTACACTCTGTACCCCATCTTGACTGAAAAAAACAGAAATGTAGAATTTTTGCAAATTTATTAATAAACAAAAACTGAAATATCACATGGTCATAAGTATTCAGAGCCTTTTCTCAGACACTCATATTTAAGTCACATGCTATAGATTTCCTTGTGATCCTCCTTGAGATGGTTCTACTCTTTCATTGGAGTCCAACTGTATTTAATTAAACTGTTAGGACTTGATTTTGAAAGGCACACACCTGTCTATATAAGACCTCACAGCTCACAGTGCAAATGACAACCATGAGGTCAAAGGAACTGCCCAAGGAGCTCAGATTAATCAAAAGTCCCATATAGTCAACCACCCCAACATCAATATGCTAATCAAAGAGTTTCACAAGGAAAAAAATGTTTAATTCAAAATTCTACAATCTTTATTGAAAGGCTTAAGATAAGCTTAACAGCATTATAAAAAAAATGTTACAATGGAAACATACAGAAAAAATACTTTAGCCTCATTAGGAATTTATAGCAGTTTGAGATTGAGATCAGTGCCTCCCGGCTCACTGACTAGGCAGGTAACACAATCAATAATTTCACGGATAAGGTGCTTGTCACAATCTTCTATATCATTGTGGAACTATACTGATCATGTATACACAGTTTAAGTTATGTGGGTGACTCTATGTCTATACCGCCTGGGCGTATACTGAGCAAAAGGTCAAAGTTAGTTATAGTCACCCTCTACCTCTAATTAGTTATGTAAAATACCAATATTGTATAGATGTATACAATGCACAATACAGTAAAGAGAAGGGGTTATTAAACAATGACTAAAAAAGGCATGTCCAGTAATCAATTCATAGCAAAAGTCAGAAAACGGGAAGAAAAACGGCGTCCCCGGGTGAATACTGTGTCTCCGGTCCGCTTTTGCCTCCTGGCCAGGAGTTCCCCTTTAGGTGGTGCCCCCACTCCTTCTACCTGGATTAATTCATAGCAAAATGATATATACTACAACACCACTATCCTGTGCAGAATTCAAACATAATCGGTTGTCCACTGTTTAAAGACAATTAGGTATCAATAATTCACAATCTTAAACCCAAGTAAAGGATATGGGTTTTCTAACTAGGCTATTATAAAGAGGCCCAGCAATCCACATAGCCCAAGGAGCTCACAGACAGAATCGTGGCAAGGCACAGATCTGGCCAAAGTTAAAAAAGAATTTCTGCAGTACTCAAGGTTTCTAAGAACACATTGGCCTCCATAATCCTTAAATGGAAGATGTTTGGGACCACCAGAAGTCTTCCTAGACCTGGCCGTCAAGCCAAACTGAGCAATCGTGGGAGAAGAGTCTTGGTGAGAGAGGTAAAAAAGAACCCCAAGATTACTGTGGCTGAGCTCCAGAGATGCAGTAGGGAGATATAAGAAAGTTCCACAAAGTCAACTATCACTAAGGACAATAGCAGGGGTACAACCAGACCTCATCAGTAAAAGTATTGACACAAACCAATAATATAAAACTTGAAAACATCAGTGTCAATTGTACTGAAGTAAATGGATAGAGACACCTGACTTGCAAAGCACGTCTATGCTGTATTTAATATTGCACAAGTGGTTTATATACAAAGACAGGCCACATCCAAATATATACAATGTTACATAGGATAAAGTGCAGCTTTTGAGAGAGTTACACAAACACGGGCTGCAATATACATATACACCACCAATACAAAAGGGGTATTGTGTCGCTCAAATTGATTAGCTGCATGTACCACCATTTGCAGACCTGTATACACTGAGACAGGAATGATCAATCCCTAAGACCAATAACAAAAACAATCAAGTAGTTTTTACAGGTATCATATACATTATACAAGTCATCAGTCATAGGGAGATCATAAGCACATGTACGAAAAATGGTTAACAAAGTTAATTAAATCATACCCAATGTAATGGGGTGAAGCAGCCCATGTCAGGGAGGAGCCCCAACACGTGTTTCTTCCTTCCTCAGGGGGCTTGTGGGGTGAGTGTGACTAGGGAAAAACCCATTTTATGTGTACTAGTTGGGGGAGCCAGTAGCGGCACATGCTGCACAGCCGCCGGCGGTCAGTGGTGATGGTCACCTGCGGCCAGGAGCAGCGTCCAGGAAGGAGGAACTCCTCCATTGGCATCATCAATCCAGGATGCCACCCACTTCCGGCCTTGTCACCATCACATGACCGCCGTGGTGTGCAGCTGCGCACAGGAGTACATTAGAAGCAACATCGTTGACAGCAATTCAGTTGCTGGACAACACACATGGACCTATTTAACCCCTCGTGTGCCCAATGCAGCAGATCACCCATATGCAGTCTCATACAATACACCAATTGGACAGGAGACTGATTTTTAACAAACTAGGGAAAATGAAAAGGGTGATAAGAGCACATCCAGGAGTTTTGAAAAGTCCATATATCAATGAATCGTAGATTCCAGAGTCCGAGTTTCTTGTAATTGGGTATACTCTCCTGATTCAGATTAGCTCTTCATATCCCCATATAGAGAAATACTCCAGTCCAAAAGAATCCCCAAAGGGGGAGGAGCACAAGAGTTTGATACATTGAGCCCAAGGCCTATAATAAGATAAGGGGCACCTCAATTAAACCACACACGGGGACCAAGATATCCTATCAATACAGAACACTCTCCGTTTATTGTGAAATAGGCCTTGGGCTCAATGTATCAAACTCTTGTACTCCTCCCCCTTCTGGAGTTTAATTTTAATAATAACCGATCTGTTCATGATAACTTGCGTTACTTGCCTTCATGATTCGGCTGCCTTTTAACTGTGTGTCTTTTAACTTCACTTCTAGTCACCTTTTCACTTATGGAAACTCCCTAGATAGTGGATTCTTTTGGACTGGAGTATTTCTCTATATGGGGATATGAAGAGTTAATCAGAATCAGGAGAGTGTACCCAATTACAAGAAATTTGGACTCTGGAATCTACAATTCATTGATATATGGACTTTTCACTACTCCTGGATGTCTTCTTATCACCCTTTCCATTTTCCCTAGTTTGTTAAACATCAATCTCCTGTCCAATTGATGTATTGTATGAGACTGCATATGGGCGATCTGCTGCATTGGGCACAGGAAGGGTTAAATAGGTCCCTGTGTGTTGCCTAGCAACTGAATCGCTGTCAATGATGTTGCCTCTAATGTGTAGGGCTCCTGTGCGCAGCGGAACACCACGGTGGTCATGTGATGGTGACGTGGCCGGAAGTCAATGGAGGAGTTCGTCCTTCCAGGATGCTGGACGCTGTTCCCTAGTCACACTCACCCCACAAGCTCCCTGAGGAAAGACAAAACACGTGTCAGGTCTCCTCCCTGACATGGGCTGCTTCCCCCCATTACATTGGGTATGATTTGATTAATCTTTTGGTTTCTTACATGTGCTTATGATCTCCCTATAACTGATGACTTGTATACTGTATACGATAACTGTAAAAACTACTTGATTATTGTTGTTATTGGTCTTAGGGATTGCTCTTTCCTGTCTCAGTCTATACAGGCCTGCAAATGGTGGTACATACAGTTAATCAATTGAAGCATCAAAATACCCCTTTTGTATTTGACTCACCGCAGGCCCGTGGACTCCGGTTTAGACAGGCTGTAGCTCCTTCCTCCTTGTCACGGGTGAGCCGCGCCTGCCGGTAGTGGGGCCCGGTAGAGTGCAGATCAAAGTTGACGACGTCTTGTAGGAACAGATTAAATGGGTTAATTTATTCGTGACGCCACCTATGAGTAGTTCGGTCAGTCCGACAGACGCTGCGGAACCTCCGGGGGATGGACAGCAGCAAGATGTTACGCTCCCCACAGGCTGAGCGGTGATCCCCGGAGGCTGGAGCTGCTTAAGATGTTGTGCGGCAGCTGCGGTTACCTTGTGTGCGGACGGATGCAATCATAAGAAAGCACGGACACTGAAAGTCTCTGTAACGGGTCTTTACTGTAACCAGCAGGCAGTACATGGCATACAGTTAACGGGTAGTGGACCGGGTGGACTCAGCAGTGATAGGTGTCCCTCAGAGATCCGTAGTGTTCCTCCATTCTAGCTAGGTATTTGCCATTGTCGCCCAGGAATACCAGGTCGGGTACGGGGAGGTTGCTTCAATCCCTATCCAAGATGTACGTTATGGATCCTCTGGAGAGCCTTGGATCCCTCGGTGGGTACACCGCTGGTTAGATGACTGGAATTTGGCGGGTGGTGGGGTGCTCCTGTAAAGCTGCTCCTCCACGCTTCTGGTTCGCGTAGCAGAGGTGAACTGCTGCCAGCTTCAGTACCAGTGAACCGGCTGTGAATTGGGCACGGGGGTCTTTTGGAACCCGAGGTTGGTGATGCCCGATCCCGGTTGTTGAGGCCTCAGGTGCTAACACCCGACCGGTGACGGCCCGGGGGCTGCACGAGGTGCAGAGCCCCCGCTCCTACTCCAAGTTCAAGTCTGTGTCTTGTCTAGACTCCAACTTCTAACTTCAACTCCAACTCCAACTCATCTAGACTAACTGTACTTCTCCTACACTAGCCTTACACTCCGCCCACCAGGACCTTGGATTGGCCCTCTATGTTAAGTGATGCATGCAGGGTTTGGATCTCTAAGTTAACCATATGACTGCTGGGTCGGAGAATATTGCCGCTGCATTTATGGCTGCAATACCCTCCTGTGACACACTCGTTGCGGGGCGCCACATATTGGTGGTGTATATGTATATTGCAGCCCGTCTTTGTGTATCTCTCTCAAAATCCACACTTTATCCTATGTAACTTTGTATATATTTGGATGTGGCCTGTCTTTGTATATAAACCACTTGTGCAATATTAAATACAGCATAGACGTGTTTTGCAAGTCAGTTGTCTCTATCCATTTACTTCAGTACAATTGACACTGGTGTCTTCAAGTTTTAAAGTCAACTATCACTGCAGCCCTCCACCAGTCGGGCCTTTATGACAGAGTGGCCCGACGGAAGCCTCTCCTCAGTGCAAGTCATATGAAGAATCCTGGACAAAGTGCCTCAGTGTCCGCGCTGCTGCTCCGAGACCAAAGACACACAGACACAGGAATGTCTGGATCAGCGATAGCCTTTATTTTCCGACGCGTTTCGGAGCCTCCTCCCGAGCTCCTTCCTCAGGGAACTCCCTGAGGAAGGAGCTCGGGAGGAGGCTCCGAAACGCGTCGGAAAATAAAGGCTATCGCTGATCCAGACATTCCTGTGTCTGTGTGTCTTTGGTCTCGGAGCAGCAGCGCGGACACTGAGGCACTTTGTCCAGGATTCTGTATTACAACCACGGTCACCGTTGGGAGTGCGGTCCCTGCAGCAGCTGCCTGTACGCTATTCTACCAGTTGTGGGTTTCACAACTGACAAAGGTGAGCAATTCCACATCGATAAGCGACAGTGTATCATTGAGATAAGACCCTATTGCGCATTCTTTCGTTCACACAAGTCATATGAAAACCCGCTGTCACAATCAACACACTGCCTTTGTCTGTTACAAGGTTGTTGTGGAGACTGTCAGTTTGGGCTCGCTCTGTGCTGTAATCACCTGTATTCAGCTCACTTGACTAGGCCTCTATTTAAGTAAACTTGCTGTGTGGCACCCCTGCAGTGATTGCCACAGTACCCACCGGTGCAGGGAGGGATGTACACCTTGGCACACACAGCACACAACACCTTCCCACCCCAGGCCTAGATGGGGAGCTCTACGTACTGCCTTAACAAGATCCCCTATAAAGATCCAGGTCTGAGAGAGGAGTGGGCAGTCAAAGTCAATCAGTCAGTCAAGTTGAGTCAAAGAGTCAGTCAGTTCAGTCAGTGAGCTAGGACTGAAAAGCCTAAAGGAGCTGATTGCTGGAACCAAGCCAGGCCCAGAACCAGTAAAGACTGATCCGAGCTGTGCAGCACCCTAGGGAGAGGGACGGAGGCTAGCAGAAGAGTTAGGAAGAACAGAAGAAGGGAACATAGCTAGTTACCCTTAAAGTCAACCTGGACACTGGAGTCCATACCTGCAATATTTCCATTTGTAGCAGAGAAGTCCCGGACAGACCAGGAGGATTTAGTCCCACTGAGCTCAGGAGAAAGGAAAGGCCTGAGCTAGACAGAAAGAAGGATCAGGGCCCTAGAACAGACAGAGATCCCAAGAAAAGATCCTTAATTTCAGCTTTTGGAGCAGGCTCCTGAGGAGAAAGTGTGGCAGATCAAGCTTCAGGCAGATCTTACCACAACCATCGCACACACTTGCAGAGTAGGTCTCACAACTCTCTAAGGTGGATGTCCCAAACTGCACCGGTCACCTGGGTACCCCCCTGGACCGTACCTGACATCAGTAAATAGGTACTGAAACAGAGACTATTGTAGAAAGCAACTTTAAAGTGAATCTGAACCACTAGATTTGAATATACCATCGAAAACACTTTCCAAATTGAAGACTCTATACCCCTTCACGTGGCCCCCCCATTGCATTACATATTAGGAGTGAAACTGGGGAGAACGGATAAGGACCTATTCCGATTAAATTTTATACCTCTACTTGAAAATGTAATGGTAACTATAAGGACCTGGAAGGACAATTGTTTATCTTGGATGGGAAGGAAGAACTTATTAAAAAGTCTGATCCTCCCCAAGTTCATTTATATGTTTCAAATGCTTCCATAGCAATACCGACAACATATTTAAACAAAGTAAATTCAATGTTCTGCTATGTTCAAATGCTTCCAAGCAAAAACCCCACATATTTAAACAAAAGTAAATAAATGATGCACGATATTGGTAACAAAGCCCCGTTTATCATAACGCACCCTAAACTACCTAAATCTAAGGGAGGGATGGGAGCTCCAGACATTAAAAGTATTACCATGCCTCAATTATATCTAAACGATAGACTTAATTAGGGGAACTGATAACAAGCCAGGATTGAGGTGGAAGAAGCTTTGTCCCTCTACCCCTCCGATCCGCCTTTCTTACTCGCATCCTGACTAGGAATGGATCCGCTCCATGACATTCATTCTAAAGCACTCTGAGGATATGGACAACCTAATGCATACCTTAACCCGCCCATATCTCCTTTGCTCAAATCTCGATATCTTGTCATTTTTATAGGTAAATCCTCAGAGGGACGGACCACACGCAGATGTCCATATCTCCATTGACAAATACTAACCGATGGAACCTCCTTCACTTACGACCTACAAAGACTGCAGGGCTCTACAAACTTAATTTTATCAATACATTATCTAAAGACAATGTTAAAACCTCATCTCCAAAATGCAGATCTACTACGTTCCATGACGCCCTTTGAGACACTGTGCGCATGTGTAACTAGACCTAAAAAATATCTATATCTATAAAAACTGTCAGTAGTGTTTTTCAGTCCCTTACAACACAAATGCAATATAATGCAATGTTACAAACAGGGGCGGGCTCATGCACCTTGCCCCGGGAGGCAGTGAGATGTTGCCAGCCCTAGCAGTAGGTGAGGAGCGGGGGGTGGCGGGGTGCTAGCAGAATCTGAGAGGTGAGGAGCTGGGGAGGGGGTGCTAGCGGACTTGGAGAGCTGAGGACCGGGGGGGACTGCTGTGATGGCTGCAAAGCAGAGCAGTACCGGCCCATTTCAGTATGGGGTCATCCCTAGTTGAGGCCAATATCACCAGCCTGGGGGCACTTGCCCCCCTGCCACCTGGGCCAGTCCGCCCCTGGCTACAGATTTGTGCAGCATTGCGTTATGCTGCGTTTGCAATAGATGTAGAGGACAGAAAGAGATAGGAAAGATAGGAATATAGATGGTAGAAAATCATTAGAAGTGTCCCTGCTCTGTCTCCCTGTTCTGTCTGCTGCTTCCAGTGCTCATTAAAGCTCATAAATTCACCCGGGAGCAGCAAGAAGCAGCAGATCGGGGAGACAGAGCAGGCCGCAGGGACACTGGTAATGCTTTCCTATCATCAATATTCTTATCTATCCTATCTCTTTCTAGCCTATTCTTCTATCTTTCTGTCTAACCTATTCAACTATCTCATATAGCGCATACTTTTTTTTTTTTTGCAATAATTCTTTTTATTAATTTTCACAGTATAAAATACAGAAAACACAGAACAGGCGAAAGTTTCACCATCATCAAGTCCAGGGGGAAACAACAAGTACTATAACTATTGCTGTAAATCAGGGATCACACAACGCCCTCTGCTTGGTATGGCCCTCCAGCAATCCGCCGCAACAAGAAATAGGTATTAAACCACTTAGAATAGCGCATACTTTTTTGATGTATCAAAACCGTATGCGCTATACCTTGACTCAAAATTTCACTTTTGCTGTCCATTACAACGGAATCCGTTAACGCTTCCGTTGTTACAGACAGCAAAAATGATATGTGAACCCACCCTTACTCTATCTATTCGTCTATGCAGTAGAAAAAAACTGTAGTATAATTACTACAAGAACTTTCTGTTAAAATTTAGAAACTACAACTACTAAATGGACGTTCACAAAAAGCTCTTATATTGCTCATTCTGATTCAATGTAATAGCAGAAAAAAACGATACTATCGGTAATACAACAATTTTCCATAAAAAATATAAAATTATAATTACTAAACAGATGTCAGTAAAAGAACAATTACTGAGTGCCCGCAATTATGTGACGCTAATTTTGATTATATATATTAATTGAAAAAACAGCACTGTAGTATAAGTACTAAATTATTTTTCCACTAAATTTCTGAAACTACGATTACTAAATGGCCATCAGTATAAAAAAATTACTGAGCGCTCACAAATATTTGATGCTGTGATTACATTTTAGTGAAAAATGCTGTAGTATAAATTAATTTCTACAGTATACTGTGGATTACACTGTCTTTAATGTATCCCTGTTACCTAATCTATATTTTTTTACACTTTACTAGCTGATGATAATAATGATTATATTTTAGTCAACTGTATATTTAATTTCTCTAAATAAGCTCTATCAACTAATCTAAATTATTATTTTTAATTGATTCTTTTTGTTACACTTTTATGGATTTCATTCACTGATTAGTGCTCAGTGGCTGCAAAATGCATGCATGGATGTGGTGCAAAAGGGGTAAAAATTTGAGAAGAAAAAAACTCCTAAGCCAAAGCGAGCATGGATGCCGAACAGTATTTTTAGTAAAATATACTGTAGGACTATAGTATGTTTTATTGTCCCTAATCTAGCCCAACCTTATTAAAAGGATTCTGTCACCTCCAAAACGCCTCCTAAACTACCAAAACATGTCTCTGCACCATCCCATCACTAATCTCACACTCCTTTTGTCTCCTAAAAGCATTCTGTGAAAGTGCATAAAAACGTTTTAATACTTACTCATTAGTGATTATAGTTAGCAGGGGCCATATTCTTTAGTCACCAGGGGTGTTGTTTTGCAGCCTGAATGATCCAGCCTCTCTCAGTCTGTGCTGCTGTGAAACTGAAGGCAGGACTAATGATTTGAATTCTGTGAGTGATAGAGAGGGGGAGGGCAATGCCTGCACATCACAGCAGAACACACAGAGACTGGGTGGATCCTGGAGCTGCAAAACAGCCCGCCCTGGTGACTAAAGAATATAGTCACTGCTAATTATAATCACTAATGAGTGAGCATTAAAACGTTTTTATGCACTTTCACAGGATGCTTTTAGGAGACAGAAGGAGTGTGAGATTAGTGATAGGATGCTGCAGAGACATGTTTTGCTGTCTTAGGAGGTGTTTTGGAGGTGACAGGATCCCTTTAACTCATCTAATTTATTTTTTTTATTTTAATCATTTTGTTATTATTATTATTATTATTATTTATTTATATGGTACACTTTTTGAAAATAAAAGAAAAACATACGGATGTAACATGTGCTACATGTGCTAACATTGGCAAAGCCTAGATGGTCACCTTATTACAAAAAGGTATCTATATATAACTGCACTATATTCATCAGTCTACCTGTCAGAGGTTAATTTTTCAATCTAATACCCATGAATTTATGTATGGAATCCTGACATTTGACCCGGGTTGGTGAATTGTTGTATACTGGTTACAAGGGTACCTGGGATGAATGAATAACAGTGAAAAATCATTCCAATGCTCACACTGATTATCCTATGGGTCCTGGACAAGATTGTTTAAGATATGTGTAACAGTGGACAATTGTTTTTAATTGTTTTTATATTCATGTCAAGGTTTTTTTTCTGTCTTTGGTTTCACAAATAAATATATGATATACTTTTTTCACCTTCAAATTGGCTGTGCGCACTCTATACAGGGGCTCTTTTTCTCTCCCTATATGTAGTGAGTACTATCTCTGACTCAGCTGGTACCTAGGTACTGTTTAGCACCACTTAGTTTAAGAACGACAGGGCAAAATAAAGTGATGCCGACGTTCCCCTGGTAGAGTGATGTAAACTACAATAACGTTGACAGCGACTGTTACTTATTAATAAGAATAATTATGATTGTAATCTGCATTTGTCTGTCACTGATTTCTCACTGAGAAATAATCTGTTTTACTGTAACTACTTTTGCCATACCCTTATTTCACTTTTGTGGCACTAATCCTTGAGTTGTATAATCTACTTATATAATCGGGAGTTGGGCACTGTAGCCCAATCCCAACATGCTTTGCGCGGGACTGCGAGTGATGACGCGCAGCGTCATCACGAGCCGCAGACCCGCACTACTCTAAAAAAAAAAAAAATCCTCACCTCTACCCGAGCCCGCGCTGTCTCCCGCCCTCTCCCCGCCGTCTTCTGCCGTGTTCCGCTAGGCTCCCGGTGGCTGTGCAGCCTCCCGGTGCCTCCAGTGATCTTCTATCTACTGAGACTGAAGGACCTGTGGTGATGTCAGAGTCACGTGACACCAGCTTACTCCAGGCAAATCGCGGGTCACGTGACTCTGACATCACCACAGGTCCTTCAGTCTCAGTAGATAGAAGATCACTCCAGGCACCGGGAGCCTGCACAGCCACCGGGAGCCTAGCGGAACACGGCAGAAGACGGCGGAACACGGCAGAAGACGGCGGGGGCTCGGGGTGAGGTGAGCATAATCTTTTTTTATTTTTTTTAACCCCTGCCTTGCACGAGCGCACCACTGACACCTGTATACTCCACCACCACACACGCCTCTACACTCTGCCACCACCACACACGCCTGTATACTCCACCACCACACACGCCTGTATACTCCACCACCACACACGCCTGTATACTCTGCCACCACACACGCCTGTACACTCTGCCACCACACACGCCTGTACACTCTGCCGCCACCACCACACACGCCTGTACACTCTGCCGCCACCACCACACACGCCTGTACACTCTGCCGCCACCACACACGCCTGTACACTCCACCACACACGCCTCTACACTCTGCCGCCACCACCACACACGCCTGTACACTCTGCCACCACCACACACGCCTGTACACTCTGCCGCCACCACACACGCCTGTACACTCTGCCGCCACCACCACACACGCCTGTACACTCTGCCGCCACCACACACGCCTGTACACTCTGCCGCCACCACACACGCCTGTACACTCCACCACACACCCCTGTACACTCTGCCGCCACCACCACACACGCCTCTACACTCTGCCGCCACCACACACGCCTGTACACTCTGCCACCACCACACACGCCTCTACACTCTGCCGCCACCACACACCCCTGTACACTCTGCCGCCACCACACACGCCTGTACACTCTGCCGCCACCACACACGCCTGTACACTCTGCCGCCACCACACACGCCTCTACACTCTGCCACCACCACACACGCCTGTACACTCTGCCAGAACCACACACACCTGTACACTCTGCCGCCACCACAGACGCCTGTATACTCTGCCGCCACCACCACACCTGCCTGTATACTCTGCCACCACCACACACGCCTCTACACTCTGCCACCACCACACACGCCTGTACACTCTGCCACCACCACACACGCCTGTACACTCTGCCACCACCACACACGCCTCTACACTCTGCCCCCACCACCACACACGCCTGTACACTCTGCCGCCACCACCACACCCGCCTGTATACTGTGCCGCCACCACCACACACGCCTGTATACTCTGCCGCCACCACCACACACGCCTGTATACTCTGCCGCCACCACCACACACGCCTGTATACTCTGCCACCACCACACACGCCTGTATACTCTGCCCCCACCAGCACAGACGCCTGTATACTCTGCCACCACCACACATGCCTGTATACTCTGCCACCACCACAGACGCCTGTATACTCTGCCGCCACCACCACACCCGCCTGTATACTGTGCCGCCACCACCACACCCGCCTGTATACTCTGCCGCCACCACCACACACGCCTGTACACTCTGCCGCCACCACCACACATGCCTGTACACTCTGCCGCCACCACCACACACGCCTGTACACTCTGCCGCCACCACCACACCCGCCTGTATACTCTGCCGCCACCACCACACACACGCCTGTACACTCTGCCGCCACCACCACACATGCCTGTACACTCTGCCGCCACCACCACACACGCCTGTACACTCTGCCGCCACCACCACACATGCCTGTACACTCTGCCGCCACCACCACACACGCCTGTACACTCTGCCGCCACCACCACACCCGCCTGTATACTGTGCCGCCACCACCACACACGCCTGTATACTCTGCCGCCACCACCACACACGCCTGTACACTCTGCCACCACCACACACGCCTGTATACTCTGCCGCCACCACCACAGACACCTGTATACTCTGCCACCACACAGATGCCTGTATACTATGCCACCACAGACACCTATATACTCTGCCACCACCACCACACACACCTGTATACTCTGCCACCACCACCACACACGCCTGTATACTCCACTACCCACAGACCCACCTGTATACTCTGCTACCCACAGAGCCGCCTGTATACTTTACTACCCACAGAGTCACCTGTATAATCTCCTACCCTCAGAGCCGTCTGTATACTCTGCTACCCACAGAGCCCCCTGTATACTCTGCTACCCACTGGCCCGCCTGTATACACACAATTCATTTCACCCTGCTCCCGATGCAATTGCATCGGGCCTTTTTACTAGTGTTTAATAAATTGTTGTTCATTCGGTTACCACTGTCTCCTCATTGTCTGTGTCGTTGCATACTTGTAACCTGTTTTCTTTGATGGAACAGAAAAAAAAACTGCCTAAAATTGAGCAATTGAGCAAGTACTAATTAGTCCTTTGTGGTAGAAGGGGATTAATAAATGGATTATGGAGAGGAGGGAAAAGGAGGAAAGGGAGGAGAGAGGGATTGAGGAGATTTACAAAAAAGCCTGGGACAGGATCAGGAACAGAAGCTCTTCAGTCTTCTTTTTCTCAGCTCTTCAAGCACCAGCAGCAGTAGCAGAAGTGGGGTCAAAGCCTAAAATATTATGTGGCACCAAAGTCCCAGCAGATTGGCAGGAGAATAATACAACGACCGCACATGTCTCCAAGCTGGAATGAGGCAGAGCAGAGTGGTCATTGAGAGGTCAGATTGTCCTCCTGCTCACTGACTGGTGCAATTGGACATCATTGTCTAATCGCTCTAAGCAGTGCTGGCGATGAGGATGTCATTCTCCTATAGCATCAATGATATCTGCTGTTATAGCACCAATCATAGCTAAATATCATGTTTAAGGTAATTTCATTTTCTGAAACATTCAGCAGCCAATCACAGTGATCATAGTCGCTGGGGGGGACAAAATCCCCTGTGGTGACAAGAACAGGTCCCCTACTGTCAGATACAGCAGACACCTTGCCCAATCACAATGTCTGATTTCCGATATCTCTGCATGTGAGAAAATCAGATGTCAGTGAAATATACTCAGCTCACACTCACAGCAGAGTTTGAGCAGGGTGCCATTTACATACCGTATATACTCGTGTATAAGCCGACCCGTGTATAAGCCGACCCCCCTACTTTTGCCCCCAAAAGTTGGTAAAAGTTATTGACTCGCGTATAAGCCTAGGGTATGAAATGCAGCAGACCCCCATCCTATTATATAGCCCCCCGTCACTGGTATATAGCACCCCTCAGTAATGGTATACAGGCCCCTCAGCAGTGGTATTATACAGGCCCCTCAGCAGTGGTATACAGGCCCCTCAGCAGTGGTATACGGGCCCCTCAGCAGTGTTATACAGGCCCCTGTGCAGTGTATACAGTCCCCTGTGCAGTGGTATACAGGCCCCTGTGCGGTGTATACAGGCCCCCTCTGCAGTGTATACAGGCCCCTGTGCAGTGTATACAGGCCCCTGTGCAGTGTATGCAGGCCCCTGTGCAGTGTATACAGGCCCCCTCTGCAGTGTATACAGGCCCCCTCTGCAGTGTATACAGGCCCCTGTGCAGTGTATACAGGCCCCCTCTGCAGTGTATACAGGCCCCCTCTGCAGTGTATACAGACCCCCTCTGCAGTGTATACAGGCCCTTGTGCGGTGTATACAGGCCCCTGTGGGGTGTATACAGGCCCCTTCTGCAGTGTATACAGGCCCCCTCTGCAGTGTATACAGACCCCTTCTGCAGTGTATACAGGTCCCCTCTGCAGTGTATACAGGCCCCCTCTGCAGTGTATACAGGCCCCCTCTGCAGTGTATACAGGCCCCTGTGCGGTGTATACAGGCCCCTGTGCGGTGTATACAGGCCCCTGTGCAGTGTATACAGGCCCTCAGTGGTGGTATACAGGCCCCTGTGCGGTGTATACAGGCCCTCAGTGGTGGTACACAGACCCCTGTGCGGTGTATACAGGCCCCTCTGCAGGTATACTGGCCCCCAGCAGTAATACACAGCTCCCCTCCTTATTATGTCTCCCCACAGGCTGCGGCACTTGTCAAAATAACAAACACTTTATACATCACCTCTCCGGCACAGCTCCTCCGGTCCCGGCTTCTTCCTGCTTGTTCCGGCTTCTAGTGCTGTGACCGGGCGCAGGAGATGACGTCATCTCCTGCGCCCGGTCACATGACACCGGCACAAGCAGGAAGAAGAAGCCGGGAACGGAGGAGCTGCGCCGGAGAGGTGATGTATAAAGTGTTTGTTATTTTGACAAGTGCCGCAGCCTGGGGGAGACATAATAAGGATGGGGGGCTGTGTATTACTGCTGGGGGCCAGTGTATTGCAATATGCACGGCATCCCCCCGCCGCTGATGGATGGGGGGATGCCGTGCATATTCATTACACTAATGAGGCGGCCCCACGTGACCGCCCGCGGTCACCGCGGCCCCCTCCTGCCTCCTCCAGCCAACGGTCACAGCCCCCCCACAGCATACCGAGTGACTCGCGTATAAGCCAAGGGGGGACTTTTCAGCCCAATTTTTGGGCTGAAAAACTCGGCTTATACGCGAGTATATACGGTAATCTTTCTGATTCTCTCACATGACAGAATTATTGGATGCTTTATGTCTGTGTGAACATACCCTAATAATGATAAGAATTTCACATTCCACGAATTGATTTTTCTTTCTGGATTGTGAAGGGGGAGAATGAAACATTTATCCTTCTGATAGGTAGAACTTCAGAGAATAGATGGCACCCCTGCAGGATATATATGGTTATATATATTTGATATTCTGTCAGATCAGAAGGCAATAACCCCTAACAGCCAAGTTTTATTTGGTCCTTGAGGTCGGGTCATACTGACAATGCAGAACTAAGACCAACTAAGTTGTGTCCCCTTGCTGTACAGGGGCAAAAGGTGAACACCAAGAGATTCCATGGGTCCTGCTAAGGCCCTCTTCTCATGACTGTGTCTCCAGTACGTGTCATATGCATTTTTTTATAGATACCACACATATCCATTTTAACTTATGGTGTTCTTCAAATGTTCATGTTTTCAGACATATCCATTCTTTTTTTTTTTTGGCAGAAAGGCTGACAAGGCCCAATATAAATTAAAACAAATAAATGCCACAGGATTATAACAGGGCAAATAAATCAAAATGCAAACAGAACAAGCAAAAGGTTTAAGATGAACCCCAAGTCCATACAGTGGTGTCACCAACACAAGCAAAAATGTGCATGTAATTTTTTTTTATTGTTACATAATTAATGATATAAAAATGTGTAATTTATAACCAGTAGATGTCCCCAAAATTAGAACATAAAGAATATAGGTATGCATGGGTCCAAATATAGATTCATAGCTCAAATACTAGTACCAAGCTTATGTATATGAAAAACAACAGCAAACAGAATTAACATCACTTTATGATCAATTTCTGCATGTCATATGGACAAGTGTCACCAAAATAATTAATATAGATACAGGTGTATGAACGCTGAGATTAGTTTACATAACGTGCCTATGCCTACAAACAGTGTCTTGTCATATTGAAGACCAACAGGTGTGTATACCAAAAAGTGGTACCGCTAATGAAATAGTCATAACATACAAAAATACAATTCAGAGAAAAATCTAAATACAGGCAAATTGGTCCACCCATGCTGCAGAATCAAGAAGGCAAAGAGGAGCCTATGACATAAGGATCATGGTCAGAGAAAGGTTACTGTATCTGAGGCCCGTGTTACCAGTGAGGGAGAAGCTCCCTGACGCACGTTTCGCCTACCTTAACACAATTTATGATATATTTTTAGCTTGAAAATTCAGGTCAATTTGCATTGAACTATTCAATACAGAAATTTAAAGTTTTTTCAGGCTGAAGTGCCTAAAGCATTAACATGTTGCTTTGTTGAGAAAAAGAACCTATGGAAAAAAGGAATCTGTGTACTACAGGTGTGTTATTCTATTGAAATCAATATGAAGCTTATTCAAAGAATATTTGGAGCTTTGAAAACATTTTTCCACATAAAAAACATGATGTGAACATACCCTTAGGCTATGTTCCTTACAGTGGAGAGGACAAAATAAATTATATAAATTCTGCTCAAACATCTATTGTAAAAGCATTATTTTTAATTTTGGCTGCAGCAAGTAGTAATTAGTGTTGCATTAAAAATGTATTTGTCATTAGGAGCAAGGTGCATAGTGTAATGAGTAGCTACAAATAAAAAGTCAATATATTTGTTTACTGCTGAATTTTTGACCTTGGAACTTGAACAAAGAAAGTGTTTTCGTTAATCTCTGGAATGTGTAGCCCTTTCTGTTCTGAGTTTTGATTATTTTTCCAGTATTATATTGCTGTGCTATAGAAGGATTTAAGATTTTTGTGTTTCATAGGTGATGTCAAGTAAAGGAATGGCGTCATTGTTCTGAAATTTTGTTACTATATCGCCAAGTCATAAATATGTCAGTCAATGGTATATTTGTTATTAGTTTCAAACACAATAATGTCTTGTAAGGTGGTGTTTTAGGCTGGGTGCACACAATCAGTAATATACACACAAAGAAGAGAAATGAGTATACCACTGCCCAAGTAGATGTACCAAGAGGAATCCACACCAATGTTCAGAATGCAATAAAGGTTTATTAGATCAATCATATTGTGGACCAAACATTATTTTACAGCTTGGTGACAAACATAACAGAAAGTAACCATTGACCAATGAAAAGACAAGAAAGAAGAGAAAAAGACAATGTAGAGACAGGGAGAAGGTGTGCACCTAATGTTTCCAAAGAGGGTCACAGCAAAAAGTGACTAAAGAGACTACCACAAAGTAAATTGGGTTAAGGGTGTTATAGGTTCCAGCCCTATATTGCTATGGGTTCAATTCCCTAATTCTCAATATAAGGTGCTAATGGAGGTGCAATGTAATAAAAGTTGCTGCTTACCCATCTATGACTGGTCAGTACATGTCCAGGACAGCCTGACAAGTGTATTGTGTCTGCTGCTTCCAGGAACATGTGGTGGGGTGTGTACAGATGGGGGTATAAACAGTTCTTTTGCTATTACGATTTGTAGCAGCGGTACATGTTTAGCATGTCTGCTAGCAGAGGAGCGGTGAGAGGACATTCCAGAGATGGCTTGGGTCAGGAAGAATCACTTCTGTTGATGTCATAGAACTGGGAATTCCCCTCAGGAAGATCCACCTGCATGCCCATTTCTGGCAGCACAGCATGCATGCACAAAGCCCAATCGTCCATATTTCCTGAGGACAAGGTTAAGGGCAAACCAGTCGCATCTATGCAAACTACCAAAGAACTCGGGAAGCAAGTTAATGCAATGGTGCTTTAGCTGATACCAAGGAAAAGAGGAGGTCAAAATGATAAGATGGTGGGTACTGAAAAGTGGGATTATACAGAGACAGATATATAAAAGATATATGGGAGAAACTCTATAGAATTATATCTAGCAATCACAAACTGCCAAACAGATATTAAATACATATAAGCCAAATGTACAGTTACACAGCAGCAATTCTTGCATGATGCATGTTGTATGACAGTTCTTCCAAGTTGGTCCCAATTCAGAGTCCATCCAGTCTGTCCGTACAGAAGTGGACCAAGAATAGTCCCCAAAATAGTGGAAGGGTGAACTAGACAAACAGACAAGTTAAAAACTGACACAGGAAGGCAATCCTAGTTATATACTAAAATCATTGGCATTCATGACTCATGCAGAGTTGGAGTATGAAAGTGGACAAAAAAGTGATATTGCATATGCAAGCATCAGAAGTTAGGCTGACAATGATATAAAAAAAATATTATTATTATAAAAATTCTAACCCTCCAGGGGCTCCAACCCCCAATTGGAGAATTGGGCATACATGCCAGAGAAAGAAGGAAAAATTCAACCAGGAATCACTAGGCAGTGAATCTCCTGGGAATACATTGTTCACTAAATGCAAAACTAAAGACAGGGTAAAAAAGAGGGAGAAAAAAATATATGACACTATATCAGATCAAAAATTTGGGGGATGTAGGGCTACAACTCATAAAGGAGCCACCCAGAATGGGGGGCGCCCAGGCATCCATGGACATGGGACCTAGAGGAAGGAGAAAAAACTCAGTCTTTCACTGAGCCCGGCTGGTCTCATGCTGCCGAGGTTGATAATGCAACTGCACTCTAACTTGCTTAAGGCTCTTTTTAGATCTCCCCCTGTATCCACAGATGAACTTTGTCAATCCCACCGACCTGAAGGCTCTCTCTCTAGCTCACAATAGTGAGATTGTTTAAAACGTCAGGGGAGAGTTCTGAGTGCCTCTACTTCCTCTATTTCCTTGCCACCTGGATAACCATAACATGTTCTCTGGTGTGTGCCTCAATTCTCTTGAGATGAGTCCCACATAGATGAGCTCTCACCAGCAAGTCGCATAATAAATTACGCCTGTAGTACTACATGAGATGTAGTGTCTAATGTTGAACTCCAGCTGAGCCATCTGATGTTTTAAAAGACTTAGCTTGTATGATAATCTTACAGGAGAGGCAAGAGCCACAGGGATAGCATCCCCATTTAGGATGACCGGTATTGAGTGGAAAATATAAGGTTTTGATGTAATGGCTATGTACCAAACTTTCACTTAGGCTAGAGTCGCACTTGGTTTAGGACCCACATTTCTAGGCAGCGCTAATACCAGACAGCGTTAGTGGCAAGCGCTGCCTGGAAACGGCGCCCCATAGAAACTCGTTATATACCTTAGTTACAGCCGCACACAGAGCTGCATGATGGCTGTTTGTTATTAGCGCACAGGAAAATGCTGCAGGCAGCGTTTCCTGTGTACTGAGGAAAAGTGCTCCTCCTGCAGCTCTGTGTGCAGGTGTAACTAAGGTACATAACGGGTTTCTATGGAGCTCCGTTTCCAGGCAGCTCTTGTCGTTAACGCTGTCCGTTATTAGTGCTGCCTGGAAACGTGGGTCCTAAACCAAGTGTTACCTTAGCCTTAGGCCCCTTTCCCTCCTTGCCATCATCAATGGCCGATCCAGACAGAAGTTCGGAGAGTGGGTTCAGTCTTCAATAACTCTCAATGATGACTTAGGATCCCCCTGATTGCCTGCCACTGATTGTTATAAATTGAGATAAATCTCACGGTCGGGGGTCCCTCATCTCCTCCCTTCTGTTTATGACCTAGTAGTGCAGAACGTGGAGTTTTTTTGGCCCTCTCATAACCCTTCGTCCCACACCTACCGCTACAGCCTGGGGCTAAAAAAACGATCCCTCATGCCCTCAGCACAATCCTCAAATGATGAATCCTCTAAGCAAATCCTCTGCAGGCGTACACATTGCCCTATGGGAATTGCTCTAATGTTGCAGGTTCTGTTTGCGATCAGAAACCCAAGCTATTTACCAAAAAATCGTCGAATGTAGCTTTGTTTGGGAAATAAGTTAAACATTTAAAATGGCCCTAAAACGTTTTCTAATTGTTTGAGGCCAAAATACTCGCTAGAAGACCCGCTGGCTAGGAACAGCCTTTCGGTTATTATGTGTTCCCAGCCATAAGGTCTACCATTTTCTTTCAATTTGTAGAATTTTTTTGGGCATTATAATAATTTTTTAATGCTTACTGAAGTTTGCAGGTGTTTTTGGAAAAAATGCCAGATTAAGCAAAAGCTGTGAAGTCCAGAAACCTTAGAATGTCCATAAAACAACTGTTTAAGAGAGTTTAATATTTTTTTTATTTTATTATAATTTTTTTTCATTATTATTATTTTTTTCATTATTTTTTTATTTTTTTGGAGAGTAAACCTTTCTTATTGTACAAGGTCAGCAGCATGCAAGGCCATCTCTTCTATGATAATAATTTATATATAAAAAGCATTTGGCCATTATATGCTTCACCTACCTGGTCGTATGGGTCTGTTCACATTCATGAAACACCATACTATAGATATAACTTCTTGAAAATGTGCAATCACTTTATTTCATTTCATACATTTAGAATACAGATTTTTGGCACATGCACAAGTGTGTTAAATGTATCATTAACATTGAACTTGGCCATGCATTGCTGTCCAACTTGCCTTATTCAGCATTCCAGATGAATTGGTGGTGAGATAAACAAAATTATTCGTTTTCATTATTTCACTTTCAAATATGTCAGGTTTTAACAATCACTCCACCCAACTGCAAGCTCATGTGTTAACTGTGGCATGTGGATTAGGATTTGTAATGCAAGACAGGTACCTTCTGCAGCCCACCCCATGCAGGGGTTAATGAGGAGCTAGGCAACAAGATTGTACAAAGAATAATATCCTGTGATTGTGTCCTGAAACGGAAAGAGATGGTCCCATAGGCAAAGGAAAGAAGCGGCAATGCGGAGCTCGGCACTACCTTGGTAGTGCAGTACAACGCAGCAACACTGCTTATGTATACCTGGAATAGGCAGCCAGTGAGTGGTATTAATGATGGATCCACCACAAGATATGCCACCTTTGGAGGATGTCATCTTCCTCACCACCCCAGGGGCAGAGGGTGCTTCAGCACCAGAACAAGATCAGCCCGCATAGAACACATATGTAACCTGGAGCTTCTCCATGCTACCTGCATTGAGCCTCATATGGCGCGGGTTCAGGATCCAGTGCTTGGCTTGGATGTCAGAGGAGTACCTGAGGAGCTCACAGTCAGGAGGTGAGTCATTTGCCATGCCAGCCGAGATAGTAGATGTTACACTCAGGAGGATCTTGTGTCGAGCCCAGGCTTTGGAGTACTCGGGTATCAGGCTGCAAGGGGTTAACGCTCCTGTTGTCACGGGGAGTGGTGGCTATGCCTGATCCCGTGTCCTGGGGGACTTAATTGAAAAAGGGAATTATTTACAGGGGATTATATTTTCAAGTTTGTCGTGATGCCACCTGTAGCTTCTGATGATGTGTCATCAGCGCCGCCACAGTCCGCTGGAGGTGGATGGTAATGCGGCAAGTTGGCAAAGTCCCTCACAGGTAGGGCTGGACCTCCGGGGCAGTGTTCCTGTGAATAGAACAAGTTCATGTAGCATAGAGATAGAAGCAGAGGCGAGATCACTTTTCCTCCGAGAACTTTACTGGAAATTTGTAGCAATGACAGTTACAGTTCACAGTTCACAGTTCACATTCAGATTACATGAACAGGTAGCTAACAGGTGGCTGCCAGTAGACCCCAGGTGGTATGATGGAACCTTTGGTGTGCCTTCTTGCGCTAGCCCCATCTGTTCCTTCCTGCTTTCCAGTTGTGGTGTGAAGCCTGGTGACTTGAAATCAGCCTGACCTCCGCTCTTTCCCTCACCTTCACCGCCTTTGGGTGACCCTCTACTGGCTGAACGCTCGTTCCTTTGGCGATGCCTAGAACCCTATTTGTGGTCGGTTCTGGTGCCCGGGAGAATTGTAGACTCCACGGGACTCCGGATTCTCTGTGGTCCTAAAGTATCCCACAGGTGCGGGTTCCGGTACTCGGTAAGCTGTCTGGGAGACCCTGTCGACGGCCCCTTTTTTCTCAGACTGGCTGCTCTCCTGGAAAAGCCTATTTTCTCCTTCAGACCCTCTCTCCTTCTTCCATCTCTCCCTGGTCCCTCAGCCGAGCGACCTTAAAGCGAACCTGTCACCCCCTCCAGGCATCTAAAGATAACATAGCCACCTTCTGCAGCACTAAGGCTGCATTCTGACAAGGTGTCTATAGCATTTATGCTCCCTTGATTCACTGAAATAAAGACTTTTATAAGATCTGTTTCAAACCTGACCCAAGACCGGGAGGAGGGTTTTCAAGTGTCTGTCTCCTTCCTCTGTGGTGTCAGTCATCCCTTTGTCTTCTCGTCTGCTCATCCTCCTGCTAGATTTACTACTGTGGGGTCTCTTAGAACAGCAGCTCTATGTTGTAGCAGAGCTGACAAAGCTCTGTAATGTAGGGAGGTGGCCCTCGAGGAGGTGCACAGAGAACAGAGAGGGATGACTGACACCACAGAGGAAAGAGACAGACACTTGAAAACCCGCCTCCCGGTCTTGGGTCTGGTTTGAAACAGATTTTATAAAAGTCTTTATTGCAGTGAATCAAGGAAGCATAAATGCTATAGACACCTTGTCAGAATGCAGCCTTAGTGCTGCAGAAGGTGGCTATGTTATTTTTAGATGCCTGGAGGGGGTGACAGGTTCGCTTTAAGCTTCAAGACTTAGAGGCAAAGACCTCTCAAAAGCCCTCCTTGTTCCCCCTAGAGGTGGTTTTATTCCCTCCCGGGTAACCTCCCACCATGTATGCTAATGAGGGAGTGCTGAAATGGGTTCCACCTAACCCTCTAGGGTCCACCTGCAGCTGGAGCGCTAAACCTCTTTTATGGGTGCAGTACCCCTCTGTGACGCCTGCTTGGCGGGGCACCACTCTTGCAGAATTCCTGTCGTTATTACAACTGTAGCCAGTGGCGCAGCTGTCAGCAAATCCAGGACCAGGAGTATGATAAGAAAGATGAGGTGGCCGAGGAGAATGATGACAAGGATGACAGGAGGTAGTACAGGGAGAATGTCCTGCTTTCCTGCCTTGAGTATCACCCCTGCCAGGGGCCTTGGACAAGGAGAATGCCATGTGGAGACCCCTACCCCCTCCAAGCAACTATCTGATATGACATGAACTACCCTGTCCTATCTCCTGTCTTGAAGAGATTCAGCTCATGGATACCATTGCCCGAGAGTGGTTGTATGGGCCAAAGGCCAATGCCTTTGATGACCAATGTACCCGAGGCAAAGTGGTTGTTTTCATCCAGCAGAGGGGGTTTGGTTTCATAGACGAAGAAAGTCCTGGTTATTGATGATACATCAACCGGTCCACCCTGCTGCATGACCATCTTCCCAGAAAAACTCACCAAAAAACTGCCAGGTAAATATCCATTTTATTCAGCAGCAGATTGTCAGCTCCCCTGGAAGGCAAACCAGGTGTCATTATACCGGTGCACGATCACTTGCAACCCACAGTTTGGGGGCGGTTGTGGCACCAGTGACCAGCCATACTGTCAAGGAAGCAACCGGTGGCATTCAGACACAAGGCTGCCTATGAGCTCAGTCACTCCTGTGTATGTGAAGCATAGTATCAGAACTCAGCCTGTTAGCTGATTTTAATGTCCTCTTTCGGTGAATCTAGTTATTTAATATACATATGTCGCAAACATATGAGATAGGACTCGTGGGACGTGAGGGACCGTGACGAGGGTCCACGAGCTTACGTTATTTTGGCCAAAATATCCAACTAAATCCTCACATTTTTCATCTTTAGAGTTTAGTTTTGGTTTTTTTTCATCTGCAGTTCAGGTTTCGCCCTCTGGGGGCATAAGTCACTGGTGAGGCATTTAATCAGTACCGACCGGCCCACCTGCTCTGGGTGTTACTAACAGGCTAAGTTCTGATACTATGCTTCACATACACAGGAGTGACTGAGCCCATAGGTAGCCTTGTGTCTGAATGCCACCGGTTGCTTCCTTGACAGTATGGCTGGTCGCTGGTGCCACAACCGCCCCCAAACTGTGGGTTGAAAGTGATCGTGCACCAGTATAATGACACCTGGTTTGCCTTCCAGGGGAGCTGACAATCTGCTGCTGAATGAAATGGATATTTACCTGGCAGTTTTTTGGTGAGTTTTTCTGTGCTGATTTTAATGTCCTCTTTCGGTGAATCTACCTATGTCCATCTTCCCAAAAGACTATTTTGGGGAAGAGGTCACCTTCAAGAAGGTGGTGGGCTGCAAGGAGTGGTTCACTGTTGGCGTTAGTCGGGTTGCCACTGCCGACGAGTTTGTAAACTGGCAACAGGAGGCTGACCTGGAGATAATTTTGCTCAGGTGAATGCCAGGCTTCTCTTGGTTAACCATCCAGCTGAACCCCAACCCACAGGAGCCATGCAGTGCCTGTTGTTGTTGCCCAAGTTGCTCCCATCTCTCTTAGAGTTGGTGTTCGTCCCATAATTCCTCCATCCCCTTCTCCAGTGGTGGCATTATGGGGTGCGGTTGGGGGAAAGTGGTAGTGGGGAATTCCCCTGGAGGAGTATCCTCTTTGACACCACAAGACCATCTGGCAGCAAAGTACCATGAGGAACAGTCACCTCCATCCTGGGCAGCCCTGAGAAAGCTGCAAGTTTTTACTCCAATTAAAGAGGACTTCCCTAAAAAAGTCATGTTGTTGGGTCACTGACCTGCCTTTAGTTGTCATTTTTATCTTGAGAAGGACTTTTTTCAGTTATTTCAAATTCTTCAAAGAGTGGGGCCCATTTTTCGTTAATTTTATTTTTCCCCTTTCCAAGTTTAGCACCGGTTCTGCTTCCCCCTGTTGGATTAGCGGGACAGCAGCGTTTGGGCTACACCACAAAGCACTTAATGGACTCTGCCCTTAATAGACTTTGAAGAAGTTTTACAATTTCACACTCTTAGTTTTTTGATGCAGAAAAGTGATTTTTATTTAGGAGCAACACAGGTGTCAATGCATTTCTGTCCAAATTGGACCTTTGTCAGGACAGTTACCTCTGTTATATTGTCTCCTCAGAGAGACGGCCGTGCTTCGCCCTATCTGCTTCTTTTGAATCTGTATGTAGGAATATACAAGGAATCCTTGGATCAATAGGGATTGGTGAGATGCCTTATTTCAGTTCTGTCCTGGGTCTGAGGTTTGTTCTGTTGTTATGTGACACAACAGTACAACCCCCGGACCCAGGACAGAACTGAAATAAGACATTTCACCAATCCCTATTGATCCAAGGATCCCTTGTAAATTCCTATATACAGATTCGAAAGAAGCAGATAGGACGAAGCACACTTGTCTCTCTAAGGAGACAATATGTCAATAAAATAGAAATAAAAAGCAAGGGAATATTGACCGCGCTGCCATATATGACAATCAAATAATTTGTGGATTGATTGTGATTTTTACTATCTACACGTTTCTGGGCTCTCTAGCCCCTTCATCAGGAAAAAATCACCGATACCTGATGAAGGGGCCAGAGAGCCCAGAAACGCACAGAAAATAAAAATCACAATCAATCCACAAATTATTTCATTGTCACATATGGTAGCACGGTCAATATTCCCTTTATTTTTATTTTTATTTTATTGACACAATTGTATTGGGAAGACTGCAGCAAACCTTCTAATATGCTTTTGTAGTGGTTGTGGCTTACACAACCATACCAGGTGAGTGTGTACTTATTGAACACTTCCAATTGTTATACTGGTAACACCCTAGATTGCGCCTTTTCCATTACAGCTTTTCTTCTAAGGAGACAATGTAACAGAGGCAACTATTATGACCAAGGTCCAATTTAGACTAAAAAGCGTTAACATCTGTGTTGCTCCTAAATAAAAATCACTTTTCTGCATCAAAAAACTAAGAGTGTGCTATTGTAAAGCTTCTTTAATGTCTAGCACGGGTTCTTCCAGAACCCTCAATTAGCACCTCTGCTCATGAAATAAGCCTCAGTGTGCACGCCATCTTCATATCTACTTAATGTACTTTGCACTATTGTAATAGAGTCTGCTGATTCCTGTGGGACTTTCCTTATATATACTGTGTATATTGATATATGTGTGTTTGAGACTTATTATAGTCTGTGCCACAGTAAAGTTTTTTTATTTCACTGGACTGTTTCTGCAAAGAGGTGCTTTGATACTGCCCTACAGAGACTGCGAACAAGCTACAGGCCTCTGGCCTAGTGGTTTGAGGTATGAAAATTCAAGATTCTACACACACTATTGTAGAACAGGAATGGTCAGGTACAGTCCGGAAGAGCCACAAACAGTGCATGTTTTCAAGATTTACTTAGCATTCCACAAGGTGCTGGGATAATTACCTTTGCAAGTGATGAAATGAACACATGTGCAATGCTAAAGAAATCCTGAAAACTTGCACTGTGTTAAGACCTTTTTGGCAACTCCTGCCCGAGGGGTCTTTGTGAGGGTAGTCAGGGAACAAGAGGAATCCTAGAGCCCTTTCACCACACTGTGCTCTCCTTGGACACTCTTAGGTCGTGGGCACGGGGCTTCACAACAATATGGTGGGGTTATGTACACAGAAAGCATCCCCCAAATGCTGTGAGAGGAGACATGCAGGCACGTGTGAGAGCGTAATAAGCAATGCCATCACAAACATTACTGCAGTTCAGACTCAAGCAGTCACATAGGGGCTATACCGCAACTTTGAACTGTGCTGCACTCCCTGGCGTTACCACTTCTCACACATGCTTTCTCACAATACCGGCAATATATCCAATACATTTCACACAATATCGCAGCTCTTATAAGAGAGCTAATGTTACAAGCACTGTCACAACTGAGATTATCTCAGGTTGCAGAGAAAGGTTTCCTGTGTAACCTCTGATCCCGCTGTGTAACCTGAGACAACCTCAGGAAAGTCATGAGAATGTCTGAGGTTCATGAGCAGGTATGGAAGCATTGTGACAGTGGCACTGAAGCTTGCTAAGTAAAAGTGTGGGAACATAATGTCTGTGCCAAAACAGCGGGCTCCAATGTAAAGTGTTTTGTGCTGTGTTTGGAATCGTTTTGGCCCTTTCAAAGTTATTTTCTAGGCCCTTGATTTTGCCTCCCATTTATTGAAATGTGGTTTGAAAGTTCAGCGAACTGTTCACCAATTTATTCAGCAAACATATACCCATTTGACAAACCAAACTGAACCCCACCTTCACAAGGTTTCCTCATCTCTAGTTGCAACCTCTTGACCATGATTGTTAGGTGTCTCTTTACAGTTATATAGGAGATTGACTGGTAGAACTGGTCAGTAGGTGCAGACTGGAAGAGGTTGGTAGGAGGTGCCTGGAACAGTAAAACAGGAAGTTAAAAGGCAGAACTTGACAGAAGTGGAACCAACACCGATACCTCATATGTGGTCATAAACTACTGGCTGGGTGCATGGCAGGGCTCAGAAGGGAAGGAGTGCCATTTGACTTTTTGAATGAAAAATTAGCTCCACTCGTTAGCGGACACCATGTCGCGCATGGAGAGCCCCTGTGTGCCTAAACATTAGAGCTCCCCCAAAAGTTACCCAATTTTGGAAACTAGACCCATCAAGGAAATTATCTAGATGCATAGTGAGCACTTTGATCCCCCAGGTGCTTCACAAATTGATCCATAAACACTTTTCTCAAAAAGTTATTTTAGCCTCAATTATTTTATTTTCACATGGGCAATAGAATAAAATGGATCCTAAAATTTGTTGGGCAATTTCTCCTGAGTACACTGATACCTCATATATGGTTATAAACCACTATTTGTGAACACGGTAGGGCTTGGAAAGGAAGGAGTGCCATTTGACTTTTTGAATGAAAAATTAGTGGACACCATGTCGCATATTGAGAGCCCCTGTGTGGCTAAACATTTCCACCTGCATGGGGTCAACTGGAAGAGTCTAGGTACAGCATCACAAAATGGCATCTCTAATGAATGAGCCATTTTCTGGGGTGGCTGTGGGCTGCAATTCGCAGTGCTGATGATTCCAGCCCACAGCTGCTAAGTTGTACCTGGCTGGTAACCAAAAATATGGCGAAGCTCCATATCGTTTTTTTGTCATAGAAATAAAAAAAAACGATGTGGGGCTTCACCGTATTTTTGGTTGCCAGCCAGGTACAACTTGGCAGCTACGGACTGCCACCCACCCCCAGCTGCCTAATTGTACCCAGCTGTCAACCAAAAATACAGATAAGCCCGACAGTTTTTTTAGTTATAGAAATTATTAGAAAAAAAACCAACGTGGAGCTTTGCCGTATTTTTGATCCTGCCAGGTACAACTAGGCAAATGGGGCCCGGATCATTAGCATGGAGAGGCCCAAGCATTCTGGGCCCCCCATGCTGCAAATTGCAGCCACTCCAGAAAATAGTACATTCAATGAAGCGCCATTTTCTGGAGCTGTACCCAGATTCTTCCATTTGCCATGGTGCCAGGGGCAAAATGGGTAATAAAGGAGTTATTGCCAGCTTTTTTTATTGGCAGCTGGCACTAAGCCCGAGATTCATAATGCTGGGCCAATGTTAGACCCAGCCTCTAGTAAAAAAAATACACAGGCTACAGGGTGCAGGGATGCGGGGCTGCAGGGCGCAGGGGTGCGGGCTGCAGGGCACAGAGCTGCAGGGCTGTAGGGGTGCAGGCACTCAGGGCTGCAGGGTTACGGGGTGAAGGTCACAGGGGTGCAGGGCTGCAGGGAACAGGGGTGCATTCTACAGGGTACAAGGGTGTGGGGTGCAGGGGGTGCAGGGCTGTAGGTGTGCGGACTCAGAGGAGACTGGATGCAGTGTGGTGCAGCGATGATGGGAGTGATCAATCCCATCAGATCACTCCCAGATGACTCCCTTCATCACTGGAGGGGGTGGATATAGCATCCTCCACTGATGATGGGAGTGATCTGGGAGTGATCTGATGGGATTGATCACTCACATATCACACCCATCATCTCCACTCCACACTGCGCCCGCTCTCCTGTCTCTTCTGGTCCTCTGCACCTGTGCCCGCTCTCCTTCGGTTCTCCCGCACCTGGACGAGAGCGGGCACATCAGAGCACAGGAGCGGGAGGACCAAGGAAAGGGGGCTCAGGAGCGGAGGACAGGAGGAGAGTGGGCACAGGAGCGGAGGACCAGGGAGAGCGGGAGCAGGTGGGGAGCACCGGGGAGAGTGAGTGCAGTGTGGAGCAGCGATGATTTGAATGATATGGGATTGATCAGTCCCATCAGATCACTCCCAGGACACTCCCATTATCACTGGAGGGGGTGATATCTGCCCCCTCCAGCGCTCCATGCTATGGAAGGGGCTATGCCAGCCCATTCTATAGCTAACAGTCACAATTGATGTGATTGGCTGTTTGAAGTTTCAACAGACAATCACAGTGATTGCAAACGAGGGGTGGCAAAGCCACCCCCCAATGTCACCCTAAGGTGCTTCCTGTAGCCTTGGTGAGATTTCACCGATGCCGGTCACCAGGGCTTCAAGACAAGGATCCCGACATGATGTTGTGGGATGTCACAGATCGGGAAGTCACCGACTTCTATGACGTCCCACAATGTCATAGGTCGGGAAGGGGTTAAAGAGGTGCCTCATGATCGTAAACCCTCAAGTGTGGCTGAATTACAACAATTCTGCAAAGATGAGAGGGCCTAAATTCCTTCTGAGTGTTGTAAAAGACTCATTACCAGTTACTGCAAGCTCTTGGCTGCAGTTGTTGCTGCTAAGGAAGGCCCAATCTGTTATTAAGTTTTATTAGGGGGCAATCTCTGCCTTTGGAAGTGCACTGAGATACAGGCTGATTTTCTGCTAAGGGAAAAAAAACCCTCTATATATCTGTGTTTCTAGCGAGTGTGACGAGCTACGTGTGACAGAGCGCAAGTGCGACAGAAGTAAGTGTGTGACTTGTGATTCAGTGAGGAGGTGTTTGGGAATCCTGCAACAAATACCTGTGTGAATTGCTGACTGTTTTTTTTTTTTTTTTTTTTTTTTCCTTTTTTACCTTTTTAATTTTATTGGGCTTTCTTATCTTTCCTTTCTCTCTGCAAGTTTATAGACTCTTATTTTACTACCTGTAAGTCAAAGGGGTAACTACCTTGCACTTAAAAACTGTGGTGTAGCTATACTTATAAGGGGTTAATTAAGGGTGGGGGTTCATAATTAAGGGTTATAAGAAGCAGCTGGTTGGGGCTTCCAGTCCTTTGGAAGTGCACTGAGATACAGGCTGATTTTCTGCTAAGGGAAAAAAAAACCCTCTATATATCTGTGTTTCTAGCGAGTGTGACGAGCTACGTGTGACAGAGCGCAAGTGCGACAGAAGTAAGTGTGTGACTTGTGATTCAGTGAGGAGGTGTTTGGGAATCCTGCAACAAATACCTGTGTGAATTGCTGACTGTTTTTTTTTTTTTTTTTTTTTTTCCTTTTTTACCTTTTTAATTTTATTGGGCTTTCTTATCTTTCCTTTCTCTCTGCAAGTTTATAGACTCTTATTTTACTACCTGTAAGTCAAAGGGGTAACTACCTTGCACTTAAAAACTGTGGTGTAGCTATACTTATAAGGGGTTAATTAAGGGTGGGGGTTCATAATTAAGGGTTATAAGAAGCAGCTGGTTGGGGCTTCCAGTCCTTTGGAAGTGCACTGAGATACAGGCTGATTTTCTGCTAAGGGAAAAAAAACCCTCTATATATCTGTGTTTCTAGCGAGTGTGACGAGCTACGTGTGACAGAGCGCAAGTGCGACAGAAGTAAGTGTGTGACTTGTGATTCAGTGACTTTGGATTCAGGGAGTTTGGAAGGGAGGACTTACTGAATTGGTTGCTGGTTGTATTTAATTAATACTTTGCATTTCTTTTTACTTATCATTTCTGTCTGGTGCAATCCCCATTAGGAAATGAGCTCCATGATTGGCAATGCCATCCAGTGTACATCTTGCCACATGTATGCATTCCTTGACCAGCCGGTCGAGGGTGCATACTGCTGTGTGAGATGTGAGTATGTTGTGCATTTGGAAGCCCAGATACTGGATCTAAATGAACAACTGACAACGCTGAGATCCATAGACAATATGGAGAGGAGTCTGCTGCTCACTGAACAGCTGCTCAATGGGATAGATGTGGGGGAGGATGGTAGTATGGAGCTGCAGGACCGTGAGGTAGCTAGCTGGGTGACAGTTAGAAGGCGGGGTAGAGGGAAGGGTGCCAGGGAAGCTAGCCCTGATCTGGCACACCCCAATAAATTTGCTATGTTGGCAGATGAGGGGGGTGTGAGTTCAGGATAGCACTGCTGCAGCAGGGCATGACCTCTGAAAGCCAGAGGAGTGTCTGCTCCAGTAAGGGGGAAAACAGGAGAGTAGGACAGGCCAGACAGGTGCTGGTAGTGGGGGACTCAATTATTAGGGGAATAGATAGGGCAATCTGTCACAAAGACAGGGATCGTCGAACAGTGTGCTGCCTACCTGGCGCTAGAGTCCGGCACATCGCTGATCGGGTTGACAGATTACTGGGAGGGGCTGGTGAGGACCCAGCGGTCATGGTGCACATTGGCACAAATGACAAAGTTAGAGGTAGGTGGAAGGTCCTTAAAGATGATTTCAGGGATTTAGGCTGCAAGCTTAAGGCAAGGACCTCCAAGGTAGTATTCTCTGAAATACTGCCTGTACCACGTGCCACACCAGAGAGGCAACGGGAGATTAGGGAGATAAATAAGTGGCTCAGGAATTGGTGTAGGAAGGAGGGGTTTGGGTTCCTGGAGAACTGGGCCGACTTCTCTGTTGGCTACAGGTTCTATGCTAGGGACGGGCTGCACCTCAATGGGGAGGGTGCAGCTGTGCTGGGGGAGAAAATGGCTAGAAGGTTGGAGGAGTGTTTAAACTAGGGATTGGGGGGGAGGGTATTCATTGTATAGGAGGGGAAGATAGTGCAAACAGTAACCTGGGCACAAGTAATAAAATTGGGGGTGGCATGGGGGGTGGGGTTAGAACAGTCAAACTAGTAGGAAGGAAGAGAGGTAAAGAGAGATGCATAAAGTGCATGTTCACTAATGCCAGAAGCCTCACCAACAAAATGGAGGAATTAGAATTGATTTTGTTGGAAAATAATTATGACATGGTGGGGATTTCGGAGACTTGGCTGGACGAGAGCCATGACTGGGCTGTTAATTTACAGGGCTATTGTCTGTTCAGAAATGACCGTACAAATAGGCGAGGAGGAGGTGTATGTTTATACGTAAAATCATCCTTAAAACCCATCCTGCGTGATAATATAGGTGAATCTAATGGAAATGTAGAGTCCCTGTGGGTGGAGATAAGGGGAGGGGGAAAAAATAATATATTACTGATAGGGGTTTGTTATAAGTCCCCAACAATAATGGAAGTGGAGGAGAATATCCTCATAAAGCAAATAGATGAAGCAGCGACTCAGGGAGAAGTCATTATTATGGGGGACTTCAACTACCCTGAAATACATTGGGGATCAGAAACCTGCAGTTCCAGCAAAGGTAATAAGTTTTTGAAAACTATGAGAGACAATTACCTTTCGCAACTGGTTCAGGACCCAACAAGAAGGGGGGCACTGCTGGACCTAATATTAACCAACAGGCCAGACCGCATATCAAATATACGGGTTGGAGGTCACTTGGGTAATAGTGATCATAACTTAATAAGATTTCAAGTATCCTTTACTAAGACGTGTAGTAGAGGGGCCACAAGGACACTAAACTTCAGGAAGGCAAATTTCCAACGGTTGAGAGATGATCTTAGTGCAATAAACTGGGACGATGTCCTGAGACATAAAAGTACACAACACAAATGGGAGATGTTTATTAGCATCCTGAATAGGACATGTGCACAATATATACCCTATGGGAATAAGCATGCTAGAAATAGGAGGAAACCACTATGGCTAAATAAAGCGGTAAGAAGTGCAATATGTGACAAAAAGAAAGCATTTAGGGAATTAAAGCAAGTAGGTAGTGATGAGGCATTAAATAAATACAGAAAATTAAATAACATTTGTAAAAAGCAAATCAAGGCAGCAAAGATTGAGACAGAGAGACTCATTGCCAGAGAAAGTAAAAAGAATCCCAAAATATTTTTTAACTACATAAATAGTAAGAAACTAAAAAATGATGGTGTTGGCCCCTTTAAAAATAGTCTGGGTGAAATGGTGGATGAGGATGAGGAAAAAGCCAATATGCTAAATGACTTTTTTTCAACAGTATTTACACAAGAAAATCCCATGACAGACAATATGATCAGTGATAACAAAAAGTCTCAATTAAATGTCACCTGCTTAACCCAAGAGGAAGTACGGCATCGTCTAAAAATCACTAAAATTGACAAATCCCCGGGCCCGGATGGGATACACCCCAGAGTGCTGCAGGAATTAAGTACTGTCATAGATAGACCATTATTTTTAATATTTAAAGATTCCATAATAACAGGGTCTGTACCACAGGACTGGCGTATAGCAAATGTGGTGCCAATATTCAAAAAGGGGACAAAAACTGATCTTGGAAATTATAGGCCAGTAAGCTTAACCTCTACAGTGGGTAAAATCCTAGAGGGTTTTCTAAGAGATGCTATACTGGAGTATCTGAAAAAAAATAACCTCATGACCCATTATCAACATGGTTTTACGAGGGACCGTTCCTGTCAAACTAATCTAATAAGCTTCTATGAAGAAGTAAGTTCTGGACTGGACCAAGGAAATGCAGTGGATGTGGTGTATATGGATTTTTCAAAAGCTTTTGATACGGTGCCACACAAAAGGTTGATACATAAAATGAGGGCAATGGGGATAGGGGAAAATATGTGTAAGTGGGTTAAGAACTGGCTTAGTGACAGGAAACAAAGGGTGGTTATTAATGGAACACACTCAGAATGGGTCTCAGTTAACAGTGGGGTACCACAGGGGTCAGTGTTGGGCCCGCTTCTATTTAATATATTTATTAATGACCTTGTAGGGGGCATACAGAGTGGAATCTCAATATTTGCAGATGACACTAAACTCTGCAGGGTAATCAATACAGAGGAGGACAATTTTATATTACAGGAGGATTTATGTAAACTAGAAGCTTGGGCTGCTAAATGGCAAATGCGCTTTAATGGGGATAAATGTAAAGTCATGCACTTGGGCAGAGGAAACAAAAGGTATAATTATGTGCTTAATTGTAAAACACTGGGCAAAACTGTCACTGAAAAAGACCTGGGTGTATGGGTAGATGATAAACTCACATTTAGTGGCCAGTGTCAGGCAGCTGCTGCAAAGGCAAATAAAATAATGGGATGCATTAAAAGAGGCATAGATGCTCATGAGGAGAACATAATTTTACCTCTATACAAGTCACTAGTGCGACCACACTTAGAATACTGTGTACAATTCTGGTCTCCGGTGTATAAGAAAGACATAGCTGAACTAGAGCGGGTCCAGAGAAGAGCGACAAAAGTCATTAGAGGACTAAGGGGTCTGCAATACCAAGACAGGTTATTAAACTTGGGGTTATTTAGCTTGGAAAAACGAAGGCTTAGGGGTGATCTTATAATAATGTATAAATATATGAGGGGGCAGTACAGAGAACTTTCTAATGATCTCTTTACTCTTAGGCCTGAGACTGGGACAAGGGGGCATCCTCTACGTCTGGAGGAAAGAAGGTTTAATCATAATCACAGACGCGGATTCTTTACTGTAAGAGCAGTGAGACTATGGAACTCTCTGCCACATGATGTTGTAATGAGTGAGTCACTACTAACATTTAAGAAGGGCCTGGATGCCTTTCTTGAAAACTATAATATTACAAGTTATACATACTAGAATCTTTGATAGGGCGTTGATCCAGGGAATTAGTCTGATTGCCATATCTGGAGTCAGGAAGGAATTTTTTCCCCCAATGTGGAGCTTAGAGTTGCCACATGGGGTTTTTTTTTTGCCTTCCTCTGGATCAACATGTTAGGCTATGGGTTGAACTAGATGGACTTAAAGTCTTCCTTCAACCTTAAAAACTATGTTACTATGTTACTATGTTACTATGTAATCACTTTTTCACACACCACCCTTTGAGTCTGGGTTTCATTATTTCTTAATAATAAATACCTTCATTAAAATTCTGTGGTTGCTTGTGTAATCTTTGTCTAATATTTACCGTATATACTCGCGTATAAGCCGAGTTTTTCAGCCCAAAAATTGGGCTGAAAAGTACCCCCCTCGGCTTATACGCGAGTCAGTGCGGGGGCTGCTGTATACAGCGGTATAAAGCAGCCCCCGCATCCCCAGTAATGCAGGGCCCCCCCCCTCATGCTCCGGTCACCTGTAAAGCAAATTATACTTATCAGTGTCCCGCTGCCGTCCGCTCCCGCCGCTGCCGACATCGCGATCCTCCATCTTCATGCATCTTCTTCCTGTTTCTGTGCGCGTCGCAGGCAATGACGTCATTACCGGCGATGCGCACAGGAAACAGGAAGAAGTCGCATGAAGACGGAGGATCGGGATGTCAGCAGATGCGGGCGCGGACGGCAGCGGGACACTGATAAGTATAATTTGCTTTACAGGTGACCGGAGCATGAGGGGGGGGCCCTGCATTACTGGGGCTGCCTGTATACCACCACTGGGGCTGCTGTATATAGGGGCCCTGCATTACTGGGGCTGCAATACCACTGGGGCTGCTGTATATAAGGGCTGCAATACCACTGGGGCTGCAATACCACTGGGGCTGCTGTATATAGGGGCTGCTGTATACACCACTGGGGCTGCAATACCACTGGGGCTGCTGTATATAGGGGCTGCAATACCACTGGGGCTGCAATACCACTGGGGCTGCTGTATATAGGGGCTGCTGTATACACCACTGGGGCTGCAATACCACTGGGGCTGCTGTATATAGGGGCTGCTATATACACCACTGGGGCTGCAATACCACTGGGGCTGCTGTATATAGGGGCTGCAATACCACTGGGGCTGCAATACCACTGGGGCTGCTGTATATAGGGGCTGCTGTATACACCACTGGGGCTGCAATACCACTGGGGCTGCTGTATATAGGGGCTGCTGTATACACCACTGGGGCTGCAATACCACTGGGGCTGCTGTATATAGGGGCTGCAATACCACTGGGGCTGCTGTATATACCACTGGGGCCTGCTGTATATCATACTGCTGGGGCCTGTATACCACTGCTGGGGGCTGTATACCTGTGCTGGGGTCCACCCTCGGCTTATACGCGAGTCAATAGATTTTCCCAGGTTTTGGGGGCAAAAGTAGGGGGGTCAGCTTATACACGGGTCGGCTTATACACGAGTATATACGGTACATTTGTTTGATGACCTGAAACATTTAAGTGTGACAAACAGGCAAAAGAATAATAAATCATAAATTAGGGGTTAAAGGGCAGCAAAGGTAATAATGAGATTGAATATAATTTTCCATTTGGAAATGAGTGGGGTGGAGGAATTAAACTGGGGTCCAAAAAAAATATTTCTCCTGTATTATTTCTACGTAACATTGCATGAATCTTTTATATGTTTGCGTAAAATAGAAAATGTTTTTTCTGTGCGATGGTGAGTTAATATACTCTCCCTGTGTGCTTCACATTGATACATTATTTCACTTATCATGTTTCTCTTTGCTCTTTTTTTCGTACAATATGATGGCTTTATGTTTTAAGACAAAAAAAGATATCTTCCTTAACATCAGCCCAAAATACCTTTCACACCACAATCTTGAGCAATAGCAAAAAATCAATTTGGAAGATTCATGTTGATATCAATCAATACTTTGAAAAAGCTTGGGATTGAGTTGTTTTATAGCATATTTCTCCCTCCTTTCGCCTGGAAGAAGGTTCATTAGCTTAACTATTATCATTTTTCTAACTGATAGCAATGTTTAACAAAGACTTTGCAGAAAAATTGTCAGTTCACATTACGGGTTTTGCACTTTCAAGCTACAGACAGAGATAAGAATGTCAAGTCAATGCTTTAAATCAAGCAGTAGGCTCTTTTATAAAGAACATTTTTTAATCAGCTTTATCATAAGGTTACATATGACCTCTGCTGAAATTCATGGTATTCCACAATCTAATCAATTTAAGGAATCTCTAGTCTTAAGGCACTTTCAGCACTTTATTCCAGAAAAGGAAGATTACGTTACCCATTATCCATATACAATAACCTTTTTGTTTTGTCTGATGTAACCGTTATTCTTATTAATCACTGGCATGTTCAATTTACATGAAATTAGACTCTACAGCTGAAAGACTGATAGGCATTTTGTCCTCTTGTTGAGTAAAGGCAATTTAAACAAATTACCTGTGTACTCAAGAGAAGATTAAGATCTTAAATGGACAATACAAAATGTTTTATTATAGTTAAAAAAGCATAAACCTAAGTTTGCTATTCATTTTCCTAACAGTTTTGACATTTATAATGGGTAAGATTTTTAGTCTTTTAATCCTCGAATTTCATGAAGCTTAAAATTATTATTTTTCCATCAATGTAGTCTTGAATTGTTGTGAGCTTGTGCCTTTCTGGAGTAGATACACTCTTTTAATAAAAAAATGGGTCCCATGTTTTAGTAGCTTTAATAGCAACTATAGAAATTTTTTTTACTTGCTTTTTATAAGCAGTTTGATTACATTGATACCAAATTTATACATTTTTGGGGGATTTTCAGTTTTTTTCTTACAATGAAACTACTTATATAAAAAATATGCTAATGCTAGAATTGGGAGAATCGATTCACCGGACTCTAGTCCATTGGGCAGGTCAGCAATCTGTGTCCGCTGGAAAGGAGACCTGTGATTCTCCTCATCTCCCAGCATTACCAAATCTTCTTTTGATTAGCTGGACTACCGTGATGTCATGTGTGCATCTCAACGCCATCATGGCAACACGGCAGGCTGGCAAATCAAAACAGGATCCAGGAATGCCAGTGGATAAGGAATTTTGCAAGTCTCTCAATACAGCAGTCAAGGATTGCTGAAATAGCAGATGAATCCGAGTCTTGCAAATCAAGTCTCACATCTAAAAATTTACTTTCTAAAATACATTCATCAACTTTATATTTTGTCAGTTTTGTACAGGGATTGTAAAGGTTTCTTTTTTGCAGAACAAGCGATCATTTTTGTAGAACAATTTTGGTGTTCATTTGAATATTTGACTACTTTTTATTCCTTATTTTTGAAGGGCAGAAGGGAAAAAAATAACAACTTATGTAGATGTTTGTCTGTATGATTTTATGGCATTCTCCATGGGGGGGGTTAAGGAACATGAGAACTTTACAGTTTTGGGTTGTTTAAGATACAGCAATGTCTATTATGTCAAAATTGGGAGCCAAGCTGCAATACCCAAGAAAGGCCACTACAGAGTGTACGGTGATGTGGTGTACTAGCTCTATAAACTGATTACTTCTGATCCTGCAAAAGAAATAACAAATCTGATCCCAAAATAGACAATAAATATGTCAAAAATGCCCAAATATCCACGTTTGTCAAGGCTTACAGCTGTGATTTTAAGAGAATCAAAACTATTTTTGAAAGAAATATCCCAATCTTATACCAAGATCCAATACTGAGAAAAATACTGGCAAATGGTTGGAGGATGGTGGCGAGAAAAGGCAAGGATATAGCTAGTGCAGTTTCGCCAAATATTTTTATGAGCAATACGGTAGATAAACCGACTTGGCTTACTACAAATGCGGTGGAAATAGATGCGGTTTATGTAGGTACATAGATGTGACTGATAATTTCAGTGATAATAAGAACAGTAAAAAGTTTACAATACGTGCATACATAAACTGCAACACTACCCATGTTGTGTATTTGGCTATGTGTACATCCTGCAATAAACAATATCTATCTACAAGGACATTAAAGAAACGCCTGTCAGAACATATATCCGCGTCCAACCCTTCCTCAAACACTATGCGTTCTGGAATTTCTGGTCTCTCCCAACATTTTAGGGAAGAGCATGGTGGAGACATGTCCACACTAAAGGTAAAAGGAATTGAAAGGATCCTCCGCCCACATAGGGGCGGGGACTGGGAGAGGGCAGTGCACAATAGGGAACTTTACTGGATACTGGAACTTGGGTCCCGGTATCCAGTGGGTCTAAATTTCCGCAGTGATCTGTGGTATTTCTATAGAAAGTTTTTTCTCGATAGATATAACAATATAATCTGGGCTCATACTTTATAGTGAACCATGCTTATCCCTACAGTTGATAATCATTCTTACGCTCTGCATCTTTTTCTGCCATTTCCTCTTTCTTTCTTTCTTTCTTTCTTTCTTTCTCATAATAGAGTGGAGCATGTAAATAAGGACCAAAATACTTTCCTCATGTGAATATTAGTGGCTTCACATGTTTCTATACAATAGAATTTATCCTAATATATGGAAACTATATGAAATTATACTTGGGTGTCAGCGATAGGACTCATCGGACCTGAAGTCACTTTGTCGCAGTCGATGAGCAAGCAGACATTGGCCAATGTGTGTACTAAGAACGTCAGATTTAAAAAAATAATAAGAATTTTGAGTTTTTTGAAAAAAACGTAAGTTTTAAAAAATTTTCTCATATATATACAGCTTGTCAGCATATGTACATCATTGGTAGTAGCTGAGTAATGCAAGGTTTTTCTCTAGTACATGAAATTATAAATATATATGAATAACAATAATGTTTTATACTCTGTATTCACTTTATAAATTTTTTGTATCCATATACAACAAAGATAATGTATTGACAAAAAAATATATTTGTATAGATGATGGTGTATTGTCTTTATACTGCTAAAGTTCCCTTTTTAAATTTCTTGTCATGACAATAATGAGTTAAAGTGCTTGACAATTAATTGTAAATTACATGAACATGGTGGTGGTTTTTGTATGATATATATGGAAGGTTTTATGCTTGTTTCTTTATGCAAACGAATAAGGGGAGCACCCCGAAATGTGTGTAGCGTAATCCCACGGGGTATGTGATGCTTTTATATATGCACTAAATAAAGCACTTGGAAAGCAGAATTGGACACCGATCTTTCTTCATATTATATGTTTACACGGTTGGCTGCCATACCACCGATCAGGTGTCTGGAGTGATTATCGGAAAAGAGCCGCCTCCCTTTCCTATTTCCTGAATCTTATCCGCAGGACCTGCTAACATCAGTCTGCGATACTAGACTAATCTGGTGGAGAGGTCATCAAGATCTAAGTCCTGGAGAATCCCTTATATGTAATTTGGATATGAGGTGTTTATATGAGAACCTACGGCACATATAAATATTAGTATTTGGCATGGTGACTCAGTGGTTAGCCATGTTGCTTTGCAGTGCGGAGGTCCTGGGTTCAAATCCCAACGACAACATCTGCAAGGAGTTTGTATGTTCCCCCTGTGTTTGCATGGGTTACCTTCCACACTTGAAAAACATACTGATAGGATGTTTACATTGTGAGCTCCAATAGGGACAGTGTTGCAAATGTATGTTAAGTGCTATGGAAGTAATTAAAAAAAGTGCTATATAAATGAATAAATATATTTATAATATAATTTGTAATAGATCAATATTAATTTGGTATTAATTTTTAATCAGTATTTCAATGCATAAATTAAGCTTTAAGAACATGACAGTCATATAGTGAATATAGCTTGCTCTCTCTTAGTGGGAGCATATCCAAATGGATAAAATATAATTGTATATTTAGGACATCCAAAAGCACAACTGTATCCTTTTCCTTTTTCTATGTGGCCATAGCAGTTCCGGCAACATTTCCCACAGCATTGTTCCTGAATACATTAGTCCCAACATTTCTCTTCCCTCTTTTACAATTGTTACTTGATAGCTTTGCTTCCCTCTGTAGTCAAAACAGAACAGAAGGAGGGTTCTGTTGGGGCTTCCTTTACCAATTACTCTAGACATTAACGGAATAGCTTCTGTTTCCCCCCCTAGTATTGACTACCTTCTTCCATTTCTCAAGCATTCACGTACTTATATGCTGCCTTCCTATTTTCCCTGTGTAGTGACTCGCCCCAGGCGGGGACTATGGATTACTTGGAACTGGGCCCTCCCGATGTCATCGGTGGCTGCTGCATGTCACGGTGGCGTGACCCAGTCCGTGATCCCCTCATCGGGTGATCAGTTAAAAGGGGGATGTTTGAAAAAGGGAGCAAAATAAAAAGAAAAGCAAAAATAAAGGCGTCTTCATGACGCCACCAGTGGAATGCGGCCGTTATAGCCACTGTTGCAGTCGGGACCTCTGGGGATGATGGGAGTAGCAGGGCAACCATACAGTCTGTGAAGATGAGTTCAGGAAAAGGATGCTAGCAGGGCTGAGCTGGCTGCTGGCAGGGTCCAGGGACACTCTTGGGCAGGCTCCTGCTGCCGACTCAGCAAATCAGTCTACCTCTCCACAGGCACAGAAATGACAGTCTCACACAGTGCTGAGCTTCAACCTGCTTTACTTTGCTTTCTCGGCGGATGTTCAATTTACAAGACAGTGCAGTGGCGGCTCCGGTAGTCTTTTAGCAGCCGGGATGGCTCGTCCATATCAATCCCCTTTGTTTTCCTTTCTATGGTCCTCTCTTTCCTTCTCTTTCACACACAAAACTACGATCCAGCGGGCATGGGCTTTTGGTGGGCGACCTGCCTGGTCCCCTAGCCCTAGTAAAGTGGCCTTCTCTTCACTGCGCCGGGTTTTGGATCGCAGGACATAAAGACTGCGCACCTCACTGAGGTTTGTGGTTGGAGCGTAGAGCTTCCTGGCCACCTCAGAGCCGACACCCTGGTCTCTGCTCCAGTCCTTCAGCTTTTCTGCCAATTCGGTTGCACAAATGGATTGCTAACTATCTGTGCCCCTAGGACTCCTTCTGTCTCTCTCTATGGTCTGCAGCCCGGGACCCGGACAAGACTCATGATGGTACAGGCCACCGGATCCGTGTCCTTTCAGTCTCGTGTAGTGATGGTGCTCTCTCCTCTCCTCCCGATGTCACGGGTGGCACGGATGACAGGGTGGAGGCCACGCGCAGACGATCCCAGCGTTTGGCCCACCAGCCATAATGGTGGAGGATGGTCCGTCTCTTTCAGGGGCATTTACCTTCTGTGTTGATGGAGAGAAGGTGTGATGAGATCTCTCTATTATGGGGAGACGGCTGTGGAGGTCTTGCGCTCGGTCTGGTTTTATCCACCAATGTTGTAGGTCACTAGGACCCAGCAGACTCCTTCCACCTTTATAAGGAGGTTCATTACCCTTCCTCGGTGCAGGTGATAGTTCCTTGTGCACACTTTATCCTTGCTCCAGCAGAAGCTGAGATTGTGGAGGTTGCTGTGTTCTGCTGTCAGATAAGTGTTTCCTTTTCCCAAATGTCTGTCTTCCCTGGTGTTTGTCTTTAGTTGATAGTGGAGGGGTCTAGTGAACCTCTCCATCTGATCCTTAGATAAGATAGATCTAGGATCAGAGAGGGACGAGGTTCGTGGTCGGCGACAGTTGAGGAGACTGTATAGGGACGTTAGGGCAGACAGGGTCAGCTCTAGGAAGTCTAGGGGTCACCGTCTCCTTCTTGTGCCCTTAGCATTAGGGACTCCTGATTCCCCCCCCCCCCCCGTCGTTATCCTACGCTGGGTGTCTTCCCCACTCCCAGCGTGACATTATCACCTGCCATAACTGTAAGTGAAGGAAGGGGAGGATTTGATTTTCCTTCCTTTCCTTATGGATCCTGTGTCTGCTTTGGCCCAGCAGCTGCAGACCTTGTCTTTGGAGGTTGCGGACCTTCGGTCGGCTCTGCAGGGACCACAACCGCAAAATGGTGTCTTGGGGAATCAAGCAGTGGGTCCGGCCAGACCGGAACCTAAGGTTGCCCTCCCTGACAGGTTTTCAGGAGGCAGAGACAAATTTACTGTGTTCAAAGAGGCCTGTAAATTATACTTTAGGCTTAAGCCGTATTCCACTGGTGATGAGCAGCAGCGGGTAGGAATTATTATATCATTGCTGCAGGGGGATCCCCAATCCTGGGCTTTCTCTCTGCCACAGGACTCTACTTGTCTCCAGTCTGTGGATGGATTTTTTGACGCCTTAGGCCTCATATATGATGACCCTGACCGTGTCTCTTTGGCTGAATCCAAATTGCGCCATCTCCACCAGGGGACTCGGTCGGCGGAATCATATTGTTCTGAGTTCCGCAGGTGGGCTATGGACACAAAGTGGAACGATCCGGCTCTCAGGAGTCATTTTTGCCAGGGTCTTTCAGAAAGACTGAAGGATGCCCTGGCAGTGTATGAGACCCCCCCGTCCCTGGAGGCAGCTATGTCGTTGGCTATTCGCATGGATAGACGCCTCCAGGAGCGGAGGGGTAGACCTCCTGCAACTGGGAGCCCTTCTCATGGTGGTTCCTTGTTGCCGGGTGGTCACTCGGAGGCCGAGTCATTTCTCCCGGGGGGGGAGGAACCTATGCAGCTTGGAGGAGCGGCGGCCTCGAGGCTCTCCTCCGGTGCCTCCCGGGGCAGGGGGAAGGGGGTCTGTTTTTTCTGTGGGAAAGGAGACCATTTTATCGGGGCCTGTCCCTACGCTCCTAAACGGACTAGGGTGCCGGGACCTCATGTGACTATGGGGGGTGTGGAGGTGGTCGAGCGGGAGGTGTGTGTATCCTCCGTTTGTACTTCCCATTTTCTCCTGAGTGCAGAGGTGGCGCTAGAGAGCAAAACGGAAGGCATTTCTGTGTTTGTGGATAGTGGTGCGGGGATCTGCATGGTGGATGCTCGTTTTGTACACGCTCATGGGCTTAACCGCTGTTTATTGTCTCGCCCCATCCGTATCTATGCCATCGACTCAGCCCCTCTTGCTCAGGGTAGTCTCACACATATCGTACATAACATTAAGTTAACGGTTGGATCCCAACATCAGGAGACGTTATCTTGCTATGTCTTAGACGGTCTCCCCGCTCCCATTGTCCTGGGCTTGCCATGGTTGATTAAACATAATCCCGTAGTGAATTGGCAGTCCAGGGACATTGTGGAATGGAGTGATTTTTGTTCGGAGAATTGTTTGGCTACATCCCTTTCGGTGGTATCTGCTGAATCTCTGCCCCCATTCCTATCGGAGTATGAGGATGTGTTCTCAGAGAAGGGGTGCCGAGACTTGCCCCCTCATCGGGCATATGATTGCCCTATCAACCTCGTTCCCGGAGCTAAACTGCCCAAAGCTAGGATGTTTACTATATCTGGTCCCGAAAGACAAGCAATGAAGGATTTCATTTCTGAAAGTCTGGAGACGGGACACATTAGGCCCTCCACGTCGCCGGTTGCGGCTGGTTTCTTTTTTGTGAAAAAAAAAGATGGGGGCCTCCGTCCTTGTTTGGATTTTCGGGAATTGAATCGGATTACTGTCCGTGATCCATACCCCCTCCCTCTGATCCCTGATTTATTTAGTCAGGTTGTGGGTGCCAAATGGTTCTCCAAGTTGGATTTGAGGGGGGCCTACAACCTGATTAGGGTCAGAGAGGGGGATGAATGGAAAACTGCGTTTAATACCCCGGACGGCCATTTTGAAAGTCTCGTAATGCCGTTCGGGCTCACTAACGCCCCGGCGGTTTTCCAACATTTTGTCAATGATATTTTCCATCATTTGGTGGGTAGATTTGTAGTTGTTTACTTGGACGATATCTTGATCTATTCTCCCGATATGGAGACGCATCAGTCCCATGTCAAACAGGTGTTGCAGGTCTTACGGGACAACAAACTGTATGCTAAACTCGAGAAATGTGTTTTCGCCGTTCAGGAGGTTCGTTTTTTGGGGTACCTCTTGTCGCCGTTGGGTTTCCGGATGGATCCGGAAAAGGTCCGGGCGGTGCTAGATTGGGAACAGCCGGACAATCTCCGGGCATTGCAACGCTTTTTGGGGTTTACCAATTTTTACCGTAAATTTATTAAGAACTATTCGGTACTGGTGACGCCTCTTACGGACATGACTAGGAAGGGGACGGATTTTTCTGAGTGGTCTGATTCTGCTCGCCAGGCTTTTTCCTCCCTGAAGCGTTGTTTTGCTTCCGCGCCTGTTCTTTGTCAGCCCGATCTTTCTCGGCCCTTCATTGTGGAAGTGGATGCGTCTGAGGTGGGGGTGGGGGCTGTGTTGTCGCAGGGCCCTTCGCCTGGGAGATGGGTGCCCTGTGCGTTCTTCTCCAAGAAGTTGTCTTCGGCCGAGAGGAATTATGATGTGGGTAATAGGGAGCTGTTGGCTATTAAGTTGGCTTTTGAGGAATGGCGGCACTGGCTGGAGGGGGCTGTCCATCCCGTCACGGTTATTACCGACCATAAGAACCTGTCTTACCTTGAGTCCGCCAGGCGTCTCAATCCCCGGCAGGCCAGATGGTCTTTGTTTTTCACGAGATTTAATTTTACCGTCACCTACCGTCCGGGGGTTCAGAATGTGAAGGCGGATGCATTATCGCGTAGTTTTCCGGGTGGTAGTACTCATGAGAGTCCCGTCCCCATCTTGCAGGAGGGGGTGGTTGTTTCTGCTCTTTGCCCTGATCTGGAGGGGGAGGTGTTGAAGGTTCAGGGGGACGCCCCTGCCTCCTGCCCTTCTGGGAGGCTTTTTGTGCCGTTCTCTTTGCGCCTCAGGGTGCTGTCAGAGCATCACGACTCTGTACTGGCGGGGCATCCGGGCGGTAGGGCCACTTTCGATCTCTTGTCTCGTCGCTTTTGGTGGCCGGGGTTGAGGAAGGACGTAGCGGAATTCATATCCGCCTGTGGTGTGTGTGCACGTGCTAAGGTTCCGCATACCCGTCCGTCTGGGTCTCTCGTGCCATTGTCTATTCCTGAGAGGCCATGGACACATTTGTCAATGGATTTTATCACCGATCTTCCGGCGTCTGCGGGCAAGACGGTGGTACTGGTAGTAGTAGATAGATTCAGTAAGATGGTTCGCTTTGTGGCACTGCCCGCACTTCCTAATGCTCGGACTCTGGCACAGGTGTTCGTAAGTGAGATTGTGAAGCTTCATGGGGTTCCCTCCGATGTGGTTTCTGATCGCGGTACTCAGTTCGTCTCCAAATTTTGGAAGGCTTTTTGTACACGTTTGGGGATAACGTTGTCCTTTTCTTCTGCTTTTCATCCTCAGTCTAATGGTCAAACCGAACGTGTGAATCAGAATTTGGAGACTTACCTGAGGTGTTTTGTCTCTGACCATCAGGAGACTTGGGCAAATTATTTGCCCTTGGCCGAATTCGCCCTTAATAATCGTCTTCAGGAGTCCACTGGCAAGTCACCGTTCTTCGGTGCATATGGGTTTCATCCTCAGTTTGGTACTTTTAGCGGTACGAGTCCTTCCTGAGTTCCGGAGGAGGACCGTTTTACCTCGTCCCTCTCCTCGGTTTGGCGGGGTGTACAGCGTAGCTTGAAGCTCTTAGGTGACAGGTACAAACGTATGGCTGACAGGAAGCGTGCGCCAGGTCCGGACCTATGTGTGAATGACTACGTGTGGTTGTCTACCAAGAATGTGAAGTTGAAGGTGCCCTCTTGGAAGTTGGGGCCCAGGTTTATTGGCCCTTATCAGATAACCGCCGTTATCAATCCCGTGGCGTTTCGTCTTGCGTTGCCTCCTGCTCTTAAGATTCACGATGTGTTTCACAGGTCGCTCCTCAAGCCGTATGTGCCGTCGTCTAACCCATCTCCTTTGCCTCCTGAGCCCATCTGTGTGGCGGGGAATCTGGAATTCGAGATCTCGAGGGTGGTTGATTCTCGCATGTTGCGCCGTTCTCTTCAGTATTTGGTGCACTGGAGGGGGTACGGTCCTGAGGAGCGGATGTGGGTGCCGGCGTCGGAGGTGTCCGCCGCAAGGCTGGTCCGCGCTTTTCACCGTTCCCATCCGGATAAGCCTGGTCCTGAGTGTCCGGGGGCCACTCGTAGGAGGGGGGTACTGTCACGGGTGGCACGGATGACAGGGTGGAGGCCACGCGCAGACGATCCCAGCGTTTGGCCCACCAGCCATAATGGTGGAGGATGGTCCGTCTCTTTCAGGGGCATTTACCTTCTGTGTTGATGGAGAGAAGGTGTGATGAGATCTCTCTATTATGGGGAGACGGCTGTGGAGGTCTTGCGCTCGGTCTGGTTTTATCCACCAATGTTGTAGGTCACTAGGACCCAGCAGACTCCTTCCACCTTTATAAGGAGGTTCATTACCCTTCCTCGGTGCAGGTGATAGTTCCTTGTGCACACTTTATCCTTGCTCCAGCAGAAGCTGAGATTGTGGAGGTTGCTGTGTTCTGCTGTCAGATAAGTGTTTCCTTTTCCCAAATGTCTGTCTTCCCTGGTGTTTGTCTTTAGTTGATAGTGGAGGGGTCTAGTGAACCTCTCCATCTGATCCTTAGATAAGATAGATCTAGGATCAGAGAGGGACAAGGTTCGTGGTCGGCGACAGTTGAGGAGACTGTATAGGGACGTTAGGGCAGACAGGGTCAGCTCTAGGAAGTCTAGGGGTCACCGTCTCCTTCTTGTGCCCTTAGCATTAGGGACTCCTGATTCCCCCCCCCCGTCGTTATCCTACGCTGGGTGTCTTCCCCACTCCCAGCGTGACACCCGATTAAACATGACTCCTCAACTTGACTAACTGCCTGATCAAATTCCTGTGTTGTTTTTCTGGTTTTGTTTCCTCCCCTGACCTTGTCCGGTCTTACCTTTCTCCCCTCTACTTGTCTCCACCGCCATACCGTTGCTGAGCATAGAGTCTCTATTCTTGGGATCAGAGTGTGTTGGGTTTGTGTTTGGGGTGACTGAACTAACCAATCCCAGTTGCTGCACCTTCTAGTGACGACCGGTATGCAGGGGCACCACACTAGCATGTGCTGAAGTCTTTAACAGAAATATAATGATTTAGGTATGGCTGTTCGACAGTCTTTTTTTCTTTTCATTATGACTATGTGAGATAAATATATTGCATTAAGACTATAGTAAAGGATAACTTCAATATGTGTTATAAAATGTACACACCTGTAGAAGCTGAATTTGTGGCTACAGCCCTATGTCTGGAGGAGAGTATTGTCCAAATAGCAGTTTAGCAAAGCGGAGTATATCACAATGTGACGGCTTCACTCAAGGAAAGGAGGGCCAATGTTATTTGTTTTCTTACCTAGAGCAGAAGTCTCCAACCTTCCTAACCTTGGGAGCCACATTCATCTCTGAGAGAGGGTTGCACACCACATTCAGCACCCATACACACACACACACTCCCCACAGTAGTGACACCCAAAGTTCCCATTAAAATTATAATGAAAACTAAAGCATTTCCACAGAAATCACACAAAGGCCTTATACCAAGAGCCCCATAAAGGGCTGCGCTTCTGTGTAGGGGGCTTGTAAAGTCACCATCTGGAGACCAGCTCTTCATAGATGATGCAAGGCCAAATGCTAATGCACTAAGCTGGCAGACAGCTGTGAGATGCACATCATGGGCCAGCAAGCCACATGTGACTCCTGAGCCAGAGTTGAGGTTACCTGACCTTAAGAAAGCACCAAAACATGGAGTGAAAAAAAAACCTTGCTTTGCCCTCCAGATCTCCTCCTTTCCATAGGCACAGCTCACATTACATGATATTCTCATTTTTTCTATACAAGTATTAATTGCTTCACTTGTCCTCTTATACAACAAATTTGAAACCTCTAACATTGTGAAATATATTATTTCCATTTAAATTAACTTGCATTTCAGTCATTCAGCAGCCTCACAACTGGAGATATGTTTACAGTCTGAGATGAACACAGAGATGCTGATCATTCTCTTATCTAAGCACATTGCATATTTTGTCTTATCAGAGCAAGCTACAAATCAACATATCTCACCATGTCCTGGAAATTTTTATGTCATGGAGTTTGGAATTGTTCATAATAAAGCTACATGTCTATTTAATAATGCATATCATATAACATAATGCAAATACATCATAAATATGACTGAAAGTATACCATTAATATACAAAAAGTAAAACTAAATTAATATCAGACTGATATTCTCTTCTTTCGAACCACTGTATCAAGGCATTCAATAGCCTTGAGAATTTAAAATTAGAAAATAAAAAGTATTTTCTAAAAAATATTTTTCCATTGAAGATAGAGTTAACAAAAGGATCTTTTCTAATGTATATGTTCTCTGTGCAGTTATTATTTTTTGCCACGTATTCATTTTTGTAGCTTAATTTACATAGAACGATTTTGCTGTGTAGATAAAGCTTCTTTGGGTTTTTATTTATCATTGTCATCCTATTTAAAAACTTGGAGCCATAGTTTAGGCTTACCAGAAAAAAATCACATTTATTCTAAGAAATATCCCTTTTCTTCTTAATAGCTTAGCATAACAATTTTGACAGTGTCTTTTTTTACTTGCAGCAAAGGTTTTAATAATAACAAACTGAGAACTTTGGTCTTTACTTGCAGAAACTTTCCAAAGGTTTTAGAATTTGCACAGCAACTTTTGTCCTAAATGTTTAAACAAGCACAGTAAATATGATTTTATAATATCAGAAACTATACTAATAATCTTAGCGGTAAAGTATCCAAATATCTGTTTTGCTAATGATCAGACTGGCCCACCGGCGGACTGGAGAATCCTCCAGCGGGTCTTGTTTTTCCTTTAGTGACATCCACAGCAGCAGACTTAATAGCCACTATAGGGCACAGGATTAAGAGAGAGCAAACTGCTAAGTAGGGGGTAGAGGGGCTGGTAGGATATTATTTTGTATATACCTGACTGTAGGTGTTACTATACTGTCTGCAGGAGGCTGTGTGCATACCATACTGTATATTGGAAGCTGTAGACACATCATTATTTCTATGGTGGCATCATACTTTGTATGAAGTTCCAACTTCCTATATATATAATGTATAGGTGGGCAGTGGGGACATCATACTGTGTTATTGAGGCATGAAACATTGCTGGGGTCACTCTGTGTCATCATACTGTGTATAGGGGAGTTCATTGTGTGGGTGTCATACGCAGAACATTTGGGGGGGACATGTTGCTTTAAGGCAGCCAATAATTCCGTATCGAAATTGGTGAAAACACCAAGAGACTTTTTTGGGTATGTGACATTGATCACTTAATTCCCTTGGGGAGATCACTGTCATCAGATCAATAAAGATTCAATATCCATCACTCATTCAATCAACTATAAAAGTCTCTGGGCATGTCCGATATGAGTATTTATGAAGAACACTGCCCAGCTTTCTCCAATTTGTCAATTGACATTACCATGAAAGGAGTTGTATCTAACAATGTTATGTATACTCACTATATGGGCTTGTGCACATGACCGTAAAAGTTGGAGGAGTGCTATATGATGCTTTAACAAAAACATTTTTTTATATGGGGCTGTGCACAGGTCCAATTTTTTTTCAGCAAACTGATTCTGGCTAGGTCACACTTAAAAATAGAATTGCGTTCACCGCATCCAGATCCGGATGCGGTGAACGCAATTGGCTTCAGACAAGCGCTGCCCATAGATCTACTGTAAATGAGTACAGGACCTCGGACAGCGCACATACTATACCTACAATAGCTATAGTATGTGCGCTGCTCTCAGAGGAGACGGCAGCTTCATTCATAAAAATGTACAGCAGCTGACAGGAGCCGGCTGCTGTACATAAGATATTAAATCATTACATGCCCACCTGAGTGGGTGGTAGGTCTCTAGGGGGGTGGGCACCCCCTAGAGACAGTATAGACACATTTAATAATAAAATGAAAACTTTTAAAACACTGACAAAACTTTGCTTATCCCAGCTGCCACCGGGATAAGCAAAGTATATGCGGTAACCACATTGCTCAGGATTACACATCCTGAGCAATCCGATTCCCGCATAGCAGTTGCCAGAACCGCTCCGAAAACTGCAGCCTGCATGATTTTTCACGCAGGCTGCAGAGCCGGAGCCGGTAACCGGATTGCATGTGAAGCAATCCGGTTTTTATAATAGGCTCCTATTAGGAGCATTTCCTTTTTAAAAGCTCAAAACCGGATCAGGTTTTAAAAAAAAACCTGAAATGTGACCCTAGCCTCTGTTCAAGGAAATAATATCAGAGGATGCACAATTTGCCTCTATAAATCGGATTGCACTCGGCCAATGAAAGTCAATGGGTCCATGAAAAAATCAGATGAAATCAGAGTGCCATCTAATTTGCACAGTCCAAAAGAATTGAGAGGATGTAGAAATCAAATTTCAATCTTCTCCACATTCAAAAAAGTAATCTAAATAGTAACATAATGGAATATTTATTATATATACAGTATATACATATATATTAATATATGCATCCCCCTTTACTATCTATACATTTTTCTTCTATTCTGTCTTTTTAATGCGATTTTTGCAAATCTTTACATTTTTGATACCTTTGTTCATGAAATGTAATTGTTTTTTGAGACCTGTATATATATTCTTTAAACAATCTTTGAGTGTTGCAGTATCTAAGCTACGTGTACGATATGTGTTTATTGCTTGCATGTGATTTCTTTAGCTTAATTACCGTATATACTTGTGTATAAGCCGACCCGTGTATAAGCCGACCCCCCTACTTTTGCCCCCAAAATCTGGGAAAACCTATTGACTCGTGTATAAGCCGAGGGTGGACCCCAGCACAGGTATACAGCCCCCAGCAGTGTGGTATACAGGCCCCCCCAGTGGTATACAGGCCTCCCCAGTGGTAGTATACAGCAGCCCCAGTGGTGGTATACAGCAGCCCCAGCAGCCCCAGTGGTAGTATACAGCAGCCCCAGTGGTAGTATACAGCAGCCCCAGCAGCCCCAGTGGTAGTATACATCAGCCCCAGCAGCCCCAGTGGTAGTATACAGCAGCCCCAGTGGTAGTATACAGCAGCCCCAGCAGCCGCAGTGGTAGTATACAGCAGCCCCAGTGGTAGTATACAGCAGCCCCAGCAGCCCCAGTGGTAGTATACAGCAGCCCCAGTGGTAGTATACAGCAGCCCCAGTGGTAGTATACAGCAGCCCCAGCAGCCCCAGTGGTAGTATACAGCAGCCCCAGCAGCCCCAGTGGTAGTATACAGCAACCCCAGCAGCCCCAGTGGTAGTATACAGCAGCCCCAGTGGTAGTATACAGCAGCCCCAGCAGCCTCAGTAATCCAGGGCCCCCCCCCTGCTCCCGAAACCTGTAAAGTAAAATCTTTATACTTATCACTGTCCCCGCGGCCCGCCGCTGCCGACATCACGATCCCCGGCTTCATCCGTCCGTCTTCTTCCGGCTTCCTGTTTGTCGCAGGCAATGACGTCATTGCCTGCGACGAACAGGAAGCTGGAAGAAGACGGACGGATGAAGCCGGGGATCGTGATGTCGGCAGCGGCGGGCGGCTGGGACAGTGATAAGTATAAAGATTTTACTTTACAGGTTTCCGGAGCGCGAGGGGGGAAGCCCTGGATTACTGAGGCTGCTGGGGCTGCTGTATACGCAAGCCATCACTGACTCGCGTATAAGCCGAGGGGGGTACTTTTCAGCCCAATTTTTGGGCTGAAAAACTCGGCTTATACGCGAGTATATACGGTACTTTCTTTTTTTCACATGTTGATTTACTCTATGATTGGTTGCAGGTCAGCATATACAGGATGCATCTCAATAAATTTGAATGTCATCAGAAATGTAATTTATTTCAGTAATTCAATACATAAAGTAAAATGCATATATTATATAGAGTCATTACAAACAGAGTGATCTTTTTCAAGTGTTTATTTATGTAAATGTTGATGATTACGGATTACAACCAGTAAAAACCCAAAATTTATTATCTCAAAAATTTAGAACAATTGACACAAAACACCTGCAAAGGCTTACTAAAGGCTGGGTTACATGCAGCGACATCGGTAGCGATGTTGCTGCAACGTCACAGGTGGTGTGACGTTGCAGCGACCTTGCAGCGATGTCGCTGTGTGTGACATGCTGCAGTGACCAGCGATGAGCTTGCTGATCGCTGCTGAATGGCCATGACCATTTTATGGTCGCTGGTCTGCCGCTGTCACACATGCATCGGTATGTGTGAGAGGGACAATGACCAGGGATCCCCAGTCTGCGCCCAAGACTCTGAACAATCATAATGATTGTCAGGTGTCGGCGCAGTACTGGGTGTTCCCTGGTGAGGCTGACTGTCTGATAGCTCAGCAGTAGGGATGAGCGAGTACTAAAATATTCGGACTCGCTAGACTCGTAACGAGTAGGTCCTAATACTCGGTACTCGTTACGAGTCTAGCGAGTATAATGTAAGTAAATGGGGAAGCGAGTAATTGCGAGTAATTCCTCTGCTGCTGGACCCTATAAGGTCTGGCAGCAGAGGAAAAACCTGCAATTCCCCATTTCATTGTTTAAAAGCCAGCGACTGCTGACAGCTTCCCTGACGCCTGACAGCGGGATCCTCTGCTCCCCCCACCACCTCCCCACCCTATCCTAACTTAGGATCGGGTGGGGAGGCTGCGGGGGCAACGGGGGATCCTGCTGTCAGCAGAGGCTGTCACTATTGTTCGGGAGTGGGGGAGGGTCGCCAGTGTTCACTCACCGTCCTCTGCGCGGCCTGCCGTCTTCTTCCCTGTGTCTTTACGACTGCAGCCGCAGAGCACGGTGGCGGCCGCAAAGCACAGCCGCTTTCACTGAAAACCGGATTCTCCAGGATTGCCCCGGTCTGGAGCAATCCGGGACAATAGAGCCCCATATCATGGGGCGCCGGATTGCACCTGACCTGAGTCAGCTGTTCATTTGAAAATCCAGACGGAAAGGTCAAAAATAGAAAACCGGATTCTCCCAGGTTGTACCGGTCCGGTGCAATCCGGCGCCCCATAACATGGGGTTCTATGGTCCCGGATTGCTCCGGACCGAGGCAATTCAGTTTTCAATACGGTTCTCTATTTTTGACCTTCCCGCCTGGATTTTCAAATGAACAGCTGACTCAGGTCAGCTGTTCATTTGATGTAGCAGTGCTGGCAGGGTTCATGTGAGTTCATGCTTGCCTACATGAACTCACATGAACTTTCCCAGGGTGCACAGCTCTGCTACATCTCTGGTGGAGGTTCTCTACCAGAGATGTAGCAGAGCTAAAGAAGAACCCTGGATTGGACTATGGGAGTGATGGTGTGCCACGGTCCGCGCTGCTTCTGGATTAAAAACTCACCAAAGAGCCCAGCAAACTTTCATCCTTTTTATTCCTTATTCCAACGCGTTTCAACGCCACAACCCGGCGTCTTCCTCAGGCGCCGGGTTGTGGCGTTGAAACGCGTTGGAATAAGGAATAAAAAGGATGAAAGTTTGCTGGGCTCTTTGGTGAGTTTTTAATCCAGAAGCAGCGCGGACCGTGGCACACCATCACTCCCATTATCTCTCTCGGAACACACCACGATCCAGTGGTAGGTGGAGGTCCTGCAGCAGCTTGGAACACTGATTCCTAAACGCAGTCAAACCAGTTGTGGGGACCACAACTGAATCAGGTGAGCGGCCACACAGCACCACCGTCCATATACTAGTGTCACTAGTGATAGGGCACTATTGCGCCTCTTGTCCCCCCCTCTTTATATTTTTACAGTGGATTGGACTATGTCAGACGGAAGAGGATTTTTTTAAATAAAGATGGAGTCCCTAAGTGTGTTTTTGTTTTTTTTTTCAAATAAAAATATTTTATCTGTGTGTTGTGTTTTTTTTTTAAATTCAGTAGAAATTCATGGCGGTAATATATACTATTGGCGTGACCGCCATGAATTTCGGGCTTGGGGCCAGCTGATAATACAAAGCTGGCCCTAACCCCTTTATTACCCAGTGAGCCACCGCACCAGGGCCCTGGAAGAGTTGGGTTCAGCGCCAGAACATGGCGCTTCAATGAACACGCCATTTTCTGGGGCGGCTGCGGGCTACCATTCGCAGCGGGGGGGGGGGGTGCCCAGAAGGCTTGGGCCTCCCTACGCTGCGGATTCCAGCCCTCAGCTGCCTAGCTGGACCTGGCTGGACATAGAAATCGCACGGAGCCCCACACATTTTTTTTTTTATTATTTCATGAAATTCATGAAATAGAAATATCGGGAAGCCCTTATTTTTTATTGTGTCCAGGCAGGTCCAAATAGTCAGCTGGGGGTTGGTGGCAGCCCGTTGCCGCCTGCTGTATCTGGCTGGCATACAAAAATACGGCAAGGCCCACGTTAAAATTTTTCGGAAAAATCCATTAAACAATCCTATAGAAAGGGACTGTATCTTTATTAACCCATCGCCGTATTTTTTGTATCCAGCCAGATAAAGCAGACAGCGACGGGCTGCCATCAACCCCCAGGTGCCTATCTGTACCTGGCCGGACACAACAATATAGGGGAGACCCTTTTTTTTATTATTTCATGAATTTCATGAAATAATTAAAAAAAAATGTGTGGGGCTACGCGCTATTTCTGTGTCCAGCCAGGTACACCTAGGCAGCTGGGGACTGGAATCCGCAGTGCAGGGAGGCCCAAGCCTTCTGGGCACCCCCCGCTGCGAATGGCAGCCCGCAGCCACCCCAAAAAATGGCGCGTTCATTGAAGCGCCATTTTCTGGCGCTGAACCCAACTCTTCCAGGGCCCTGGTGCAGTGGCTCACTGGGTAATAAAGGGGTTAGGGCCAGCTTTGTATTATCAGCTGGGCCTAAGCCCGAAATTCATGGCGGTCACGCCAATAGTAGACATTACCGCCATGAATTTCTAGTGAATTTTTTTAAAAAAACACAACACAGAGAAAAAATATTTTATTAGAAATAAAACAAAAAACACTTAGAGACTCCATCTTTAATTATTAAAAAATCCTCTTCCGTCCGCCGTAGTCCCAAAACGCAATTTCAACACTGCTACATCACTCTGCATAGACACACGTCTATGCAGAGTGATTGCAGGCTGAGAAATGAAAACAGTCAGGGTTCACCTCAGGTCATAGCTCAGGTTATGACCTGAGGTGAACCCTGCTGTCAAAGCCGAACTCTGCTGACGGCTTAAAGGATGGGCTGTCTGTTTTTTTTCTGATCATTTTTTTCTCCATATACATAAATATATATATATATATATACACAACCGTTCAATATATACGTATATATATATATATATATATATATATATATATATATATATACACTGTATATATGAGAAATAACTAAGTGCTTAAATGTAAAACTGCATGGTAGTAAAGGGGTTAATAATACTGTATGTGGAGACATTAGATTATAGATACACATAGGCCTTAATTCATCCAAGTGTTTTTGGCCAGAAGTCTGGCATAAACACTTTGACAAGTGTTTTTTATAGTGCCATAGTGGCACATTTAGGCTATTTTCTTCTTGAAATATGGGTCCTGAAACACTTTTGAGAAATCTCTGTACAACAGCATCACGAAGCAATCACTGATCTCAGGGAGACCAGTCCAAGAAGACACTGCGGGCAACCGGCTAAAGCACCCAACACAGTGAATTCCTAGGCGCAATGCCCCCTGGGAATTACAAATATGCAAATAGAGTCTGTGGAGCCTCGTTTAGGAGTCTCAAACACAGGACTAGCCAGATATCCCTCCAGGGAAATACCTAGCCATGGGGTGGCTCCTTGAGGAGATCACCACAACCACCATATTAAGTGGCCCTTTCAGTCAATATCCAGCTCTTTACGAGTTTAAAGATATGACAAGTAAATACCAAGGCCAGGTATCCATCCACATACAGCTGTTTCGTGGTGTTGCCCCTCTTCAGTGTGGAGTAGGATTCTAGCAAGGCTTAGTAGACCAACATCACAAAGCAATCACTGATCTCAGGGAAACCAGTCCAAGAAAACACTGCAGGCAGCGGTTAAAGTGCTCAACACAGTGAATTCCTAGGCGCAATGCCCCTGGGAATTACAAATATGCAAATAGAGTCTGTGGAGCCTCGTTTGGGAACCTCACACACAGGACTAGCCAGATATCTCTCCCTCAAGGAGCCACCCCATGGCTAGGTCCTTCCCTATAGGGATATCTGGCTAGTCCTGTGCTTCAGACTCCCAAAGGAGGCTCCACTGACTCTGTTTGCATATCTGTGAACAGCATGGCCTACGTATGCTATTATGGCCTGTAGAATCTCTGGACTTATCACTTATTGCACAAAGTCTGGGACATCATTATTAAGCAATAACAAAGGGATTTGCCAGCATCAGATCTTGATGATTTGCGTGTTCAATTGCACTCAATGTGGTAGAACATTTCTTAGACAACCATTAATAACCTCACTGGTAGTATGCCAAAGCATGTAAGGGCATGCATTACATTAATTAATGGAGATATTTTAAACATTTTGGGCCCAATTCATTATGGTATTTTTACCAACATGATTGCTTCATTTTGCCTTCCTGGGCATGAGCTGTATGCTAATGATGCTGGGCAGCATACTCCAGCACGTGATCTGCAAGGAGCTGATGGGGACGTTGCTCTTGCGAATTATGTCAAGTGCATACAGAAGGGTTTGCTTAAAAGATGTGAGGCAGGACTAGTCTCGGAAAAACAACACCGAGCTGGACTCGTGTTGAGTCATATACAAAAACATGAACGCAGATTAACACTAGAACTACTGAGGTAGTCATTTTGACTACTTTGCACTATGTATTTCTATGTAGGTGTCACGAGTGCAGTAGTTCTAGTGTTAAACCTTATTTTGAAAGTATATAGAGATCGCACAACCACAAGAAAGAATGGTTAGAATGCAAAAATATGGAGCAGAGAACTAGATACCGTTTAGGGAACTAGAGCAGCTGACAGGTTCCTTTTAAGACAGGAAAAAGTGATGCATGAGACCCAATATTTATTGGAGACTGAAATGTGCTATAGATTTTTGTATAATACTAGGAGATAGCATTACCATTCAGACTAATAATTCTATATTCAGTTTCATACCAATTTCTCATCATGTTAGCAGTTTATCTCCCAGCGTGAATTGGTTCTCATGCTTTAAATGAACAGAGCTGAGGAATTTTAGTAGGTTACAAATTCCTTATTTACATAGAGAGTAAATCCTGCCTTTGGTGTAATAGTTTTATGCTGGACTTTCTACAGTAAAAGGATAAATTATGCAAATGCATAATCCTAATTACTTTTCTCATATAATTTTACAGTCTGCACAGCAATTACCTTTAGCAGTATTGATTAAAGGAGATGCACGCTCCATCTTATTCTCCAAATCTTGCTAATGCCTTTACTACTATTTTTATTTGATCTTTAGCTAAACAGGCAGAGAACACACATGGGGAGATATCTTGATATTTAGCAAACTGTCTTCCTGGGATTAACTGACCTTTCCTATAAATCAGAAGACATGTTGCCAGCTGGGCATTTTTCTAATTTAAGCTATACAGGCAAACAGAAAATGCGCCAAGGCACTCCTGCTACAGTGAAATGATACATTCTGATTCTGTTAAAGTATAACTTTCTGTAGTGGTGTATACATTCCATTTCATTCATGTATATTCAGGTCAATATCTATCTTATTTATAGGAAAGATAGAAAGATGAGTGCATACATGATCGCAATTCAGATTAGTACATCATACTCTTACTGGATATCAGACACAAAGATCAATTACAAGACACAAGAGACAAAATGAGTGTGCATTGTGATCAGTGAATTGTTTTTTGGATCTTTACATAGATACATCTTGTGCAGTCATTAATATGATATATTTCATTATTTAGAAATAAAAAAGTTGTGATTCAAAAGCAATATGTATATTAATTGCATCCGAGGCCAGGTTCACATTTATAGAGTATACTAGATGATAATAATAATAATCTTTATTTATATAGCGCCAACATATTCCGCTGCGCTTTACAAATCAGATTCATATACAAACAGTTATAAGAAACAGTTTTGGAAGACACAATAATTAAAAAGCAAAAAATAACGACCCTGCTCGCAAAAGCTTACAATCTACAATAAGGTGGGGGTGACACAAAGTACAGGGGCTTATTTACAATCATGGTCCAGCCGTTTTGAGGAAATGTGGAATAGAGGAGAGGGGAGTAAGTGGCCACCAGCCAGTCTGTGTAGAGTTTTTGGGTCTGATGGAGTTAAACAGTTATTTTCAAGGAAGTAGTAAATAACCTATGTCTGAATGACTCTGATTAGGGAGAATGATAGCCCTGCACAAAAAGATGTGTTTTTAGTGAGCGCCTGAAGCTTAGTAAGTTGTGGGTAGTCCTAATTTCTTAGGGTAGAGCATTCCAGAGAGTTGGTGCAGCTCGGGAAAAGTCTTGGAGCCGGGAATTGGAGGTTTGGATTAGTGCAGATGTTAGTCTAAAGTCACTACCAGAGTGAAGAGAATGGGTGGGGTGATAGACAGAGATGAGGGTAGAGGTGTAGGGTACAGAGGTAGGGAGGTGCTGCACCGTGAAAATCTTTGTGGGTGAGAACAAGCAATTTGAATTTGATCCTATAGTGTATGGGCAGCAAGCGCAATGACTGGCACAGATCAGAAGCATCCAAGCCAGATAGGTGACCCTAGCTGCTGCATTAAGGATGTACTGGGGGGGAAAGCCTAAAGAGGGGAGGCGAATTAATAGAGAGTTGCAATAATCAAGGCGGGAGTGGACCAGGGCCACTGTGATGGTTTTAATTGTTTCCATGGTGAGGAAGGGGCAAATTCTGGAGATGTTCTTCAGTTGCAGGGGACAAGAGCGAGTGAGAGATTGTATATAGGAAATAAATGAAAGATCAGGATCAAACATAACACCCAGACATCGAGCCTGCTGCCTAGACGTTATCGTGGTGTCGAACACCGAGAGGGAGATGTCAGATTTAGGGAGATTAGTGGAGGGCGGGATCATAAGAAGTTCAGTTTTGGAAAGGTTGAGTTTCAGGTATAGAGTGGACATGATATTGGAGACTGCGGTTAGACAGTCATTGGCGTTCTGTAATACAGTGGGGGCAAGGTCAGAGGATGAAGTGTATAGTCAGAGGTGCATGAAGCCTCCCTGCCGCCTGAGCCGCGGGTGAAGAGCGGTGTGGATGGGTGGCGTCAGCTGCGGCCGCGGGTAAGGAGCAGGGATGTGGGGGGGTGCTGTCAGCTATGGCCGTGGTTGAGGAGCCGGTGGGGGGGTTCTACTGTTGGTGGCAGCCTCCGGAATAGGTTGACATGATTATTGTACCTGCCGCCCTGCTGCAGCAGACATCCACATAATCACTGACATCCACTGATAATCCACATAGTCAACTGCGGCCGCGGGTGAGGATCGGGGGGTGCTGTTAGCTACGACTGCGGTTGAGGAGCAGGGGTGGGATGTTGCTGTTGGCGGCAGCCACCGGTATTGGCTGACATAATTATTGTACCTGCCACCCTGCTGCAGCCGACATCCACATAATCACTGAATGTGCTGAGTCCCCCAACAGCACTGCTGTCCCCACCGCCACCTCCTTGCTGCCTGAGACTAAGGCTCACATTGTCCAATGGACAGTGCAGCCCTGTGTATAGTTGTGTGTCATCAGCATAAGGGTGGTACTGCAAGCCAAATCTACTGATGGTCTGTCCAATAGGGGCCATGTAGAGAGAGAAGAGGAAAGGGCCAAGGACTGAACCATGAGGGACCCCAATAGTGAGAGGAAGGGTAGAGGAAGTGGAGCCCACAAATGATACACTGAAAGAGCAGTTGGAAAGATAGGAAGAGAACCAGGAGAGAGTGGTGTTCTTTATGCAAATGGAGTGCAGCATAGAGAGTGGGAGATGGTGGCCAACAGTATCAAGGGCTGCATAGAGATCAATAAGAATAAGCAGAGCGTGTTCACCATTACGTTTTGCTGTCAGAAGATCATTGGTCACTTTGATGAGGGCAGTTTCTTTAGAATGTAGGGGTCGTAAACCAGACTGTAATGGGTCTAAAAGAGAGTGAACGAAGAGGTAAAGGGTGAGGTGGGAGTAGACCAGGTGCTCCAAGAGTTTAAAGATGAAGGGGAGGTTGGAGACTGGTCTGTAGTTATTTGTGCAGGATGGGTCAAAAAACATTTTTTTTTAGTACTGGAGTAATGATAGAATGTTTGAAGGAGGAGGGGAAGATGCCAGAAGAGATGGAGAGATTGAAAATTTTAGTTAGGTGAGCGGTGACCACTGGAGAGAGAGAATGGAGTAGGTGTGAGGGGGTGGGGTCAGTGGTGCATGTAGTGGGACGAGAGGAAGAGAGGAGCCTGGAGACTTCTTCTTCTGTGACTGGGTCAAATGTAGAGAGTGAGCCAGAGGAGATGTGAGGAGGGATGGGAGTAACAGCGCTTTGAGGTTGAGAGTTGATTCCCTGATGGATGATTTCTATTTTCTTAGTGAAGTAAGAGGTCAGATCACCAGCACATAGGTCAGCGATCGAAGCCTGCACTTTAGGATTGAGGAGAGAGTGAAAGGTGTCAAAGTGTTTTTTTCGATTGTTGGACAATGAGGAGATCAGGTTGGTGAAGCATGTCTCTTTGGCAAGGTGAAGGGCAGAGTTGTAAGTTCTCAGCATAAATTTATATTGAAGTTTTCTGGTGTGCAGGTTTTCCTCCATAGACGTTCAACACTCCTAGAGCAACGAGTTTGTGATGTGAACCAGGGCTGTTTTACTCTATGTTTGGAGGTTCTGAGGGTGAGGCTTCTTGGTCTATGGTGCTTCTGAGAGAGTCATTGTAGTGATTCACAGCCAGATCGTGAAAGGAGAAGGAGGAGATCAGGGACAGTGAAGAATGTAGGGAATCTGTGAGTGTTTGATCATTAATGGCCTCTAGATTTCTGAATGTGTGATAGGTAGGAGTGTGTTATGATCCGATGACCTAGGAGTAACACAAACAGACTTCACAGAAGTAGTTGGCAACTGTACTGACCGCAGTCCATGACTAAATACCGCAACTACAAGTAGTTGTGGGATGTAACTAACCATGCCCTAGACACGTCGACACAGCTGGAGAACTAGCCACTCCTAAAAATGGAAACAGGAAAGTGTATCTTGCCTCAGAGCAGAAGCCCAAAAGAATAGCAAGCCCCTCTCGGATATTGACTGGGAAACAGGAGAGGAAAAACACACACAGGAAGATAATAGAGTTTAGCAAAAGAGGCCACACTAGCTAGATAGTAAGGACAGGATGGAATACTATTGCGGTCAGTATTAAAATACTAGCAAAAACAGCAGATAGTACCAAAAAATAACCCTGCTAAGACTCGCCGCCCTCTATATCTGCAGGAACTTCTGTGAATCAAACTAGAATAAATAGATTCTAAAACCAGCAAAACTGGAAGTTGCAGACAACAGTGAATAGCAGTTCATAACTAGGAAGAAAACTTCCTAACTAACAGCAGGTAAACAAATATGCAGACTAAATATCAACCCACAACTCAGAGCAAGACAAGCAATAAGCAGACCCTCAAGCACACAACATGTGTGCCACAAAGTTCAGGATTCAGTAGAGCAGGAAGAAACTAGGAAGAGATGTGGACACCTCCAGAAATAATTACAACTGGCAGAGATTGATCAGCTCCAACCACCTATATGCTCCAATCCAAAGCAGACTGCCAATCATCAGGATCAGCTGAGGAACTCTCCAAAACACAGCTAGCTGCATCACCAACAACAACCACAGGAGAGAGCTCACAATCAGAATTCTTCATCAATGAATTCACAACAGGGTGCGCTGGGGTGGACGAAGATTTGTGAGCATGAAGGAGAGAATGTTGTGATCAGAGAGATGAAGAGGCGAGTGATTTAAGGAGGAGGTTGAACAGAGCAAGACAAAGATTAGGTCAAGGGTGTTACGACAGGAGTAAGCCAACTCCACCACCATGTCTTCCCAGTTCTCGGGGAATAGGAGAAAAGTAGGCCACCATGAGAAATAGCGACAGGGGAGGCAGTGTTTGAATCTTTGATCCATGTTTCTGTGAAGGCCAGCAGATTAAGAGAGTTAATGAGAAAGTTTTTGTGGATGAAGGGAAACTTGTTGCATACAGACCGTGGATTCCAGAGAGCACAGTTAAAAGAGGGAGATGAAGGTGTGCAAGAAATGTTGATAAAGTAAGTAGAGTTTCAATGTGATGTGGGGGAGTAGTTAAAGCAGGTAGAGGGTGCTAAGGGGTTGGGAGAGATATCACCTTAAAGGAGCAGCAGTAAAAAGAGAAAGAGTAAATAATTTTTGGATTTAGGACATTTTTTCTGATCAAATGCTCTGGAATACGATGGTCTATCATTACTCAGTACAGTGAAGAGAGTATGGGAGCTGAAGATAGTAGAGAGGAGGAGAGAGGGGCTAATGTGGATGAGGGGTGATGGAGGGGGAATGGGGCTGTGAAAGTGAATCGCAAAAGCACATAGGAAAATAGATATGGAAATAAAGGACATAATTTAAAGAAAGACTATGTGTTACCTGACTCCTGACCTGACTAAATGCCATACACAAACCGGTGAGTGTTGATTATGGTGCAACAGATGACACAAAGTTTACATCAATTGCAGATCTTGTACCATGAGAGGGGTTGAAATAGGATTTGAGTTCATTAGAAAGATATAGGAAACAGAACTCTAGTACCTTCCACTTCCAGCAAATTCCAGTCAAATTCAGTCAAATTAATTTCTATGCACTTATGTGAGGCACTTGAGTGAGGCACATGTGAGAATAGTACATTTATAATAATACAATTGGATTCAGCTGAGAGTGGAGTGGAGGGGAGGGGGCTGGAGTTCAATCGGTTAATTTAAAGTCAGAAGAGAAAGCAAATGGTGGAAGATAGGCGCATTTAAACAAATGATCATAAACTTAGGTATGTAGCATGAGCAATGGGATGAGAAGTTACAAGCATAATCAGATGAAATATTTCAGCAATGAAAAATAAACATACCATACTATACATATAAAAATGTAACAGGAAAAGAAATCAGATGCTATGCAGCAGAAATTCAGCGATGAAAAATGAACATACCTATGGGAAATGGGGGCCCAATGTTATCGCATCGAGAGAGAGGTGATGTCACGATGGGGGTGGGCTCTGTGGCACTGGGGATCGTGGCTGTCTCTCCCCCGTCTGCTGTTTCTCTTCCCCCTGTGTGCTGTCTTCTCTCCTTATGTGTTCTCTACTTTGATCTGTCTCCCCCTGTGCGCTCTCCCTTCATGTGCTGTCTTCTCCACCCAGTATGTATGTAAATTTTGTTGAACATATACAAACCGCATTGCAAAAACCTATATACAGATGACTAGTGGTTGGCAAATTCTAATCTAGCCTTAAGGATTTTAGATTAATTAAAATCACTTTCCAAGCTAAAATTTTTCTGATCTTCCAATACTGGTCATAGGGGATGATAAGAACCCAAATGGGGAGGTGACCACTGGATTAAATCAGCCATCAAGTGCGAGGAATACCGTAGTATTACATTTTTTATATAGCACCAACATGTCCTGCAGCAATTTACAGTTAAGTGAGGAAATGTGCAGACAATAAAAACCAAAATAAATGACACATAGATCTACAGTTACAGGAGCAGTAAGGACCCTGCTTTTAATTTTACAATCCATAAAGATTGTAATCTATGAACTCGCGTCAAAGGCAGGGACACGGCTGATTTCCGAAAATATACAACTTTGCTAATGAAGGGGTTAAATATGTTTGGTGTGCATGTGAAATTCTAGATTAAAGAGTTACAGAAAACATTTGCAACTGAGTATGATCATTTTGTAATCAAAGGTCGCACTGAATAGATTTAACTTAACTATGTAGGTCAACAGTTTTATTCTTGAGGGATGTTTCAGATTTTTTTTCAGCTCCTGAATGAAAAGGAATATGAAATTGCCATTAATGTAAAACACTTTTAATCTGGTGGATTCAGCAAAGTGTCAGATTTAGTAACATAGATATTTTTCCCGTTTGCTCCTATCAAGGACATTTTAAAAACATTGATTTATAATTCATGGGTTATATCTGCTAAGAATTCTGCAGGCTTGTGATATCAAAGATACAAGCCAATGAATTATGCCATGTTATTTCACTGAACATGTCAAAACATCAGCTTGCCCACCTATAAAAATGTTATATTTGGGAAAAAGCTTCTTCTTTAAAATGCGGATAAAAGAAACGTTAAATGTTCCAAAGAAAGTAATTGTACGCCTGAAAGAAAAATTGAAATCCTTGCAACCTAGAGCTATACTCTCAAACAAAAACTGGTCAATTTAGAGTTTCAAAATCATTATGCAAAGACATGAAAAAACTGTTAAGAATTTAATTGATTATGTGACCAAAGGAAGAAGTTTAAGAGTGGTTGTAAAGTCATATTTTTCCGACTCTAGTAGTGAGCTGTATGTCAAAAGGTAATCAACATAAATTTATTTTATTGCAGTATTCTCATTTGCAAATATAATAAGATATTGCCATTAAGGACCCAAGATATGAAGGCAAACTTTGCACTCTACAAAGTAGGTACTTTTTATGCTTGTGTGCGCGGAGGTCTGACTAGGTGTCTGCATCTTGATTATGCACTCCTGGTCTCTTTTTTTCTGTTATTCTACTTAGTGAACATCCTCTATATGTAAGGATTAAGAAATATACACATGGTTAAAGCGTGACCGTTGTTTTCATGTTATATCATAAATCAATAGTGCACATGAAAATAAGCGACTTACTAAGGCCCCTTTCACATCAGCGGTATTAGAAAAATGCGGCAGTTGCGGTAAAAAAAATGCATCTGTCGCATTTACCGCATAACGGCCTCACTTGCGGTTCACCTGCGGCAAGCCCCATGCAATGTCTATGGGGCTTGCGGCAGGTGCGGCAAGTGCGGTATAGTTGCGGTTTTGGCACTTGTGGCCGTGAAAAAAACGCGGTCAGCCACGTTTTTTTCACGGCCACATCTGCCGCAAGTACCAAAACCGCACCTGCCACACACTTACCGCAAGCCCCATAGACATTGCATGGGGCTTGCCGCAGGTGAACCACAAGTGCGGCCGTTATGCGGTAAATGCAGCAGATGCGTTTTTTTCACTGCAACTGCCGCATTTTTCTAATACCGCTGATGTGAAAGGGGCCTAATATATTTTAACAGACAAACTTGCTTCTTTCTCTGCTTAAATTGATCAGTTATTATCAAAATGATCAATTCAGGGGTAAAATCTGTATTCCGGCTCTAATAAAGAACGCCAATGACTGTCTAACCACAGTTTCCAATATCATGTCCGCTCTCTACCTGAAACTCAACCTTTCCAAAACTGAACTTCTTCTGCTCCCGCCCTCCACTAACCTCCCTAAATATGACATCTGTCTCTCAATGTGCGGCACCACGATAACGCCTAGGCAGCAGGCTTGCTGTGAGTGTTATGCTTGACACCGATCTCTCCTTCACCACCTTTATACAATCTCTTGCCACTTGCACCTGAAAAACATCTCTAGAATTCATCACTTTCTCACCTTGGAAACCACAAAAACCCTCACTGTGGCCCTGATTCACTCCCGCCTTGACTATTGTAATTCTCTTTTAATTGGCCTCCCCCGTACTGAACTCTCCCCTCTCCAGTCCATACTTAATACAGCAGCCAGGATCACCTATCTAGATAACCGTTACTCAGATGCTTCTGCTCTATGCCTGATATGAAATAAAATGGTATGATAGTATGAGCGCTGGGAACAGATTGGAGGAGACATCCGCTTGAGAAAGACATCTGTTATGTCGAAACATTTTGTGGCGTGAGGACCTGTAACATCCACTGTTCATATTAAATTTGGAGGTAATAAATTATAGGATCCAGTGCTTGTAATCTGTTCCCAGCGCTCATACTATCATACCATTTTATTTCATACCGTGTTCAATTCCTCCCTTCGGGGAGTGTGGTTTGAGAGCAGCTCAGGAACAGAACCAGACCTACACAATAAGATCCACCCTTATTAAGGGTTGGGAGAGCCGCTGCAGCTCCATTAGGATCAAGCTGAAGGGAACTTCATCTCTGGAATAAAGAGTCTCCGTCTGCTATTAATCTCACCATGCAGGAAGCACAACTAGTAAAGGTGAGTGAAAACATCTTTTAACAATTACCTCAGCTTGATAGATGCACAGCATGGCGCAACAATATATTTTGTTTTTTTCTGCTCTATGCCTGTCATTGCACTGGCTGCCTATACACTAAAGCATCCAATTTAAACTGCTTATTCTCACCCACAAAGCTCTTCACAGTGCAGCACCACCCTAACTCTCTACCCTCAACTCTGTCTATCACCCTACCCGTTCTCTTCGCTCTGGAAGTGACTTTAGACTCACTTTTGCATTAATCTGAACCTCCCACTCCCGGCTCCAAGACTCCTCCCAAGCTGCACCAATTCTCTTGAATGCTCTACCCCAAGAAATTAGGTGTATCAACAACTTGCATAGTTTCAGGCGATCCCTAAAAACACATCTTTTTAGGGAGGCCTATCATGATCCCTAGTCAAAGTCATTTAGACATAGCCTATTGGCTCCACCAGTCTCAAGTGGATCACAAATAATGGTTAATGGCCATTTATACTGCTTCTATCTGTTCTCCATCTCCTCAAGTTGACACTACCATCATTGTAAATAAGCACCTGTACTTTGTGTCACCCCCACCTCATTGTTAAATTGTAAGCTCTTATGGGGAGGGCTGTCATTATTTTGCTCTAATTATTGTATTGTATTATGCTTTGTATTGTATTGTTTTTTGTATTGTATTCTATTGCATTTTCTGATAACTGCTTCTTATGATTGTTTAAATAATAACCTCTTAATTGTGAAGCGCTGCGGAATATGTTGGCGCTATATAAATAAAGATTATTATTATTATTATTATTATTCAGTGAATACTTTACCATTGCTGAGATAGGAGATGGCAGTTGTTACTGATGGGATTCTATGTAGATAGAAGAAGGAGGAGAGGAGGTGGCTCTGCCTCTAACTCCTCCCCCTGCCTCTAGCTCCTCACACTTTCTGTTGTCATAAAAACTCATCAGCATTGCCTCTCTGCCACTGGTTTTTGTAGACAGGCTGCAGCTAAGAAATCAAGATGGCAGCATACATGACCGCTGCAAAGAATTATTGGGCTCAGGTGCTCTGCCGATGTAGCTAAATAGCATAAGCTGCTGAGATAAGTGATTGGTTGCACTGATCATTAGGGCTGTAGTCCTGATATCATTGCTATCAACAAAGAAGGAACAGTGGCTCAGAAGTGATGCTGGGAAGACAAGTAGGGATGAGCGAAGCTGAACTGTACAGTTCAGGTTTTGTACCAAACATCTAGTGTCTGGTGCTATATCCCGACCATGGACTTTTAATTGAACGTCTGGTTCCTGTTCAGTTTTGTCATCCAAATACAGCTGTTGAAATGCTGCAATACAGCCAATCACCAAAATTTTAGGCTTTAGGCATTCCAGAGCAATCACAGCCACGTGCCTGTATAAAGGCCAGATTATGGATTGCGCTGCTTTTTCAATGTAAATAGCGCAGGGATAGGATGGTGCTGGAATGAGGAACAGTGTTAGGTTATGTGGGGGAGTACCTTTAAAAAAGGCTCTGTGTGGTGACTCTGCACCATGGTATGTTGGTGTAATCTTGAAGAATGGTCTGTGTGGCCACCATGCACCAGGCTCTCTGGGGATAATATTTAAAAAAGATCTGTTTTGCCACTGCACCAGGATCTTTAAGTTTAAAGGAGGTGTCCGGGCTTTTTGTAGAATTTCTATGTGTATCAAGGGTGCAGATTGCTGACAGTTTGTAATATACATCCTGTCAACATTTTGCATGGTCACCCAGGTATCACTGTTTTGCGTCTGCCAGAGTACAACCAGGGGGCCTGTTTGTGTTGAGCCTGCATGTAAATGCAGAACTGGTTGTTACAAACTCCTCCAAACATGTCCCCTCCCCCAGTATCAGTATGCCCAGCCACCCTCAGTCTCCTACAGGCCCACCCAACCCTTAATATAACCTCCCAACCACATTGCACACAGTGGTCCTTTCCTCCACAGACACAGGGTGCCAAATATTCATCTGTGTGAAGCAGATTCAGCACACTGTGTCAGTGGAGGAGGGGACCGCTGAATGTAAAGCAATATAATGAGTGCGCTCACCTAGTTCTTTGGCCGCACTGTGCGGTGGAGCCTAGGACCGCAGCCAGCTCTCTGTGCATAGACAGGACCAGTACCACTGCCAGAGTGCCGATCCTGTCTATACTGCAGGTGCCGGCTCCGTGCCTCGCTCTGTGCTGTGGAGCTGATGCTCCTCCTTTCTGTATCTCCTGCAGCACAGAGCAGGGTACAGAGCCAGCAGCTGCAGTATAGACAGGACCAGCTCTCTGTGCAGTGGAGCCAGTCCTGCATATGCACAGAGAGTCGGCAACTGGTGTCCTCGGCTCTACTGACAGCGCGGCCAAACAGGACTCGGTGAGTGCACACTCACCATATTGTTTTGCATTCAGTGGTTCCATCCACTGACACAATCTGCTTCATGCAGCTGCGGATTTGGCACACTGTGTCAGTGAAAGTGGGCACCATTGTGTGCAATGGGGGTGGGCAAAAAATGACCCGCAGCACTTTGCAGTGATCAGCGACCTCACAGCAGGGGCCTGATCTTTGCAAAGTGTCACACAGAACGACATCATAGTTACAACGATCTCTCTAACGATATCGTTATGTGAGACAGGGCCTTTAGTCAAGACATAAGTATCTGACAAGGGGTTTAAGGTGTGTTAAAACTTTAAAAAGGATAAGAACTATCCATCATCTAAGTAGTGTAAAACAGTAAACTAGACTTTTGAAGGTCATCAATCGATTATGTAGACCTAGATCTCATTCAGACATCCATTCAAGACTGTCAAAGTATGGACCATAATGTATGGACTGGACAAGAGTCTCCTGACCTGATCTCAACAGCCTCACAGGCACATATGAGTATGTCGTGTTCAGGTCTTGAGACTTGCAGCCAGTCCAGGCATTGCTGTCTGAGGGCCGCTTCACACTGCAGCGTGATCCGGTCCGGGTCTGTCCGGGAGGACCCTGACAGCCGCGGACCGGATCAGCACACAGGACTGGGGGGTTAATATGCCCTCCGGTCCTGTGTGCAACGCACGCAGCTGCAGCTGCTGACAGGTCAGGACCGCGACGCCCCCGGTCCTGACTTATCAGCAGCGGGAACTGCGTGCGCTCCACACAGGACCGGAGGGCATATTAGCACCCCAGTCCTGTGTGCTGATCCGGTCCGCGGCTGTCAGGGTCCTCCCGGACAGAACTGGATCGGATCACGCCGCAGTGTGAAGCGGCCCTAAGAGGAAGCACACCTATAGATTCCCCTTCATTTACTGATAATGGTGCTTTCACTTGGGTAAGTGCTGTAATCTCTGCTGCCAAGGTGTAGGACTGACATTAATGCGAAGTCCCCTGCAGTTCTAGCCCTTTTAAGTGAAGTAGGACTGAGGTTGAGGTTTCAGTATCAGTAACTCATCTATTGCAGAGGCAATAGTTTAACTTCACTTACTAGAGCTACCAAAGCAAAGGACTGGGTATTAAAGTCAGACCAGCTCCTTTGGCAACAGTCAGTATAGGTGTCACAATCAGGAGAGATGCCACAACACCTCAGAGCACTGCCTATTTACCCTGCTGTGCTAGTGGTAAGAAATAAAGTTGAATTGACAACTCAGCAGCAGTCAGCAGTGTCAGTACTGCTCTCTTATAGAGGCGTCAATCCAACTTTATTTACTAGTGCTACCAAGGGAAGGAGATGGTGCACTAATCAGTTCATCTCTGTGTTTCATATGGAGGGTGGGGGCGGGGGGCACCAGAGGATTCTCAGATTCCAAGTGGTCAAGTTTGAGACTGTGGGTAAATATAAGATTAAGAGCAAGGAACTTAGATTAAAAGCACCACTCCAGTGATAAAATAAAATAAAAATTAAAAAGTTGGTGAGGTGCTTTGATGTCACCTCCTTTGCTTCATAGTCACAAGTTCCATAAAACAGATAACATGACTTGACATAACAATAAATGTTAACTATTCATTGTTTAGTAGAAAATAGTTGGTGTGGCCCCTTTAAGACTTCCATTTTAAAACTATTTTAGAGATAGTCTGAAATCCTCTTTCTGTCATATAGAACATCCACAAAATAACATTTTGAGCAGCCCCGAATATTAGTTTATGCTCCTCATCATTCCTCGTGCACTCTCTGGTTAGAGATTTTTATCCTTTCCTTTACATTGCTAAGGCAACTTTCACATTAGCGTTTGTAAAAGCTGCAGATTGTCTGCAGACGTAAACGCATGCCAAAATGCATAGATAATACTGTCAACGCAGCGTTGATTATCTGCATTTTTTGACGGAATTATTGCCCATAGGAATTTATTGAAAACCATTATGGAGAGAGAGATAAGATGAGAGAGAGAAGGAAAAAAATTTTGCACAATCCAGAACATGAAAGGCAACATGTTGCATTTGGAGGCACTGACAATATGCGCATACGAATGCAACGCATGCAAACGCAGCCAAACGCAGGTACCATGCATCTCCATGTTAAATATAAGGATGCAGTATGCATGTGTTTGGTTGCTTTGCAAATGCTGCATCCCGAACGTGAGACCGGCCTAATGCATCTGTACTGTCACTGTTAACTCAGTTAGACTGAGGCTGGTTTCACACTGCGGTTTTTCACTGATCAGGTTCGATCAGGTTTGTGTGCCAAAACCAGGAGAGGAACCAGGAGAGGAACTTGCAGAGAAAAACTATAATTGAAAGACTGACACCTGTTCTGAGTTTTGGAGACACTCCTGGTTTTGAAACACAAAACCTGATCGAACCTGACCTCTTCTGACCGCAGTGTGAAACCAGCCTGAGCCAGCTACTCAGTGGTCTTAGGATCACACTCATTAATGTGCCCCAAAGATTCGACAATCCCATTTAGAGCAAACCTTTGAGCCAATCACTGCCACTATGGTATTAGCTACTTTAAATCATATTGATGACATATTCTATGTGAGTAGATAATAGCAATAGTGTTGGATTCTGCATGGATTAACTGTAGGCCCTCAGTAGATCACTGATCATAAGAAACCATTCTGGTTAATGGTAGAAATATTGCACCATCAAATCTTCATCCAGTTAATCTATGTTAGTATTGAGAAATAGCCAGTGAATGTTAATGTTACTTTACTGATAGCCATGGGGAAAAGGTTATGAATGAGGAATATTAAAAAGTAATGTGGAGTAGATATACAGTAACAGTCCCAATGTGATACCAGTCAAACAAATGTACTGTTGTGATTTCTATTGGGGAAAGTAAGCTTTTATAATTTGATATTCAAAATCTAAAAACAACTCATCTGGGGCATTTATTATCTTACAGTATCATTATGCTTTAGCTGTGCATGTAGTCAAAATTAGGAAATGTGAGTAGGCCATAGCATACAATAACATATGCCGAAGCTCCACAGAGACCCCATTCAAGCATCAGGTATCTTTGCTTGATAGAAAGAGGCACTTGCAGTCATGTTACAGATAAACCACAACAGATTTCACTTCTTTGACTGATAACTTTGCTACACATGGATACACTCTCTATGTGAATGTCTACATTGCTTTACAACGCTAACAGTTCACTTGAGAATACTGGAAACACTTTAGAATTCAGATTTCTTTTCAGAACATTATTATTCTAAAGACAGTTTGCCAAGGTTATTGTTCTGTTCTTTTTATGAAGATAAAAAAGTAGCTTGTTAGATATTGAAAAAAAGTATTTCACGTTGTGTACATTTGTTCTAATCTGTAATTAGTGGAACTGAACAGCTGTAACAAATTTTAACTTCTGAACGTAATTACTATTTCGCCAGGGTCGAGTGTGTTGGAAATGATACTTTCTGTGGATGGAATCCAGACACGTGCATGTATCAGAGAAATACAGAAACCTAAGACCTCTTAAGGCAGCCATACACACTAGAGCTAGGATGGCTGAACCAACCGATTTTGGAGGTGTCGGGTGGCTAATATCTACTTGGTGTTTCGTTAATGAGTGTCCTGCAGATATTGGGGAAGAAGTGGAACAGAAATGTGAAATTTGAACAGTCAGCCAATAACTATTGAGGGTGTATGACTTTTTATACAGAGGTCTACTCATGAATCCGCCACCCAAGCTCACTACACACACATAAGAGAGGGGGGAATAATAAAACTCACCAGAGTTATGTTTAGGAGGTTAAACCGTGATTTGAAGATTTAAGGGTTGACTTAAAAATAAAGCCACCTATTTTTTTTGTGTTGATCAATAACATGATGTTGGTGGTGTTTTAGTAAATATGAACATTAACGTTAATACCTTGTTAATTTCATTGTCATCTATCAGATCTCATCTTAGGAGCAGTCTACTAAAGTAGTATCTGACATAGAAGTTCATATGAAATATGGGTGTGCCATTGAATTCCTCCATGCTAGAAAAAAATGCACCTATCCACATCTATCGATTGTGATGTAGGCTTACAGAGATGATACAGTGGATGTGAGCACAATAAAGTAGTGGTTAGGCTAGGGTCACACAAGGCATCAGTTTTTGCTTCAGGACTGGAATAGTGGAGCGCTGAGTTCATCAAACGCACAATAACATCTTTCCGCTGCCGCAGTGACATTGGTCTTGAGACTGCCTGTTCATGTTTATGTCCATGCCCGGACTTTGCTCTACGTGTCAGCTGATTGTTTAATTCAAGCTTGGTTTTATTTTCACTGTTCTATTTGTACATGGCATATTAACATTTTTGTTAAAGTTGGCTGATTCAAATGGGTCGGCCGGCGGAAGTGACGTGTGGTCACATGTATTAAGCATGGAAGCCCGCTCACTTCCGCATATTTGGACCCGTAGAAGCAACAGCTGTTGCGAAACGGCGGCGTCCTCCGGCCCTCCGTGGTCACCTCCCTGCACCCTGTCTTTTCCTGAAATTATGGATTAAAGATTACCCTGCACATATTCCGGTGAGTGCTGCCTTTTCTTCAATCATCACATACTGATAGGATGTTTAGATTGTGAGCCTCAATGGGGACAGCATTACTGATGTATGTAAAAGCGCTATGCAATTAATAGTGCTATATAAATAAATAAATATTATTATTATTATTATTATTAACTTTGATTGGCAGCCTGTTCTGCACAAATATGTAACAGAGCAAGCTGTCAATCAAATTTCCGGGCAATACTTATAGCCACACTTGATGTATAAGGCTAGGGTCACACTTGCGTTTTTCTTTTTTTTAAATCCTGATCCGGTTTTGAGCTTTCAAAAAGCTTAAAATCAGAGCAGGAAACGCTCCTCATAGGAGCCCATTATGGTAACTGGATTGCTTTACAAGCAATCCGGTTACCGGCTCCGGATCTGCTCTGTGAAAAATCATGCAGGCTGCAGTTTTTGGAGCGGTTCTAGCATCAGCAATGCTGTAACCGCATTGCTCAGGATGTGTAATCATGAGCAATGCGGTTACCGTATAGTTTGTTCATCCCTGCTGCCACAAGGATGAACAAACTGTTAAATCTGTTAAAAAAGATTAAATATTAATAATAATTGTGGGCAACATGTCTCTAGAGACATGCTGCCCACTCAGGACGGCATGTCATGGGTTAATAATCCCTGTACAGTATAGCTGGCTCCTCTGACAGCTGCGCACATACTATACGTAATGTACGTATAGTATGTGCCGCTGTCCGAGGTCCTGTAGGCATTTACAGTAGATCTATGGGCAGCGCAGCGGCTTCATCCACACATTTTGGCTAGGGTCACACGCGTTTTTATTTTAAAATCCTGATCCGGTTTTGAGCTTTCAAAAAGCTCTAAAAGCTCAAGCTTTCATAAAGGTCAAAACTAGAGCAGGAAACGCTCCTCATAGGGGCCCACTATGGTAACGCAATCCGGTTACCGACTTAGGATCTGCAGCCTGCGTGAAAAATCATGCAGGCTGCAGTTTTCACAGCGGTTCTAGCATCTGTGTAATCCCGAGCAATGCGGTTACGTTATAGTTTGTTAATCCCTGCTGCCGCAGGTATGAACAAACTGTTAACAGTTGAATAAAAGATTAAATATTAATAATAATTGAGGGCAACATGTTTCTAGGGGTGCCCACCCCCCCATAGACATTCCATGTGTTAATAACTCCTGTACAGTTAGCCAGCTATTGCTGGCTCTGTACAATTTTCTCAATGAAGCCGCGGCTCCCCTGTCAGCTGCGCAAATACTATACGTAATAACGTAATGCAAGCAAAATGTGTGTGATGGCAATTGCGCTTACCGCATCCAAATCTGGATGCGGTAACCGCAATTACTATTCCAGATTTCAAAAAGCTCAAAACCGGAGCAGGAAATGCTCCTCATAGAAGCCCATTATGGTAACCGGATTGCTTTACTAGCAATCCGGTTACCGGCTCTGGATCTGCAGCCTGCAAAGAAAAATCATGCAGGCTATAGTTTTCGCAGCGCTTCTCTGACTCGCAATGCGGTAACCACATTGCTTAGGATGTATAATCTGAACAAACTGTTATCACTGTTTAAAAGATTAAATATTAATAATAATTGTGGGCAACATGTCTCTATGGGATGCCCACCCCCCCTAGAGACATGCTGCCCACTCAGGACGGCATGTCATGTGTTAATAACTCCTGTACAGTAAGCCAGATATTGTCAGCTCTGTACAATTTTCTCAATGAAGCCGCGGCTCCTCTGACAGCTGCACACATACTATACGTAATGTACATATAGTATGTGCCGCTGTCCGAGGTACTGTTGGCATTTAAATTAGGTCTAAGGGGGGCTGCATGAGTTGGGGATCTGTATGAAAAAGGGGGCCACATGGGGAGGGGATCTGTATGGAATAGGGAGCTACATGGGCTGGGGAACTGTATGAAAAAGGGGGCCACATGGGGAGGGGATCTGTATGGAATAGTTGGCAGTCTACAAGGTGAGATCTATATGGAAAGGGGACAGCCTGCGGGGTGGGTTATGAGTAGAAAAGGTGCAGCCTGTGGGGTGGGATCTGTTTGGAAAAGAGGCAGCCTGTGGAGTGGGAGCTGTATGGAAAAAGGAGTGGACTCTATGGAAAAGGGGAATGCCTGCAGGGATGGATCAGAAGAGAAAATGGGTCAGTCTGCGGTGTGGAATCAGAATGGAAAAAAGGGTAGTGGGTAGTGGGTTAACTATAGAAAATGGGCAGCATGGAGTGAGCTTAGAATAGGAACAGGGACAGTTTTGGGTGGGCTCATCATGGAAAAGATGACTTGTGGGGTAATGGCTGTATTGAAAACGGGTCAGTGTGAGATGGGCTAGTATGAAAAAGGGACAGTGTGGGGTGGGCTCAGTATGGAGGAGTAGCGAGCGGTGGGCTCAGAATAGAAAAGTGGGCAGTGTTTTGAGTATGGAGAAAGAGCACCATGGCTCAGTATGAGAAGTCTAGTGTGAGGAAGACACTTTGATGAGGGGGCGACATGGTGTGGAGACAATGTGTAGATCGTGATTCATAAGTGAGGAGTATGTGGTGGGAGTATCTCATAAAGGAAGCATGCTATGGTAGTCATGGTATATAAGGTTGAATGGTGTGGTGGTCATGGTATGCAAGCAGTGATGGTGTGATGGTCAAGGTATATAAGCGTGAAGGTGTAGTGGTCATGGTATGTAAGGTGGGACAGTGTGGTGGTCATGTACCATAAGAATGACAGTGCAGGGTCATTTTTTGTGCAGTGATCACAGTGAGGGGCAGTTATTTATTTGGGGACACAACATAGGGCTTATTTACCTACGATCAAGGGTGATTATTTTTATTCAGGCAAGCATTCTAATTACACTGTTATTTTTAAAGGCACAATGTCAGGATATATGCAGGAGAGAGTAGAAGATGGAGGTCAGCTGAGATGAGCTGTGGAAGTGAAGTCATCATGGCACCAGGACCTGTGAGGTACATCTAAGATTGGCTACAATCATGTGGTGGCTAAATACGCTGGCTAGGTGCAGGCTTTAAACCACCACTGAATCACTGATCTATATCATGCAGATTGTCAGCTGTTTAAAACTCTGTTTAGTCTGTGAACGAACTTTCATGTGCACAATACAATCTTTAAAATGATTGTCCGTGTACATAGGATAGCAATGTACTTGGCAGCATGTGTTCACAGGACAATGTGCTGCCATGAAAAATGATCTTTAAAGGGGTCTGTCACATTCTATATGCCTATTAAACTGCACATAGGCCTTATAAAAATTTGATCAGGCATATACAATTTAACCTAATGATGAAAAATATTCTTTTTTATTTATTTATTTATTTATTTATTTATTGCAAATGAGAGTGCATTGGTGCACTTTTGGTATGACCTTTGTCTTTGTGCAATATTACACCCTTCTATTTGTATATGATTGACAGTCTACTTGTTGTCTTGATTGATAGTTGATGTTGTTGTAGTCTTGATTGACCACATTCCATTGGTAAGAGAAAGCACTGCCTAAAATCAATGCGCTTCAAGTGGCAGTGTGATTGTGCACACAATGTGGCTGAGGTCAGTGTGGCTGTGCACACAGTGTGGCTCAGTATCAGTGTGGTCATGCACACAGTCTGGCTGCAGGCCTGTTTCCTGCTTGACTTTGGCTGACACTTGAGCAGCTTCAATAAGAGGGTTGCAGGGTGTTTAAGTGAACAGACAGTGTATGCACATCACATGGGGCTCTCATCCCTGAAGTTGCTCACTACATTGTCAGGAGCATTGAGTGGCGACAATGGACAGGCAAGATCCACGCAAAAGAGCTTGCCTATATCCACATTGCATGCGCACCTGCACTCTCACTGGAAGCACTCTCTGTTTTCAACTAAACGCTGTCATTCAAGACAAGGGGCTGGCTTTAATATACAAATATTTGGGCATAACAGTGATCAAGGCATAAGCCATGCCAAGTGTGCACTGATGTGCCAACGTTTGCATATTAAATAAACATGAATTTTTCAACAAATGTTAAATTAAACTGTATACACGTGGTATGATTTTTCTATGTTCAGTGTTATGAATGTTTATGCAGTGTAATTGGCATTTTGTGCCTGATACTTCCTTCTACAGTAAGCTTAAAAATGTCACCATATGAACAACTGTTTTGCACCTGCATAACTCGATTAACAGCTTGTTTAAGTAGACCGGTAATCATCAACTGCAGTAAAAATGCACCTTAAAGAGTAACTAAATGTTTGAAAAATTATTTTATATGTTTTAGAGTCATTAATTTTTAGCAGATTTGTGGAGAACCCAGTCCCCATCAATTGCTCAGAAGACGTTTAGAAAAGTGCAGCTCATGAGAGCAGAATGAACGCAGTAGTAGGTTATAGTCTTGTCTCCTGACCAGGCACTTCATCTTGGGGATCTCAGGACACATTGCTACAGCAATCTGCTAATTGGACATAAAACAAAATATCTTCCAAAAGCTAAAGGAGTGATTCTAAGGCAAATTAATTTTCATTCTAAATCCCAAACTATTAAGTTCCATAATCTACTGCTATCTATTTTCTCATAAATTTGCATAAAAAATTCCCTATAGCACTCAAACTGCCCCATCTAATTGCTTTCCTATTTTTATCTTACTTCCTTTTTTATGATACTTCATTTAGGAATATTAGTGCATGGTGCATGCTGGGATACGCAAAGGGGTCACTGCTGCAGCCTGTGCCCCTCCCTGAAATTAAGCGTCATCAGTGAGGCTCATTTCAGGGTCTTGGTTAGTCTCTGTGCAATTTGCATAATGACAGAGTTGCTGGTGTAACAGGCCAGATTAACCCCCTGCCAAGACTATACCCGGGGTTAAAGTGGCCTAGGCCAGATTATACTCCAGGTATATTATGGTTTAGGCTAAACTATACCCTGGGGTATAAATTGGCTGAGGCCCGATTATACTCCTCCAGGCCAGATTATATCCCTGCTGCTGTAGATCAGATTTTTCACGCTTATGAATACCATTGAGTAATATTCTAAAGAATTACTTCATTTTTCAACATTTTATTGTGGTTCAGCTTTGTTTGGAAAGTGAGAAAGCTAAGTGACAACTTTTATTACTTCAACCAGAAAAACTTGACTGTTTACAAAAAACTTTGACTGTTCATCGACTTACATAATCATGAAGTGGTGCCACTCATGCACTTCCTGTGTCCAGATTGGCCAATGGTAGCCATATTTGCACACCTAAGTGATGCGTGCGGAAATATTGCACACGCTGGCAGCGGTACCTACAACCGAAGCTGACGCTGCACACGCCGCCCACCTCCCACCACCCGCAGACAGCGCACATGGGGCAGAGACAGTGTATGTGACCCCAGACATTGCACGGGGGCAGAGACAGCACATGAGGCCCGAGACAGCACACGGAGCCCCAAACAGCACACACAGGGGCAGAGACAGCACATACGTGATTGAAAGTGACACATGTCTACAGGGCATAGTCGTAAAGTAAGTTATCAGCTGCATTCACTGTAAACTGTAAACTGATGATAATTACAGACAAAATATTCCATATAAGTTTCTGCAGGTTCAAAAAAAACATGGATGCCTTATTTTTTTATTTACAGACAGGACAAAAAAGTGCACTATTTTCACGGACTGTGCTTGAATTTATGGATGGTTGACAACCCAGGCAGTCGATTTATGGGCTCCCTGGAGCCTTGGGCTTTATCACTGATTTCCCTCATTATAATTGGCTTATGTAAACCTATAGGACTAGCAGAGGATCATTCCACTCAAAAAAATGGAGAGTCATTTATAGAGTATAACAATTGCGATAGTTCCTTGGCATAATATGGTATTTACACCAAAAGCAGTTTTCACTTCTTAAAGATTTAAGTGCAAGACATAGGCTATTTTGTGTTTTATGGGGAAAGAGCAGCAATGTGTAACATCTTGTACATGAAAGAATAATTTTTAGTATTTTTAAATATCTAACAATTATATATCTCTTTCATTTACACTTTTCCTCCTTTTAGGATGCACAATTAGTTTATCAAAAGTGTACCAAAATCCCCTCTGTGAACCTGACATAAGAAAAATGCAGTTTGCTCATTTGGTCACTATTCTGGGAACATTTAATATAAGTCCGTTTTTAAAAAAGATAAACTAATTGCTACAGTTTTATGTGCTGCTCAGGCGCTGTTCACATCATGTGTATTTAATTCATCACCCAAAGAGTATTATTCTGGAATTCATTTGACAGATATGTCTTTAATTTTACAAAAGATTTTTAAGATGCTTTAAAGAGTAAGCATCCTTTTTATTGTTATTTCATAAATCAATAGTACTCCGGAAAATAAGTATCTTTATAATATATCTTATCAAAGAAATTTGCTTCTTTCTCCTCCTGGATTAATCTTTCACTCACAATTTATGGATCAAATCTGTATTTAGAAGACATATTTTCCCATTACTAAGATAGGAGATGACAGCTGTAGGACAGTGGAGGAGCTAGAGGCAAACACAGACAATCTGCTGCACATTGTGCTGAAGTGGCAGTTACAGTTTGAAGTATAACTGTCATATTGGGTGAAACTGCAGCAGAATGTCTGTATTTGGTTCTAGCTCCTCCCCCGCCCTACAACTGGCATCTCCTATCTCATATATGTATTGCTATATCGTCTACTGCATGGCTATGCAAAACAATTCTATGGTGTGGACATTTTTAGATTGGAGGTTGTTTGAAGATTATTCTGGAGTTTAAGGCAATGATTCATCAAGCCCGTCGTTGTTCATGCCAGTCTTGATTAGTAGGCTTGCTCCAGTCAGGGCGAGCCTAATTAATTAAGAGGTGTGACATGCCCACTCCAGGGCTGGCGAAGACTCGGGCAACGGGTGGTTACTCATTATTCTACTTCACCTCTCTTCAGGTTCTTTTCACGGGAACAGACGTGGGCTGAGACCCGGTCCCGTGGACCTTGGCGGTGTCATTTAAAATAAACGGGGAATGATGACAGGGAAAGTCTGAGGGGATAAGGGGTAATTGTGATGCCACCTGTGGTATGTGGCCAGGGCGACCGCCGCTGCTTCAGACCTTCTGGGGACACTGACTGGCAGCTGGGATGGTGTTGCTCCCCACAGGTGAAGCTTAGTCCCCAGGGCTTCCTCTGGCTCATACCTTGGCAAAGGTTCATTTAGTCAACAGGACTCTCAGTGTTACGGGCAGTCTCTGCAGCTGATGGTTACTGCAAATTCTCTCACACCACAGCTACAGTTCCATTACTTTTACTCAGTTGTTAAACATGGGCGCCGGGTACGACTCCTGCCAGTCTCCGGTTCGCTCTGTGTTGCCCCACTGGTCGGGACGCCATGGAGGGGTACTGCACCCAAATAAGAGCGTGTGGTATTCCTGTGACTAAGGGAACTGGGTTGGTGAAAAAGGGGCTAGTAGTTTGCATACCCTAGAATTTGTGTTCACCATAAGTTCAGCCATCTTCCCCAAGATGTGTCGGGTATTCGGCCACAGCTCTCGCTAGAAGTCAGGGGCCTCCGAGTTTACGGCTCGGGCATAAAGTATCCGCACCGTATTCAGGACCGGATCCCCGTGTCATCCACCAATCCCTCTGTCTCATCAGATTCAGACTCATGGGGACTCAATGTCTCATCTGCACCCCTAGGGCTCTTCTCTCTCTATCATTCTTTCCCTCATGTGGGCAAGCGGGGTGGCATTGCCCCAACCCACGTGAGTCGGCATCAGACCGCCTGTACACTCTTGACTACCACTCCTCGACAGTCGATGTTACTCCTTCGGTCTCCTTCTACTGTCTCCCTCCTAACACTGCCCTCTTCTGCTTTTCTGGCCTGGGCCCTCCCTCAGCGTCCACCCACCGTCCCGAGGGCCTGTTACTGCGCATGTGTGTTTTCCAGGCTCACTGCATCCCGACACCTGGAGAACAGAGGCACTACACTTCCTAACCGCGGAATGCCGTACCTCTGGTGGCGGCTTACCCAGTAGGGCGCCACAGATGCACTTTTGTTAATGAATCATGCTGGTTTTAAAAGTGAAGTCTACTATTGTGAGCCTCACCTCAAATCTTACTCCTGTCATATTTCTGGCATATATGATGCCACAAAACATCATTAATTAGACAAGCTTCCACCAAGTTTACACAAGAAAAGCATGAAACACTTTGGAAAGTTACAAAATTCTTATGCAAATTGAAGTTCCATTAAAAAATTGGTGACCTTTTGTGTTTTTTACATCAGTGTCAGCCAGCTCTGCCCAAGTAGGCCGAGCCTGGGTAGGATGGGAACTTGGTAATGCCTAGCCCCCTAGCTCATGACCAAAAGAAGTAGCATTTCTGGTGAGATGCATGGTACTTTTCAGATGCACCAGATTGATTAAGTGACATGCACCTCTTACTGAATTAGGTGACTCAGACTTCAGCACAGCCATTCATTAAGGCTACACTCAGACACAGTGTTTTTTGTGTTTTTGATGCATTTTTTTAAGGATCTGTTTTTTCAGTGGCATGCAGTGAAGTTTTCAAGATTTGTCATTCAGACATAACTTTGCACTGGTGCGTTTTTTGGCTAAAAAACAAATTCTCACAAAGAATGGGCATGTCAATTTGTGTAGTGTTTTTCTGATCCACTTTTTCCATTGAAACCATGGTCTATGAGCTCTAAAAAGTGGATCTTTACAAAATGCATCATTTTTTGAAAAGCTGATCCAGTTTTGCAGCCAAAAAGTGGATCATCAAAAAAGATGCATCAAAACCATTGTGTCTGACTGTAGTCTAAGACTGGCGTGCAAAATGCTAGTGTTGATGATTCAAGGACCATGACAGTCAGTGTATTCTGCCAGATGCTACAAATAAACTTTGACATGAGATTTGACATGCAATGTGGCTTTTATATTTGAATTTTCCATGTTTTCTGTCAGAATGTTTTGTAATAGATTGTAAAGTGGGAATGTCCTGCTGAGTGACCTAATGTCACTAGGAAGCCCTAGTCTAAGTGTTCTGTATTGGAGGCAATGTTGTGTATGGGACTGAGAAAGTCATGATAGTTTGCATATCCTAGAATTTGTATTCACCATAAGGATAAAAGTGCCGTTACACTACCATATTTTACTGATCATGATACAGCCACGATTCCATGTGTCCTGAACTAAACTAACAACCTCGTACATGCTTATGTGTCTTTTAGTTGAAGTTGAGAGACACTCAGGATAGGCATTTTAGCCATAACATGCATCGTAAAATACGGTTGTACGTATGCACCTGTATAGGTATAGAGCCAATGTTGAATTCACCGCAGGAGGCCCTAAAAATGGAGCTTTAGGAGCACTTAAATATTTTTATGGCTTCCCTGACTGTGGGACTTCCTGTGAAGGGTATGCTAATAGTCACTATGAAACCACTGTAGTACAATTATTTTGAAGGCACAACATGGGTATTTTTAACAAAGGGAGAACTATATGCTTAGTGATACCATTATTTTGTGAATTATAGACAGAAAAAATAGAGGGCAAAACAAGATGTTAATTCAGACAACAGGTATTACTGTTATGATCATTCGATGCTACCGGCTCAGCTGCTAGTAAGGCAAAATCCCAAAAAACTCCAAGACCCTTTAACTCCTATACAGGGACCTGGAATTATTGTAGAGCCCCAGGAGGTAACTGCCAATAGATGAGCAGCGGTCCGGAGGCAGAAAGGTTGAGTCCCCAAACAGGTAAAAGTCAAGGGGAAGGCAAGGGACAAAACAGGATACAATAGAAAAGGCAGGAATCTGGGTCAAAAACAATGAGGACAACAAAGTACAAAATTATGAGATATAAGAAGAGTCCAAAAAACAGCCAGATGTTAAACTAATATCACTAAACTAGCTAGACTAAGGAACGAAAACTATCTCTGGCAGTTTGTGAGACTGGCCCAATGGTATATGAAAAGTTTAGTACTTTGCCATAGGCTGGAGATCAGGGACTGATGACCTCACCTGGACCGCCCCTACAACCCCATCAGACTGGGAAACACCACAAGTCCCAGCCACTCCAATCTTAGTGGATGGACGAAGCTTGCGCTCTCCAGAAACCTTTGTGAGGACCTCTCCCTCTTCATCAGCATCAACTGGCATGTGAATACGGTGATGCCTAGCGACAAGAACAGAAGCTGCTGGAACAGGCTTCGACAGAGGAGCAATGCCTCTATTACCAGAACCAAAAACTGGGTGAATATGGTGGCGCCTAGTGGCAGGGACAAGAATCGCCGAAGCAGACACAGATGAGGACATATCACTTTTATCACTAGCACCACATATAGGGTAAATATGGTGGCGCCTTGTGGCTGGGTCAGGAATCGCAGCAACAGGCTCAGATGAGGATGTATCACCTTTATCAGTAGCACCACTTAAAGGTTGAATACAGCGGTGTCTAGTGGCCAGGGCAGGAATCACAAGAGCAGGTTCTGGAGGGGACGTGACAATTAGATACTGTGGTGCCTGATCACATGATTAAGTTATGAGAAAGCACAACTCTTGAAACAGCACAGAGCTGCTGCTGCTCTGCTGGTTGACAGATTCAAAGCTGAAATCAGTTGGTACGGGGAGGCGGCTGTAATGCACTGCTGGCATCTCAATGAATAGGAATGTCCAGAAAAGATTTAGAATATGAATTGGGATTTATTCTCTATGGTTTTTAAAGTACAACTGAGTTCTTTATCAGGAGAACGACTTCTTGTGGTTGATTAGCAACCACCATGGCACCTATACAGTAGTACTGTCTATCTATTATGCTGCCGTAGGTAAGACACAGATGATGTCAGCCCAGTTAATCATATCCAGCGTCTTGGATCCGGGTAATTCACACTACTCCTGTCCATGGACAGAAAGCATTGACCTGAGGATGCACTAAGCAATCGACTCATCTCTGCTAGCAAAGCTTCAAGGTTTAATAAGTAGGCAAGATGGTTTCATTTAAGATTCTACAACTATGGCTCTAATTATAAGGTTACTTGCATTGTATCAGCCAATTTGGATGCCTTCTGCTTTGCAGGGTTCATAGACAAGGGTGCCTTAGATGACTTTGAACACAGTGAGGCTATAGATGGGGGCGCAATGAACATTTTCATGTGGGAAATTTCAAGTTACAGTAAGATTCCATCTAGCATTAACAACTGATTGCCAGGAAGAGGCTTTATTCTATGATGAGACTGCCCAAATGGAACAAGCTTTTTAATTGTAGTAAAGTCAGATATTCAAGTATATATTCTACTGTATATTTAACTGTAAATCTTAACAGATGCCGTTGACTATATGTATAATTTATTACTTTAGATCATTTACATTTTATATGAGAAAATACATTGAATACTAATTCTGATTTTACTGTAGTTTATTCACTACAAAATGACATCTTCAAAACGTATATTCATTGACTCTAAAATCAATGATCAGTAATATGTCTTTAGTATTTATGTAGTTTGTTCAATAAATCTTGCTCTTTTTAACTTGAAATTGCAGATTAGAAAAATACTTGGCAACCATATTTATAGCTCTCATTTCTGCTCCAGAAAGTCATAAAATATTTCTTTTAGTTTTTGCATCAAACACTTTACATTGTGTCATAGAATGTACTGCAATTTGGATCTCAATGTTCGACAAATAAACAAAGTAAGGCTATGTTCACACATTGCATTTATTTTTTGCTGGATTTATTCTGCAGTTAAAACCTGTGCTCTTGGCAGTAAAATGATCTGCTTCCAAAAAGCAGGTTTTGCTGCATTTTTTGCTGCATTTTTAGACTGTGCTATTGATGTGTCATTTCTCGTCATTTCATGTTAGCAGACATATAGACAGACAGACATATGGACATACATTACATATAATAAAATTGCACTTTGCAGTGCTTCTTGGATAGATTCATATGATATAAATAAATACCGTATATACTCGTGTATAAGCCGACCCGTGTATAAGCCGACCCCCCTACTTTTGCCCCCAAAACCTGGGAAAATCTATTGACTCGCGTATAAGCCGAGGGTGGACCCCAGCACAGGTATACAGCCCCCAGCAGTGGTTTACAGGCCCCAGCAGTATGATATACAGCAGGCCCCAGTGGTATATACAGCAGCCCCAGTGGTATTGCAGCCCCTATATACAGCAGCCCCAGTGGTATTGCAGCCCCAGTGGTGTATACAGCAGCCCCAATATACAGCAGCCTCAGTGGTGTTGCAGCCCCAGTGGTGTTGCAGCCCCTATATACAGCAGCCCCAGTGGTATTGCAGCCCCAGTAATGCAGGGCCCCTATATACAGCAGCCCCAGTGGTATTGCAGCCCCAGTGGTATTGCAGCCCCTATATACAGCAGCCCCAGTGGTATTGCAGCCCCAGTAATGCAGGGCCCCTATATACAGCAGCCCCAGTGGTATTGCAGCCCCAGTGGTATTGCAGCCCCTATATACAGCAGCCCCAGTGGTATTGCAGCCCCAGTAATGCAGGACCCCTATATACAGCAGCCCCAGTGGTATTGCAGCCCCAGTAATGCAGGGCCCCTATATACAGCAGCCCCAGTGGTAGTATACAGGCAGCCCCAGTAATGCAGGGCCCCCCCCTCATGCTCCGGTCACCTGTAAAGCAAGTTATACTTATCAGTGCCCGCTGCCGTCCGCGCCCGCATCTGCCGACATCCCGATCCTCCGTCTTCATGCGACTTCTTCCTGTTTCCTGTGCGCGTCGCCGGTAATGACGTCATTGCCTGCGACGCGCACGGAAGCAGGAAGAAGATGCATGAAGATGGAGGATCGCGATGTCGGCAGATGCGGGCGCGGACGGCAGCGGGCACTGATAAGTATAACTTGCTTTACAGGTGACCGGAGCATGAGGGGGGGGGCCCTGCATTACTGGGGATGCGGGGGCTGCTTTATACCGCTGTATACAGCAGCCCCCGCACTGACTCGCGTATAAGCCGAGGGGGGTACTTTTCAGCCCAATTTTTGGGCTGAAAAACTCGGCTTATACGCGAGTATATACGGTAAATATAAAAGAAAAAATGATGTTGACCCCTATTTTTAATAACCAGCAAAGGTAAAGCAGACAGCTGACATTATCAGTCTGGGAAGATCTGAGGGTACCTTTACACGCGGCTACATTTCTAGGGTGGCTACAGGTAACTTACTGGTGAATCAATATCTCACACAATTATCAAACCCACTTTAGTCAAGTAATCAATAAGTCCATTGGACACAGGTATGAATTTATAAAGCATATACAATCTTTATTTAGGATTATCAATACAACAATTTAAAATCCTTATGAATGATGTCAAATAACAAGGTGAAAAATAAGACCATATACATATCAAAGAGTGGTCACTGGATATCTATGGACAGATAGAGTCGGTGCCATATCTGGTGGTAAATAGTTAGGGAAGGCCCGGTGACCATAAAGGAGGCATATATATGGAAACAGAACCCATTAGGGTTTACATACAGTATCATGGAATTTTCCTATATGTATATATTCAGCAAGGTTGAGATGAGTTTGTTGCTCATCAAGGAGTAATTATACAGTTCCCTACAAAATTAATTGGGCTGTATTTCAGTGGTTTTTCTCCTCCTGTAGCTTGAATATCAAGGGGAATTTTCCTGGCCTGCACAGGGTGCTGGAGTTTATGGGCCCCCTGATTCACTATATGGTCTGCGTTTTATATTCTACATACGGTATAGTCACAATATAATTCCAAAGGATTACACTGAATATTCATTAGTAGTGAGGGTAATCAGATTCCCAAGCAGCGGTGTTAGGTAAATACCAATACATCACCACAAGGTCTCATCAAACCTATCCCCTCAGGGTACTCACTAATATGAACCTATACTGTGAGATCAAAACTGCACATAATGTGAGTATCACAGGGTCAGACAACACACAAGCACCATGAAAGTAAACTCATTTAAGGATCATATCCACATACCTCCCAGATCTTGTTACCGGTCACACTGGACCTCCACCTCACCCTGACGCGTTTCGTCTCACCGGACTTTATCAAAGGGTAGTGTGCCATGTGAGGGACAGATTCGGGGTTTATATGGTGTACTAGATTAATTGTGAAGTTAGAATACCTGTGCGTCCCTTCCTCCTCCTCCACTCTCGGCGTCAGTGCCGCGCGACCACTCCCGGTCACGTGATACGCCCCACTTCCGGTCTGTGGAACGCAGAATCCCGAAGCCGCGTCATAGAGACGCTTCTCCGGACCGCGGCCATGTGACCGGAAGGGGGCGTATCCGGAAAGCTCCACACTACAATGACGCTCAGGGAGGCGGGAAAGGACGGAAAAGGCCACCTTATTTATTACCAAGTTGCTAAGCAACACAATTTTCATCGAGATTTACACAAATTGCATCTGTATATCATCGGATTAGAATATTATCACAAAGTTAGCCCAAAGATCATAGAATAAATAAGGTTATCAAAAATACCACTCATCATATATAAAGTGCATAAAATAGTGCAAACGACTGCCACACATGTAAACATGACATAGTGGTAGAAATATATCAATGGGAGTGAAAATAGCCATATATCTCTGAAAATGACATACAATATAAATAAAGAATAATAATAATAATAGTGCTTAGAAAGGTGATCCCTTGAAGAAGTCGAGTTCTTTATCATCTCTTCATTAAACCAATCAACCATACGATATCCATATGATAATAATTCACAAGGAAATTTCTAAAATATAATAAACACAATTGTGATTAAAATCATTTCTAAGAATATCTTAAAACCAACCAACCACCCCCCTCCCGGTTGCCGGTGAAAATCTACAAGGAGGGCTGTGTCAACAAACTACAAGAACGCACTGAAACCAAAATGTTCATTAAGACCAAAGGGAGCCACAGTATTGAGCCTGTAGATCCATTTGCTCTCAACCTGTCCTAGGGCTCTACTCAGGTTCCCACCCCTTTGACCCAAGGAGATCTTATCGATGCCTATAACTTTTAACAGACTAGAGTTACTCTGGTGCTTATAGAAGAAGTGTTTTGGTATCGTTTTCAAACTGGACGGACTATCAGTACCAGCCCCCTTCTCTATGTCCAGGACATGTTCCCTAGTACGGATACGCAGTTCACGAGTAGTCATGCCTATGTAAATTTTATTACACGGGCATTTGGCCATATATATCACTCCCTTTGTGGAGCAGCTAATATGATGCCTTATTTCATAGACCCTGGAATTGTCAAAATTATGAAAAGTTTTGCTTTTCAGCATGTTGGCACATGCCTTACAGCCCCTACATGGAAAAAAGCCTTGAATGTCCAACCAATTGCCTTCGCTTCTATTATTTCTTACAAAGTGGCTCCGAACCAATGCATCCTTCAGGTTCGGAGATCTCCTCGCCGTTATCAGGGGTTTTGGCGATACACAGTGTTTTAAGATGGAGTCATTTAGAAGGATACTCCAATGCTTATTAATGATTTCAACAAAACTCTTCCATTGTTTGTTGTATGTGGTAATCAGTCTGGGAAACCCCGACTGATCCTTCTTTTGGTTCTTTCTTCCACCACATAGGAGTTCAGTTCTCTTACACTCTTTTGCCCTTGCGTATCCTTCTTTTATACATCTCCTACTGTATCCTCTTTCCTCGAACCTGTTTTTAAGATCTATAGCCTGTGCCTCAAAGATATTATCACTGGAACAAATCCGTCTGGCCCTCATATATTGACCCACTGGTATTCCTCTTATTGTAGATGGTAAGTGGGACGACTTGGCATACAAGAGAGAATTTGTGGAAGTGGCCTTTCGAAAAATATCAGTAGTCACACTTCCATCACATTGGGTGTCGATCAAAATATCAAGGAATTCCATCCTCCTGCCACTCTTATATGTAAGTTTAATATTTAGGTCATTGCAATTGAGTGTATCAATCAGACCTTTAAGCTCATCATCACTTCCTTCCCACACAAAAAAGACATCATCGATGAATCGCATCCAACCTTGAATCCTATCAGAGGCCGCTATGGGGTTGTTTGTAAATATTTCCCTCTCCCATGCCCCCAAGAAAAAGTTAGCGTACGAGGGGGCACAGGAGGCCCCCATAGCGGTCCCCTGCTGTTGACGGTAGATTTGACCATCGAAGATAAAGCAATTGTGGGTAAGTATAAACTCCAGTAGGGTAACTATTAATGTTGACATTGCAGGGTCTATGCTGCTCATCTCCAAAAAGTATTTAGTGGCCCTAATACCATCCTCGTGTCTAATCGACGTATATAGGGACTCTACGTCCACAGTCACCATAATCGAATTGGGACCCAACTGTAGTCCATCCAGTCTCTGGAGTGCCTCTGTCGTATCCCTAATATACGAAGGTAAAGATATAGTGAGAGGTTTTAGATAGCTATCAATCAGCCTACAGATGTTTTCGCAGAGACTCTCGTTGCCGGAGACTATGGGTCTCCCCGGGGGGTCCACAGGATTCTTGTGGACCTTCGGCAGAATATAGAAAGTCGGCAATCTCGGATTAGATTTTTCCATATTTTTGACTACCTCTTGTGGAATAGTACCTTCCTCAAATGCTCTAATTAGAATCGTCATCAAAAGATCCTTATCCTGCTGAAGGGGGTTACCTGGCAATTTTTTATAGCACTCTGGATGATTTAATAACTTGTGTGCTTGTTTAATATACATGGTTTTAGGCCAAATTACCAGGTTTCCCCCTTTGTCTGCTGGCTTGATCAGAACATCTTCCCATTCCTTCAATTGATCTAGAGCCAATCTCTCCTCCCTATTTAGGTTATGTTCCCAAGTTTTATTTTGGGCAAGTTTTTCAACATCCGCCGTAACCATCCTTGTGAAAGTGTCTACATTCGAACACGTACCCAAGGGTGGGAAATTCTTAGATTTCACAAACAGATGATTAGGGAACTTACCAATTTTTTGGGAATTGATGTTATCCTCCGACAATGACTCTAGATCCCGTAGAGTGTTTCTTTCATCTTCTGTATTCAAGCCATTCTCAGTTTTAAAATGGAGTCTTTTTAAGATGACTTTTCTAGCAAATAGGTGGACATCTTTAATAATCACAAAGGGGTCTAAGGAGCGAGAGGGAGAAAAGGTTAGACCCATATTTAAGACCTTCAACTGAGTTGGTGTAAGGACTCGACTCGAAAGGTTTATTACCTTATTCGTATCCTTAGGTTTCTTTTTTTTACTTTCTTTTTCTGGAGATGGGCTGTTTTTATTTTTTCCTGAGGGCCTTTCCCCCTCCTCTTCCTCCCTTTCCCCTTGTGTGGTCACACTCTCGGCATTTGATGATACTGAACCCACAGATTCCTTACGTGGCTGAGGTGGATTATTAGGATTAGCCGGATTTTTCTTAAACTGCCATCTGAAGATTTTATTGCTTTCATAGTCACTAACATCTCTCTTAAATTTCTTCATTTTGTTTGTGCTGATCTCTTGTTCCCACTTCTCCATCTCTTTATCTATTTCTCGCATATAAAATTCAAGGGATTCTTTAGAGAGTCCTCCCTGTAAGGTCTTTGACATCTCCTCTATCTCTGCATCCAGATTATTCAAGTTTTTGTTATTATATTCATTAATGATCGTAATGAATGAAAAGGAGCATGTAGATGCTGCCTCCATCCATTTTTTTGTAAGATCATCGTTGTCCAAATTGAAGGTCGGATATAATTGGACCCTTAGGCCCCTAGGGACTATCCTATGTGACAAATAATTGTCCAATGAGGTTTTAGTCCACCACAATTTGGTCTTACGGTATAGTGCGTTCTTGTATTTATACATCAGTTCCTTGTTAACACCAGCAACCTCAGGCTGACCACCGGATGCACCTCTTTTAAAAATATTAAATGCCTTAGTTTTCCAACTGAGCTCTCTATTTCTCATATCCATGGTCTTTTCCACCAAATACTTGGAGAGTTCTGTATTCAAACAGAGAATCAGAATCAGTGAATCAATATCTCACACAATTATCAAACCCACTTTAGTCAAGTAATCAATAAGTCCATTGGACACAGGTATGAATTTATAAAGCATATACAATCTTTATTTAGGATTATCAATACAACAATTTAAAATCCTTATGAATGATGTCAAATAACAAGGTGAAAAATAAGACCATATACATATCAAAGAGTGGTCACTGGATATCTATGGACAGATAGAGTCGGTGCCATATCTGGTGGTAAATAGTTAGGGAAGGCCCGGTGACCATAAAGGAGGCATATATATGGAAACAGAACCCATTAGGGTTTACATACAGTATCATGGAATTTTCCTATATGTATATATTCAGCAAGGTTGAGATGAGTTTGTTGCTCATCAAGGAGTAATTATACAGTTCCCTACAAAATTAATTGGGCTGTATTTCAGTGGTTTTTCTCCTCCTGTAGCTTGAATATCAAGGGGAATTTTCGTGGCCTGCACAGGGTGCTGGAGTTTATGGGCCCCCTGATTCACTATATGGTCTGCGTTTTATATTCTACATACGGTATAGTCACAATATTGTTCCAGTGATAATATCTTTGAGGCACAGGCTATAGATCTTAAAAACAGGTTCGAGGAAAGAGGATACAGTAGGAGATGTATAAAAGAAGGATACGCAAGGGCAAAAGAGTGTAAGAGAACTGAACTCCTATGTGGTGGAAGAAAGAACCAAAAGAAGGATCAGTCGGGGTTTCCCAGACTGATTACCACATACAACAAACAATGGAAGAGTTTTGTTGAAATCATTAATAAGCATTGGAGTATCCTTCTAAATGACTCCATCTTAAAACACTGTGTATCGCCAAAACCCCAGATAACGGCAAGGAGATCTCCGAACCTGAAGGATGCATTGGTTCGGAGCCACTTTGTAAGAAATAATAGAAGCGAAGGCAATTGGTTGGACATTCAAGGCTTTTTTCCATGTAGGGGCTGTAAGGCATGTGCCAACATGCTGAAAAGCAAAACTTTTCATAATTTTGACAATTCCAGGGTCTATGAAATAAGGCATCATATTAGCTGCTCCACAAAGGGAGTGATATATATGGCCAAATGCCCGTGTAATAAAATTTACATAGGCATGACTACTCGTGAACTGCGTATCCGTACTAGGGAACATGTCCTGGACATAGAGAAGGGGCTGGTACTGATAGTCCGTCCAGTTTGAAAACGATACCAAAACACTTCTTCTATAAGCACCAGAGTAACTCTAGTCTGTTAAAAGTTATAGGCATCGATAAGATCTCCTTGGGTCAAAGGGGTGGGAACCTGAGGAAAGCCCTAGGACAGGTTGAGAGCAAATGGATCTACAGGCTCAATACTGTGGCTCCCTTTGGTCTTAATGAACATTTTGGTTTCAGTGCATTCTTGTAGTTTGTTGACACAGCCCTCCTTGTAGATTTTCACCGGCAACCGGGAGGGGGGTGGTTGGTTGGTTTTAAGATATTCTTAGAAATGATTTTAATCACAATTGTGTTTATTATATTTTAGAAATTTCCTTGTGAATTATTATCATATGGATATCGTATGGTTGATTGGTTTAATGAAGAGATGATAAAGAACTCGACTTCTTCAAGGGATCACCTTTCTAAGCACTATTATTATTATTATTCTTTATTTATATTGTATGTCATTTTCAGAGATATATGGCTATTTTCACTCCCATTGATATATTTCTACCACTATGTCATGTTTACATGTGTGGCAGTCGTTTGCACTATTTTATGCACTTTATATATGATGAGTGGTATTTTTGATAACCTTATTTGTTCTATGATCTTTGGGCTAACTTTGTGATAATATTCTAATCCAATGATATACAGATGCAATTTGTGTAAATCTCGATGAAAATTGTGTTGCTTAGCAACTTGGTAATAAATAAGGTGGCCTTTTCCGTCCTTTCCCCGCCTCCCTGAGCGTCATTGTAGTGTGGAGCTTTCCGGATACGCCCCCTTCCGGTCACATGGCCGCGGTCCGGAGAAGCGTCTCTATGACGCGTCTTCCGGATTCTGCGTTCCACAGACCGGAAGTGGGACGTATCACGTGACCGGGAGCGGTCGCGCGGCACTGACGCCGAGAGTGGAGGAGGAGGAAGGGACGCACAGGTATTCTAACTTCACAATTAATCTAGTGCACTATATAAACCCCTGAATCTGTCCCTCACATGGCACACTACCCTTTGATAAAGTCCGGTGAGACGAAACGCGTCAGGGTGAGGTGGAGGTCCAGTGTGACCGGTAACAAGATCTGGGAGGTATGTGGATATGATCCTTAAATGAGTTTACTTTCATGGTGCTTGTGTGTTGTCTGACCCTGTGATACTCACATTATGTGCAGTTTTGATCTCACAGTATAGGTTCATATTAGTGAGTACCCTGAGGGGATAGGTTTGATGAGACCTTGTGGTGATGTATTGGTATTTACCTAACACCGCTGCTTGGGAATCTGATTACCCTCACTACTAATGAATATTCAGTGTAATCCTTTGGAATTATATTGTGACTATACCGTATGTAGAATATAAAACGCAGACCATATAGTGAATCAGGGGGCCCATAAACTCCAGCACCCTGTGCAGGCCAGGAAAATTCCCCTTGATATTCAAGCTACAGGAGGAGAAAAACCACTGAAATACAGCCCAATTAATTTTGTAGGGAACTGTATAATTACTCCTTGATGAGCAACAAACTCATCTCAACCTTGCTGAATATATACATATAGGAAAATTCCATGATACTGTATGTAAACCCTAATGGGTTCTGTTTCCATATATATGCCTCCTTTATGGTCACCGGGCCTTCCCTAACTATTTACCACCAGATATGGCACCGACTCTATCTGTCCATAGATATCCAGTGACCACTCTTTGATATGTATATGGTCTTATTTTTCACCTTGTTATTTGACATCATTCATAAGGATTTTAAATTGTTGTATTGATAATCCTAAATAAAGATTGTATATGCTTTATAAATTCATACCTGTGTCCAATGGACTTATTGATTACTTAGGTAACTTACTGGTTGCAGTGAAATCATGGAGACAAGGTTCTATCTTGTTGCTGTGTACAAATGGAATAATCTCTCCATGATTTCACTGCAACCAGTAAGTTACCTGTAGCCACCCTAGAAATGTAGCTGCGTGTAAAGGTACCCTATGTTTACTTGGTCCTTTCCCAGCCATAAAATACCAGTCCACAGCTGCCCCAGAAGTGGCATATCACATTAGATGTGCAAATTCTGGCTCTTCACCTCGACTCTTCTGTATAGCTTTGCTGCGGTGGCAATCAATGTAAGGGTTTCTGGGGTTCATGTCAGTTGTGTAGTGTTAGCTGGGATCAAGTCTTGGTTTTAGTAATGGAGAGGCATATATCAGATACTCCTATTACTAACACAGTAATAAAAACAGACACACACACAAAAAGTGCTTAATTAAAATATAAAATATAAAATTATACATTTTCATACCTGTGTTTCATAGTATTTTTGGTAGTCACCCATTGAAGTGAATGAGTAAAAAAATGCAGCAAAAATGCTTAAAGATCTGACGTGCTGCTTCTTTCAAAAAGCAGTTGGTTTCCATTTCTGTCAGGAAAAAAACATAGTGTGCACAAGATTTCTGAAATCTGAAGGTACCGTCACACGCCACAATCTTGGCTGGGGATATGTGGCGATCTAACGTGCGCGCTCACGTTTTTCGTGGTCGCCTCAGATTGTCGATGGCGGCATCACACACCCTAATTTCGCCCTGAAGCTAAGGCAATGTGTCGCTTCGGAAATCGCCTCACCTACAGCGGAACCAATTTTGCCTAATTCCATCGCCGCTTCACACACCGCAATCTCAAAGGCAATGTGGGCATACATGTTCAGCGCGGCGAGGACATAGGCGTGCCACAGTGGTTTACACCACGCCCCATACACGCTCATTGGACAATGCAACAGCGTTACGATTGGTCAGCCTGCTCTGGAAGGCTGGCTAATACATGACACCATTGTCTATCCGAGTTTGCACTGAGTTTGTGGATGGTTGTGTAGCTGAAGATGTGTGTGGTGCTGAACGGACAGCTCTTCAAATATGGCGTGGTGTCAACTGACAGCCAATGGGAACACAGTAGCCCACACCAATCATCTCAGATGGGGAGCGGACTACAGCACGCTGAGGCACGCCTACGGGAAATCATAGACAACGCTCTTTCCATCACTATCGCCCTGTCAGACACCACAACACAGAAATATAGTCTTAATGATTGCGCCTGATTACTGAGCACTGTTCAGGAATCAGGCGACGGCCAAAGGGCGATTTATCTCCACAAAAACGCCCAATCGCATGCCACAACCGTGAGGCAATTTCACGGCGATTTCAACAGGGCAACATATCGCCTTTCAGATTCCCAGGCGAGATTGCGGCGTGTGACGGTACCTTTATAGATTTTACTGGTACTATGGAAAACCAGTTTTTAATTTGCATAGCACTCATGAAAAAATTGTGCAAAACAACTTCATCAAAAATTCAATGTGTAAATTCAAAACCATCAAAATTGAGAATTGCAGAAGACAAGCTTGAACATGTCCATGTACACAATGATCCACACAGCCACCCCCTTACTTTACAAGTTCTGCCCTGTAATTATTTTTGCATCAGTTTGGATTTCCCATTTGTATTCAGCCCGTCCATCATTCCAAGAGATAAAAAATAATTGATGTAACATTTCACACCAAAAGGAAACATTTGCACAATATAATTATCTCACTTCATGATTTACCTGCCAAATAAAACCTCAAACAGAATAGACTCATGGGGCCATCAAACAAGGCCTAGCCACCTGGCTACAGACTCTTTACTAATCTAGATTTCAGTCAATTAGGTGGACACCTGGAAAAACAGACTTTTGCTTTCAAAATTATATTGTAAAAATAACCACATGTGGCAATTAAAATCATTCAATTATTTTTTTTTCACCTTTAATATTATATTGTTACTAATAAGCATAAGGCATCCTGAATTTGTTAACTAACAACTGACATTGAATAAAACTACAAGATTCCTCTGTGGCTAAAACAATATAAAAACTGAATACTGATACTGTATGTTTGTTGCAAAAGAACTGGATACTTGCCGTTATGATATGTGTGTTGTATATACACTGATCAACAAGAACATTTTAACCACTGTCAGTAGAAGTGAACAACATTATGTTATTTTCATTACTCCTATCAAGAGATTGAATATTAGGCAGCACTCAAGCTGTCACTTCTTGAAGTTGTTGTTTTGAAACTTTGGAAAAATGGACAACCACAAGGATTTCAGAAGAGATAAATTGCAACAAGATAATTTGGTCAGATCATCTCCAAAATAGCAGGTCCACAGTGCTCCTATTATGAACTGGTTAGTAATATCTTAGCAAAAATGGTCCAAACAAGGCCAAGTGGTAAATTGGTGAAGAATCATAAGCGCCAAAATTTGCTAATGCTTTTAAGGTGAAAAGACAGCCTGTGATGTTTATCAGAAGCCACAGGCTCACAAAGACTAGGACAGACTTGAAATTACCTACTATGCGTAGCTCCAGAGGAACCCAAGCCTTCGCCCTGTACAGAGATCTTGTCTTGCAACAAGGTCCACTGGATTGTGTAATAGCCCTGGTTATGGGGGCTATCCTGTTCCCTGCTATCCACCCCCACACAGCGTCCACAGCCAATAGAATAACCACAGACAACAGGTCTTGGGGATAACAGCTGCTTTACTTCAGCAGAACGGGCAGATATAACTTGGAATAAATAATAAACAGTGTCTCATGGATTGTCCACGGCAAATACACTTTACACTTTGATGCTGAGATGGAATTGGGATTTGGAGTTTTAAGAGCATAGGTCAGAGTCTTTTGATAGTTTGTAGAGGAAGGTAGATGCAGTGATCAAATGTTACAGACCTGCACTCCAGGATTAGCTCACCACGGTTAGTTGCGGCATGGGCAAAAATGCTTTTAGGGGGGCGTGGGTTGCCGATGGCGGAGTGAAACGTGCTCCACAGCAGATCTGTGCCAATAAGCCCTTTCCACCTACTTTAAACTCCCAAAAGGCTGTTTCTAGACATGGGGAACACCAGGTGACCCACCGGAGGCCCTTTGGAGCCCGGTGATCAAGGCAGTCTAGATCGTTATTTACGATCCCTCACCACATCTCTCCCTGGCGGCACGGCCTCAAACATGGCGCCGGCCACTCATCATAACACTGCTCCACAGAGAGACAGAGAACACTTGCAGATGACTCACAGTGGAGATTCCAGCGGTGGTGAAGAAGAAAGGAACCTGGCTGCAGATTGCACAAGGCAGAAATAAGTGCTCACTTGAAACAGCTCCCACTAAAAAAGAATTAGAGCTTTTCACTCGAATTTTAGAGGGCTCATATAAAAAAGAACTCAACACTTAAAGGCAGACTTTACTACCAGGGTGGAGGAGGTTGAAAAATCACAGGAGTGATCCTGAAAGAAATCTAGGCTCACAGGAAGCTTCTAGAATCCCACACTGCTAAAATAGAGGAGTTGCTCTATGGTCAGGAAGACCTGGAGAATCGCAATCGGCAGAATAACATCCGCATACGGGGTTTCCCTGAATCAGTGTTTCCCCCTAGACCTCAACCATGTGATCCAGCAACTCTACAACCAGATCCTGGAAGAAAACCAGGACAATATTTCACTTTGAAATAAGAGTGGCACACTGTTGTCTAGAGCTCTGCACCCCAGACCCTCCCATTTACATATCACATATCAAAAATGATATGGAAGCCAAAGTATTTAAAACAAGCGACATACTTAGTAACTTCAGATGATATTATTTCTCCCTCTACAACATTAAACACCATTTCCAGGATCTCTCTGAAACGCACCTGAGAGAGAAAATTGTATCCTATCTCCAACTACATAAACTCCCTTCATTGTTGGAGTCTGCCCTTTCAGAATTAGAAAATGACTTTATAATTAGAGAAATAGAAGAAAGAGTGAAGGACATGAAAGCTGGTAAGAGCCCAGGCCCCTATGATTATTTGGTGGAATTTTATAGAACCTTCTCAAATCTCTTCAATCCAATTCTTTTGGAGGTGTTCAACCATGTCTCGAGGGGAGGATCCTTTCCCACTCAAGCACTTATGGCCCATATAGTCATTATTCCCAAGTTTGGCAAAGACCCTACATGCTGCAGTAGTTACCGACCAATCTCACTGATAAATTTGGACATAAAACTGTATGCCAAATTAATAGCTAATAAATTGCGTCATTTTCTTCCTGAGGAGATCAGCTTAGATCAAGTTGGCTTTGTTCCCGGTTGGGAAGCCAGAGACAACATCATACGTTTCATAGCGCTTAATGATAGGGCAAAGAGGATGGGATTTCCTATGTTCAATCTGTCAATAAATGCCGAAAAAGAATTTGACAGGGTGCACTGAGAATTCATGTTATTGGTCTTGAAGGGGCTGGGCCTCAGAGGAGTGATGTTGCATAGAATTGGTGCTCTGTACACACTCTCATCCGCACACATAAGGATTAACGGAGCCCTCTCGGACTCATTCCATATCCGTAATGGCACGCTCCAGGGCTGCTCCTTATCCCCATTACTGTATATCCTAACCATGGAATATCTGGCTATAGCTCTTAGGAATAACCCCTCCATCCATGGATTCGGAACTGCAACAGGGCTCCATAAACTAGCCCTTTTTGCTGACGACCTCCTTTATACAACTCAACCCATTTTTCAGTATTCCTAATATCATTGCGGAACTCTCAGCATTTGGGCATCTCAGCAATTTCAAAATTAACTCCAGCAAATCCGAAATTTTAAACGTTTCTCTCCCATGGGACATGGTTGCTCTCCTTCAAACAAATTTCCCATTCAGTTGGAAATCGAACTCCCTTAAATGCTTGGGCATTCAACTGACAGTTAGCCCCTCATTCTTATCAAACTCCAACTATAGTAACGTCCTGAAGGCAGTAGACTCCAACTTAGCCAAATGGAATAAATTACACCTCTCTTGGCTGGGTAGAATCAATGCAGTGAAAATGGACATTTACCTAGGCTCCTATTATTTTTTCAAATGATTCCCTTACTTTTTCCTGCCTCCTTTTTTTCCAAGACTCATGGGAGCAATATCAAAATTTATCTGGACCCATTACAGGCCTAGACTTTCCTATACACTGCTCAGTAGGCGGGTGGAGTCGGGTGGATTGGGGTTACCAGACTTTCAACTATATCATTACGCTGCTCTATGCACCTGCATTTTAGATCTTTTTCGCTCCACTATGGACAAAAGATGGATTGATATTGAGGCCTCTCATTCCACCATCAATCCCTTCTCGAATATCTGGTCCCCCAGTTCTCCTTGTGATATAGATCTCCCGTTCATCACAAAAAATCTAAAACTGTTCCTCAACCGTACATATAAATCCCTCCATGTGATGACACTTTCGGGTCCTTTAACTCAGCTTTTTGGGAACCCCTCCTTCCCCATTGATCCTGGTCAAACACAATTTCTTCACAAACCCAGAGGTCGTTACCCTATACTGTATCATTTTCTCATCCATATAGGCACAAGTAATGTCCGAGATCTCTTTCCCAATACATTTCAGACACCTGGTTCCAGTTACAAAGGCTCTCTGGCTTCATCTCCACCCTACCTCGCCTGAACATTTTACGACCATTGTTCCCCTCCAAAAGTAAATGTCTGGAGCAGGGCCATCCAATCCGGTCCATCCCATCTCGGCACTTTATAGAATCTTTCAAGATAAACCGTCTTCCACAATAGACCTCTTCTCTCGCTTTATGAGCAAATGGGAAAGAGATCTTCTGAGACCATTCTCCCCACTGGAGAAAGATAAGATTTTCTTTTCACTCAAAAAGCCTCTCCTAATGCTATTTCCCAAGAAAGGAACTACAAGGTGGTGGCGAGATGGTACAAATGTCCGATGGACATACAAGCTATGTTTCCCTCAGCTCCAGAGAGATGCCAGAGATGCCAGGCAGACAGTGGCACATATCTTTATATATGGTGGGCCTGCCCCCTAATCAAACTTTTCTGGACATCGTTTTTTGAGCTATATAATTCTGTAACATCTGACCGAGTCTCTCCGACCCCTGAGCTGACCCTTCTGAATCTTACTAGAGACTCAATCTAGAAGATTGATTCCTAGATATTGGAAGCAATCTAGATGCCCTTCCCGAGAAGATTTGGTGGCAGAGATCAACGACATCTGCAGAATGGAAGAACCCTTAATGCATTCTCAGGCTTCCGACCACAACACAGACAGGTATTTCATGACATGGATGTCCTGGATTATGTTCAGAGACTCACCAGCTCTTAATAATTGGTTATCACCTTGATAGACGAATATAACCAGCCTCTGTCTGGGCCGCTGGGGAACCGGTTAAACCCCCGACGGGCCCTGGTCCTCATGGCCATGCCCTCAACCCCCCATCCTGCTGACAGAGGGGCCCAAATGGGTTCCCCTGGAGCTACCGCTAATCTTATCTGGCATGCACTGCACCGGGTGTATGGCAGTTGTTACTGATGAGATTGTATGATGACAGAAATTAGGATCTAGAGGCAAAGAGAGGTGCTAGCCGCTAAAGGCAGAGGGAGGAGCTAGAGGCAAAGGGGGGGCTAGAGGGAGAGAGAGGAGCTAGAGGCAGAGAGAGGACTAGTGGCCGAGGGAGGAGCTTTAGGCAGAGGGAAGAGCTAGAGGTAGAGAGAAGAGCTAGAGGCAGAGGGAGAAGCTAGAGGCAGAAGGAGGAGGTAGAGACAAAGGGAGGAGCTAGAGGGAGGGCTACAGGCAGAGGGAAAAGCTATAGGCAGAGGGAGGAGCTAGAGGAAGATCTTTATGCCTCTTCCTTCTTCTATCTACTTAAAATCTTATCAGTAACAACTATTATCTT